>CM053599.1:29608081-29632892 GCA_028646575.1 Pseudocheirus occidentalis | reverse complement strand
TACCAGAAAATAAGAGAGCAGATCAGGGGAGGGGCTTTACAGTGGGATTGCTCTTTTGGGTTTGGGGTAGGGGAAAGATGGGGAGAAAATTTGTAATTCAAAAATCTCATGAAAATGAATGATGTAAACAAGAAAATAAATTTTAAAATTCATTTTAAAAAAATAAAATGGGGATTAAAAAAAAGAAATAGATAGCCATGCCCCTAATGGTTTATAATTGAAGGAAGAATGTAAATGGATGTACATGGGGAAATGATTGCTATCTAGATATAATATAGCTATCCAAAAGCATAAAAAAAGATATATGCAGCTCTGAGGGAGGGAGAGAATAAAGGAGATGGGATTGTGCAAATCACTTAGCTTAGTAAAAGAATTTAGTCTTACTATCCTTTTTTTTCTAAACTCTTTGAAATGTAATCTCCTAAAATTTAGGGTATATGCTAGATAGATTCATTTTGATACTGAAAAGTAAGTGCATTAGAAAGGTGTAAGACAAACTGCCATGTTTATTGAGGGGAAAGGCCGTTACCTGAGGCCTGAGGCCTGGGGCTTGGGGCCTTCATGTTGAGGGCAGCATGAGATTGCAATTTAAAGGATGGGAAGAGGGAAGATATCAAAAGCATAAGAAATAGCAGGAGCAAAGTTGTAGAGGCAGGACAATACAAGACATGACCAAGAGGCTGTTTTAACAGAAATGAAGAATTTGGGGCTGGAGAAAACTAAAGATCCTATCTTCAGACTCTCAATTTTTCAAATGGAAAAACTGTGGTCCATAGTGGGGAAGCAACCTATTAAGGTCAAACAGGTAGTATGTGGTAGAACTAGTATTCTAAGCCAAGTCGTCTGACATCAAATCCAGTGAGTTTTCCAATACTTTGCATTTCTTCCAGGTTGACTAGAGTTAAGATTATGAACAGAAATGTGTGATAAAGTTGGAAAGTTCGAAGAGAGCTAGATTATTCAGGGCCTTGAATGCTAGACAAAAGAATCTGACCTTTACTTGGTAGCCAGTGGGGAATTACTAAAAATTTTTGAGATGAGTGACATGACCATATGTGGAGACAATGAAACCATCTGCCAGGAACTATTTGAGGGTGAAAAGGTTCCATCAAAATGTTAATTCTTGGGTTGGCAGCTCTCCAAGCCCACTGTTAAACTGTACCCATGCTCAGCTGTAAGCCTTTGTTCCTTACGTCTTCATTATGGCAGATTTTAAATGACCCCAAGTTCCTCCCTGAAACAAAAACCTATCTTTTTAATAAGTGTAAGGTGTGTGTTGATATAAGACGTGTGTATTCATATGAGATGTCTAAATAGATAGAGAGAAGCTCAAGGAGTAGAATGGATAGATTTGTCTGGGATATTAATCACCCCCTTTTAAAGGGATGCTGTGATTCCTGTATTATGGGGAGCAGAAGAAGCAATGAAACTAGTCCTCTGAGAGAGAGAAGTACCACACTTGGATGTATCTTCCCTCCTAAATATCACTGGTATCAGGGCACAGTTCATGGTGCTTTCTCTTTTAAAGAGGGAGGCTAACCCAACTTTACACCTGCAAGTTTGACTCCTTTCAGCAAAAGCAAATTAAACAAAAGGTCATTATCTAAGTAAATACTGAACAGAAATTGGAAGTATTCAACTGATTATAATACAGCTGAAAATACACAAGAGTGAATGAGCGCTTTAGATAAGAATAAGATGATATTCGGCTCAGCAAAGAGAAAAGCTTCAATCTCACCCAGGGAGAAATTTCCCGAAACTTCTGGGGAAGCAAACTGGAAATCAAGGACACATTAAGCACATGTTTCCCCTACATATTTGCAGCTTCCAGATTATTATTTCTTCTCCATTCCTTAGGGTTAGTCCTGAATAACATACAGAACCACAAATGTTCTCTCTCAAAGAAGGAAATGAAGAATTCCTCTCCTCTCTGAAGCTCTCATACCAACTCTTGCCCCCTTGTGGAGGCATGAAGCACCAAGTCATCATTCTCTGTACCAGTTAGAAAAGTCTTATGCAAAATGTTCCAGCCTTGGTTAGAATCTCTTTCTCATTCTCTGTCTCTGTCTCTCACTGTCTCTCTCCCTCTCTCTCTATTTATCTCTCTCTCCCTCTTTCTGTCTCTCTGTCTGTGTGTGTCTGTCTGTCTGTCTCTCTCTCATTACTCATTCTCAGAACTCAAGGAAACCCAAGGGGACTGAGATTTGAACTATTTACTGTTATTTGACCCATCCCACTACTAGCCCACAACAAGTTTTTCAAACCAGGAAATTACTTCAAATCTCTAATGAAAATGATTCTTTTCCATCCAAAAGGATCTTAACAGGCTAAAAATTGGGTTGAGATTTGATGGGGGTAAATTTACAAGCCTTCTCCTTGGGTTCAAAAAGTCAGTTTCATAAGAAAAAACCTGGTAAAGCATGCTAGACAGTGGCTTCTTTGAAAAAGAGTTGGGTGTTTGCATAAATTCCTCTATGAGATGAATGTAAGTCAATAGCACAATATCGGAGTTCAAAAGGCAAATGCAACCTCGGAATGCCTTAAGAAAGCCTAATGTCCAGGACAAAGAGGGTGATGGAGCTCTTTTCTGCTCAGATCAGATCTGGAGAATTATGCTCAGTATTAGGCAGGATCTCATCCAGAAGAGGGTAGCCAGGATTGTGAAGTGGCACACTTTCATTTCATGTATAGATTAGTAGAAGGGGGTTAGGATACTTAGCCTGGAGAAGATTTAAAGGGAAAATAATAGCTATATTTGAATAAAATAAGTACTTTCAGGTGAAAAAGAGATTTGACTTGTTTTTCATGGCCCTTGAGGGCAGAATTAGAAGCAATGGATGAAGGTCACAGAGAGGAAAGTTTGGACTTCAGGTCAGGAAAACTTTCTGAACAACTGCTGTTCAGTCATGTCAGTCATGTTTGATTCTTCATGACCCCAGTTAGGGCTTTCTTGGCAAAAATACTGGAGTCTTCCCTTCTCTAGCTCATTTTACAGATGAGGAAACTGAGGTAAACAAGGCTAAGTGACTTGTCCAGGATGACACACCTAGTAAGTGCCTCTGTCCTTGGAGGTCTTTAATGTAAAATTAAATAGCCATTAATCAGTTGGCAGTGGTGATTGATTTTCAGGTATGAGTTGGACTACATGACCTCTTCCTGCCCTGAGATTCTGTGAATCAATAGAGGAGTGGTGATAGGATTTAAAATCCAAAGTGGGTCCTGGCCTTTAGCGCCAATCCCTTTAAGCATTAGTAAATATGCAGCTAGAAATTAATAGATTCTTGAGGACAAACCATTTACTTGTTAATTGGGGAAAAAAATTAAAATGAAAAGAAGTTAGAGCAAAGGGTGCAATGACATCAAGACAAAGTCAGACTGTTTCCCTCATAATGACATTTACATGATACTTTCAGCTGCAAGATGAATTGTATGTACCGGAGGCTCAACCCCGGGGCCTACAGGACACTTGGACTGCAAAACTCCCAAGTGGCCCGGAATCGAATTAACACATAATTGAGAACCGTCTAACATAATAAATAGAATTATAATATGACACAGGTAATGTTAATTTGTGGTTTTTAAAAATCAATACATGGCCCACAAAAATCTGTTTCTTAAGTTCAACACCCCTGGTGTACACACTATTTCATTTGATCCTCCCAGCAGTGATGTTGAGGTTGGTAGTGTGGGTATCATTATCCCTATATTATAAATAAAGAAATTGAGTCTAGGGGGCAGCTAGGTGGCACATTGAATAGAGCACAGGTCCTGGAGTCAGAAGAACCTGAGTTCAAATGAAGCCTCAGACACTTAACACAAAAAACTAGCCGCATGACCTTGGACAACTCACTTAACCCCAATTGCCCTACCTTTCCCCCTCCAAAAAGCAGAAGAAGACAAACAAACAAAAAATGAGTCTTAGAGAAATGCAGTGATGTGTCTGTGGTCTCCAAAGTAGTGAATATTGGAGCTAGGACTCAACACCGCCCCCCCCCACACACACACAGCCCTTCTGACTCAAGCTGTGGTGCTTGTTCAAATGCATTGTGCTGGGATTTATAGTAAATCTGCCCTTGTGTTCATTCAACAGGTTAAGGAAAACAAATCCTCTTCCTAACTCCTCCACTGCTTATGAGACTCAGTGGTAGGGAGAGAGAATAAATAGTCTCTCTACTTGTTTAATAGTTTTAAAAACAATATGGCTAATTACTAAAGGGCTACCCGGAAGAGTAGCTCATAGTCAGTAGATACTTAGCACTTAGCCGAGTTCCAGATGGAGAATTACAGAATGTTCAGAGGTCAGAGAGGGCAGGATCATCAATTTAGAACCAGAAAGGATTTCTTATTAGAGGATATCTAGTCTAATTCTTTCACTTTACAAATGAAGAAACTGAGGAGGAGAAGAGAGCAAGGACTTTGCCAAGGCCTCACAGTTAGTAAATTGTAGAACTGAAGCTCCATTCCAGGTCTTCTGATTCCAACAGTCCAGTCCTTTTACCTCTATTCAGTTGAGTTGGATTGGCTTTGATCAGTGCTGATTCCTAGGACCAGACCGGGCTACTGTTAACTGCACGTGATGACTAAATGAGTCAGGCTGATAGGCAGGGCTTTGCCCCAAGGTGTTAGACTTAAGAGGATGCTATATTCCTTCAGTAAATAGACATCATTCTGGTTTTTGGACCACAACTATGAATTCATTGGCATGGGGAAGTCCCAGTGAGGAACATCCCTCAGATCAGTACCTTCTCCCAACTTTTAGTTTTAAGGAGTTGCCCAGAGCACTTAGAGGCTGAGCAATGTGTCCGGGGTGACAGAGCCAGTATGGTTCAGAGGTGGGTCTTGAAGCCAGTGTCTCCTTGACTTCCCTCCAGCTCTCTATCGATTACACAACACTGCCTGGTGCACTTAGCAAGATTAGCTGACATAGAAAACTTAAGGATAGATCGCTTTCCCCAGCTGACCCCTGTCCTTGAAGAGGAGGCTCTTCCCCATCCAGCTCTGTCCTGCTCTCTCCCATAGCAGTATGTGATCTTCTGTGCTGCAACTTTGGGATCCTGAGGTCCTTGCCTATTACTGTTCTTGGTTTTTCCTATCACAGGGTATTTTGTTCCAGGGTTGGACTTTGCCCTACCATCACTTGAGTTTGCCTTACTGACTGCCTTTGGCACATTTTGAGGTGTTTATTAGGGGCACAGAAATGCTAGTGATGGAATTGAGGGGAGCTGTATTTATTAGAGAAGGCCCACCCAGAAGTTCTGAAAGATAGGTCTAAAAGAAACAAGAATTTGTATCAACACGGGGGAAGTAGGATCTGTTACACAGCTAATCTCCTCTTTTGGGCTCCTTACCTCCAGCCATCTTTTCCCTGTAGCATAGTGACTATGAAAGGTAGATGGTCAGCCCAGTGGTACAGGTTGTAGGTTGGATGAGTCATGAGCCCCCAAATGCCAGCATTCCTCAGAGAGACCTTACAGCTGGGAAGCAGTTCCCAACCTCTGAAAAGAGATAGCACAAGACTTGTCACACGTGGGATGCCTAGGGATGATTCCGTTGATTTATAGCCACATTCTGTCTTTTTAGAAGAATGTTGAATAACCAATCAGCCTAGGTGTCGAATGATGTTATGTCAAGCCCTGTCATTTGCTGGGGCGGACTCTGTTAGGTCAGGACACTCCGAGGCAATGTATCAGAAATACAAATGTCGGACTGAACAGACCCTGTCAAGCCTGACAGCCACCATCTGATATGAATTACCTCCAAGAACCACTGTGAGCTGCTAAATCATTCACAGAAACTCATTTTGCAAGGTATTAAAAAATGCGAAGAATCAGGTCATTTTCCCCCACGTAAAATATGCTAATGAAAAGGAATGGGAAACAAATCAGAAGGCAGTTTTGAAAATTTTGAAATAATTTATTTTAAATTACCTTAGGACCCAAAGAAGATGAGAAAAAAAAATTGAAATGTTTTCCTGCTTTCTGTAGTTAACTAGGTACTACTAGGAAAAATGCAAAACTGGATTCAATTACAAAGCTATAATGTGTGACATATTGTCAGCTCTGAATTTAGTACTGATTTTGCATGTTCAGTGCTAAGAGGCATTGATTACATAGAAGAGACATTGTATAATAAGGTCAAGGAGGAAAGAATACCTATATGAATTTATTGAGTAGGTCCTTTCTCCTCCTATATGTTGGTTTTAACTTAAGGTTAAAATATATAAATCACTGGCAGTGTACACATTAAGCTGGCTTCTCAAAACCTGAGCCTGCTGTTCAACATTGGGCAAGTTAACATCATCATGCCTCCATTTTCCTTAAGGAGGTATCATTATTATGTTTTAAGGAGAATAGTTTTATAGCATCACCTCACAAGACATTGAGAAAAGTATGAGGAGAAAATGAATTGGGGCGGCTAGGTGGCGCAGTGAATAGAGCACTGGCCCTGAAGTCAAGAGTACCTGAGTTCAAATCGGGCCTCAGACACTTAACACAAAAAACTAGCTGTGTGACCTTGGGCAAGTCACTTAACCCCAACTGCCCTCCAAAAAAAAAAGCAAGAAAATGAATCTAAAGAAAACATGGCATGGGATCTAACTAGGCACAAGTATTTTGAGCACATTTATTTACCAGATAATCGTTTTAGAAGTGGAAGGGACTATTAAATCCAACTCACTCATTTTACGGATCATGACTTGAAAAGGTTCAGTGACTTGCCTAGTGTCATATAGGTAGTAAGTGTCCAAGGCAGGATTTGAACCCACACCTCCCTCATACAGAGTCCCCCATCCACTATATAACATTGTCTCTGATGCAATCAGATTGAGTACAACAAAAAGACACCAAGTGAAACAGACCAGCAAGACATTTCCATAGTAACATATTCTCCTCAGAAATAGTGGTAGAACTCTCATATTTGTCTTTGATACTTTCAACATCCATTGTAAGGCACTGGTCACAGTGTTAAAAATCATTGACGTTGTTGGTACGGCATTTTAAAGTGTGCAAAATGCTTTATCTAATTTGACCTTTATGACAACCCATGGAGGCAGGGACTACAATTATTATTATTTCCTCTTTACAGGTGAGGAAACTGAGGCTCAGAGGGTTTGAATGACTTGTCTATGGTTACATAACTAGTAAATGTTAGAGGTGGATTCAACCTACGTCTCTTCTAATTCTGAGTTCAGGACTTTTTTTTCTATACCACACTGACTCTCTGGAGGCATCACTAATAATTGGGATAGTATATACAAGTCTCAGGGCTTAAGGTTATGTTATATTACATTGTGATATTATGTTACTTCTATTGTGTTATGTCATAGTATATAATGTTATGACATAGTGTGTTATGTTGCATCATAGCAAAGAAGAGAAACAGTCAAGAACATTGCATCTTGTAGGTAGAACTGGGGCTAGATCCAGAAGGATTAAAAGCAAGCCTTAATTGCAAGGGGGCTGAGAGTGCTCGTAGGCATACTAAGATGGAGAAATTAAGCTTCGCAATAATTTCATCTTTTGAGTCTGGGTTGCTCTGCCTTTCTGGGACCATGACTCTAGAAGGGAGCAAAGGCTACAAAATGGCACTTGAAAAAAATCAATTTGGGAACAAAGCCCAGACCTTGCCTGCTATACACACAAGACATCGACACAGTTTCTGATATGGTGTTAAATACTTTCAGAAGAAATCTGTTCATAATTCCTCAGAGAAGGGAAAATTCCAAAAGAATTGCAGAGATGACAAATGGTACTTTTTATTGTAAATGGGACAATGAAGATAATAATAGCAACTACTGACTCATAAGCTTCTATGTTCTCATCATTTAAAATCATGTGAATTGTCTATACATGCAGGTAGGGTACAGCATATGAAAGTGTGGGAAGGGGGACAGTTTTTTGGCACAGACAGTTTTCTACAGTAGTCCACAATTTTGCTGGCTCATAGTCTGGCTGAAAGAGGCAGAGAATATCATCTCTTATTATGTTTTCTGTTTGCTGTTATTGTTGTTTTAAAAGCATTTGACTGAAGAGAACAAAATGCAGGCTTAAAGGCTGCCTTGAAAAAGTGCCTCCCTGCCCAGCTACCCTCCCATGGCTTTGACTAAAGAGAGAAATTTCCAATTATCCATTAAGTACTGTCAGTAAACAAGACACAAAGGGGGAGAAAGATGCTCACCTAAGGTCTTTGTGTTTCAGAGAACATCTTGTTCAGAGTCTACAAAGAAAGCTTCTTTATTGTTAAGATGCTCCTATTTTCAAAGGTTTTGCTAATTCCATGCAAACCCCAAATACAAAGAAAAAACTTCACTGAAGCCCATAATAATTAAAAAATCTAAGTATTCATTTAGGAAAATTAAAGCGAATAAGAAAACCTCCTTTGTGCAGGTTATGACATGCAGCTGGAGGGACATTGTGTCCGTCTACTCAATGCATTTTAGATAAATATTGCAGTTGGACCCAAATGATCTCAGAATTGACTAAGAGGTGACAGTCAGGTTGGATCACATTTGGGAAATTACAGAGAACTTTCAATGATCCCCAGTTACTCACAAAAGTTTATGTCTCCAGCACCAGTGTTCTTCCTATGGCTGAGAAGTATTGAACACCACAATCTAGAAAGCATCAGAATTGTGGGTAATCTAAAAGACAGTGGGAAAACACTTGGCAGGTGTGAATAGGCTTTCACAAATTCTTGATAATGATCTGAGAAATTGGGTAAAAGCCATGAGGAAAGATAAGTCTGACTGTAAAAAAAAAAAAAGAAGGAAAAGAAAAGAAAAGAAAGTAGATTGGTCTTGTAGAAACAATGAAAGACAATATATGGGCAACCAGACTGCTACACTGGTATCATCAATATATTCACAGAATCTGAGGCAATTCTCCATACTGTTGAGTGAAACCTCAATGGTGGATTTATAGAAATATATAGATGTGAATTACAAAGCAAGAGAAGGCACAGAAAAAATATCATTTAAACTGGGTGAGGGGGAAGTACTCACACTGATGATATCATGGTTTCATTGAAATGAGATTTTCTAGTACAATACCATTTAACTCCCTGGCTTATCTGAATCTCTGGACAGTCCTGTTAGGCAGGCTAGCTTATGGGAGGGAAGGAAGATGGGTGGAAAGTCGTCTTTGTCAACCGCTCAACCACAGGTTGATCACATTGGAAGCATACAGAAACTGTAAATGACTCAGAATATTATTATGCCTACTACAATTTACCTACTACTATTACTTTACTACTACTGTCTGGTCATTTTCCCATTTAGGAGAAAGGACTTGAACAGTTTCCTTGAATTATCCAGATTTTCATATATTTTAATGTCTGTTCAATGAATCTATATGCATAACTACATAGACACATAAATCTTTTTATTTGTCAAAATGGCATAACGCATGTCTCATATACATATGCCTGTGTATATAGGCATAAGCATATTTACATATGGATATACAGATCAATCTCCTCTTATATAACTGCACACACACATATACAATACATATGTACATACATACATACACATATGTATATGTGATCCTAATCAGAGACTTGGTGTGGTTTAATGGAAAGAGTTCTGACTTTGGGCTCAGTACGATCTGGATTCAAGCCTAGCCTCTGGCAAACACTATCTATGCAATCATGAGCAAAGTAACTTAGAATTCTTGTTTCCTTCAGAGCTCAATTCAAATGCCACTTCCTACATAAGATTTCTCTTGATCTCCAATTGATGAATTCCTCCAGTTTTAGAATTATCTGCAATTACTGTGTATTTATACACATATATAAAATGTATGTGTGTATATATATATACACACTACATATATGCATGTATACACACACTATATATACACATATAACCTAGATATCGATATCGATATAGATATACACCAACATAATGTACACTGCATGTGTGCATATGTGTTGTACATGCCTCTGACTACAGAATATACACTCCTTAAAAGCAAGGACTATTTCTTGTTGGTTTTTGTAAGCTCAGCACGTAACATATTACTTGGTATATAATAGGCTGTCAATAAATGCGTTTTGATTGATGGAGTGACATAATCCTCTCAGTGTCCCCAGGAAATTCCCCAGGATAAATTACAGAAGGGTTGCTGATCTGCATGAGTGAAGGGAGTTTCCTTAGTGAAAGTTCCTCACATCAATGAAATCACATATCTGAAATGATGATCCCAATGTACAACATTTCACTGATTCTGGCTCACCAAGCATTTGTTCATGAGATACAACGCCTTTTACAAGATGATGTCTTCTTTGAGTGATGCATGGTTAGTCACAAAGGACAATTTTGGAGTACCTCTGAGACCTCTGTAGTGCCCTCATGTGTCTCCAAGTCACTTCACAGGGCAGGGGGGGCGCGGGAACTGAATCTTGGCATTTGTGAATGATGAGACCTCATGTAGTTGTCAACAAATGGACTGCATTTTGCTATGGAATTCAAGATATATTCACAAAAAGAGCATTCTGCCTTCCAGTATTACAACCCTTTCTGATATTCTTCCTTTGACTGTGACTACCTGGAGCATCTCAAGACAGCATATACCTGCTATTGAAGCATTTAGTGTTACATAGCTAAGTCATTTAAAAAAATTATATGGAAATGTGGGTGGCTAGGTGGAGCAGTGAATAGAGTACTGGCCCTGGAGTCAGGAAGACCTGAGTTCAAATTTGGCCTCAGACACTTGACACATTTACTAGCCATGTGACTTTGGGCAAATCATTTAACCCCAATTGCCCTCCAAAAAGCAAAAAAAAAAATTAATTAAAAATTATATGGAAATGTGGTAGGTACTCAAAAGGGACAGCAAGGGGAAGCCTCAGTAGCTGTTGGAATTGGTGAAATGGAGGGACCTCATTCTTCCGAGCTTTGACTGGGGCAGACCAGATTCTACTTCTGGGCAGGTGTATTTGTGGAGAGATATAGGAGGGGGCTTGTTACCAGCCACTAGACTGTGCTGTAAATAAGTTAGTGCAGTTCTGTCTTTAGCCCTTGTAAATATTGACTAGCTACTATTCAAACTGTCCACTGTGTCCTATTGTCTGGTTATTTATTTGGGTAATAAATAAAAATGCTGCCTGTTCTTTAAACAGAACCTTTTCCTATAGTGTCCAGGGCATGGAGACATAATGTCCAGCTCAGGCTTGTAGAGAGGAACATTGAAAACCTTGCTGCCTATCAATGATAGGGAAAGAAAAGAAGATCAAAATCTGAGAAATGATTTATTTTAATAAATGTCAAAGATAGTTACTGAGTGTCTACCATGTGAAGAGTAATGTCATGTATTATTAATGATGATTAGTAATTAGCTTAATTAGTTAAAAATAATAACTGAGCACAGTAATAATCGTAACAATAATCATTTTAAAGCAATACTCAGACTCCAAATCCAGTGCTCTCTCCACCACTCCACACTGCCTCTTTTAGGAGAGGGCCAGAGCTAACATTACTTTACATGGTTCATAATACTGTTATAGCACTCATTACTTCCATAGACTGTAGGCTGTAAGTCTATAAAAATAAGTCTTAAAAACTTATGAATTATTGACCTCTAGGGTGTAGTTAATGAGAAATTAGGGATAGTTGGGGCCACATGCCCAATGATTTGTGGTCAGTGAGGTCAATGTCAGCTACAATAACAACAAATACAGCAACTGTAACAATGATGACCACTAACACTTCAAGTTTGGAAAGCACTTTACAGATGTTATCTTCCCTTGAGACAGGTACTATTATTATCCTCATATTTCAGATAAGGAAACTAAAGCAGATAGAGGTGAAGTGACTTGCCCAAGAGCACACAAGTGGTGAATATCTGGAGAAGGATTTGAACTTGAGTCTTTCTGATCCCAAACTCAATACACTGAGCCACCTAACAACTATTGATTTTTTTTCTGTAGCACATGCTTAGATAACACTGTCAGGGACAAGAGAGGTCATTGGTCAGAGCCAGTGGGATCTTTAAGCTATTTTAACATTGTTTATTTTCTGAGTTATTTTGAAGTAAGGACAACAGTACACCAGGAGAAATCTTTTGTCATCGGTTGGATGTAGAAAACAAGTAGGAAACTTCTTTTAATTTGAATAATTGGCTTATTTTAGTCTTATTTATTTCTCTCTTTCCTAGGAAACTGGAAAGTGTGCAGGCTCACAGATTTATGGAAATGCTCTTTATTGTTATTCTGTAGATATGGAGAGAATGAATTCAACCAGAAAACAGAAAAGGTTGTGGTTTCTATCCAAGAATAATTCTTTTAATGTTTTCTTGTTATTTTCAAAATCATTATAATTTCCAAAACAACCTCATAGAATACCCCTTTGTAACAAAGAAATGCAACAGCCTGAATCAGATAATGTATTCCTCATTCCACATCTATAGAACTTTCTCTTCACAGAACGTTAAGAGACATGTTTCATCATCAGTCCTCTGGAGTCACATTTGGTCACTGTGTTGATCACTATTCTGAAGTCTTTCAGCACTGTTTTCCTTTATAACTGCAAATTTAGATAATAAGGTCCTAAATTTGGATTTGGAAAGAACCTTCAGTTCAACCCTTTCCTCTTAAAGATGGTTTGCACAGCTACTAAGTGTCTGAAGCAAATCATTCTCCTGGTTCTTGCTTATAATACTTGCCTCTGCATCAGATTCCATGAACTCTTCCAATTTTCTCTGAATTCTTCCTATTCGTCTAATCCTTCTTTGGTGGCTGGGGGAGGGGAGGAGAGATGTGGTAAATGCAAAATTCCTCATGGGATCTTTTTCTGTCATCGAGTGGAAAAGTGACTTCCATTGTCTTTTTTCCCCCCCCAAAAGATAGGAATTAAGTTATTTATTTCTTATTTCTGAGTTCTGGCTCACTCATTTGCTAAGTACTAATGGTCACTTCTCATGCTCATACCTTAGTCCATGTGTTTAGCAAAAAATGGCCTGACCATCATTAGTCCAAGCTAAAGAGAGTCACTGAGACAGATCATTTCCTACTTTATCTCACCCATCCACACAGATCTTGCCCTGGAGGTCCCAAATCCTGATGTTGAGTTCATTGGCAACACAGAACCAGTTATGATGGTGACTGAAGCAGAGGTCAGTGATGATGTCCCCTCTCTCTGAAGCATTTGCTGACTTCTCAGAGAATAATTTGACCATTCCTGTATCTAGTGGCAGAGTGAACTTTCAGGAGAAATAGGTCCTGTACTTAGGTAGCCTATGTGGCTGATATGACTTATTTTTAGTTTGCAATTAGTCAAGTCCCATGCCTTAAGCAACTCATTCTAGTCAGAAGAGACAACAATGGTATTGGTACATACCACTGAGTGAACAAATGAACATATGACATACACTCTAAGTTCCTCTTACCTTCAACAGTGTATTTGCAGACACTCAGGGTTTTCCAAAATTTGATTGTCTAGTCTATGGGATTAGAGACAATCTGGTAATTGTTAGAAGAGAAGGCTGCATTCAGGATCTTTGGGAGTAGCCCACAAAGCATTGGGTAGTAGGGCCAGTAGTAGTAAGCTCACAATCTGAATGTGCCATTCCAGGTGACAGAGAGGACAAACTGTTCATCAGGAAAAATGAGAGCATTGGCAATGAAATGTCAATGTCCCCAAAAGACTGTGGGCATCTAAACATTGATTTCATCTTTTTTTTTTTTTTTTTTTTTGCTTTTTGGAGGGCAGTTGGAGTTAAGTGACCTGCCCAAAGTCACACGGCTAGTGTGTCAAGCGTCTGAGGTCACATTTGAACTCAGGTCGTCCTGATTACAGGGCCAGTGCTCTACTCACTGCGCCACCTAGCCGCCCCACATTGATTTCATCTTTAAAAAGTTTCCCCATAATGATGGTCTAGTCTCATGAGGTAAATAAAATAATCTCCATGAACTGTGGAATAGTGGTGATCTACATCATCCAGGTACTGTAACCTTAAGGGTACCTGAAGATCTATCTGTGTAGTTTTGTGGTAACAGCTCCAGAGATCACTCCAGGAGGATAGATCCTGCTTTTCTTTATCTTATAATCATCCAGGCCAAGGGAGGTCACGATATTTGCTTTCCTAAACTTTGGCTTCTCTGGTTCTATTGGTTCATTGAGTGGATGTTGCTGTTGGGTTCTCTTTCAGGCTCTAAGTTCATTCTTCAACTTACATGCAGGCATGTTTAATGAGCATTTTATCACCAATTAGATACAAGAAATGACAACCTTCAAGGTTACCTGTCTGTGTGTCTAATCCCTGATAGTGGTTTGGGGAAGAGAATTGAGAAGCCCATCTTGTCCTTGGGTCTTCATTGTACATTTGAGTCAGTCTCCACCTGGTGGCAGGAAAGGCTAACCCTGAAGTCTATAGCTCCATTAAATGAAATGGTGGCTTGGAAATTGCTCCAAAAACATTTGAAAGGTAGTTAGGGGAGATTCTCTTAGACAAAAGAACAGGTAGTGGGACCTTGAACTTAGCATCACCAATAATTAACGTGAACTTCTGCTGGAGAAGAACAAAATCCTCAGTAGAAGTGGAAAAACAAATACCAGTAGAGATGAATACAACAGAAGGGAGATGATTGTTTCTCAGAAAAGGGAACCTTTAATCTAGTAGCCCGTATCCAAGGAAACTTCCCATGGGAACTGTCCTTTATATTCTCCTTTCTTAGGTATCAGATTGAATCAGGCTCATTAGTCACGCTTATTTTGCTCCTTTGTGGGATCTTAGATTTAGAACTGGAAGGGTCCTCCTCCATATTTGTTCATGCATTGTCTCCACCTGGATCAGCTCCTTGATGGCAGGGAATGGTTTGTTTTGTTTTATTTTTTACCTCTCTTTGTATCCTCAGTGCTTAATGTAATTTCTGCACATAGTAAGTGCTTAAGAAATAAGTGCTAATTAATTGATTGATGAGGAAACTGAGGCTCATAGACATTGTGACTTGCCCAAAGTCGAACAGCTAATAAGTCTCTGAAGCCAGATTTAAACACAAATTTCCTGACTCTGATCCTGTACTTCTTCTCAACCACACTGCTTTAGAATCTAATTCGCTAATTCAGATTCACAGAATCACCACTTATAATCTAAAGGTACTATAGAGGGCATTTTGTCTAACCTGTGTCTGAACAAGACCAAGAATCCTCTCTCTGCTCTTTCCACCTACTCATGTCCAGTCTTTAGCTGAAGATGATCCCTGAGAGGAATCCCATTATGACTAAAGACAATGCATTCCACTTTTGGACAGCTCTCAGTGTTGGGAGTTCTTGACATGAAGCCTAATTCTCCTTCTGCAGTTTCCACCACCACCACCCCCTGCCTCATTCCGGGGTTAAGCAGAACAATTCCAATCTCTCTTTAAACATAACAGAACTTCAGATTGTTTTTGTTCTTGCTTAATTTATTTTCAGTTTTCAACATTCACTTTCATAAGATTTTGAGCTCCAAATTTTTCCCCCTCCCTCCCTCACCCCAAGATGACATCCATTCTGATGTATGCTCTATATATGCATACATATTAAAAATAGTTTCACATTAGTCATGTAAAGAAGAATTAGAACCAATGGAAGGAACCACAAGAAAGAAGAAACAACCAAAAAAAGAGAGAGCAAATCGCATTCTTCAATATGCATTCAGACTCCATAGTTCTTTCCTTAGATGTGGATGCATTTTCCATCATGATTCTTTTGGAGTTGTCTTAGATCCTTGCATTGCTAAGAAGAGATAAGTCTATCAAAGTTAGTCACCACATAATATTGCTGTTACTGTGTACAACAAAACTTCAGATTCTTCAAAAGAGCTATCACATCCCTCCCTAAATTGTATCTTCTCCAGACTCAATGAACCCAGTTGCTTCCACCAAGGTGGTATTCCCATTCACCATCCTGGTCATCTTCCTCTAGACTCTCCAATCTTACAATGTCCTTTCTTTTTTTTTCTTTTTTTTTTGGAGGGGGGAAGGTAGGAAAATTGGGGTTAAGTGACTTGCCCAAAGTCACATGGCTAGTTTTGTATTAAGTGCCTCAGGCAGGATTTGAACTCAGGTATTCCTGACTCCAGGGCCAGTGCTCTATTCACTGCGCCACTTAGCCACCCAGACAGTGTCCTTTCTTAAAGCAACTCCCTCAAAGTAGAACTTTCTGGATGCTGGGGGTGAGGTCTGACCAGGGCAAAGCCAGCAAAGACAAAATGCCCACTAATCCAATTCTTTAAGTGTCTTTCCAGGAAGATGTAAGTTTACTGAGTGTGGCCAGTATAGACAGCCAATGATAGATGTCAGTGTCTTCTTTGGGACTCAAAAGGCTTTGTATTACCTCAGTGCGATGAGATACAAAGATATTCATACTTCTATCTTTGGGTGCCTTTTTAAAAAGTTGTAAAATGTATATGTTTCAGACTTAATTATTATCCTAAATATAAATCTTTGAAATGAAGAACTCTATTCAACTATAGGGACAGGGTCAATGGATTTGACAGATAATAAAGACTTTATAATTCCTTGAAAAAGAAAAAGAAAATCCACCCCAGGAATAAAATTGGTTATATGATGACCTGGCTCAAGGAATACCTTTTTAATAAAAACTGGCATTTACATAGTGCTTTAAGTTTGAAAAGCGCTTTACATATGATACCTTCCTTGATCCTCACAACAACCCTGGAAAACAGATACTATTATTACCCCCACTTTACAAATAAGGCAACTGAGGCTGAGACAGTTTAAGTGACTCACCAGAGGTCACAGAGCTAACCTGTGTCTGAGGCAGGATTTGAACTCAGCCTCTCCTGTCTCTAAGTCCAGTGCTCTATCTATGGTTCCATATCACTGCCTTTTTTTTCATGGCTTGCTTCATGAAAACATATTGAATATTTTGGGGGGTTTTTCCCACTCCAATGGGTGTCCAGTCACTGCAGTGGGTGATGACTGGTTTTTCTCATCTGCCTTAAAGGATGCTGTACAGTAAAAACTAGAACTTCTCTGGGCTTAAATAGACACTTTGCCAGTCATTACCAAGGATGTGTATATGGTACATATGTGCACATAGTATATAAAACACATAGATGCATGTGGATACATATATTTGTGTGTGGTTGCGTGTACACAGAGAGAAACATGCCCATACAGACACAAACATATGTCTATATGTGTGTGTCTATATCTATACATATGATTTCCACATTAGTGATTTAGTAAATACAGTAGGAAGTATACTGCAGACTGTATTCTTGATGGGAAAAATGTTTCCCTACCACTAAAATAATCTCCCAAATCCTGGCATGGTACAGACTGTTTGCACCTACTTTCTTTCCCTTGTACCCATTCCCATTCTGCATGCCGTTATTTGAACTGCTTATCAGTTTATTATTTATTTATTAAGGAGTATTCCCCTCTTCCCTGTTCCCATTCCCCCTCATCCCCCAAAGGTATGGAGGCTGCTTGTGTACCAGCAGGAATAAGGCTAGGAAAGATTCTTCAGAATTCAAGCATGTAATAGGAACAGGAATCAAATGAGTGCCTAGTTTGTAAGCTGGCCACCACCAACCTTTGGCACTATCGTTTTTTTGCCTACTGACTTGTTTTCCAATGTCTTTATTGTCATTCTTCCCTTACCCACCTTTGCGTTGGAGTTGCCAAGTATCCATGTATGTGTTGACTTAATTGGGCAGGTTTTACTGGGTTGTTGTAGAATTTCTCTGCCTCTTCATCCTCCCTTATGGATAAAGGAGCATGAACTTTAGCGAAGTGTTTATTTAAATCCTTATAATGAGCTACACAATAAGAAGACCAAGAGCCCCCCAAATTGATGTTTCTTTTTCTGGAAACTTGATAAAACCATCCCATGGACTTCTTTGTTTAATTCTCCAGGGAGTGCCTTCAAAGCACCTTTCTATCTTGTTTACCTACAGCCTTCTTTTGCCTTCTGGTTTCATTTCTAGGAAGAGTTTTGAGACTGATATGAGATCAAATACCTGGAGTTGGCTGGAAGATACCTCAATGCCTTCATTTTACAAATTAGGAAACTGGAATCTAAAGTGAATTTCCCAAGGTTGCACAGATAGTAGTGAGGTTTGAACCCAAGACTTCTGACTCCAAAGCCCACAATTTTTCCATTGTACCATGCTACCTCCCTCCAGTGATACCTCCAATCTTTGGTTCTTGAACAAGGGTCTCACAATGAGAGTATCAACAGATGAGTTAATGTTTCTAGAGATTTTTAGTTTTTAGTGACTTTTAGTACATTCTTCCCTTTTGTCCCCCACTCTGAAACCATCACTATAGAATAGTGGTTCTCAGCCTTCCTTTTGCGCAACCCTTTAATACAGTTCCTCATGTTGCAGTGACCCCCAACCATAAAATTATTTTTGTTGTTACTTCATAACTGTAATTTTGCTACTGTTATGAATTGTAATGTAAATATCTGATATGCAGGATGCATTTTTATTGTTACGAATTGGACATAACCCACAGGTTGAAAACCACTGCTTTAGAAGAAGGAGGCTATATGTGGCTGAGGAAAGTTCCATTTGCTATTTTTCTTTGCTCTAAGGACCAGCATGGTCAAAAGATTGTATCACTTAGAACCCAGCCTACGACTGATGAGCCTTTCCATAAGAAATTTCCTGGGCAGTTAGATGGCACAGTGAATAGAGCACCAGAGTCAGAAGGACCTGAGTTCAAACCAGGCTTCAGACACTTGATACTTAACTAGGTGTGTGACCTCGGGCAAGTCACTCAACCTCAATTGCCTTGCCTTCCCCCCTCCAAAAAAAAAACATAAAAAATTTCCTCAGAAATTAGAATAGTCTGCTATGCCACACCTTAATAGGAGTAGAAATGCTACTAGAAACAATCCAAGCTGTTTTGAGGGACAAAAGCACTAATATTTTTTTCTCTTCCTCCTCTGCACTCTGCATAGCACTATGTTTAAATCAGAACGTTATCTTAGCCATGGCCGCACCTAGTGTCCTTAAGGAAATCTGATTGCTAGTCTAGTACATCTGATGGTCAGGCAGATATCTCCAAGCATCTTCTCTGATGCCTAGGGAATTTTGCCCCAATCATGGGACTGGCAAAGGGAGTTGATGTGACTCCTAAACTAGACTTTCCCATACTAAGGGACTGTCAGGTAGAATCTGGAGAGAAGTAATGTAGGAGCTGAGAAAGGTCAAAATAGAGAGGGAGCAGCTGCCACGACGGGAGGGAACCTGGACTCTTGAGGCCGAGGTGGTACCCATTATGCACGCAGAACTGTGAATTATTCACAAGACACCTGGCAGACAGAGTGATACTGAAACAGGACTGTAGGCCAGAACAATGATCTTTCATTTGTCTTTTCCCCTTTTTCTTTTCCCTCTCCCCAAAGCACTGATCCTGATAACTTCGCCTGGGAATGAGAGGTTCACCCTATTTCTTCAAAGTTTGTTTACATTTCTGCTTTTTAGGCATTTATTCTGCCTCTTAAGCAGGCAGTTGTAATAAAAGCTGTTAGCCACCTGTGTTTCTGTGCGGTATGTTATTGTTCAATGCAGTTAGGAGGCTATCAGAAAGCACCTGGGAGGAGAAAGAGAGATTTCAGACTGCAGTATTTTACATGAGTATAATCTCTGGCTGGGGGCTCAGAACTAGAGAAGAAAGTTGTTGATTCACTTTTGTGATTTCTCCAGGGCAGGGAAAATATTTATGCTGAGAATTCTCTAGGTAACTAAGTAAGCAATAGTAGCTGCTCGGGATAGAGGGATGATTTTATTTTTAACTCTTTCTCCAGATATATTGGTACTGTACAAACACCAGACGTGTACCAGTGTGTAGGGAGGTAGGGTTTAAAAGTATTCAGATTGGGATCTAAAAGACGTCAGTTTGAGTGTAAAGAAGAATGGAAACTATGGTTCACAGTGCTTCTTGGTGGAGTAGGAAAGATCCCTGTGAAAATATGGAAAGCTAGTAAGAATACTTCAATGGAATTCCATTCAGCAAGGATTTATAAGGTATTTACTACTTCTTCCAGCCCAGTATTTTACAGCTAATAATTATCTGAGAAAGCAACCCTCACCCTTGGAGAGCTGTGGCCTGGCAACTGTGTTTGCAGGTTCAACAGCCCTCACCTCCTCCAATGCCATAGTTACTAAAGTATTGGGTGTATGGGGTGTTCAGGGAGGACTAGAGTGTCTGGTGGGAGGGCTTGCTGACACTTAATTCTTACCTGTGGCTCCATGAAGGAGTAGCATGCAGTGGCCACACCCTGTTAAAATCATCTAGGCAGGTGAGGCATACCAGGTTGAGAGTAACCTACAGGCCTCAAACCCATCAGTGAGTGAGCTGAGTTTCTACTCCAATCATGTGAAGATTTCCCCAGCTGAATGGGTAGAGGAGAACAATATGTCCCAATGGCCATGAAGGCAGCTGAAGCAGGCACTGTGGAGCACTTAGAGCTTGGTCAGACATCAAAGATGCTGAGGTCGTCCACTGCATCCCAGGCCATCACCTCTTATCTTGACTTTTGTCCTGCCACTGGACTTTGATGACTCTGGAAGAGAAAGTGAGGTTAATCACTCTGTCCAACTCTGCCTGACTTGAATCCAACTCATGTACAAGGGTGCACAAAACCATATCACCTGTGATGGTATCAGTCTCACCTGGCTGCACTACTTTGGGACCTCTCTGATTGACTTCTCCACCACACCCTGGCACTGGGTACCTCCTTTGTCCCTTCCCCAATCTTTTCAGCTTCCTTTGATGTTTTGTTTTCCCCATTAGTTTGTAAGCTTCTTGAGGGCCCTTTAAAGTTTACAAATCACTTTCCTCACAATAACCCTATGAGATAGCTAGTAAAATATTGTTGTCTTCATTTGGTAGAGAGGGAAAGTGAGAATAGGAGAGGCTAAGTGTTTTCCCCAGTACCTCCAGGGCAAGTTTCAAACCCAGATCTTCTTAACTCTAGGTCTATCAGTCCTTACTCCTTACTATCATCCCTCTCTACAAAGAGATGTGTGTCATGAAAGTGATATGGAACAGAGGCAGGAGAAGAGAGTGCTGAATTTCAAATCAGAAGACCAGAGGCGAAGTCCCAGCTCTGTCATTTACTAGCCACAGGACCTCGAGAAAGGTCACTTAATATTTCCAAGCCTCAGTAAAATAGAACTAGGACGACTTGTCATTCTTCCTGCAAATAAGTACAAAGTAGTTAAAGACAAGATGGTTAGGAAGGGATGCCACTAGCAATTAATGGATCAGGAAAGATTTTTTTTGTAAGAGGTGGTGCTTGAACTGAGTTTTGAAGGACAAAGGGGATTCATTGAGGTAGAAGTAAATGCAGAGGACATTCCAGTGTAAAGGACAGTTTGTTTTTTAAACCAATCGACAAACATATATTAACAACATGCCAGTCACTGTGGTAAGGCACTACAAATATAAATTAAAAAATGAAACAGTTCCAGTCCACCCTCAGGGATCTTACAGTGAGGAAAAGGGATTGATGAATGAACTCAAGAATGGACCCGAGCCTAGGTGAGTAAACAATGTGGGAGTCACATTAGAAAGTCACAAAAATTAGAATGAGGACTTGAGGAGTATGAGAGAGGAAGGAACCAAGAGGAGAGGGGCCAGAGCTCTGTTCACATCCTAGTTTTACCTGGGGCTGGTCCTGATGTGTCTATCTGACTGGAGCAGTGGAGAGAATAAATAGCCTCCATTCTAAGCAAAGACATGTTAATTCATGCCAAATTGAGGGAGGGAGGAGGATGTTTCCGAAAGAATTCTTTCATGTTTGATTGATGGGCTCTAGCCAGGGACTGGTTCCTGTTTGTCTTTTTTCTCAGACAAGGCCTCAGGATACTTCAAGTACTGGCAGATGGTGAACGTGTTCTGAACCAAGTATCCGGGCCTCACTGAAGTTACTGTAGGATGCTTTCTTTATTTCATCTGGGAAGACTTGTGGGGGCAGGAAAGTTATTTCCTTATCTCACATCCGGCCTGTTCTTCCCCCCACCCCCCAATTCCCGAGTTAAGGAAGGAGGCCTGAGATCAGTCTGAACTTCTAAAAAGCCCACCCCAATCAATATTCTTGAGGCAAACTGGTTAAGTTCATCCCCTCCCTCCTACCACAAAGAAGAGTAGGAGGGCAGAAACAGTTAAAAGTGACAGATGAGTTCATTGGGAGGACCTTGAAGGTACCAAAGACATTTTTCCAACTCAAGTGTGCCCTATTTGGGGATTTCTCTGGATCTGATGTATCTATGTGTCCATATATATAGCATTCCTTGGCTCAGATAGGTGCATCTGGAAAGGGCCCCACCTCCCCTTTCTCCTCTTGAATATAAACTAGCATCAGCCTCGATTATTTTCACGTCTCTCACAACCAAATGAAGCTCCCTTCACTAGACTGCTGCCTATGTTCCCCTCCATACTGCGACTGTAGTCCAGGGTTCTGCCCTGGGTCTTCCTCTCTTGTCTTTGCACTTTCTCTCTTGGTGGCTTTGTAAGCTCCCAAGCGTTTCATTATTATCTTTATGCAGATGCCTCCAGGATTTATACATCCAGTCCTTCTCTTTCCCAAACTCCAGTCCCACAGCATCTCCCTGGCAGTCAGATGGTTTAGTAGATAGAGTGCAAAGCTCAGAGTCAGCAAGACCTGAATTTGAATTCTGTGACCCCAAACAAGTCACTTACCCTCCTCAGCCTCATCTTCATCATCAGTGAAAGGAAGATTATATTAGCACCTACCACCCAAGGTTATTGTGAGACTCAAATGAAATGATTTGTGGAAGGCATTGGGTAACCCCTTGACATAAATTCTAGGAACTGCTGCCTTTTACCTTTCTTTGTTATCCCCAGTGCTTAGCTCATTGCCTGGCATACAGCAGGCACTTAATAAATGCTTATTGACTTGATTTGGTTCTCCTGAGAAGTCCAGTTCAGAATTTATAAGACCAATGTGATATTCACAGCACCCATGGCAGCTATGAATATGCTGGTGTAGTTGTGAATCACAGAGTGTAACAGGCTTTCCACATGGAGCACAGAACCAAAGCATTTATTCAAATTCCAGAAAACCGATCCCCAAACCAGAAAGCCAAATTCATTACAGTAACCACGAAGTTGGTACTCAAAACCAATGCAGCAAACACCAACATTCCCAAGCCTTCTCTCCATCTGGCCTTCAAAACAAAATAGGCTTCCTTAAGCAAGAATGCCCCTCTCTCACTCCTGCTAGCTGCTCAGCCTCTATGCTGCTTGCTCCCAAAAGTTCTCTCTCTCAGCTTGTGCTCACCTTTTTATTCTGTCATTAGTTCCTCCTTGTTCCACCCCTTCCTATTTGCACCAGCAAGTTCCTCCCACTGTGGGTTTCACAAGTTCTATTTCTTAACAAAGACTTGATATAATCGAGGACAAGGCTGAACTGAAACAAGGTGCTAAGCACTTGTTTGCCATTACAAGGGGCAGGGAAGGTCTTCACATCCTCATTATCCTTCCCGAATTCTATCTTCTATGCTATCAATCCTTATTGTACAGCTTCAAATATGATTCTTTCTCTAAGACACTTCCTCAGTTAAGTCCTCTCCTTTCTTTTTGTTTTCCCCATTCCAGAAATCCTCCAGATAACTGAGCAGAGACAGTGAGGTCTAGTAGAAATGGTGCTAGATTTGTAAACCAAGAATTTGGATTCCAAATGAACTCTACCACTACAAGATGTGTGACCTTAGACAACTCATTTCATATCTTTTCATTTTCAGTCTCATCACCTGCACAGTGAGGGGTTTGCCCAGGTGTCTCTAGGGTCTAAAACACACAATCCTATGAATCTCTTTGGGACAAATTTCACAGGGTCACAGTAAGATGCCTCATTCAGTTAATGGCTCATGAGTGCATTGAAACAGAATATGAACTTTAGAAATACCAAGCAAGCAAAAAAAACCCCAAAACTTCAGAAAGAGAAACAGAGCAAGGGAATGAGCAGAGCAATGAGAGCAAACCTTCCTGGACTTTGCCATCTGGGTGACTTTGGACAAGTCAATTCATCTCCCTTGACCTTGGTTTCCCCATCTGTAAAATTGGGGAAGGTGTGTTTGAACTAGATGACTTTGGAGGTCTCTTTCAGTCCTAAATTGTTGGTGTTACATGACCTGTGGAAATAGATGTATTAACAAATCACTGTTTTCACTATTTTTTATGAGCCCCCTCCTGAGTCACTCTGTCCCACATGATAATTCGATTTCATTTTTGCCTTTCATGGTGTCCAGGTGGTTCTAGTTGGAAGTCATAGAGTAAATCATTCTTAATTAATTAATTGGTGCATTTGATGATAACTAATGTAAGAAACATAACTTAAAATAGTGCTAGTAGTACAAATACTTGTAATTTTCTTAGCTGTGTATAGGCGACCCCCCTCCATTAGAATGGAAGCTGGCACAAACTATTCATTTCTATATTGCCAGCATCTAGAACAATGCCTGACATATAGTATGTGCTTAATAAATATTTATTGAGGGGCAGCCAGGTGGCAAAGTGAATAGAGCACCAGTCCTGGAGTCAGTAGGACCTGAGTTCAAATCCAACCTCAGACACCTAACATTTACTAGCTGTGTGACCATGGGCAAGTCACTTAACCACAATTGCCCTGCCTTCTCCCCTCTAAAAAGCAAAAAAAATGAAATGAAAAAAATATTTATTTGGAGGGGCGGAGTCAAGATGGCGGCTTAGAAGCAGCAAAGCACCGCAGCTCCCACACAAACACGCTAAAAAACTCATAAAATGGGACGCTAAACAGATTTTCAAGCTCCAAAACTCTCCACAAGACAGAAAGCACTACAGGCAGCGC
>CM053599.1:29587187-29607581 GCA_028646575.1 Pseudocheirus occidentalis | reverse complement strand
CCCAGAGAAGGCCAGAAGGAGAAGGACTTTTGGGAAGAGCAGTATCCAGTGTCTTGGTGTCTGAGTTGCTGAGAGAGACTGTTATGAGCCCATTGGAGCTGCCCAGGACTTTTGAGGACTGCCACCTGGAGCTGCTGAGAACTGAGGAGGCATGGCTGTGATGCCAGTATTTTGTCTGTCTGTTTTGATGTTTTTCCAGATTCACCTGATGGTGAACAGTGCTGCTGTTGTAGAGGTCCTGGAACTTGGCTGTTGGTGCAGAAGCCCTGAAGAAGGACTTTCTTGTTGTATGTTCACAGAAATCCTGGAAGGGGTCCTTGCTGATACTTTCAGGGGTTCTAGGACTGTTCTGCAGGCAGAGTGTGACTTGATGAGAACGCTGGCTACGGCTTTGTTGAGTCTTGTCTCCCCAGGAACTGAGATTGCTGAGGGCTTGCCTCAAGTGAAGATGATAGAAAGGCCTTTCCTTGGCCTTTCTATGCTGAGATGTTATCTTGACCTTCTTATGGCTTAAGGGTGGATGGCCTTTTGTGCTTTTCTGTTCCCTTTTGAGAGAGTACTTAGTCTTAATGGATAGTGTTGTAATTACTTTGAGTCCAGGAGTGGGAAACTTTTGGCCTTTTTGTGATGATTTGGAAACTGATCTCCATTTGAGAAGAGACTTTGACTAAAAGCATGTACCATCTAGGGGTGGAGTAGTACCTCGACTGAATGAAGAACTTACTTCTGAAATGTATGAGTTATACTGTATTTTGACTTTCCCTGTTCTCTGAATGTTTGCTGAATAAATGGGGTTTGCTATGCTGGTAATCCGAACCTTGGAAGTTGCGTTTGCTTGGCATTACACTGCCCCATTCCTAGAATGTACTGCCACCTCCCCCTTTGCCTCCTAGCATCTGTCCTTCCTCCTGAGAGTCAGATCAAGCACTGCCTTTTAGTAAAACCTTTACTGATCCCCTCCCCTACCCCCCAATCCCCTCCCAGTGCCCCCTCTCCCTACCTTGTATTTATATCATATTTATTCTGTATATACTTACTGAAGCCACATATATGTTGTCTGATCCATAGAATGTAAGCTCCTTGTGGGCAGGGACTGTTTAAATCATTTTGTATTTGTATCCTCCGCATTTAGCGCAATGCCTGACCAGAGAAGGCAAGGAGATTGATACATCATAGGCTTGCAGTGAGGCCCAAATGAAATACTCTTTTTAAAGTTCTCTACAAACATTAGAACTCCACACAAATGTCAGTTAAGCTTACTTTATAAAAAATACTTTTGGATCATAACAGAGAGAGCAGCAATTTATAGGGGAACTCCAGTACAATTATGATCCATCTAAGTTTTATTCCCTTGAGAGAAAAGAGTCAATTGAACAGATCAGTGTTATTTCCAAGTATTTATGGTTCAGTAAATGAATTCTCTTGGAAATGTAGAATTTCAGGCTCCCTTAATTTAATGCTATGCCTCAGAAACCTATTCAGTTAATCAGATATTGGGGTGGCTATCTTTCCATCTTTTTTCATGTGTCAGAGTTGGTACTCTGACAGCAATCTGTTGTTACTGATATAAGCATATCTTGGTGCTGAGTTTCAGCACAGGGCTGGGCACAGGGCTGGTTTCAAGAAATGTTTGTCCTTCATTCTTGAAGAGGACCATTTGATGGGGTGCTTGAAAGTGGGGTCCAAGCACCCCATCACACTGTTGGATTGACAAGTTAGGCAACAGGTTTAGGACAGCCTATTTGATTAAGGGTTCAATATTTAAAAATACTATGTACAGGGAGGGCTCTGTTCTGCATGCTGGGGAGGTCTGAGGTTTAGGGAAAAAAATGATCTTTTCCCTAAATGAACTAACAATCAGGTATGTGGATATGGCATGTACACACATAAATATAATAGAAAATAATGCATGATAAGTGCATAAGGGACATATGGACAGAACGCTATGTTAGGTCTCAAGGGAGAAGGTCATACTCAAGTTGGGGGACTTAGGGCTTCCTAAGAGAGATGGTATTTTAACTAGCCTTTAGTGGATGGATAGACACTTCACTTGTAGGGGAGAGGGGCATTATTCCAGGACAAGGAAGAGTATGAACGAAGGCAAAAAAGCATAAGGAATATACGGAGCATAGGCTCTAGTTTGGTGTATGTGGAAGGGAGTGCTAATAGAGAAGTCTGGAAAGGCAGAATGGCTTTACATGGGGAAGAGCTGTAATATGGAACCATGGAAGGATTTTGAACAGAAGTGAGCCATGATTATGGGGAAAGAAGAAAGAAAGGAAGGAAGGAAAGAAGGAAGGAAGGAAGGAAGGGAGGGAGGGAGGAAATAAACAAGTACTTAAGTGCCTACTGGGTGCCAAGCACCATGCTAAAGACTTTATAAATATATTATTTGATGCTTATAACAACCCTGGGAAGTAGGTGCTATCATTCCCCCCATTTTACAGATGAGAAAACTGAAGCAGAGAAAAGTTGTGACTTGCCCAAGGTCACATAGTTAGTAACTGTCTGATGCCAGTTTTGAACTCAGGTCTTCCCAACTCTGGGCTGACCACTAGGCCATCTTGCTGTTTGAAAGACCCAGGGCCAGTCACTCAAACTCTCTCAGGCTCAGCTTCTTCATCTATAAAACAGTGAGGAGTAATTAAATTCATTGGCTCTCAAGGTGCCTTCCAGCTCTAAATCTGTGATTCTATGCACCAATCCTAAGGATGATTGGGAGGGGAGGAGAGTAGAATTGGAGCTGACTACATTTATTCTAGGGGTAAGCTAGGTAATGCAGTGGACAGAGTACCCCATCTGCAGTCAGGAAGACCTGAGTTAGAATTCTGATCTCAAACATTTACTAAATATATGACTATAGGCCAGTCACTTAACCCCTATTTGCATCAGTTCCTCATCTATAAAATGGGGATACACTGGAGAAGGATTTTTTTTGCTTTTTTGGAGGGGGAAGTTAGGGCAGTTGAGGTTAAGTGACTTGCTCAAGGTCACACGACTAGTTTTTGTGTGTTAAGTATAGTGAGGCTGGATTTGAACTCAAGTCCTCCTGACCCCAGGGCTGGTGCTCTACTCACTGTGCTACCTAGCCACCCCTGGAGAAGGAAATTACAAACTGCTCCAGTATCTTTGCTAAGAAAACTCTATGGAGATAGAATCAGATACAACTGAACAACAACACATTGTACTAGCTTTATGACTAGTTTCTAGAATGCTAACATCTCTTCCTCTCTATCACCCTTCAAAGACAAGCTCAAGCCCAGCATTTTCTTTTTTTTAAATAGTATTTTGTTTTCTTTCCCTAATTAATGTCAAGACAATCTTTAGTATTCATTTTAATAAGATTTTGAGTTCTGAATTCTTCTCATTCCCTGCCCTCCCCACTTCTGAAAATGGTAGGCAATGTGATATGTTATATATGTGCTATCACGCAAAACCTATTTCCATGTTAGTTACAGTTGTGAAACAAGAAATTCCTTGATCTGAATTCAGAGCCCATCAGTTCTTAACCTGGATGTGGATAGCATTTCCTTTTGTGAGTCCTTTGTACTTGTCTTGGATCATTGTGTTGCTGAGAAGAGCCGAGTCCATCATAGCTGATCATCACACAGTGTTGCTGATGCTAGGTACAATGCTTTCCTTGTTCTGTCCATTTCATTTTGCATCAGTTCATAAAAATCTTTCCAGGTTTTCCTGAAATCTGCCTGTTCATCATTTCTCATTGCACAATAGTATTCCATTACATTCATATACCACAACTTGTTCAATCATTACCCCTCAATTTCCAATATTTTGCTACCTCAAAAAGGGCTGCTAAATACATGTGCACATGTATGTCCTTTTCCCTTATCCTTCTTTGGGATACAGAGCTAATAGTGGCATTGCTGGATCAAAGGGTACACACGGGTATGTTGCCCTTTGAAGCCCAATATTTTCAAGGAAGGCTTCCTTGACCCTTTAACCTCAAAATAAACTCTGAACTTGAGGGCTAGATCTGTGCCTAGGAATAGGCAAGATGGGCAGTTGCCAAGGTACCACATACAGCAGGGCAAAAGTGGGAAACTTTTTATAAGTGCCCATTTTTAATGCTAGATGGCATTCTTCTCTACATGGCACACAGTTATTTTGTCATAAGTCAAATCAAACCTCTAAGACAGAATTTCAGGTGGAAAAGCAATTAGAGTTGTCTTTTTTTACTCCAGAGGGTAAAAACAATGGGCAGAAGGTACAAAGAGGTAACCCACTGATGAAAAATCTTCCCAACCATTGAAGCCATTCCAAAACACAATGAACTAAGGGAAGCAGTGGGTTCCCTCTAATTGGATGTCTTGAAGCAAAGACTGGATGACCGTTTGTCAAATGTGTTGTGGGGCTGGGGAAGGAAGGTTCTTGTTCTAGTGTGTGTGTGGACCTGGTGGTCAATCAGGTCCCCTCCAAGTCTGCAATTCAATGAGAGTTCAAAGCCACCAAAGGACAGCAACCTATGGAGGCTATAGCTTTCAAGTTCATGGAGGTAAGGACAGTTTTCAGACTGTCCCTAGGGTGCCTAAACATTTTGCACGTCCCATTTGTATCACTCCCTAGAATGTTTTGTCCGATCACTCGTTCATCTACTACCCTGATCTATTCCTCTTCATGTAGATTTTAAGTTCCTCGAGAACAGAAGCAGTACTCAGAAGTTCTAGCAGTATACCATTCAATATCCACCACATAGCACATGCTCAGTCAGCTGTAAACAAGTGTTTATAAAAGTGCTTAGTATTTAGTAGCTAAGCCTTAGGGATACAAAAGAAAACAAAACCATCCTGACCCTCTCAAAAGGAGCTCAGAATGTAGTGGGAAAGACAACACACAAATTAGCTATAAACATACAAGATAGACACAATGTGAGTGGGAAGCCATCAGTCCTTGATGGGTGATTGATGGATAATACTGCTTTCAATTATACATTGCTTTAAGGTTTTCAAAGCATTTTACATATATTATATCCTTTAAAACGCACAATAATCCTGTGAAATCAGTGATGGAAGTATTGTCATCTAAGAAACGAAGACTGAGAGAGAAAAAAGTGACTTGCATATTGCACATGTCAGAGGCAAGGTTCAAAGCCTTTGTGGATTCCAAGGTGGCATCTCCACTAGCCCTCCTTTCCCCAGGGTCAGAATTGAGGCTTCAACTTTTGAGAAGCTTGGTTGGGGAAATCACTCTGGCACAGAATGTGCCCGGTGCTAGGATGGCTGCTTTCCCATTTGCTCAGGAGTAATTGGTCAGTGGACTTTCCCTCCCACTGCTCAGTCTTGGTTAAAGCCTCAGCTTCCATCTGTTCCTAATGAAGCCTTTTCAGTGGCTCGGTCTCGACAATTTAGAGATTACTTTCAGGAGAAAATTGTTTCCATTAGGGTTGAGTTTCCACCTCTCCAGCTGTTAAACTGGGGACACTGTGTGCCTCACATGGAAGCCATTCAGGCACTATTTGCTGAGTTCCTTTATAGAAGTTAGTTGAAAATGGACAACACAGGTGTTGGGCCACCTGCTGTTCAGACTCTCCTCTCCATGGCTTAAAAAAAGGCCTAGGTATGTCCTCCCAGGGACACCTCTGTGAAACCATAATTCTGCCCTAGTCTCCCAGTGCTCTTCCTATGTCCTTAATCATTTTTTAAGAGGCCAATTCTTCGAGACTGGGTCCCTGTTTTCACTTGCTCTCCTGACAGTTATTTCAAAAAAGAAACAAGTCAGGATTTAAGGGTCTTTAAAAGAGATCTATTTTAGTTAAAGGTGAAACTTCAGCTAGTTTCAAAGCTGGTGGGACTCACTCATGAATTGGGATTTTACTTACTTTCTGTTCTAAAGGTAATTATTTGTTAGGTGGGGTGAGAATTTATGAGGTCCCTTTCAGGGCTTAGAAAAACAAAACTTGACTGAGTCTGAATCTTTACCAGGAAATACAAATGACTGGAAATTTAAACACTTTCTCATTTACTCATGGGCTTGAATGATTTTTTAAAAACCCAGGCAGACTAATTTCCTAAAAGGGAATTAATAATTAGTCTTAATCAAATGAAATACTTGTAAAGCACTTAACATGGTGCCAGACATACAATAGTCGCTTAATAAATGCTTTCCATTGGTCCTTTGGGCCAATGGAAATTTTGATCCATCAGAGACTGGGTTGTTTCCATGACTCTTATCATTGGCAGAATATTGGTGTTAAAAAGACATATAAAAGAGACTGATTCAAGATACTAGGATCAAAGAGAGGCAGAATCTTCACATGTTTATACACACACACACACACACACACACCAAAGAGAAATGACTAAAAGAAGCCAAGAAAAATAAAAACCAACCAAAAATTTTAGATGAACACAGCAAACAAATAAATAATGTGAATATGATTTTAAAATACTACAGTGAAATTGAATAAGGTAATGATCTAAAGTGACAGAGATGAAAAAAGAAATCACAAAAGACATCCCCAAAGAGATACTCAAATGGATAAGCATCCCAGTCAAAGAAGTTTAGCAAGATTGGTAAAACAGGGAAAACCAAAGATTCAGTAAAAGATTTGCTTGAAGAAAATATCAAAATCACATAAAGAGATTAAAAAAATTTTAAATAACCACTATGAAGAAGATATAGATTCTAAATCTCTTTGATTGGTTCTTCTTCACATCCCATCCCAACATGGAGGGTTTACTCGAGGTTCTGTTCTGGTCATTCTCTTCAACCTCTCTCTTGATGATTCATCAATTTCCACAGTTATCAATTCTATGCTGATGAATCCCAGATGTGTATATCTGTCCCTATTCTCCCTTTTGCATTCTAGTTGCTTATCTCCAACTGCCTGTTAGACCTTTAAAATTGGATATCCCAGAGACTTTTCATCTGCCTTACAGCTCTATTCTAAGGACTGTGGGACCTTTCCATCTGACATGCAGCTGAAACCTTCCATATATGTCATCTCCCTAGTTAAACTGTGAGCTCCTTGAAAGCAGAGCCTGTATTGTAATTCTATCCATTCCCTTCACCCACTTCCAACACACCTCTTCCTAACTTCTCCATTTCAACTCATGTCACCACCATCCTTTCTGACACCTCATTTTACAACTTCTATACAATCCTCAACTCAGCATTTTGCCTCACTGTGTGTATCCAGTTAATTGCCAAATCCAACTTCACGTCTCTCAAATCCACCCCCTCCTTTTTACTTAGCTACCATGCTACCCTTCAAAGAAGTCCATTCTATTTTAGACAATTCTGATTTTCAGGAAGTGAAAATTATTATTATTAATTTGAGTCAAAATCTAACTCTAGAGCTAAAAGTGAAAATTATTATTATTAATTTGAGTCAAAATCTAACTCTAGAGCTAAAACTCTAGTTTGGCCTCTAGAGCCAAACAAAACAGACATAATCCGTTTTTCACATAGCAACCCTTCAAATACTTGGAAGACAGCTCTCATGTCTAATCCAACCCAACAAATATTGATTAAGTTTTGATTATACACCAGACATTGTGCTAGATACTTAGGATAGAAAAAAAATAGCTGGCATTTATACGGTACTTACAGGTTTGCAAAGCTTTTTATAGGTATTGTCTCATTTCTTCCTACTCACAACCCTGGGAGGTTACTCATTTTATAGATGAGGACACTGGTGCTAAGATAAGCTAAGTGACTTGTCCAAGGCCACTTCTTATTCTAGCTTATTTTACAGATGAGGAATTGGAGGTGAACAGGATTAAGTGAATTGTCCAGGATCACATAGCTAGTAAATGTCTGAGGCAAGAGTTTGACTCATGTCTTTTTAACTCTAAATCCACTATGATGCCTAGTTTCTTTAAAGACATTTTTTCAAGTTCCTGTCCTCAGGAAGCTTATTGTCTACTATATAATCTACCCCAGCCTTCATTTTCCCTAGACTAAACATGCCTGTTTCTGTCATTTAATCTTTGTGTCTTGTGGTTCTGAGTCTCCTTGCCACTCCCATCAATTCATTGACCTAGGATTTTTCTATGAGTTTTTTTAGATGCCTTTGGAGTCAAAGATGATGCAATATAATAAGCCCCAAAGTACTGATGCAATGATATCCAGTCCTATGTACAAATACATAACAAATGGTGGTGGAGTTTGGGAAAGCCTCATGGAGGGAGCTGCATTTCATAATAGATTCATTAGACATGAATGTTAACATTCACTAATTATGAGCTCCCTTTGTCTCCAGTGGGGTATTTTAAGAGTTGTTTCTCTCCTGTTTCCTCCATGCCCTGGAAAGATTTCCTGGCATGTTTGTTCAAAATCATTGGGAGACGTTCTTTGTTTCAAACAATCAAGCTTTCCTCTTAGAGTAATTTTCTTGGTTTCTTTTAGTACTTGTAATTCTAGAGAATGAGCATATGTACCTATTTACCTACTTACCCACTGGGAAAACCAAACAAAAGGACAGCAGCTGACTTTCCTGACTTGAATGCAGTCAGTGGTTTTTTTTTTAATTCAATGCAACTCAACTCACCAATTACATATTTAGCACCTGCTATGTGCAAGGCAATCTGCTAAGGCTGAAGATGCAGAGATAAAAACAAAATGGCCCTACCCTTGAGAAGCGTGTTGCTATCTTCCTGGAGTTTTAATGTGTATACAAATAATTGAAAATAAATTATAAATGAAGTCATTTCAGGAGAGCTGATCAGTTGTGGGGGTGGAGTGGGCATAAAGAGATGGCACCTGAGCATAGTCTGGAAGGAACCTAGACATCTAAGAGGCAGAAATGAAGGGCGTGTAGATTCCAGGGATGTGGGTGGCATGAGTGCAAAGGTAAAAGGATAAAAGATAGAACATCAGTTGCGCATGAGAAATCACTAATAGGTCAGTTAGACTGGAACAGAGAGTTAGGTAGAAAGGGGTTTTCTAGGCAAAGATATTGGAATGGTTCGTCATTTCCTACTCTAGTTCATTTTGTAGATGAGGAATCTGAGGTGAACAGGATTAAGTGAACTGCCCAGGATCACATAGCTAGTAAATATCTGAGGCCAGAATTCAACAAGAGGAGTCTTCCTAACTCTAGTCCCTACACTCAATCAATCTGCTGTGCTACCCCTACTGGCTCAAATTGTAGCAGACTTCAAATTTGAAGTTGATAAATTTGAAAATTTTTCTTCTGGAGATAATAGGGAGCTATTGAAACTTCTTGATCAGAAAAGTGCACGGTCATAAGAATACCAATTTGGAAGCTATATGGAGTATGATTTGATGAGGGGAGAAACTAGAAGTTTAGAGACCAATAGGCAGTCACAGACCAAAGGGCATGGTCACTACTGTTACTGAATAACCTCTATGTTCAATTCATTGCCTTTGGTGATTTAGTGTCTGCAAAATTGTATTATTCTAAGTGAATTCCTCACTTTTTATGTTGAATCATGGGCCTCCTTGTTTTGATATAAAATTTTTAATTTATATCATTTAATTTAATTTAATGACTAATTTTTAGTCATAAATTTTGTTCTGGATTTCATGTCTAATATATCTAATTTATATCTAATTTTAGGTCTCTGTTTTGTATCTACCTTAAATGTACATAGAGATGGTCTCCCACAAGATTTTGTTAATTACCCACAAATATTCCCCTCCACTAATTAGAAACTCTGATACTCATCTATCTGCTCATTACCTCTATCATGATTCTACCTTTCCCGATACTTCTCTGCTGACATTTCTCCTTTGCCATGATCAAGACCTCTCTTCTCCTTACCCTTCAGAAGATTCTCTGTTCATTAGTCCTTTTTAAATTTCACTTTCCTCTCCAGCCTCAACCCAATATGTAGCCACTTAAATTCAGCACCATCCTCTGTTTGTGAATCCCTCGCCCCTTTGTCTTACTATTGCTCTTCTCCTGCCAAACCGCAGCTTTGGGATACTCTAACATTTGCTTCCTCTGCTTCTCCTCACAAGTCACTGAATGAAAACAGAGGAAGTCCCCAAACCATGCTTACCAGGAACACTACAAATAGATGTTATTCAACTTAACTGGGCCCTCACTGAAGCAAGACAGTCCTTTTATTACTTTCCAATTGATTCTCTGTCTAACTTCCCACAGAAGCTGCTCCAGATTTCATGTCATTTCCACCTCAAGCCTCCTGCTGCATATCTAAACTGTCTGCATCAACCTTAGATGAGAACCTTGCAGCTTATTTTACCAAAAAAAAAAAATGAAGTCATCCAACATTAGCCCTCTCTTCACCCATTCTCTTTGTCTCAAAATCCCTTAAAATCATCTCCCATGCTCTTTTTTTATGCTAGGCAATTGGGGGTAAGTGACTTACCCAAAGTCACACAGCTATAAAGTGTGTCAAGTGTCTAAGGCCAGATTAGAACTCAGGTCCTCCTGACTCCAGGACCAGTGCTCTATTCACTGCACCACCTAGCCACCCCTCCCATGCTCTCCTTTTTCCTAGCCTCTGACAAAGAGGTGGCTCTTCTCTTTGCCAAAGCCAAACCCACTACATGTGTGTTTGATTCATTCTCTTCCATGTTCTCCAGTAAATGCCATTCTCAGTTATCAGCCTTCTCTCTTGAATCTTCCTGATCTCCCCATGTTTAACTAGTAGTTCCTTCACTACTGTCATGAAACATACTAAAGTATCCCTGATTCTTAAAAACTTTCACTACTAAGTTATCTATATCTCTCCTACATCTTTCTTCTTAATTAATTTATACCTGCTTCATGTGAGAAGTCTACTATGGTATTGATAAACAAGAATAAAAACCTCTTCTCATGCAGCAATTCCTAAATCCTGAATGGTTCTCAGAGATTGTCGGAAAATGTTGGATTTGGAGTTTGAGGAATTCTGGCTCTGTTGCTTGATAGCTTGATGACTTTGGACTTTACCTCTCTAAGGTTCCGACCAGCTCTAAATCTATGATTTTTCTCTTGAAAGCACTTTCATATATTTTATCTTATGTGGAAGAAAACATAGAGGTCACATTTGGCTAAAGTCTGTCAGACATTTATTATTTTACAAGTATTTTGCTTGGAGATGAATTCTGGCCAACAGATTTTCCTGTTTATCAGGAAACTATATAACTGGAGAAATTTCCAATTCACAATTACAGTTACGAAGAAGATGAAGAAATTCAACAGTAATGAAGGGACAAAAGTACATGGTTTTCAACTATTTGTCAAAGGAAACAATGGTAGTGTGGTCATCCTTGAGATCAGAACTAAATCAACTCCATCTTTTGATTTAGTGAAAGCTTTTGACTTTTCGGGGGGTTAAAAAGACACCTAAACTAATCTGGTCATTGAATCCAATTGGATAAAGAAGACTAGAGAGTACCAGGACAGTTACAACCCTAATTCTGAATCTTGCAACACAATAGAGGTCTTAGGGTTGTGAGCTTCAAAGTTTCATTGTTCCTAACAACCACCCCTAGGATGACAGGCATTTCCCCAATTTACCAGTTCTATATAGCTCAAAATTTCTCATGAATCAATGATGACCAATTGACTAAAACACAAAGAGAATTCAATGACCTGGGATTCTGTATACTAGAATGGAAAAGGCACTGGACTAAATCAATAAGTAATATCACATTAGTGCTTTAAGGTATACAAAGCACTTTACCTATGTTACCTCCTTTTGGTAGCTCATAGCAACTCTGTGAAGGAAGGGTATTATTATTCCCATTTTGTAGATGAAAAAAAACTAAGGCCCAGAGAGGTTATATGACTCTCCCAGAGCTATAAAACTGGTATGGTTCTGAAGCAGAATTTTAGTTCAGGTCTTGACTCTAAATCCAGTGTTCTATCCATTAAAACTAATTTTTGAGTCCTATCTCTGGCTTTGATTGGCCATGTGACTACAAGGAAGCGTCTTTCAGCCTCAGCTTCCTCATCTGGAAAATGGAGCTGCCTAACTCATTCTGAACTCACAGGGTTATAGAGAAGAAAAGGCTTTGGAAACAGGACAGAATTGAGAGCTATCATTGTCACTCACACAACTGAAAATGATTGAAAAACAACAGAAATTAATCACCTGTGTATTATAGGAAAGAACCCTGTCAGTTATTATTAAAAGCTAAAACCAGAGCATGAAACATTATTTTTATAATAATACAAAGATATTTTCATTTCAAATACAGTAAACATCAATAGATGTAACCCATGTAAGCAAAAACTCTTTAGGGTGGGTGATGGTTCTTAATGACCTCTTAAGGTCTTCCCAGCTCTAAATCTTTGGAGGTCCTAGTTTCCTTATGTTTGGAATGAGAGAATGGAGTAAATGATCTCTAAGGTTTCTTTCATAGCTAAATTTATGACTCTAGGATTGTCAAGTCCAATGATTCTCAAACGTTTTTAGTCTTAGGACTCCAACTACTGAAGACATCATGAAAGGGGTCCTCAGACCACACTTTGAGAACCACTACTCTAGGTCTTTTGATATTTTGTGGGTACCAGGTATTCTTTTTTTTCTATAAGATCAGCCCACTCTACTTTTACTCAATCAAATAAGCATTCATTATGCACCTGTTGCATACCAGGCACTATGGTAAGTTCAGGGCATTCAAAGAATATTTCATTTCGCTAATATATTTTATATAATGCATGTGGGATATAGTATAGTGCTTTTAATGACCTCAGGATTCTCTTTGAAATTCAGTCCCATCTTTTTAGTGCAAGATATTCTTTTGGTGATTCTATATTACTGTGAAACATGGAATTCCACACCTTCTGAAGACTACATGTTGCAAATTATTCAAAAAGGCAACATGGAAACCTTGGTGGTCTATTCTTTCCACTGTGCTGTCACCTGCTGGTGTCTTCTGCTGATGGGCAAGAGTAGACCATCTTGATATGTAAGAAAAGAAGACTGGGACCTAGGGCCATCAGATCAGATTTAGGGCTGGGAAGGACCTCAGAAACCATTTAATCCAACCTCATTTTGCAAATGAGGAAACTGAGGACTAAAAAGAAGTGACTTGCCCATGGTCACACAGCTGCTAGGTTTCAGAAGCAGGATTTAAGCCCAGGTTTTTACTGACCCTAAAGCCAGATACTAATTTGAAGCAGGCCTGTATTCCCCCACTCACCTCTCCCAGATTGATGAAGAGGTCCATGTGCACTGATCAATAGAGGATTACACTCTCGCCACACCATGTTCCTTGGGCGGCTCTGCAAATTGGTTGATAGGTTTCAGCTCATTTAAAACTCTGCACCGTGGGCTGCCTGTCTATTGCCCATCATGGCAGCACATCATTCCTGGCCCCTGGCCTCTGTATTGGCTAGCTGTCAGCTTCCTCATTGATTTTAAATTTTATTATTGGCTTTTAGAGCACTCCAGGGCCTGAGGCTTTCCTTCACCATTGATTTGCTTGTTCCCCACTGAGAGGATGAGCTCTGAGATCTTCATCCACTGGCCACTGACCAAGGCCATCAGTTGTTTTTTTATTCTCTGGTTCTTTGCTTACTCGGGACAGAATAGGGTGAGGAAAGGGAGGGGAGCTCTTAATTCTTCCTGACATCCCTGGTGCTGACTCATCACTGTCTCCAAGCAAAGTTCAAAGCCTCTTTATTTACCATGACCTACTTCTCTGGCTCAGAGACACATTCTTCAGTTTGTAAAGGGCATTAGGGGGCCTTCCTTCATAGAAAAGTTGTCATGTAAGGATTGTACTAGGTGACAAAGAGGAGGAATGTGTCACTGTGTGCATGGGAGGCTGGCCCTCTCTTTCCCAGTGATTTCCCTGCCTTTTATTCCTCAGTCCCAGAGGTGCCAAAAGTAGCACATTACTTCTCCCACTTTCCCTACTCCTACTCCTTTTCCCAGAGAAGAGGATACTTCAATGAAAAAACTTTATCCCTGCTTTTAAACCCCAAGGCTGTATCTGCCACCAAGGACAGTTCCAAGCATTTAGGTCAGAAATAGAATTTTTTTTTGATGGAAAATACTGCTAAATTGAGGAAAAGGCAACTCAAAAGGTGGTGAAAAAGTTCACTTTTGTAGGGAGGTTAAAAATAGGACAGATAGATATTCATTTTTTTTAGAAAGCTTTAAATGTAGGGCTAGATAATCTTTTGAAATTCTTTCTTGGGACTTGGGACTCTAAGCCTTGAAGTTATTACTTCCATCAAACTCCTCCTCCTCATTAAATAAAATTCAAAGGTTTATGGGGGACTTTGTTTCTAGCAGGAAAAGAGGACAGAGTACACCAAACCCACCCAGTCACTTTCACCTAGTCTTGTTAGGTGAAGGTCCCAAAATGGTTTGCATGGGCCCTGGAGACTGATGGGAGTTGTAGATAATTTCCTCACTCTAGTTCAAAGAGTAGTATGAATTCTAGGAAGCTCACCCAAGGCAGAAGAAAAATCCTTTAGAAGATAACTCTTAATGGTTAAGAGCTTTTCTGGTTGTTTAGTTCTCTGGATTTGAATTACCAAGAATTGAGATAGCCTTTGGGACTAGGGAACAGAAGGACAGAATCTCCCCCCACCCCCATAGAGAAAAGGCTGCATTTTAGAAGCAGGTAGTAATGGCAAGACACAGCAGAGAACAGCTCTGCAGAGACAGCAAGCAGCAGGTGGCCACACAGCTGAGGAATTAGGTAAGCAAATACCCCAGCATTTTGCAGCAGAAGAGAAAACCACATGTAGCTTGCCAACATCAGTAAAGCAACAATTAGCAATATAGAAGAAAAAGAAGACCAGTAAGGGACCCTAGCAGTTTCCAAATGCAGGGGGCGGGGGGGAGGAAGAAAAAAGGAAAAAACAAACCACTTGCAGAGTGATATGACCAAGTTGTGGGGAACCAATCTGTGCCAATGGAGGCAGATAGTTGGCAGAAGAAATTAAAACCTGGGGAGCATGACCTGCCCTGACTAACCATGTTTCCTTCCTATGCAGATCCCTTTTCTTAGGCAACTAGGTATCACAGTGGATCGATTTTTAGACCTGAGGTCACAAAGATCTAAGTTCATATTTGACCTTAAACACATACTAGTGTTCCAAGTGACACTTGGAAAAGTCACTTAACCCCTGCTTGCCTCAGTTTCCTCATCTGTAAAATGTGGGTACTAATAGCACCTACCTCTCAGGGTTATTATGAGGATAAAATGAAATAGTATTTGCAAACCTTAAAGGTCTAGATCAGCAGTTCTCAACCTGTGGGTTGCAATATCTTTGGCGGTCGAACGACCCTTTCACAGGGGTCACAGGGGTCACCTAAGACCACCAAAAAACACATATTTCCTATTGTCTTAGGAACAGAGGAGACGTTGCTCCTCTGTCTGTCTCCAGGTAGGTCTGCCCACATGCAGATACACCCACATACAAGTATTAAAGGGTCCCAGCATTAGGAACACTGAGAACCACCGCTCTAGATAAATACTAGCTATTCCCATTAATGCGTGTAATCCTAACCATGTATGTTTCCTGTATGTGTATGCTCTCCACAAAGGCTCCCAATAAGTGAGACCTCTCCACAGGTGCACCCTTTGCAATTGGTGGCATGGTAACCTGCAGGAGAATGTATCTCTCTACATATTATGAAGGTATGGCATTTTCCTTGTCATTTATTTTGCTCTGCTATTATACTTAAATAGATTTTGCTTCAGTCTGACGTTCAAATGGGGATGTGTCCTTTGGTTGGCTGGTAAAAGAAATGTCAGTGGCAGAATCATGATTTATGGTTTTGAGTGGGTGTTGACCCAAAGAGTAGCTTGATCTTGGGCTGGTTTTGAAAGGGCATACATTTAAGGGAGTGTCTAGACCACAAGTCCCAGAGCTCCGTGGGTATAGTAGCATTTAGTTGCTGTAGTTGTATGTCTTCAGAATTTTCTTGAGGGTAATTGATAGCTAGGATTTTGAGATCTTCTCCCCCAGATCCTCACATGTTGTTGTTCAGTCTTTTTTCAGTCATATATTCAGTCATTTGGGGTTTTCTTGGCAAAGACAGTGGAATGTTTTGTCACTTCCTTCTCCAAGTCATTTTACAGATGAGTAAACTGAGGCAAACAGGGTTAAATGACTTGCCCAAGGTCATAGATCTAGTAAGTGCCTGAGGTGAGATTTGAACTTGTGAAGATGAATGAGATTTCCTGACTCCAGACCCAACACTCTATCACTGTTCCATCTAGGTGCCCAGACCTCCACAAAAGGACATTTTATTCTAAACCTTTCTAAAAACAATTGTCAAGTAATGTCTAAAGTCATGTATTATAATTATGTGTTTATGAATTATCCCCATATTGGTCAGTAAAGTCCATAAGGGCAGGACTTATGGTTTACCTGAGCTTTGTATTACTTTTAGCATGTAGCATAAAAGTTTATAGAGAATAGATACTTAATTAGGTACTTAATGTTTCATGACTGAATTGGAATTAATCAATCAACAAGAATTTATCAAACCTCTTCTATGAGACCGAAAATATACCAGGTACTAGAGATACAAAAACAAAAGTGAAACAATTCCTACCTTAGGGTGTTTGCACTCTAATTGGGGAGATCTCTCTCATACACTTTAGATAAGACATAGATGATGCAATTAAAACAGATACAAAGTACTTTTGGGGGAGAAGGCTCTGCCAGGTGTGAATACTCATGGGGACTTACATAGGTTAAGCCGGTGGTACTTGGGGTGCAACAGCTGAATTGTGAAGGAAGTTAGAGTTTCCAGGAAGGTGGAGCTAAGAAGGGAGAACATTCCATGCATTGGAGCTAGTCCAGTGCAAAGGCCTGAAGAAGAGAGATAGAGGGTCAGCTGCAAAAAGGACCATTTGAATGAATAATCAGACGAATGAATGAATGAATGAATGAATGAATGAATGAATGAATGAATGAATGAATGGATGAATGACCTACTTGTAGTAGGAAAATAACTAATCTTGTTCTAACTTTGCCAGTAAATAGTTGAGTGACCATCTGTAAGTCCTTTCTCTCTGGATCTTGTTTGATATCAATATGGCAGCTTATGAAAGCTAATTCAATCTTTTTTATTAAGAAAGGCTTAGCTTTCAGGAATAAGAAGATGAGAATCTAGCTTTACTCTATTTTGGTCAGACTGTTTCTTGAGTCTTGTTTTGGGCCCCACTTTTTAAGAAAGACATTGATAAACTGGACTGTATGGATAATGGGCCAAAAGAAAGATGCATTCATTCATCTGATTATTAATCCAAATAGTCCTTCTTGTTGCTGCTCACCTTTTATCTCTCTTCCCCATGCCTTTGCACTTGACTACCTCCAATGCCTGGAGGATGAATTGGAAAAATTGAAAAAACAAAACAACAACTGGGATGTTTAACTGGGAATCTGGTCTTGGAAAGTATCTTCGAGTACCTAAGAAACTGTCCTTCTGGAGAATGATTAGATCACTTTGTATCCCCAGAATTTGGCACAGAGTAAGGCAAATGGTAGGTATTTAACAAAATTTATTGACTGGCTGATTACCTCTATTTGGCCCCAAGGGTTGAACTAGAAGCAAAGTTTAAAAAAGGGAAAGATTTAGACTTAATGAAAGCAAATAGAGCTACCCAAACCTGGAATGTGTTGCCCCAGGAGATAGTGTGTTCCTCTTTATTGGGGTGTGTGTCTTCAAGCAAAGGCTGAACGATCCCTCATCATGTTTTTTAATATGGATTGAAATAGGCAATGATAATGATGACAATGAGGATGAAAGCTCACATTTGTAGTGTTCTAGGGTTTGCAAATCACTTTCCATAGAGAATCTCATCTCCGTTTTGCCAATTAGGTAAGGGAAGCAGAGAGGCAGTAAGTGATTTACCCAGGGTCACACAAACAGGAATTGTCGGTCAGGATCTGGTCACAGGTTTTTCTGACTCCAAGTTTGCATAGAGAATCCATTACTTTACACTACATGTCTCTTTCAGCCATATCTTTCTAGGATGCTAAGCATACCTATCCTTCCCCAGCTCCCCAATTCCCACCCCCGTTGGTTAGCTGCTAGCAATTTTCTCCATGGAACTTGTACACTGTCAATGTTAACATGTCAGAGCAGGGTTGGAGTCGGAGGCACAGCATAGCATATCGGTAGTGGGAGCTGCGGGGAATCTTGTTACTAGGTAACTGAGCATGAGGTAACTGCTCACCCAAAACCAGCCCCCTCAGGCTAAAATCTTCTTGGTCCAATTTTAAAACTTAGAGATTTTAATAGCTCTGCCCAAGTCAACACTGGGTTCAGGAAGGCACCTAATAAGATTCACTTAGGAGTGTTAACAGAATAGAATAAGAAGCCAGGTATGACTATCTACCATCTTTTTCAATGGAATAATCACTAGATGAGTTGTCACTCCCAGAGACAGGAATTTAGTACTCAATATATACATGAGCTATATCACTGAACAGACTCTGTTCCAGAGTTAACATGTAAATGGATCCCTATGGAAACAAAGGGAAAGCAGGATGGCAAAGAGGAGAGATCTCTGTCTTTGAATAGGAATTCCTTATGAAGAGGCATCACTTTATATTTTTTGTACATGTATCCTTAATGCCTAGCTCAGCCCCTGGCCCAAACAAGACACTTAATAAATACTTGTTGATTTATTGAATTTAGAGGGCGTGAGTTCAAATTCTGAATTACTTTCTACTTTTATGATCTTTAACAAACCATTAAAACTCTCTAGGACTCCGTTTTCTTATTTGAGAATCAGAGGACAGTATAATGAGGGGACTGACCCCTGAGGAGCTTTCCATTCCTAAATCTATGATCCTATGGGAAGTCCCCAAAGTGTTCCATCTAATATAATGGTGTCATGGGTAGCATGATGGCATTAGAGTTAGGACTCAGGAAGACCTGAATTCAAATCTTACTTCCAACACTTACTAGCTATGTCACACTGAACCTATCTGTATCAGTAATGCAGTATTCACAATGCCTACAGTAACTATAAGTATGCTGATATGGTTATTAATCACAAAATGTAACAGGCTCTCTACATGAGAAATATAATCAGAGCATTTATTCAAGTACCAGAAGACTGAGTCTCAAAACCAGAAAGTCAAAGCCAACACAGTAGGTATGAAGTTGGCACATGTAGTTACAGTAGTAAATACCCACATTCTCAAGCCTTCAAAACAGGACAGGCGACCTCAGCCAAAGATGCTCCTCTCCTCATGGCAACTGCTCAGCATCCAGGCCGCTTGCTACCAGAAGCTCTGTGCCCCCCACCCCCAGCCCCACCAGTTTCTGTCCCTGGCAGTCCTCCGCAGGAGTCCTTAGCTGAGATTCTGCCTGGCTCAAAGAAAAAGGAGTTTGCGCCACTGCCACTGCCACCACCACTGCTGCTGCCACTGCTTCCAGTGACCAGTACGGACATTAGCTTGGTTCAGGCTTTCTCTTGCTCCACCCCTTCCTGCTATGTCAGCAAGTTCAAGCGGCATGGAAGATCTTCAAATCTCTTACATTTGGTCCCAAGATCTTTCATGCCCCTTACTTAGCAACAATACATTAACAATGCATTCAACAGAATTTTGCAACAATATAACAAAGATAGAACACAATAAACACAGAAAACAATATTTTAGGGTGGGGCTTGAGCACAAGCTCCCCATCATTCCCCCCCTGAAATCTTGGGGTAAGGAGCAAAGGTCTCTTTTTCCATGGCTACTTGCTGCTGAAATTGGACATAGAGCTGTCCCTGTCGCAAGGGGTCCCATTTGAGAAGTCACTTCTTTAGCCAGCATTTGGAATGTGCTTGATGCCAGGTCCAGGGGTGACACATCACAGTTGTGGACAGAGGGTGACATCCAGCTTGAGCTATTGGGTATCCACAGGTCGAGGGTACCAAACCTGTGAAAACAAATCTAGCAAACAAGGTGAACAGACAAAAAAACCAAGAAGAAGGAGATAATAACCAGAAACAAGGTAGATATAGGATTAGCCATGCTACTGGAGTCCATGAGCCCACTATTGTAGCCTCACTCACGGTAGAAAATATGAGTCAAGGGTACAATTTTATAATCATCTTCTCCAGAATAAACAATAGTTACAGTGTTATCCCTCCCATGTGCCATGATCTCTGCAGCTTTTGGAACATCATCTGGCTTCCATTTTACCCATACTTTAGCTCCCAGTTTTGTTCTATCAGTAGAATCAAATCCTTCAGTTCCTTTGATAGTTATTTTGGAAGGAGGGTCAGTTTTTACAAGTGGTACTGTTTTACAAGGAACAATAATCACTTGAACTATCCTATCATTTTTACGAATCTGTATGGGCCCTTCACCTAAATTATGGAATGTCACAACAATTTCTCCTTGATAATTAGAATCTATTACTCCACCTAATACATGTATTCCTTCAGCTGCTAATCCTGATCTGGGCAAAATCTGTCCAAAGTGATTTTTAGGGATTCTTATGCATATTCCAGTGGAGATTTTTCTTATTTCTTTTC
>CM053599.1:29571353-29586687 GCA_028646575.1 Pseudocheirus occidentalis | reverse complement strand
AAGGAGATATTTCACATTGCCTTCTATTTTTTCATTTGTTTAGATCTGTTTAATAGTATAAAATCATTTGCTTCCATTTGCTCCACTCTAATTCTGAAGGAATTATTCTCTTTAGAATGCTTTTGAGATTCTTTTTCCATCTGGCAAATTTGACTTTTTAAGACATTCTTCTCCTCATTGGCTTTTTGGGGCTCTTTTGCCATTTGGGCTAATCTGTTTTTTAAGGTGTTATTTTCTTCAGTCAAGTTGTTGACTCTCTTTTCATGATTTTCTTGCATCATTCTCATTTCTCTTCCCAATTTTTCCTCCACTTCTCTTATTTGGTTTTCAAAGTCCTTTTTAAGTTGATCTATGGCTTTCAGGCAATCTTCATGTTTCTTGGAAGCTTTTGGTGTGGGAGTTCTGACTGTGTTGCCTTTCTCCCGTTCCATGCTTTGATCCTTTTTGTCCCCCAAAAAAGTATTCTAGAGTTCAATTGCTGTTCTTACTTTGCTTCCTTTCAGGAACAGGAAAAGGAAAAAAAAACTCATGTTGCCAGCGAATTATTTGTCTTTTTATCTCTGTGGAACTCTGCTTCCAGAGAGGAAAGCTCTGTCCCAAATCGCTGGGGTTTTCACAGCTGCTGCAGTGCCTACCAACTTTGGCTCACTGAAAATGCACCTCAAGACCACCACCCAAAACTACAATCTGGATCCAGGCCACTCAACACAAGAACACTTAGCCTCTGAACAATCACTTGGCCCCCCCTGCAATCTGCAGATTGGGAGCTCTGAAGTAGCTACCTGGAGGCTGCAAGGCTGCCATTTCTGCCACTTCCTTGCCCTGGGGGCAGTTTGGCCAGACCACTTTTCTCCCCCAAATTTAGCTGAATTCCACTGACCTGTCACTTAGTCCTTATTTCTTCTGGCTTGATAAATCTGGAAACTGCCACAGCTGCCGCTGATCCACTCTTCTGGAGGCTCCAGCTGTGGCTCCTGGCCACCCTGGGGCCAAGCCACAGTTTCAGGCTGGGCTGGTTTTGGCTCCTAGCCTGCTGCAATGAGCCCTTTGTGCTGAGCTTTCTGCAGTGAGAAATGTGTTTTATGTATTTTTGTGTGTTTTGGAGCCCTAAAATTTGTTCAGAGTTATATTTTATGGGTATTTGAGGTAGCTATATGCCAGCTGCAGCATTTTCCTGCTTCTACGTCGCCATCTTGGCTCCTCCCTCAAAAGTCTCCTTGACCCAAACATCCCTCCCTCCCCCCATAACCTGCTATACAAGCTGAAATGATAAAATTAAAGTTAATTCATTTTGTCTAATATAGCAGAAACCAATTTTTTAAAATTCATAAAGACCCCTTTTCAACATCCCCCTTGTGATTACAGAATCAGAGAATCTGAGAGTTAAAAGATCTTTCACTCTAACCCACACTCGAAAGCAGGAATTCTTAATTTAGTTCTATAGACCCTCAAAGAAGCTTTGGATGAATTTCAGAAGCTTTGTGAACTTGGAAGGGAAGTTATATTCTCTAATAACTTTCATAGTTCTATATATTTTATTTTACATATTTTATAAAACATTATTCTGAGAAAAATCCATTGACTTCACCAGACGGCTGCCAAAGAGGTCTACAACATACAAAAAGGCAAAGACACTGCCCTACCCCCACCTTAAAGGACCCCCCACCATAATGTACCTAATACATGGTCATCCATGTATGAGGAGCCCACCACGTCTCCAGGCAGCTATTGTATTTTTGGACAGCTATAATCCTTAGTACATCATTCTCTGATATCAAGGCTACATTTACCTCTTTGTGACTTCTACCCATTGCTGAACAATAGAACAAATCCAAGCTCTGTTCCACATTTTCTTGGTGACAATTCTGACAATGCTTGGTGCCACTATGGATCCAAGGATCCTTTGAATGGATTCTCTGAATCTCCCCCATTCAAGATTGTGAGTTAAACCTTTATCGATATTTAGTACCTGAAAGTGAAATCATTTATCAGGTTGCTTTTTAGTATAAGACGTATGGGGTGCTGAATGAATGGGAAAACATTTATTAAACGCTTACTATGTGCAAAGCAGCATGCTAAATGCTGGTGGGAGGGGACAGCTAGGTCCCAATTAGTGCAAATAAGGAATCTCGTGGAATGGTCACATGTTCAAACTCATGCCCTTCCAAGTTATAATTACATAGAATATGGTAATTGCTTCCAACCCAATGGAAATATGCAAGTGCAAACAGAAAATCAAGGAGCTCCCCAGGAGCTCCCATGCTAATGGAAGATGCCACATGTATAGAAGCTTTTAGCTGCAAATCAGGAAAAGGATTCCATGCTTGTTAGGGTAGAGTGGCAAAGTAGATAGTAAAATTATCTGAAGGGAGAGGCTCTAGGCAAGGGAAAGTGCTGGATACCTGAGTATCATGAAGGGAGAGGGAATTAATAAATGCCTGTTATGTGCCAAGCCCTGTGCTAAGCACTTTATAAACATGATGCCATCCGATATTCAAGATCAACCCTGTGGGGCAGGTGTGATTATTATCCCATTTTATGGTAGAAGAAACTGAGGCAGACAAAAGTGAAGTGACTTGCCTAGCATCAAAGAACTAGGAAGTATCTCAGGCCAAAGCTGTACTCTAGTCTTCCTGACTCCAGGCCCAAGAGTATCCATAGCTGCCTCTGAGGAGGAAGACAGGTACTGAAAAAGGAAGCAATGAGAGCACTGTCCTTGAGCCTTGCCTTGCCCTATATGTGCGGTAGTCTTTCCTCGAGCACAAACATCTTTGTTCATATTCATCTGGAGAAAGTAATTTTTATTTAGGGCTAGAGTGCTGCCCAAGAATGTGGTTGGTTTTGATGGCCTTTGATAATGATGATAACATGGAGATCCAGGACATGATGCTCTCCTTTCCCTTTCCCCCAATGTCAACCAGTTCTATCAGAGGAATGTGGAACATGAATCTAGATCTGCAAGAGACCCCAGAAGCCATCCAGGCCATTTTCTAGATGAAAATAGTGAAACTCCAAAAAGTGGAGACATTGTCCCAGGCCCATAGAAGGAAAGCTTCAGCTTCTCCTCTCACCCCACCCCTTTTAAAACTGTCTTCCCCTTTTTATACCAAAACAAAAGACATATCAGGATTCATAAAAGTCCAGCTTGAGGATCTAGGCAAGTGGTGGCTAGTAGCATCCAGGCCCTGTTATTGCTGGCAATGGCAAATTTCTTTCTAAATGGTAGAACAACCAACCTTTGGAGTTAAGATTGCCCAATAATAGCCTGCATCTAATGTCCTCACACTCTTGGCCCCATGCCGTGGGCTGCTCAGTGTCCAACACTAAGCATGATCGGAAATGTGAATAAGAAATGACCATACCATGTGGGTAGTTCAAGGAAGAACCATGAACTCCATTTAATGATTCTTTGAACAAGGTTTTTAAAGATCAAGCAGACAAAGATTCAAGTACTCTTATGTAAATCTTATCCAGTCATACCCTGGAATATTCTTGTCATTATCTTAGTCTGTAATACCCTGGAAGTAGCTCAAAATCTGATAAGGCTTTGTTATCTAGATGCCAAAAGTCTTAGGAAAAGTCAGTTAACTCTTATGAAATGCATTCACATAACAAAGGATGTTCTCAAGAGCAGGATTCAAGGTCCAGAAGCCAAAGCCAATCATCAAGAACATCTACATAGGAACTGACTGCCACCCCCAAGAATCAAATATTTTGGCCTACCACAGCCCCACTTTTTGGCTTTCAGGCCAATGACTTGGTTAGGGTCCACCTTTTAGTTTTATGAGATCAAAGGAGTGGAGAGTGCAGGTAATCTGCTTAATAAATGAATGTCCCCAAAGCCAGAACTCTTTACTAGTATCCTAACACAATTGTTTACACATTGTCCTCATGTGTATGCACCTGTCAGGTTCCATTTTGAATTATAGTTATTTGTGTAGGCAATGTTTCTTTCTACTAGATTCTGAGCTCTTTGAGGGCAGGGACCATCCTTACACCTTCTAGCACCAAGCCCAGGCTTCTGAGCACAGTAGATGCTCCATATGTGGGTAGCACCCCGCTGTGAGCTAATCATCCTCACCCCTAGTCTGCACTTGAGTCCTTAAAGGGAGGCACTCTTCTAATCAGTTATTGCTATTACTAGCCCCAAGGGTCTGTTTTCTCTCTTTGTGGAGGGGAATTTTGATGGCTTTTCTGAGGCTGTAACTTGGGCAATTCAATCTCCAGATGCTCATTCAGCTATAAACAGGAAAGAATAAACACAAAAGAGACAAAAACAAACACAGAAAACGAAAGGCGTTATGAGTTCAGTGAGTCCAGTAGCCATATGGGAGATGCCTGTCCTCTACTTGGGACCCTCTTCCTCATTCAAACCTGTCAGAGAGTGAGAGATCCTATGATGGAACTCTTTGCATGCATACTTAGTTCCAGATGAGCCTTTACTGAGTTCTTCAGGCTCCTCAGCCAATCGGAAGACTTTTAAGTATCACCTAGTTTAATGGCCCCATAAGTCATTCATAGTCAGAAACTAGCTCTCCAAAGTTCAGTGACTGGGATTGGCAGCCAGCAGAGAAAACTGAGTATGCTCTGTAGAACCAACCAGGAAGGGCCAATCTGCACATGCTTTAAGGTCCAGACCCCCAAAGGGCAGTCCTCTTTTCTATATGTTCATGGCATAGATTTGAATCAGTAACTGCCATACCTCTGTACCAGCTAATGTTTTGTTACTTCCTACAAACTGTGGGAAGGTGGTGACAGAAGGAAATACACAATTCCTTGAAGCCCCAGTTGCTACAGCAACTCAAACTTCACACTTCAGTTCCTTAAGGATCCCCACATTCCTGTTCAGTCTTTTAACCAAGGATGCAAATTGAAACCCCTCTGTGGCTTAGGAGACAATGTTGGGGAGTTGCCACAACCAAAAAATCCATTGCTGCAATCCTGCAGGGAATCCCAAGAGAAGTCTCCATGTATTAGCTAGACATGTCCTCAGGGGATGGGCATATAGTGGGTTGTGAGGCCTCTGCTAGACATCTTTTCAGTCCGATAGAACCTATGAGGCCTTGCTCTCCTTGGGCATAGCCTTCAAGAAACCAGGCATCAGGATACAACTTGAATGGAGGAAACCTCTCCCCAAAAGAATCTCACAATTCTAGAATTAGGAAAAAAATCCCAAAACTTCAGCACACATATAGTCCAACTCCCACTTGAAAAGGAATTCCTGATAAGATATACCTACAAGTCATCATTCAGCTTCTGCCTGATGCCCTCCAGATAGGAAATCCCCACTGTCTTCTTGGGCAACTCATTCTTTTTAAAGGGAGAGTAGGAGTTACTTCAATTCAAAGTTTCAAAATGGGTACAGTCTTTGACAAATAGCTTGATAATGAATGAGCAGACTTGAAATGCAAAGGCTTGTGTGTAAATTCCTTGAGGAGAAGAAGGCAGAGAAGAGACTTAGAAAGCTCTTAAAATCTCTTTCCTGGTGCCACAGACACTTTGTTTCCTCCTCTGTCCCAGGGCAGCAACACCCAGCTGGACAGAGCTAATGAAATAGTAAATGCCTTCCAACTTTGGAAAAATGTAATCTTGATTAGACCTGAGGGGGCAATGGTTCTGCCCAATTATTTGTTGGAATGCAATTATCCAGGATACTTTCTTTACTATAATTATTGTAACCACATGTGGTCTTTAGGATCTTCTCCTATAAGATGGAACTTCTTGCCCTTGTCAGCCAGTTGTGTTCAGTGCTGGGCACTATGATTTAGGAAAGGCAGATGGAGGGTGTCCAGAGAAGGAGGGTGACAGGTCTTGTTAGGTAAAATGACCTGCCCAAGGTGACACAAGCAGTAGGTGGCAAAAGCAGAATTGAAGATTCCCAAATGAGCTGGGATGGGGATTCAAGTCAAAGGTGGCATAGTTCTCATTCAATCACCCGACATTGAACCCAGTAGTCCAGCAATTTAGGATTGAGAGGAATATGAACCACCCTTTTTTTTGCTGCTTTATTCATGTAATTTTTTTGTCATTTTATTTATATTTACCCTGATGGAACTGAATTCAGCAAAAATAAAAAGACTGAATTAACTCTACCTTTTTTTGTCAACATGAAGTAAAATAATTAAGAATTCATAATTCTTGACTTCCAGACAGTTTTCTTGGCTATGTGCAAATGCAGCCTAAATATTTTCTCTGCTTTCTCTACTGGCCCCTTCTCTATAGCTATGATGATCACCTGGTTATTACTACTGAGAACAACACATTGTTCCCAATAGTTCTGCCTGATTTGTTGATAATTCTTTTTTCAGTGATGAATGCACCTTTTCCTCATGCTTTACAGAGCCTTTAGTTAAAGGATTCTGAACATTCATAATTTTTTGATACCATTGCCTTGAGCTTTGGGAAGAAAAGCAGTCATGTGACTGCAAAATGATTATTATAATTACATATTGTTATATGGATTATAACACCCCGCCATCCATTCTATTCAGAGAATGAGAGGAGAGGGAGGAGACCCAAGGAGACAGGGGTGAAGAAGTTGGGGGAGGGGCCACTTACTTCTGTGACTTTCAAAGCCACCCCTGCCTCTGAACTACCCCCATTCTTTGCCCAAAACACCCTCTTCCATTTAAAGGCAGGATTATATGCCACGTTATAAAAATAATACAGTCCTGTGATTATAAACCCCTTAGAAGTAACACTATGAATAGAAATCTTTATACAAGGCACTATTTTTAACTTACAACTGGGAATGACTAGTTATAAGTTGTCTAGCAAGCTCAGTACCCTGTATAAAACCTGCTTCTCACTCATCTATCTCCCCAGGCTAATAATACATGAAAATACATGTAGGGAAGGAGAGCAGTCATTTGAGAGGCAGTGTGGCATGTATAATGGAAATACCACTAGACTTGAAATCTGGAAGCAATTGGATTTGAATCTTGGTTTACTAGATTTGTGACCTGAGGAGAAGTCACTTAAACCTTGCTGAGCCTCAGTTTCCTCCTCTGTAAAATGAGAATGAGAGGTAGTTTGACAGAGCGGATAAAGAGCTAGCCTTGTAGCCAAAAAGATCTGGTTTTGAATCCAGCCTCTGACATGTACCAGTTACATGACGTTAGTCAAATTAAAACCACTCAATGGTGGAGGCAGACCGGAAATTGCAGAAAAGGAGTCAGTCTGCACTGAGGTGGAGCTTCCTCATTGGGAATTCCATATAGCAATGAGATCCCAGGTTCCATTCTATGCTATCCAAAATGGGGATAATAGCACCTGCCTCAATGGGCTGTGGTAAATCACAAACTAGGTCATATTTGTCAAATGCCTCATAGATACGATAGAGATGTCAGTTATTATTATTAATGATCATTAAGAGCAAAGGAAAAGCTTTATTCTGAGTTTTAGATGGTCCTTGAAATAGGCACACTGACAGGGAAGATGCCATACCTGCAGATTGAACATCTTTCTTAGTCAATAGCACTGCATAAAAAAAAGCCTCTAAAGATTTGGGCTGGAGTATTCACAAGAACATTGTGTTTCTTTGAGGTTATACTGCATGGGCTGGTCAAATCTGACACCAATAGACAATTAACATCATTGCTGCAATGCAGGAACAGAGTAACAGTAAATTCCCTCTTTCCCTTTCCTCTCAACCTGCAAAAATGACCTTAGCACACTGACAAAATTTATACAGGAATTGTGGACTTGGAGCCAAGAAGACCAGAGTTCAAACCTTAATTATGACATCATGATGATGAGCCTTTAGCATCTCAGAATCTCAGTTTTCATCTGTAAAATGGGGATTATAATACCTATAGGAATAGTCTATCAAGGCTATTGAGGCTCAAATGTATGTAAATCATTTTGCAAGCATGATACAATGTAAATGTCAATGATTATTATCAGTATTATCAGGTATTCCAGTAAGTCATTCATTCATTCATTCATTCACTCACACAAAAGGACCTGCTATTTGCAAAGCATAGTCACATGAACTGCAGTTTATTTTTTTCCATTTAAATCTGAAAAGAGGGTATGTTTCATGAGTGCAATAAACATTAGGGTTTTTTTTTAATTAAAGAGGACAAATATCAATATTATCTCATGGAATTTCAAATTGATGGGGTTTGGGGTTTTGGTTTACTTTCCTTCAATGATTTATGATGACACAAAACAAACACTAGACCAGGAATTAGATGTCTTCATTCCAGTCCCTGCTCTGCCAACTAAGTATCTGGCCTCAGATCACCCTTCCCCCTTCCAATCCATCTTTTATATTATGAGCAGGGTAACTTTCATGTGCATACATCCAGCCATGTCACTCCTGTGCTCAAAAATCTTCAGTGGTTCCCCATTGCCTCCCAAGCAAAGTTCAAACACCTCTTCCTGGCATTCAAAGTCCTTCATAAACTGACACCAGGGTACATTCCAACCTTACCTCCATCTACTCCCTGCCATGAATTCTTTGCTCCAGCAAAAAATAGAGCAGTCACTACTCCACTGGCCATATGCACTCTGAATACATTTTCACCTCTGTGTCTTTGCTCACACTGTTATCCTTTTGTGTATGAAGTCCTTCTTTCTCATTCTTCACTAGTTGAATTCCTTCTTGTCTTTTTAAAACCCCACTCAAAAATTGCCTTCTTCATGAAATCTTCCCAGTTAGTCAGTCATGAAATCTCAATACTTGATTTTCCCCTTTTCTGGCATCTTTATTTAAGTAATTTTGTGTATTATAATTTATTTGTGCTTACATCTTATACCTGTGCCAGATTCTAAACTCCCATGGTAGAAACAACTTCAATTCATCTAGCTTTAAGGATTCTAAAATCATATTCTCTCAGAAGAGTTCAACAGAAGCAGCTGATCTAACATTCATCTTCATCTCCCATCCCAAGTGCAACACTTTGTAACTGAGGTGCTTAATAAACATTTGTTGGATTGATTAATAAGATCGTTGAATTTCAAAGTTTGCAGCAACTTTTACTTAGGTAGCTAGATGGTGCAGTGGACAGAATACTGGGCCTGGAGTCAGGAAGACTCATATTCCTGATTTCAAATCTTAGGAATTTAAGGCCTGGAATTCTTTCTTCCTCACTTCTACCTCTTGGAAGCCCTAGTTACACTCAGACCTCAGCTCAAATGGCACCTACACAGGCCTTTTCTAATGGCATCAATTGTTGGCAATTGTATCCTCTGTATTGGCCTTGTATTTATTTTTGCATAAACTTACCTTGGTAAATGCTGTTCCCCCTTCAGGAATTATGTCAGCTCTGTGAGGACAAGAATTGTTGTACGGTATCTGGCAAAGAGCAGACATTTAATAAATGCTTATTGAATTGAATTAGGAATGAGAAGATACGTGCTGGAGTCTCAGCTGCCTCACCAGCTCATTTCCTGAATCTAGGAATTTGGAATTCTACTTCCTGACTGCATTACTTGAACTCTCTGGATCTCAGTTTCTTCCTCTTTCAAATGGAACAGTAGAATTAGACCATCTCTAAGGTCCCTTACAGTTGTGAATTTTACAGTTATAACTGGGGAGCCATGGGCTAGTCACAAAGCGTGTGTAGGGAGGTGGGACAAGAAGACAGAATACACAAATATTTAATAGTCTCATCCCTTTGGTATTTTAGGCCTTAATTCTTGTAAAACCAAAAACAAAACAAAACACTGACAATCTATCAAACTCTTTTTTTTCCTTATTAACTCTTCAAAACTACAATATCAGAGAACAACATTATGGTTCTAATTCATGGGGGGCAGGGGGGAAGGCAGAGCAAGAGGTCTTAGGGGTACATGTAGAAGGAGAATTCAAAAGAGCTGCCCCTGCCAGCTCTCATCCTGGGCTGAATCATCTGGTAAAGGGTCAGCTTCCTATTGTAGAGGGTTAGTGATAATGAGCCTAATTATTAAAAATGAGGGGGTTGGACCAGGTGATCTCCAAGGACCTTTGAAGCTCTGACATTCTGTGCAAACTAGCACATCTTACCACTGACATTTATGTTCTGACTATTCACGTGGGACTTAGAAATCATAGTATTGACCTAAAGCTTCCTGATGACACTCTTCATAATAAGGTAGAATTTAATACAGGCAAATGGGCCTAGGGCTTCATGGGAAAGCAGGATCTCCTTCAAGATAACTACCAGGCTCAGGTCTCCAAGAGTGAAGTCAGCATGAGGCTCTGGTCTTTCATTTCTGAGATTTTCTGACAAGGTTTCATTAAAACTACAAAACAATAGGATGCTTCTCAAATGCTTTTACTTCCCTTGAAAGGTTTTATTATACTTCTACGGAGAGGTAGTATGATACAGTGGTTAGAGTACCAGACTGGGAGTCAAGACATGACTTTATCCTACTTCTGACATTCACTAGTTATGGGACTATGGCCATGTTACTTAATACCACTGAGCCTCAGGCCATTCTTTAGGACCGCCCTCCTGATTAGAGTTGGATATTATGTTTTGCATCAAAGGAGGGGGTTTCTACCTTACGCTTTCTCCATGTAACCAAAATACAAATCCTTTGAGAATCCAAGAGCAGACACTGAATAAATATTTATTCAAATTCTGATTCATTCACATTTCTAGAGTACTATAAGCTTCTCATTTTACAAATGGGGAAACCAAGGCTCAAGACAATTCAGTTACTAGTCAAGGATCACAGAGCTGGGAGATGGAATTAATTCCCTTCTGCCCTCAGCATCTTATACCCCTTGGCTTCCTTCAACACTCAGTTCATATGATATTTCCAATAGAAAAATTTATCCTGATTCCCTTGGGTTTTTAATGCCCACTCCATCCTCAAATTATATTGCATTTAGTTCTTTCTGTAAGTATTTTATCTTCCAAAAGAATATAAATTCCTTGAGGGCAGAAGTTGCTTTTGAATAAATGAATCAATGAAAAAGCATGTATAATGTGCTTACTGAAAGTCAGGCTGTGAGCCCTGTGCTTTGGATACAAATTGGGTAAACAAGAGCATTCCTGTCCTCAAGTAGCTTACATTTGAATGGGAAAATACCCCACAAAGCAAAGGGCGGCAATCAAGGAAAAGTGTTGTAGACTAGGGAGTCAGAAGCACTGGTGATTTGGAGCCATAGGGAAATTGACTACAATTGATTGATAATGTCCTTTCCAGAAACGGTGGTGGTGATTTCATTACTGAGAATTATTCAGAGCTAAAGTTAGGGGGTGGGGAGGTATGGTAGAGTAGAATCATTGTAGATATGACCAGAATGTGTGGATGGTGACTGTAATTGTGTTCCCCCCACCTAGGGCATAATAGTTCATTAATATATATTTTTTGAGGAGTTGAAATACTATACATGATGGTGGCAACAAAACTATGAGGAAGATGTTCCCATCTCTTCAATCACTAAACATTTATTAAAATACCCACTATGTGCAAGGCACTGTGCTGAACACTAGGGACACAAAAAGAAGTCAAAGACAGTTCCTGGCTTCAAAGAATTTACAGTTGAATGGGAGAAGCAGCACACAAACATATACAAAATAATCTATATAGAGAGGATAAATAAGAAAAAATAATAGGGGGAAGGCACTGGAATTAAGAGGGGTTGAGGAAGGCTTCCTGTAGCAGCTGGGATTTTGTTATGGCTGAGGAGGGAGAGCATTCCAGGCTTGAGGGACAGCCAGATAATGCCTGGAACCAAGAGATGGAGCACCTTGTCCATGGAACATTCAAAAGCCAGTGTGATTGGATTAGAAAGTATGCCCTAGGGAGAAAGGTGTAAGAAGACTGCAAAATAGAAGGGGGCTAGGTTATAAAGGGTTTTGAATGACCAACAGGCGAGTTTGTATTTGCTCCTGGGGGCAATAGGAAGCCACTGAAGTTTCTCTCCCTCTTTTCCTCTTTCCCTCTCTCCCTCTCCTTCTCCCTCTCCTTCTCTCTCTCCCTCTCCTTCTCCCTCTCCTTCTCTCTCTCTCTCTCTCTCTCTCTCTCTCTCTCTCTCTGCTCAGAAATTTGCTATCTCTGTAATCCTGGGTACTTTACACTCAATTTCCTCAGCTTAAAATTGAATCACTAAGAGTACATACCTCTCAAGCTTTTTGTGAGGCTCAAATGAGATAATATTTGTAAAAAGTGGTTAGCACAGTTCCTAGCACATAGTAGGGACTCTATAAATGCTTATTCCTTCTCCTTTCCCTTCCTTGGTAGTCTGATGAGGCCTAAAGACCCTTTAGAATAACGTCTCTTAAATGCATAAAATAAAATACGCAAGATTACAAAGGAAGCTAATTACATCCAAGTAGAATCGTCAATTAAAAAATAATTTATAGACCCCAGATTAAGAACTCCTGTATTGTTTGAACTATAGGCCAGGTCTCTGATGGAAAGGGAACAGAATATGGAAGATGAACCTTGGTTTGAATCCAGAGCATTCAGCTTTCTATCTGTATAATATTGGACACAATATATAATATCGCTCTGGAACTCAGTTTCCCAGCTTCTTTCCATTGCCTTCATAGAGGAAAAACCTACATCTTTAGAATGACCAGACTAGGGCAGTCTTTCTCTCCTTTGCTGGTGTAATTCAGGAGGCAAAGATCTGTTCAGCTGAAGCATGGGCACCTCACACTACATTAGGTGAAAGGAAAGACTACCTCTCCCCTCTCCCCTCTCCCTTTAGACCAAGTGTGGCCTTGAAAAACACATCTGTTTCATCTGTCCTTTTCAGTTCCAGGTACAGGCAGTAGAATCCTTGAATTGAGAGCTCCAGCCATGGCATCATGTTCAGAAAAATCTCAAATGTTCCTTCTTTATCTAAATCCTACAGTTCTAAGAATTGAGCTTGGAGGGGGTGGAGGAAGGGAGAACTTCAATTAGGGATGACTGGGGATTTGCTCCAGGGTGCTGACAGCCCTGGCATTATTTCTGCAGCATAGCAACAACCAAGCGTCTAGTTAGCAAGAATAATTAGCTCCAATAGGAAGCTTCCAGATGGTGGGCTCCCTCCCTTGCCACTACAGCTTTGCCCCAGGTGAGCTTTTCTGCAGCTGCCCCTCCTTACCCAGATGGCAGCCCCCCAGAAACTGGGATTCAAAGTATCTCAATAGTAATCACAGATCTCTTAGTTTCCTCACCTGACTTTCCCCAAGTACCAAAATTGACATTTAAAGACTCTGCTGAGAGCCCTCTTGCTTCTAGCCCAAGGTGATCATTGTGTTTGTAAAAAGAATTTGTTTTCTCCAGAAACCTCCTGGGATCTTCTGGAGCTGGGGAGCTTAATAATCTCCCAGTGATTCAGTTTCCTCATCTGTAAAATGTAGGGGTGAACTTGATGACCTTCAATGTTTCATTAAGCACCAAATCAATCTATCCCTCTCCTTTTGCATTCTTCCTGTTCCAGTCAAAGCAGGTGGTCAGGATCTGCTCTCTGCCCTCTCCCATCCTCATGACCATAGTCTTGTCTTTAGTGGAGACAAATGCATCCAGTTGATGCAAACTGAGCACCAGCTCAAAGACCTGGATTCTGGCTCTTGATCTGCCCCTAGCTAACTGGGTGAACCGAGACAAGTCTCTCCAGGTTCCCTGAGCTTCTCCATTCAGTCGGAAGGTTAGTCCAGACAGCGACGTTCCTGTCCAGCTTGACCTCCCCACAATGCTCCATAGAAACTACTCACGGTTTTGGATAGCTGTGGTTAAGTTTCAGCTCCCACAAGGGAAGGGTGGAACAGATGTTTGAGTGACTAGATAAAAGGCCTCATCTTGAGGGAAGCTCCTCCCCACTCAAACCCCTGGGAAGTTCTGTTCAGTCAGAGGCTGAACAGAAAACCCCCAAACTCGCATTTTTCTTGTCAACCCTGTCACTCCCTTGGATCATCCTTACCAAATTGATGTTCAGTCACAGCATAGGTCTATGCCTGGCGCCATCTAGTGGCACTTAGCTGTAATTTCTGTTCTGCAGCATATGATGTAAATATGTCCTTGTCTGGGAGTTAAAGCTCTCTCTCTCTCTCTCTCTCTCTCTCTCTCTCTCTCTCTCTCTCTCTCTCTCTCTCTCTCTCTCTCTCTCTCTCTCTCTCTCTCTCTCTCCCCCTCCCTCTCCCTCTCCCCCCCCTCCACTGTATCTTTTCTCTTGCCATAAACCAGCAATAGGGTTTGCCTCTGTCACTCATGCTTGAAAATTTTCTGATGATCAAAGAGCAGAATATTTCTTGTCATGTAAATTATAAAAAAATCCCTGGTATCTTGCTTTAATCTGCTCAAAAGGAGCATTGAATTTTAAGATTAAGAACTAGAAGAGGGCATTTGAGGCCATATGGACCAAGTCACCCATTTTATACAAAAAGAAACCACAATCCAGAAAGGGGAATTGACTTACCCAAGGAGAAAACATACCAAAAGAAAGTTTGAGAGGCCATGTGACATAACGCATAGAGACTTGAGCCTGGAGTAAGGGACACCTAGGTGCAGATCTTACTTCTGTGTGACCTTGGGTGAAGAATCTAGACTTGTTTTCCCTGTCTGTAGAATAATGGTAATGATATAGTAACTGGCTGTCCCTGGGCTGTTGTGAGATTTTAATGAGATTAACACATTTTTCTTTTCTTTTCTCTCTTTTTTTGGGGGGCCAATCAGGATTAAATGAGTTGCCCAGGGTCCCAGAGCTACAAAGCTTGATTTAAACTCATGTTCTCCTGACTCCATGGTTGGTACTCCCATCAACTGTGCCACCTAGCTGCCCCTCATAATACACTTTCCGAAACCTTAAAGATCAAGATAAATGTTGGGTTTTATTTTTATGTTTGCAGTCTTTTTTTATTGACTTGTTTGTTTACTTTTAGTTTACAAGATTCAGTTCCAGGATCACTTGAGTTTCAGATTTTTCTCCCCTTCCTCCCCACCCCCCACCCCTGCCATGGTGGCACAATCATGTATAGGATCTGCAAACTCCTTCACATTGTACAATAGTCTGGTTGTATAGGTGTTGTAGCCAATGGACTGAACAATGAGAAAAGAGTAACAAAAACCAAACATAGGAAAGAACGATAGCATGCATTACTTCAGTCTCCGTTTAAACTCTGATCTTTCTGGATCTTTCTCTGAATGTAGATATCTCCTTCCATCCTGAGACTTGTAGAGTTGTCTTTTAACTGTGTGATGCTGAGAAGCGTCCAGTTTTTCAAAGTTGGTCATCACACATATGGTGTATCTGTGACTGTGTACAAATTTTTCCTTGTTCTGCTCTTCTCACTCAGCATCAATTTGTATAAGCCTCTCCAGGTAATTATGAAGTCCATCTCCTTCCCATTTCTTATAGCACAATAGTATTCCATTGCATTCATATACCATAACTTGTTCAGCC
>CM053599.1:29550884-29570853 GCA_028646575.1 Pseudocheirus occidentalis | reverse complement strand
CACATAAGAAATGGTGTAAGTGATGCGGTCCAGGATGCATTTGCTAATAAAACAATGTAGTCCAGTCATGTGACAAGAGTTTAGGCATGACACCTGTATCCCATTGAGTTTGTAGGATCATATGGGAGAATATGGACAAGAATCTTGCAGAAGGAGGAGGTGGTGGATGGGCTGCAAATCTGCCCAGAAGGAGGGAATGATCACACTGAGAGATTCCAAATCCACTGAAGTTTTGTTTTTTGTAATCAAACAAATGCGGCTGCTGTCTGCAGCACTGAGGGTGACTCGTTTTAATCTTCTGGTAATTTTTCTGCCCAGCCTCTAGGTGGAATAGAAGTGCCTTTCTTCCCATCTGATCACTGCTTTATTTCAACTTTACCTGTCAATTCCTTGTTCTAAGCCAGCTTATGACCCACTGACCCTTCAGACTGCTGCATTACATTCCAAGGGATTGACTAAACCACGCACACAAAGACTTGAGTGTCACACACTTGTCAGAGTCCAGTGGAATGATGTGTGAATGATGGGTTTGGTTCACCCTTCCCTTTCTGCTTTTAGCAGTTGGTCATGCTGCAAGGTAAGCTCTGCTCTGTCTGGAGGAGAGGCCAGGGGAGATTTGGAGGTTTCTTTCTTCTGCATCCACTATTCACGGCAGGCATTTTCTCACAGTGACCAAAATTATAATGAAGCCAGTCTTGTATACTGAGTGGTAAGAGAAGGAAATCTCTGTCACCTTTAGAGGGTATCTCTGTATCCCTAGAATGCTGGCCTTGGAGTCAGGATGACCTGGGTTTAAATCCTGCCCCCAGCACTTAACCATCCATGAGATCCTGGGCAAATCACCTAACTTCTTTGGACCTTTTTCTTTGTCTGTAAAATTAGGGGTTTGGACTTAATGACATCTAAGATTCCTTTAAACTTTAAATCTATGTTCCCATGTTGTGGTTTTACCTGTAATATTCCATATGAGCTTGTTCCCTGAGGGAGGCATATAGTGGTGGTTCTTTTAAAAATCATATAGATGCTCACTAGAGAAATAAGTAGGTATTAGTAAATAAAATAAATGATGAAGTAAAAATGTATAATTGGAACAAATAAAAGCCTACAGTGACCAGAAAGCTTCCTGACTCACTCAGAGTGTTCTTGGGACTATAGAGAATTACAAATGAGCTCCATCTTGAATTCAACTCAATACAGATCTAATAAGCATCCGCTATGTCTGGGCACTGTGTTAAGCAGGAAGAACACAAAGATAAAACCCTTCAAACCCTCAAGGATCTTACATTCTAAGTGGACTGGGGGGGTCAATTAAATAGTTAGTCCACAAGTATCTATTAAGCACCTACTACATATCAGACTGACAAAAAGATAAAAAATGAAACAGTGGAAATACAACAATTTTTATAAATAAGTAAATACAAGAGAGCTTTTGGAAGGAGAGAGCACAAAGAACTGATGGAATTAGGAAGAGTTTACTATAGATGGTAGCATCTGAGCTGAGCCTTAAAGAAAGATAAGGATTTATTTGATGGGTGGAGATAAGAAGGCATGGAAGCATGGGAGTCAATATGTGTAAAGGCAAAGAAGCAGGCAATGAGATGTTGGGTTGGAGGGAGAGCTAATGAGGTCTGTTTTGTCCTAGAATACCTGAAGAGTTGGAGTCAGAGTGTTGTAAAACTTACATACCAGAATGACAGGCAATTGAGAATCACTTAATGTTAATGAACAGAGGAGTTCCTTGGTTGGACCTGAGTCTTAGGAATATTGCTTGGACCACTACATAAAGAATGGATTAGAGAGGGAGAAAGAATGAAGGCAGAGAGACTAATTAGGACATTATTGCATTCCAGATGGGAGACAAGAGCCTGATCAAAGACAGTGACCAAACAAATGCCAAAGAGGACAGATATGAGAGATGTGGGAAGAGAACTGAAAAACTTGCCAAGTGTTTAGATACAGAAGGCTAGAAAGAGAAAAGAGGGAAGCTGGCCCTGAGGGCCAATCCCAAATTCACAAGAGGGGCTCTGCAATACAATGAACAGTCACTTTTTGAGTTATGCCAGTTATATTGTGGGTATAACTCTAAGGGGATCGTGGCAAGGCAACTTGGGGCTCTTATCTTGTTAGAATGGTTTAGAAATCTGGCGAACTACCCAAGTCAAACGCTTAGTAAGCACCTACTACGTTTGAGGTACTGGGAGCACAAAGAAAGGCAAAAAGCATGTTCTACCCTCAAGGCCTTCACACTACAATCAAGGAGATACCATACAAACAACTATGTTCAGTTTGGGTTAGATAAGATTTTCTTACACCCCTTAAAAAACCCCAAACATGTAAGCTTTGTGTCAGGAACTCCCTCTTGTCATGACAAGACTAGGTACACTTTGGGGATGCCTCATTTCTGTGACTCATCGCTCTTACCCCAGTTGCCCTGGGTACTTTACTATCTGAAGCCTCTTCTAGGGGTAGTAACCAACTCCTTTTATAAGCACAAAAGCTCACAAGATAAAGTTTTATTGATGTTTCTCCTGTTAATGGAAGCAGTAAAGATTCAGATTAGGGGCCTTAAAAAATAATGATTCGCATCAGAAAGAAGCCCTCTTCCAGAGGCATGTACAGTCTCAGTCACTTACAGAAATGCCCCCGGCATGGCTTGAGAGGCAGTAGGGTAATTAGGACTCACTCTTCCACATCTGTGCTTCTCTTTGCAGCTTCTTTAGGCACTCCCCTATCTATATCTGTTCTAGAAACTCTTACCATCTCAGGTGGCAGTCAATTAGGCACATCTATTCCCCATTCATTGATCTCTACATTTTCCCATTCTCTTCAACCTCCAGTAGATGGCTCTCTTCACCTTCCCAGAGGACCTGCTCTTGAACATCTTACACATATGGAGACATGTGTTTTGGGCTCAAAGATAGACCTCTATTCTCTTTAAACTTTCTTTTGTGTATGGTCCCTACAATCCTAGACTTTACATATCCTAGAAATCTCTTGGGGCCTACAGGAATACTTCCTTCTTGCCCTTACAAATGAGTCTGTCTCCAGTCCCATATAGCCTAATAGAAACACAATACCATTTTTATCCTCCCTCCTCTAGTGCCCAGATGGTATACACGCATATACATATACACATACATGTACACACACGTATATTTACACACATGTATATATGCATATACACATGTGCATGCATATGCACACCTACACATTGCATACATATACACATAAATATACAAATACATGTAAATACACACATATACATGCATATACATCTACACATACACACACATATACATACACACCTACACATCATATACACATGCACATCATATACACATACATATACACATCATATACACATACACATTGTATACATATGTCATGTACATATACACATACACATGCATATACACACCTATACATTGTATGCATATACACACATACACATACATATCTATATATACACACCTCATATACATATGCACACATGCACATACACACATATGCCTACACATCATATACGTAGACACGTACATACATACATACATACACGGTATATACACATGTACAACATATACATATACACATATACATCATATACACATGCACACACATATACATATACACACATACCTATACACGTACATATACATATACGTGTAGAAATAGATATAACTGTGATAAGTGTGTGTATGTATATATATACACTGTATCTGTGTGTGTATGTGTGTGTGCATGTGTGTGTGCTATGTTTGTCTAGTTTTGGTATAGTCCTATGATATCATTGATGAAAGGTACTCCTGGCCTCAAAAAGCTCTTTTCAACTAATCTACACTGGCAAACCATCTATAATTTACAATCTTAGAGAGTTGTTGGGCACCTAGATTTTAAGTGACTTGTCAATGGTCTAGACCAGGGGTAGAAAACCTGTGCTCTCTAGGCCACATATGATCTTCTGGTTCCGTGGGTGCGGTTTTGTGACAAGTCAAAGTTTTACAGAACAAATCCTTTTATTAAGGGAATTTGTTCTGTGAAGTTTGGGTTCAATCAAAGGGCCTTGAAGACCTAGAAGGTCATATGTGACCTTGAGGCCACAGGTTCCCCACATCTGGTCTAGACAGTTATATGTGAGAAGCAGGACTTGACCCATGCCTTCCTAACTCCGAGGTAGCCTTTTATCCTCTATGTCAGACAGCCTCTCTTTATTTTATTATTATTATTGACATAAATAGATCATCATCGTATTTAACCCTATTCATTTTTGTTGTGGACATTTACATAATTATTATTTTCCTTTAAACATACATACCTTGATGAAGGCACATACATGGTCTGTTTCTAATCTTCAATATTTTCTTTCTTTTCTTTCTTTTTTTTTTTTTTGGAGGACAATTGGGATTAAGTGACTTGCCTGAGGTCACACGGCTAGTTTTTTTGGGGGGGGGTGGGTAGAGTGTCTGAGGCCAGATTTGAACTCAGGTCCTTCTGAGTCCAAGGCCGGTGCTCTATTGACTGCGCCACCTAGTCGCCCCTAATCTTCAATATTTTCTTATCTACTTCTTCTTTCTCTGCCACCTATAAAAATGCCAAAGTCTTGTCCATTCTTTGAAAAAATCTTCACTAGATTCCATCATCCCCTCAAGCTACTGTCCAATATCTCTCCTTGTTTTAAGTCTAACACCTAAGAACAACAGTCTGTATATCTACTTCCTCTGGTTTTACTCACTTCTCCCAATAATCTGGCCATAATCTGGTTTTGAACATCGCCACTCAATGGATCCTGTTTTCTCCCAAAATATCAATGATCTCTTAAATGCCAATCAGATGGTCTTTTCTCCATTTTTACCTTTCTTGACCTTTCTGCAGTATTTGACACTGTCATAGTTTGACATTTTCTACACCTGAATATTTTCTCTTCTCTGAGCTTTCAAGATACTATTCTCTCCTGATTCTCCTACTAATCAGATGACTTCTTGGGAGCCTTTGCTGGCTTTTCATCCCTTCCACTGCCTTTATCCAGGGTCATCTTCTTTCTCTCCATGCACTCTCTCAGTTGCTAACCTTATCAATTCCCACAGATTTATTGATCATCTCTATGACTCCCAGACACATAGACTGAGCTTTGGTCTCTTTCTTGAGCTTCACCCTTGCATTAGCCATTTTCTATTTGATATTTCAGTCTGGTGTCTGACAGTTAACTCAAACTCACATGCCCCAAACAGAACTCATTCCAAACCTCCCTGTTCCTGTTAACTTCCTTCAAGTTCCCCAATTCATCCCCTTGGCATTAGGCTCAACTCCTCATTTTCCTTGGCCTCATCTATTCTGTCAGTTACCAAGTCTTACTTATACATTATCTCTTGAGCCTAATCCCTTTTCACTGCCCAGACAGTCATCACCTTCATCCAGGCTCTCATTACTTCTCATTTGAACAGTTTCAATAGCCTTCTAATTAGTCTTCCTGACTCAAATCTCTCTGGAATTCATTCCATAGGTACAACTCTGACCATGTGTTCACCTATATCCTGCCCCTACTCAACATACAGCAGTGGCTTCTCATTACCTTTAGGATCAAATAGAAAACCCTGTTTTGGCCATTTAAAACTCTTTACAGTCTGGCCCCAACCTGCCTTTCCTTCCTCATTATAACCCTGTGCACACTGGTCCAGTCAAACCAACCTTCTCACTGTTCCTCACAAATAATACTCATCTCTTTTACTGGCTGTCCACCATGAGTAGCATCCCTTTTCTTCCTTGTAGAAATCCTTACTTCCTTAAAGACAGCTCAGTCACTCCCTTCTACATGAAACCTTTACTGATCCCGCCAACTGCTAGTACCCTCCCTCTCGACCTGTGTCGTTCAGCCATTTCAGCCATCCAACTCTTTGTGACATTTCAGGTTTTCTTGGCAGAGCTTCTAGATTATTTTGCCATATCCTTCTCCAGTGTATTTTACAGATGAGGAAACTGAGGCAAATGATTAAAAGACTTGCCCAGGATCACACAGCTAATAAGTGTCTAAGGCCAGATTTGAATTCAGGAAGATGAATCCTCCTGACTCCAGGCCTGGTGCTCTATCCACTGTACCACCTAGATTCCCTCACTCTCACCCCACCTTGCATTTATCTTGTATATACTCCATATATATTTATGGGTAGTGCAGGCAGCCTCACCTAAGAGAATATAAGTTTCTTAGGGAGCACACATGTATTTATAGAGAGCATACTATGGTCCCTGCTCTCAAAGAGCTTACAACCTAATGGGGGGAGATAACATGCAAAAATTATATACAAACAACTTATTATATATATATTTATATGCATATATACATATATAATTTATATGTGTGTGTATATACACATATATAAACATATTATAAATTCATATATACACATATATTATATGTATACATACACACACAGAGAGACAGACAGGTGTGAGAGAGTAAAGTGGAAGTCATTTCTGAGTGTACTAGCATTAGCATTAAAGAAGATGGGGTTTGATTTTGTCTTTATATCCTTAGCACTCAACGCAGTGCTTGGCATGTAATAAGTGATTAATCAATGCCTCCTGCTGGATTGGTGGCCGTGCCAAGGGCAAAAGAAGAAAGGAGTGAACTAATGGCACTAGTGCTGCGAGACATAAAGGCGTTAGGAACCGTGGGGGATTCTGGGTCATGAGTCTTGTTCTGGGAGACCACTGAACTTTGTTCACCTCTACTACAGGATACTGGAGAATGGTGACTTTCACATTTCAGAGGCAGCTATTCTTAAGTTGAAGTCTGTGAACTTCACTTTTTAATACTTTGGTCATTGTATTTCATTACAATGGGCATTTTGGGGGGGGAAGGGTAGAGGAATACAATGTTTAAGAAGCAGCTTCTTAGGGGAAAGTTTCAGAAATTATCTGACCCTCACCACCTCTCTGCCCTCCCATCTCTCCCAGTGAACTAAGGTTCTCACTGGGGAAGGTCCACAGCAGTAGAGTCAAATTCATATAGAAACAGGCAACACTAAGCCATACATAAGGCTCTTCACAGGCTGCATATTGATTTAGTTTTTAAGCCTAACATCATATTTTATTGCATTTTTACTCATTTTTTAACTATTTCCCTTTGACTGTTTGTGAAACAGGGTCATGAAACACACATAAATAAAGGGCTGGGGCCAGGTTTGGTTTCAAGTAAAAGGCAAAGCCATTTCAGATGCAAACAAACAAAACCTCCCCACCAAAAACAGGAATGAAAGCAGATTAGGTTCACATGACATCCATGCAACTTTGCCTCCAAATCACCTCGGTTCAGAGGATGGGCAAGGCAGGCAAAGCTGTAACCAGTAATTTTGGCAAACAATCACAAAACGTCCTCAAATAAACTTCAAAATCCATAATGTGAACATAATACAGGCAGTAGCTAACACACATTCAGTTGAGCGGGAAAAGGAATGAGTCACTCTTGTGGTTCCCACTCTCCTGAAAGTATGTGGGTCTAGAATTTTCACCCTCTAGATTCTCTACATTTTAGCATCCTGAAGCAAAGACTTAATTTTTCATCCTAGTTATGGGTCTGGACAGTTTATTTTCTGCTATAATCAGGTGTGATGGGGGGGTAATCTCATGTTAGTTAGATCTCATGTTAGTTAGTTATTTAGATATATGGATTAAGAACGAGAATATTACAGCTATTGCTTTATTAACTTACATTGCTAAATAGTTAATATTTGAGTCAAACTCCATATTAACTTTAGGTAATGTTTTGTCCTGCTGTGCATGTTTTTATGCCTTTTTCCTGGTCAGTAGCAGAGACATTGTCTTATAACAGGCCATGGCCATCAATATTATTCCATGGTAGCCTACATTAGTTTTCCTCCTCCAGGAACAAGGGTGTCCTCTGAATATGCCTACCTGCTTCTTGCTCTAAGATCTCTTGTTTATGCTTTTACTTGGGCCTGAAATGACTCTTTACCAATCGTTTCTATTAAGTCCTTTAAATCCTGCCTAAAAGTTTGGCTTGAAGAAGCCTCTCTTTTGTTCATTTCAGACTATTCTAATCACTTAACATAGAGTTCTATGTGTAGTTTGTATTTAAGTGCCTTGAATTCGCTAGTGGTATCTTTATAGTGTCAGAAGAATTAAATGGAGGGCACTCGAAGAGTAACAGGAGAGGTGCTTTGGTGGACACAGTGGCCTCCAACATGTTATAAACAAAGAAAAGTCTTATAAAGTGTATATCAGTCAGAAAGCACAGATCTGTCATCAAAGAGGTGGATGAATTTGGACTTTGCAAGTCTGCCATGAATGTGAACTAGCTTAAATATTTGTTCAGCCATCCCCCAAGCTGTTTTTACCTCCTGGGATTATGTAATGAATGTGATGACTTGTTGTTTCATATTTTTTATATTAGTTTATATATGTTTTGAGTCATTTGTATTTTAAGCATTTTTGATGAAGAAAATAAGCAACAGTTCTGTGTTCTGTACCCATATTGTACATTGAGTACTTTTTCTTTTTTTCTATCTGTGGTAAAGGGCTCCCTTAGAGACAAAGAAAGGAATGAGGAAAAAATAAAGAAAAAGGAAGGAAGGAAGGAAGGAAGGAAGGAAGGAAGGAAGGAAGGAAGGAAGGAAGGAAGGAAGGAAGGAAGGAAGGAAGGAAGGAAGGAAGGAAGGAAGGAAAGAAGGAAGGAATGGAATGAAGGGAATGAAGGGAAGGAAAGGAAGGGAGGAAGGAAGGAAGGAAGGAAGGAAGAAAGGAAGGAAGGAAGGAAGGAAAAGGAGGAATGGATAGATGAAAGGAAAGAAGAAAAAGAAAGGAAGGAAAGAAGGAAGGAAGGGAGGGAGGGAGGGAGGAACGAAGGAAGGAAGGAACAAAGAAAAGGAAAGGAAGAAGAAAGGAAGAAAAGAAAGAAGGAAGGAAGACATATTTACTAAATGCTTACTACCTTTAAAGCATTATGCTGGGGATACAGAGAGAGAAGTGCTGCAGTCCTAAGTCTTCAGGAGTTTGCATTTTAATGGATGAGACAATACCAACAGGAGGTTCATCTGTTAGCCAGATGGAAACAGACAGACTAGGTCTTTAGGATTTACTTACAAGTCAGAGAGCAGTGCATCTTTATTAGTACCATTTCTATTGATAAAACCGTGTCTCCTTCTGATGTTGAACCACCTGACAGAACTTCCTTTTCTGGGTCTTCAGTAGCTAATGCTGCTGAGGATTCAGGGGCTGTAGCAGCTTCAGAATCAGTTGATGACTCCCATCTCTGCATCTCTCTGGGTTGCTCCTCTGCATGCTGAAGGAAGGAACTGGGTTGGTAACCTGGAGGACGCAGTTATTCCCAGAGTTCTTGGGCTATTTCCAAAGAGGCCTGAGAATTTCCTGGTTGTTGCATGAGTATGTTTGTCTTGAGTGCTCTGCTAGTTTGTAAGCTCCTTGAAGATAGGAACTGTGCTTTCTGCCTTGTATCTTCTGCAGCACCTTCTAAATTGCTTTGGGTACAGCAGGTCTGCTTGAGTGTTGTATGAAATATCATCCTAATTTTAAATTGTATAATAATTCTTTTGATTCACCTTTGGATATAGTCATTGAAAATATTTTAAAATTCTCACTTCTATTAAAAGGATCAGTGGAAAAACACCCTGTCATCCCAACTTATACAACAAGGTGAGAGATGATGACCAAGAAAAGGCAGAAATAAGTATTCATGTAGCTAGAACAAGAGCAGAGATAAGGGTGGTTGTTGGCAAAGGCAAAGCTTTGATGTCAAGGAAACCATGTCTAGCTGTTTTTTCCCCATCTTCCAAGTACTTTGAGACTTTCATATATCTATCCTTCTACAAAAGAAAACTCTTTACTTGACATTAATTAATTTGAAAATGCCAGAAAAGAGAACCCCTCTACTCCCGAAAGTAGGAAACAAAGGGAATAGGCCCTAAAATGGAACAAGTCAAAACCCACGGAAGGACTTTTGGATTAAGAAAATAAATGAACAAGGGGGAAAAGTGCAAAGGGAATTTGTAGATGAAAATATTTAAATATAAACTCAGTTTATTCAACTATTAAATGGTGATAATAACATCACCTACCTCTTATGGTAATTTGAGGAAAAATAAGATAATAAAGACTTGCGAGCCTTAGGGTAATATATGAATGTTAGCTATGATCATGCTCTGTGGTTCATAACTTAAAATATTACTAGAAAAATATTGGTATTTAAAAAGAGACGAATTTGTCTCAGGGAAATGTTTGGGGTTATTAAAAGAATGTTTAATTTCCCACAGTCAATCTAGACCAATATCTATCTCATGTTCAGTTCTGGACACGACACAGTTCATCGCATCTTTGCATTGTTTGTCCCAAAATTTGTGTCTAATGAATAGATGTATATATGTGTACATATGATATTATGCTACACTACATAATATATATTAAGCATACATGTGTATGTGCATACATGTAGATATACACATACATATGAGTGTATATAATACATACCCATATGTGTATATATGTATATGTACAAACACTTACACATGACTATATAGACCAATAATCTGTACCATAAACATTCTTCCTTCCTTTGATCCATCCTTTGTGAATAGTTGGGGCCAATATGCAACAGAGAGCATTTTTTTCAATCACAATATGACTACTTAGAGCTTGCTTCTACTGGTAATTGAATAATTGATTTAGAGGGGGCAGCGTACTTGCAGGGCTGTGTCCAGCCACACCATTTTACAGGTGAGGGAACAATTTCTAAATGACTCCCACAAGGTCACACAGGTAGTAAATAGTAAAGTGGGAATTTGAATCCAATTTCTCTGATTCCACAATCAACATACTTTTTTTTTTTTTACTGTGCTTGACCTAACAATCCAAGGCTTCTATGAACTTTGCATGTAAGATATTTTTTAGGACACCAAAGTTACTTGGAAACATTAGGGGACATAGCAAGGATTGTTATCATAGCCTGACTTGGTAGGTACCCACAGCTTAGTGCTCAGGCACCAGTCTGGATGAGTATTATTTCTTATCCTACTTCCTATCAAAAGGTTTAGATTCAGTCCCCTCAGACTCACCCAGCGGGGTGTCGTGTGTGTGTATGTGGTGTGTGTGTGTGTGTGTATACATGTATATATGTATATTCAAAATTTTTAAAAATTTCTTCACTTCTCCATGATTCATTATAATGCTTTGATGGGACATTTTAATGCTCTGTAATGCTTTGATGGGGGGTGTCGTAATATTTGGTATGGGAAACTAGGTGGTGCAGTGGATAGAGTGCTGGGTCTGGAGTCAGGACAACCTGAATTCAAATGTGGCTTCAAATACTTATTAGCTGTGCAACCCTGGGTAAGTCACTTAACCCTGTTTGCCTCAGTTTCCTTTTCTGTAAAAGCTGGAGAAGGAAATGGATCTTTGTATCTTTGCCAAGAAAACCTCAAGGGCATCACAGAGAAGTAGATACTACTGAACAACAATTTTTGTTATCTTCCTCTGTTTCTAAAACTTTGTATTCCTTCAACACTTTCAAAATTATGGCACCTTCAGAATGGACCTCCTAATTGCCTGAGTGAATTGTCATAGTTTTACCCATGTCATTTAGAGAATCTGAACCCTGTCTGCCAGCCTCTTCAACTATTCAAATGTCACCACCCTAATAACTACCACTCACTGGTCCTACCTACAAGCCTAGCATTCCTCTGTGCCACCATCAGTGAAATTCTAGGACATATTATTAAAGAGATGGTTAGCAAATCTTTAGAAAAGGAAATAGTGATCATGAGCCAGTAGTATGCGTTCATGAAGAACATTTAGTGTTAGTACAATTTTGTTTCCTTTTTAGACAGTCAATAAACTACTGGTACAGAGTAATGTCATGCACAAAATTTAATAAAGATAATTAGCATACATGCAGAACATTAAGGTTGGCAAAATATTTTACATAAATTATCCCACTTGATCCTCACAACCCTATAAAGTAAATGTTATTTTTATCCCCACTTTACAGATGAGAAAACTGAGGCTGAGAGAAATTAAGTGACTTTTCTAGGTCATGGAACTATTAAGTATCTTAGGATTTGAACTCAGATCTTGCTGACTTCAACTCCAACATTCTATCCACTGTGATCCCTAGGTGCCCAACATAGTTTACTTATATTTTTCAAAGCATTTCACAAAGTCTGTCTTGCTCCTTTTGTAAATGAGATGGAAGCAAGAGGCTAATACATACTCCTTTCATTCTCCATGATATTTCCAAGACAACTGAGAATGGATTGGCAACCACATTTGCTATATCCACCAGCATTGAATTAATCTGGACCAAGGGATTTGATCCCATCAAAGGACAGTTACTTTCTCCTTATCTATCTTAGGTATCAATTTCTACTTAATTATATTTGTTTCAACTTTTACAGACTAAAGATCATTCTTCTTAATAGAAGAAAAAGATGGTAGGAAAATAATAAAGTAGCTCTTTCTTCAATTGTTAGAAATCGTTGTACCCTATATCACAAGTAGTGAGAATCTTTGATCCTCCTCTTTAAAATCAAAACAAAACAAAACAAAATATTTTTGTTATTCTTGCTTTCCTCAACAGCCTGAGCTCACTCTGAGGGTTAGCATTCCTGATATTCCCAGCGCATGCCACATTTCTGTATCCATCCCACGTTACCTGCCCTTGCTTCTATATCTTGTACATGTCTTTAAAATTGTAGCTGGTTGGTGAGTCCCACTGAATACATTCATACCAGTCTCCTCAGAGTTCTCCGTTCTCTCTGTTGGAATTGTCTCTTTGTATTTTCTGAATCTCCATCTTGTGAACTTCCTCCCCGACTTTCTTTGCTGATTCAAACTTTGCCTATATTCCTCCAAACCCTTTGTTTGTCAGTGTTTCTGCCTTTCTCTTCCTTCTCTGTCATAGACTCTCCAACAGCCCATTTCCCTTCAGGGGTAGCTCATATTGTTAGGAATCTTGTTTTGATTTCAAATCTAAATGTGCTTTGGTATAACTGCCACCCATCACATCAGACAAGTAGAAGAAGTGGGTCTCCTCAGTTACATATTAGATACTTAAATACAGTTTTCAAGGTTCCCCTCCCGCCTTTGACTTTCACTCTCCAAGCTCAACATCTCTAATTAATTCACTTTATCCTTGTAAAGCATGAACTCCAAACCCTTCTCTACTCCGATTGTCTCCTCTGACCTCTCTCCAGATGATCAGTACTTTCTAAAACAGGATGTTTAGAACTGAACACAGTACCTGAATATCACTTCCTTGTTCCTGGAATCCTATTTACCCCCAGCCCTACATTTCTAACCTTCTCCTCTCTCTTGAGTCTCAATCCTCTATCACCAATTTGCCTATGGGACATTGCAGGCTGGATTTCCCTTAGACATTTCATATTCCATTTGTCAAAAAGACAAGTCGTTGTCTTTTCCCAAAAAATGTGCCCCTCTTTTGAACTTACCCATTTCAATCAATCAATCAATTTATTAAGTGTGTCAGGCGTTCTGTTAAGCACTGGCAAGAAAAATCCTAAGCAAAAACAGGCTTCATCTCCAGGAGCTTATGTTCTAATGGAGGAAACAAAATAATCCATACATACAAGATAAATACATAGTGGTTAGAAGTTAGCCTTGTAGCAGCTATGGGTAAAGGTCTCCCAGAGAAGTGGGACTAGAGCTGTACTTTAAGGGAGCCAAAAGAGCCAGAGATGGGGAGGGGAGGGGGTGGAACGAAAAGGAAGGGAGAGTATTAAAGGCTCTGAGATTAACCAGTGTCAAGGCACAGAGCTGCAAGATGAGATTGTAATATGTAAGGAAGGGCACTAGGTGGCGCCATAGTGCACAGAGCACTGGGCTTGGAGTCAAGAAGACTCATTTCCCTGAGTTCAAATCCGATCTGAGATACTTACTGTCTGTGTGATCCTGGGTAATTCACTTAATACTGTTTGCCTCAGTTTCCTCCTCTGCAAAATGATTTGGAAAAGGAAATGGCATATACCACTCCAATATTTTTGCCAAGAAGATCCTAAATGGTGTCATAAAGAGTTGGATATGACCAAAAAAATTGTACAACAAAAAAAATTTTTCTAAGGGAATTCCAGAGTATCTTGCTCTAATCATATTAGAAATCTACCCCTTTCGTTCAGCCAGCAAACACAACTCATCAGAGCCAACTTTTCTCACTGACAAACTATTCACATACCCAACTCCACTCTTCATTTCAAACAACTAGGAGGTAACAGGGTGTCAGCTGTTAATAGCAATATTGCCAAGGATAGTAAAGTGAAGTTGTCCTAACAAAAGAGCGACTAATCAGTGGTACCACCACTGAGTTTCTTAGATCTTTTATCTATAGTTCTCATAATAGTAGTATGGGAAAAGACAGCATATGAGAGCATGGGGGCCTGCTTGGAAAAACAATGAACTAAAACTGATCATTACTCCATGCTATAACTGAAGATGCTCTGACTCGTCTAATGGTGAGTGAGTGCCTCTAAGTATTATCCTTCCTCCATGAGTTCTTCCAAATCCCCATGGAAGAGGATAATGAGCAAGGCACTACTTTTATTGACCTTAAAATTGTATCTCAACTTGAGATCTTGGGACAAGGAATCTACAGGGTCAATAACATGATCTCCTTAGAGGTACTGGTTTACCTGGATGAATGTAATGTGTCTGACAAAATATTGTAAGAACATAAACAGACTATTGAAGGTGTTAAATAGGCTTTCGGCTGCTCAAAAGTTACTGAGATATATCCGAGTTTTTAATTATTCATCAAATCTATGAGACCATAGTAGCTCAACAGAAACAGAGACAGAAAGACAGATAGACAGAGACAAAGAGAGACAGAGACAGAGACAGAGAGATGACCTCAAAAAGATGGCCCACTCACTACCTGATCACATCCAAAGCTTTGTCTTGGATTGGTGACTATTATCAGAGATTTGTGAGCAACTCTGTCATTATCCCAAAGTTCTTTAATGATCTCACTAGCATATAGGTCCTCAGAAAGGATCAAAGGCAGAAGGGAAGTTCAGAAAGTGGCCTGGTCAAAGGGCACAGTATAAACTTGATTCTTTGGCAGCCTAGGTGTTGATCACTGGAATGAGTAAGTCTTCAAGAACTTAATTAACTGCCTCACACTGTTCCGGTGTTGAGTTTTTGGTTTTGGTGGGTTTTTTGCTAATCCAAGTAAGTTACACACAGATGCTACCTTGGGAGAAGTTATAGACAAGGAAACAAAATGTCTCTTCAAAGTGTATTTTATCTGCTAGCCAGGACATCACTGATAAGAGGACCTCTTGAATGCCTATTCATGAGTTTGAATGTGGAGACTGTTGCCACAAAAAGTTTATAAAGCACAATTCCACATATAGACAGATAGTTACCTATTGACTTGTGTCCTAATGAATGCCAAATTGGAACTATCATGGTCAACATGGTTCATTGTGAATTATAGTCCGGGAAGGAGCAGCATGGATGCAGAATTTCTGTCCTGTAGACTCTGTGCAACAGAGACAAGAACCAGAATTAAAGACATTTGGGGGCATCAAAATTAGGGGGTGTTCATTATGAAAACAAACCTACAATCTCTGGCCCACCAAGCAGGCACTGGAGGAATGACTGCCTAGTGTTGTAACTCTCCTGCCCTTGCCTACCTACAAAGCATAATCACATACAGAGATGGATCTGTGAACCATTGGACATGGGTGTTCCTTTGAATGATGTACCCCATCCTTCGTAACTCTAGTGCAACAGCTGTATTAGGGTGGGGACTTTGTTTTCTCTTGACATCAGGATATCAGTAGAGCTTATGTATTACCTGTTGGTTATCCATCACTTTCTCTATGTGATTAAACTTATGTTCATTTTTAATCCTACTTGTCTTGAATAACATCCTTTATTCTAACTCTTCCTCTTACTTCCTTATTTATTATATGTTATAACCCCCTCCCAGCCACCACATACCTATTCTATAGCCATCTGAGTGCATGGAGTTTAAAGTCAGAGGACCTGGGTTCAAATCCTTACTCTGCTACTTACTACCTGCATGACCTTGGGCATCAGTTAACTTCTGTGGTCCTCAGTCCCGTCATTTGCATGAACTTGGACTAGATGACTCCCAATGTCCCTTCCATCTCTAAATCTATGATCCCTGGAGAAATGAACAGCAGAAGGCTCAGTTAGAGATGAAATATGTTTAAGTTGAATGATTGGCCAAAAGGAAGGGATATGATTTCCTGAGAAGTGAACTTAAGGGATGTAGGTGGCTCAGTGGATAGAGGACTGGACCTCAGGAAGACCTGAGTTCAAATTTGACCTCAGACACTTACTAGCTGTGTGACTGTGTAAGTCACTTAATGCTGTTTGCCTCTGTTTTCTCATCTGTAAAATGAGCTGGAAAAGGAAATGGCAAAACACTCCAGTATCTTTGCCAAGAAAGCTTCAAATGAGATCAAGAAGAATCAGATAGAACTGAAGTGACTGAACAAGCCCAACACCTAAAATCAAATTAAAATTACAGGGAAGGCAGAAGTTGCAAGTTTTTTTAATGGAGAATCATGCTGAACAGCAAAATACCCCAACTAACATGTAGGAAGGAAATTAGTCCTCCCCAAAGTTTACCAATCAGTAGCTGAAAAGCTTTTCATGATGTTTTTGGGTGCTTAGGTCATTAGAAATTGGTAGCTCTACTGCAGACCAAATTCTACTGGCCCTAAGTTGCATCTGAGACCTGTGTGGAATAAGTATAAAAGAAGGTATTTAAGTCACTTCTCTGGAGAACATAAGCAGCAACAAACTTTTGCACTTGTTACATGATAGCCTTGAGACATTTGAAAGGAAATCCAAAGGATACACACAAACAACATTCTAGTAATGACTGGCCACTGTAGCTAATATGCAAACTAAAATGAGAAATTTCCCACAGTAGTCAGGATTTATGAAAGAAGTACTTCTCACTGTATGATTTCCCAGCTAGTGACCATTTGGCAATCCAATCAGTGACAAGATTTTGAAAGCAAGTTACTGGAGGAAGCAGTTGATCTTCATAATGAAAGCATTATAGATTTCAATATGGAAGGGAATGTAGAGGTCATTTAATCCAATTGCTTCATTTTATGGACAAAAAAACTGAAGATTAGGGAGCATAAATGACTTGACCAACATCATCCAGGCATTAAGGAGTAAAGTCAGGATCTGAACCCAATTCTTCTAACTTCCCATTCAGGACTTTTAAATCTAGGGTTCTTCTTGCTACTAAATACCAGACGTGATATTTGAACAGTTCCTCTAACCCTTAATTCAGCAATCACGGACCATAGTCAAGATAAGAGTTTAAACCAAGGTACCCACATGCATCATAAGGAGAAAGGGAGTTCTAAAGACATAGCTAAATATCTTGAAATATTTCTCTAGCTAGATAGCTAGGGATTTGCATCACAAAGTAGCTAAAGAAGTTTTTGGCAGCAATCTAAAGAGCTGGGAGTCTTCAATTCAAGGCCACAAAAATAAATGAAAATTGTTACCAAAGTGGTAGTAGAAGGTAAAGGTACCAGCAAATGCATTCTATAGCAAAGGGGTCTAGCAAAGAGTAGTCAAAGAACAGAGGGAGAAGACCTCAGCTGAACCGAGGAAGCAAATCTACTTGTTGCCTTCCTGCACATGTATCCTGCCTTACATATTTCCAGTCCTACTTGTTTCCAGTCTATGTTCCTTCCTGTGCTTGTAACATGGTAACTTACAAGAGAATGTATCCTTGTATATATGAGGGAAATTTTTTCTTGGATTCCATTTAAGGGCTATGAGTTTAAACCCAGGAGATATCTAGTAGGCTGGTTAACAAAAACATTGACAGGAACTCATGAACTACTGTTTTGAGTGGATCCTGATTCACACTCACAACATGCCTTAAATCTGGAGTAGCATTCAGGGAGCTGGAGGGGACAAAGTATAACATCTGAGGAAGTATAACTGAAAAAATAGATGAGCTGGTCATTTAATAGGAGCAAGGGATAAATCGATAACTCATGTGCTCCCCTGGGATCAGTCAATCAAGCAACCAACTTACACAATGTCAGGAGGTTTAGAAGATGAGCCCCAGTGAACTTTGTAGTGTCTTCATAGAGGATTTATAGGCAGATATGGACAAAGGGTTTTGCTGGATAAGAAGGTATGAAAGTATTGCTTTCTGTACCCCTGGGGGCATGCCAGCATTAATGAGATTATAGATTGAAGTAATACTATGCATACTTACAATGCATTCCTTTCCTTGCTGTAGGGTGGTCATTGTAAAGTATTTTGGATCCTTTTCTTGTGTCATCTGATAGGTTTGATGGTACTCTATTTTACTATGAGAGAATCTCTGAACCTAATGGAAAGCTGTGTTTGAATAATGCTAAAACATCTGGCAAATTTAATTTAAAAATCAATAAGCTGATTTTAAGACCCTATATACATTTTAAGCATTGAATCTCTTTTCCCTTCAGAAATTGGGATATTTCATGATTTGCAGCTATATAACATTCATTGCCTCTGAGTGGCCTGAAGAGCAATGGAGAGCTTTACGTATTCCTAACAAGGGCTTGCAAAAATGAAAAAAAAGGGAGATGAGCTATTCATGGAAAGAGAGTATGGGATGCCACATGGAAAGGTTGAGTGCACCTGGCATGTTTAGTGGCCAAATATTTAGAGCAAGGTCTCCAGCTCATTTGGTAAACCCTGTGGGGAGGATTATGGGAGTTCATAGACAGCAATCAATTGAATGTGAAAGATGTGGATGGGTTCTTGTCTGTATGAATACAAGTAGAATATAAACTCCTTGAGGGCAGAAAGCATTTCTAGTTTTTCATCTTTGGATCCCAAGTAACTAGCATAGTGACTATCATACAGTAGATGCTTAAAAATGCTAGTTGGATTGAATTTAATCAAATGCTCATACATGAGACAAAAAATTCAGTAAAAGACATTGGAATCTGTTTTCTCCAAAGGCACAGTGAGCAAGGCTGGGAAAATGCTTTCACCATTAAAAACAAACAAACTAAAACCTCTACCTTTTTGTGATAGTAAAAAAGTGTAGGAGTGAAAGAGAAACTTGGGTGAATCACCCTATTTTCCCCAGCATTTGTACCCCTGAGCTTTCCTGCAGTTATTTTTAGTGGGAACCAGGCTTCAATGATAATTTCCCGATCATTGGGCATTGGCATACATTAAATAAAGAAGGGTCAAAACCTAGGTGGGGATCAGTATGAGAGGTCTAAAGTACTCATGAAGTGCTCTCTCCCAGCTATGTTTCTCATCCCTCGCCTGGCAATTTAATTTAGAATGATCAGTGTTAAGCCCTGTGGTTCACTTGCTGGGTGAGTCGCTGAGCTATCAGTGGGGAAAGTTGCAGTCGGCCATGGTCATGTAATTAGAACTCTGTCCTATGATACTGACAATAAGTAGGACTCTCCCCAGACACAGTGGGTGAGAGGGCAAGGAAGAAAGAGCTATTGGAAATGGCAAGGGGAAAACAAGATTGATATTCCCTAATGTTTTGTCTTGGCTTTTTCTTTTAAGCTAAGAAGATGAGCTGGGCTCTCTGAAAATGTCACTGAAAACAGGCCCTGTTCATGTTGGCCCCTTTTCTTTTCAGTTGTAGTGATGATAGAAATGATATATTTAGCTTCAAATCAAATTTCCTTTTCATCTCATTTTTTAAAAAATCCTTATCATTTTGGTAGCACTAAATTTGGCACTCAATGTTGAATATTTATTTTGTTCACCTAATTTGGGGGGGAGAGACAAATTTTTAATGTAATTTTCACAAAATTCATGAGATCATTTTACAGGAACATAGGAACATCAAGCATAGATATGTGACTGGAAGATCTTCAAAATAACCTAACCCATGCCTCTCTTTTCACAATTGAGGAAACTGAAGTCCAGAGACTTACCCAAGGTCTCAGAAGTAGTAAAC
>CM053599.1:29520532-29550384 GCA_028646575.1 Pseudocheirus occidentalis | reverse complement strand
AACTAACTTACTCTAAGGTACTATCCAGTTTTAAATTCATGGTCTTAGACAGTTGTCTGAGACTCCAGGATGTAAAGTGATTGACTTCTGATCTCATCATTGATATGGCAAAAACAAGAATTGAATTATGTCTTCCAGACTCCAAACCCAGTGTTCCATCCGTTGGGCCATGCTACCTCTTATGTGGGATTAAAAAAAAAATCAACCTCTGTGTGTGTGTGTGTGTGTGTGTGTGTGTGTGTGTGTGTGTAGGGGATTAAAATCTTTTATTTAATTGATATTTGGAGCTCTCAACATTAGGGACTCGTTCCCCTTGTATAGGTCAACAACTCCAAGATAATTTATAGTGTTAGAGAATTTCCTAGATGCTGAAAAGTGAAACGGCTTGCCCAGTCTATGATAGGGGCAAACCTTGGATTAAGGTCCTCCTCATTGGAAGACCATCATTCTGTCTTCTATGACATGTTCCCTCTCTATACAGGATTTTATCAGCATTTAATATCCAATTATTTGTTAGACGATTGTATTGGAAGATGAAAAATATCTTTTAAAAATGTCATTTAAAATGATAGTTTCACCTCCTTGATAGATTTCCACTGATGTATTTTTAGCAGTTAAACAAATTTTCTATTAAATGTCCATTTTCATTTGAGAGAACTGGAGGATTCATTGGACTTGAAAATCACCCTCTTAAAAGGACATGCTTTAAATGACTGGTGCCTTTATAAGAAAAGAAGAAAAATCTCTTTTGATTGCTCCAAACATTATTTTCTGCTATAAACCAGTATGCATTTCTGACATTTTTTCAGATTTTTTTTTTTTGTGAACAGGATGCAAACAAATGTATTACTTCAGGTAAGAATACAGATGGTAGTATGTCTTTTCACATAAGAGGTAATGATTTTTCAAGGACGATGAAGGCCTATTCATTTCTAATATTCTCATTACCATTTAGAGCTACAGGCATACACCTCTCCATTCCTGTGTAGTTCTGTTAATCTTTCTACACAATATTCAATTTTCTTACAACGATTCAGCTGATTTATTATTTCCTGCCTGTATTTTAACTGCCAGAGCTGCCGTGTAACCCCATAAATTCGTTTCAGTCTCTCAACTTTAATACTCAAGGTTGTTAATACCCCTCAAATATCCTTTGCTTACATCACAACTTGAAATGTGCTCTTTCTTGCCCAATGAGTTGTTACATAATTACATGGTGCCAATAGCAATATCATCTTGTTTTTATAGTTTTATGATTAAAGATATAAAAATGAACTGAATTGAATAAAATGTAAAAAGATATTTGCAAAATATAAAGGAAGTCTTCCATCATTTAATGCATATAAATGGCAGAGTATACATAAATTCAGAATTAATTTTTTTAGTGTATTGTTTAAAAGTCTTTTATGGTAAAATACATTATATTAATGTATGACCTGTTGATTATATATTCACATAATATGAATCTTCTCTAGTAGAGGGTTAAAACAATTATGAAGAATTTATTCCCTTCTTTCTCTCCTTTCCCTTCAATTTTATAGCCCAAACTCTCCTAGAGACAAAGTGTACAGTATAATCTTAGGGTCAAAGTGCTTCAGAGGGGGGGAGAAAAAAATTTTTTTTCATGAAATTTTTCATTTTCTTCACTGCCCTTTCCAATTATGAGTCAATCCCCACCTCCACTACCCTATCCCCCACCTTCCTTCAATACTTTTGCCTATTTTGAGCTTGCAGTAGATGGGAAAGTGGTAGAGACCTGCCTAGGGAAAAGGGAATGGTAGAAGAAGAAAAACAAGGGGGTTTATATTATATCTCTCCTGAAGGTTGAAAGCTTCTGGTGGACAGGGATTGCTTCATTGAATGGTTTTGTATCCTCAGAATATAAGACTAGATAAATTTTTTTAATTGGATTGCATTGCCTTTTGGGTTCCAGTTCTCCCCTGATCTGGTTGGTATACTATTATAATGGATTTATTGTCAGTGGCCTTGAGCTCATGTATTGTTTCTGACACTCAATTATCTGGGCTGCATGGGACGCAAGTCTCTAAGTCTCAGTTTTTAAATCTATACAGTGGGAATAGTAATACTTGAACTAACTCCCTTACATGGTTCTTTTGAGAAAAATATTTTTTAAAACCTTCAAGAAGTATATAAATATTAGTTTTATTGCTATGATTGCAAATCAATAATTAATTAATTAGTCAGTCAATAAGTATTTCTTAAATTCTACCATTTGCAGCGAGGTGGTACAATGGATACAGCACTGGGCTGGGAATTAGGAAGACTCATTTTCATGAGTTTAAATCTGGCCTCAGACACCTACTAGCTGTGTGATCCTGGATAGGTCACTTAACCCTGTTTGCCTCAATTTCCTCATCTGTAAAATAAGCTGGAGAAGGAAATGGCAAATCCCTCCAGAATTTTGTCAAGAAAACCCAAATGAGGTCACATAGAGTTGGACAGCACTGAAATGACTGAATGTCAATATCACATGCCAGACAACTGTAGGTTTAACAGAATAAAAGATCTTCCCTGTTCATTAATGTGACCACATTTGTTCCCTTTTTCCTTTGGAACAGGAGCTGTGTTCCCAAATCTAAAGGTACACAGGTATTTCAGTCACGTCTTGCTTCTTTGAGCTCCAGCCCAGTACATAGCTGTGACACATCCTGAGTCACATGGGTTGTGATGCCTTCTGACTCTGAGCCTATTAGTAGAAAACACTAGGAGGTTGATATTTTACTTTGAGGCTCACTTGGGGGAACAATGTTCATGATTCTTTGTGATTTGGTCATAGGAGATTCTGGCTTGCTGTTGTTAAGGAGCTGCCCCCCACTCCCCAGCTTTGAGAACTCAGATTTTGGTGCTCCCTGGATTAGTGATTATGTATCTATTACTTTTAGATAGCTGAAGCCTTGTCTATTGGATTTTTTCTTGGATAATTGTCTGTCTTCATTGTTTAATTAAAGTAAGATTGCTGACTCCTTGGAAGCTGTCTTTCCTTTAGAAAACCAGACAAAAAATCTGTATTAGCATCTGTCCTATGTGCTCCTGTTATTGGTCTTACAACTCCACAGCAGCTGCAAGTATCATTGATGCTCGTCAATGTGCTAAGGACCGGGAATACAAAAAGAGAATGAAAGAAAAAAAATCAGCCCGTCCTTAAGGAGCTTACAATCAATTGGATGGAGGAGACAAGAACACTACTAACAACTGTTAACCTTTGGAAGATTCCTATAGGCAGGTAGGTGACACAGGGGATAGAATGCTGCACTTGGAGTCAGGAGGATCTGAGTTCAAATCCTGCTTCAAATTTTACTGGCGTAGAGACCCTGTTTTCTCATCTGTAAAATGAGAGTTATAATTTCCTTCACCTCAAGGGTTTATTATGAGGATTAAAGCAGGTAACATAAGTGAGATGCTTTGTAAGTCTTCCTTAAAGCACTCCATAAATGTGAACTATTATATTGTGTGTATATTAATATATTATTTATTAATATGCAATATATTACTACATAATACATTACATATCATGTAATATACAATAACGTGCTATATTATAATTAATAAATTAATATAATAAAATTATATATGATGTTATATTATTAACTATATCACCTCATCTTATATGACATATATATTACATGATATTATGTTATATGCATCATGTTATACTGCATCACGTCGCATTATCACACACCATGTCATATCATGTTATATCATCTCTTCCAGCTGTCACACAACCCCCAGCTTTGCTTAGAGGGAAGCTATTGGGGTGGCTAGGTGGTGCAGGGAATAGAATACCAGCCCTGGAGTCAGGAAGACCTGAGTTCAAATCCACCCTCAGACAATTAATACTTACTAGCTATGTGACCTTATGTAAATCACTTAACCCCAATTGCCCTGCCTTTCCCCTTCCAAAATGACCAAAAAAAAAAAAAGGAAGATATTACTGCTCTCAGCCTGTGGCTCTGACTCTACTTCTTGATAATTTTACTTCTATTTACATAATTAGTGAATAATAATAATAATAACAATAACTGGCATTTATATTGAATTGTAAATTGACCTACATATGGTGTCTTGCTTGATTCTCAAAAGCACCCTGAGAGGGAGGGGCTATTAATATCATTTCCCTTGTATTATTGAGAAATCTGAGGTTGAGTTTGAGTGACTTGCCCAGGGTCACATAGCTAGTAAGTGCCCAAGGTAGAATTTGAATCCAGGTCTTCCTGACTAAGTATAATACTCTGCTCATTAATCATCTCTGCTAAAAATCCGGTTAATATGGAAGGATCAGAGGGAAGAGGAAACTTTTGATGTTGTTAGACTGGTCTCTTTGTTGAGAAGCAAAGAATGAAATTATCTAGGAATAATGGATTTTTGTCTTTGTATCTTAGCACCTATTGTATTACCTAGTATTTAGCTGGTGCTGAATAAATGCTTGCTAATTGATTGCTTGCTTGACCTCCATTCCATTTCGGTGCCTTTACTTTCCTCTCTATTTCCTCTGCATGTACCAGAAAACATTAGTTTTCACTTAATCATAGATGTGAGTGATTCTTTTCTATCCTTCTTAAATTATTCCTGAAATTTATCTTTTAGTAAGGGCCTTTAATTCAAGAATTGGACATAGTTACCTCATTCTAGTCTTAGCAAGAGATTTTGAAGAATACAGAATAAGACTCTGTGGCTGACCCACTGTCTGTTGTCAGGCAGGAGGAAGACTCAAAGGTGGTGGGGGAAGTGTTGGATGCCCATGCCTTCATAGAGTTCAACCATACTGCTTCTGCAGAATGACAGCTAAATGTATAATGGTAATATTTGTCTGGCTGTAATCTTGCTATGGCATATGGTAAACACTAAAGTTGATAAATAATACATACTGTAGGAAGAGTGTCTGGCTTGTCTGTATCTGCCAAAACAAAAACCCAACAAAAACAACCTACCCAAACCAAAACTTGAGATCTTAAGTAACTTTAAGATAGAGTGATAACTAATACATGACTATTCTTGATTTCTTCATGCCCTACCACCACCATCCCTTTCTTCTTACTTCCAGTAGCCTCAGAGAGGCAATTTGGTCCACACTTGTGATAAGGAAGTAGATAAAGAAAGAAGGCATCTGAAACTTAGAGTTGGTTTTCAGTAACTTTTAAATCTCCCTTTTCTAAATTCTTCCTTTTGTTAATCTTCTTCTCAACATCCTCAATGTCTTCTCAATGCAGAGCATTAAGTGGAAGATTTTAATAAACCTGTAAAACAGCTAAGGCCACCAAAGCTTATTGACAGTAGATTTAGCATTACTTTGACTGGCAGAGATAAGGAGGACTGAGGAAAATTTTTCAGTTTAATAGGCTGTTCGACCTTGGAAATTTTTAAACCCATTGAAATATAAGCATCTGTGATTACATGAATCTGTTGTTTAGTCATGTCTGAGTCTTTGTGACCCTATAGACCATAGCACACCAATCTTGTCAAAGATACTGGTGGTTTGCTATTTCATTCTCCAGTAGATTAAAGAAATCAGAGGTTAAGTGACTTGACCGAGGTTACATAGCTAGTAGGTGTCTGAGGCTGGATTTGAGCTCAGGTCTTTCTGGGTCCAAACCCAATGCTCTATCCACCAAGTCATCTAGCTGCTGCAGTTACATTTTTAGTCATTTGTGTTACTGTTGCAATTTTACAATTTTCAATATGCTTTGAGTACATTTTCTTTTCTTTTCTTTTTTTGTATTTATTTTTTTTGTGCTTTTTTGGAGGGCAGTTGGGGTTAAGTGACTTGCCCAAGGTCACATGGTTAGTTTTTGTGTTAAGTGTCTGAGGCCGGATTTGCACTCAGGTCCTCCTGATTCCAGGGCCTCCTGACTCCAGGGCCAGTGCTCTATTCACTGCACCACCTAGCTGCCCCTTGAGTCCATTTTCTCATTTAATGACCCCACTGTTATGTGAAGTCAGTAGTTCAAGTAGAATTATTCCCATTTTACAGATAAGAAAAATGAGGCTTAGGAGAGGTTAAGTGATTTTTTTCTTTTTTGTAGTAAAATTAACAAAAATAAACATTTTAATATACAAAAACAGAAAAAGGATTTGTATGAAATAGCAAACTTCTAATTGGCACAATTTTAAAAGTGCATATTAAATTTGAAATGATTGTAACAAATCTGCCTTCCTTTTTTCTCATTATCTTTCTGAAATTCTCTTTGCTCTGTTCTGTGTAATTTCTAACGTTTCATTGGGGCTTTTTTCGTTCTCATCTGCTTTTTGTTTTTTCCATCAGTTTCCCTTACTACCCATTTCTTCCCTCACTCCCATCCATCAAATAGAAGCCTTCCCTTGTAAGAAATAAATGTATGTATAAAAGAAGATCTGGGTTCATATTCAGGTGAAAAAAGTGAGGATGGAACAAGCCACTTCTATTCCAAAGAGTAACATCAAGTGGTCACAAGCCCAAAAAGAGTTCTTGGAAAAAACTTTTAAAAGAATTTTAAAAAATCAAATAAGAGAGATTGAGAAAAAATTAAGGGGAAAACAATCCAAGAAAAGTATGAAAAGAAAGTTAACCAGTTGGAAAAAGAGATACAAAATCTTGAGGAAGAAAATTGCTTCTTGAAAACTAGAGCTGGGGAAGAGGAATTGAATGACATTATAAAACACAAAGAAATATTAAAACTAGGAAAAAAAAGAAAATCTCAAACATCTCATCAGAAAAACAATTGATCTAGAGAACAGATAGAAGAGAGACAATATAAGAGTGGTCAAACTACCAGAAAGTTACGATAAAGAAAAGAATCTAGATACAATATTACAAGAAATTATTATGGAAAATTGCCCCAAAGTTCTAGAACAAGAGAGCAAAGTGCAAATAGAAAAAAGCTAACAGTATTCCCACAGTTTCCCATGAAAGTTGTCATTTTTTCTCCTTTGTCATCTTTGCCAGTGTGATGAATCTGAGGTGAAAATTCAGTTATCTTCATTTGCATATTTCTTATTAATTATTTGGAACATTTATGTCCTTGTTGATGGCTTGCAGTTATTTGTTCATATCTTTTGCCATATATCTGTTGGGAAATATCTCTTGTTCTTATATATTTGTATCAATAATCTTATATTGGATATTAGATCATTCTTCAAGAAATTTGTTATAAAAGTTTCTCATGGTTAAAGGCTTATCTTCTACTTCTAACTACATTGATTTGGCTCATGCAAATACTTTTCAACTTCATGTTAACTTTCACATTTTGTGATCATCTCTATCCTTTCTTAAATGAAGAATTCTCACCCAATCCATAGTTGCTAAAAGTATTTCCTTCCCATTTTCTTTACTTTGCTACTGGTATGACCTTTAATGTTTAGGTCACGTATCTGTTTTGAACTTATTGTGGCATATTGCTCTAAATCAAATTTCTCCATTTTCTCAATGAGTTTTGGTTTAATAGGAAATTCTTACCCCATTATTTGGTACTAAGCCTGTGCTATTATGTTTTATTGCTTCTGGATCTTATTTACCTAATCTGTTCCATAGATCAATATTTCTATATTTTAACTAATATCAAAAACTTTTGATGATTACCATTTTGTAATATATTTTGAGTTATGGTACTGCTAGGCTTCCTTTATTGCAAGATTTTTACATTATTTCACTCGAGGTTCTTGACTCTTGTTCTACCAGATGAGTTTTGTCATTTTTGTCTTGTTCAATGAAGTATTTTTTTAATAATTTAATTCTTTTAGTATTAAACCTATAAATAGTAAACTGCTCCATTATCTTTGCCAAAAATATCTCCAAAAGGGGTCACAAAAGTCAGATACTATTGAAAAAATGACTAAACAACCTCAACTTCAAGTCCAGCACTCTGAATATCACTATGTCAGTTGGACTTTGGCTTCATTTGGGACAATGACCCAAAACTGAGTGACTTGCCCTTCTCTTATGGAAACTTGGAGTTTCATATTCAAAATGATGGCTGGATAGAAAAATTCTAGCAGCACCCTCAATATACTGGCTGGGATTTGCCATTGTCTTATATGGTGGCATCCAACCTAGGAGATTTGTGACCTAGTTGATAGTATAGTAATCACAGAATTAGAAAGCTGGAAAGGGATGTCAGTGGACATCTAGTCCAACCCATATTTGAAAAGCATTCCCATTATAACACACTTAATAAGTTTTTGTAAACTCTCTGATTGAAATCCTCTTAAGAGGGATAATTACAATATCTCAAAGAAGTCTCAAAGATAGTAAAAGTATCTTTGCCAAGAGTATCCCAAATAGGGTGGCAGAAAGTTGGGCATGATTGAAATGATTGACCACCACCAACAGAAATCCTTAGTTTAGGTAGATCTGAAAATATTGGACCCAAGAGTTAATCATTAGTGGTTTGATGCAAACTTGGAGGAAAATTTTTTGTGGAATGCATCAAAGATCTCTTTATGTTTAGTCCTATGTTTTTAAACATTGCTGTCAGTGATTTGGATAAAGATATAGATCCATGTTTATCAGATTTCTGGGTAACATACACTTGAAGAGGTAGTTAAGACACTGGATGACAGATTCTAAAATCATTTTGACAGTTTAGGATGTTAGGCTGGATCTAATAAATGAAATCTAATATGAATAAAGAGAAAATTGTCCTTTTAGGTTAAAAATCAACATCAGAAATACAAAATGGGGGTATATGTGGGTAGCCAGTAGTATTCCTGGAAAAGATCAGAGGATTTTAGGAGACTGAGTCAATAATGTGATACAGAAAGCAAAAAAAAAAAAAAACAAAAAGGAAATACAATTCAACATTCAATTAAGAGAGATAATAGTGTGTCTGAATGTATTCTGCCTTGTTCTAACCATATATAGAGTATTCTGTTAATTTAGGGGTACCACATTTTAGGAAAGGGTATTGACAAGCTGTGGACTGTCCAGAACAGGAAATTCCATCTACTATTTGTGGATGTCCCCCAATGCTCTGTCCTGGGTCCTCTTTCCTCTCTCTAGGCTATTTCACATGCTGATCTCATAAGTTCTCATGATTCAATCATCTCTATGTGTATGACTTATTTATCTACCCTTAATGTCTCTCCTAACTTCTAGTCTGTCTATTTGACATCTCAATCTCAATGTCCCATAGACTCCTCAAACTCAACTGGTCTGAAACAGAACTCATCTTTAGCACCCAGCCTTTCCCTCTTTGTAACTTTCCCGCCACTGTTCAGGGTACCACCAGTCACCCAGGCTTACAGCCTAGGTGTCATTCTCAACTCCTTACTCCTCATATCCAATTTGTTTCCAAGTGCTGTTCATTCTGCTTTCCTTACTCCTCTTATATACTCTGTCTTCTCTCCTTGAACATTGCCACTATCCAAGTGTCAGCCCTCATAACCTCAAGCCTGAATTTTTTGCAATAAACTTCTGGTTATTCTCTCTGTCTCAATTATCTCCCCACAACAATCCATTCTCCCTTAAGTATCAAAGTATCAGGGTGATTTTCCTAAAGATCAAATCTCAGCATGCTCATTGAGAAAGCTCCAACGGTGCTTTGTTAGCTCCATGATCAAACACAAAATCTTATGTTTTTCTTTTAAAGTCCTTCATAAATTAACCCCTTCCTACCTTTCTAGTCTTCTTAGACCTTACATCCCCAATATATATTCTAGCATCCAATGACAGTGGTCTTCTGGATGTTTCTCATACAAGACACTCCATCTCCTAATGATACATTTCACCAGTTATCTCCCATGCTTACAATTGTCTTTTATCTGCTTCCATGGCTTTCTTCATGCCTCAGCTAAAATCACCCCTATAAGTAACTTTCCTGATCTTGCTTGATATTCATGCTTCTCTTCTGCAATTATTTCAAATTAATGCTATATAAATTTGCTTTTGTACATAGTGGTTTTTGTTTTATCTTCCCCCATTAGATTGTGAGCCCCTTTAGGGCAGGGATTTGGGGGAGGGGGACTTCTTTGTGTCTCTAGCTTACTGAAGGTCGAACAGTTATTCTTTGCAAAGAAAGATATTTAGGATAACAAACAAACTTCTTAGCAACTCCCAAGTGGTGCTCAAGAGAGAAATGAGACTGGATATACAGATTTGGGAGTTGTCTGTGTGGAGGCTGATCATTGAATTTTTGAGAACTGATGAGATCAAAAGAGAAATTATAGAGAGAAGAGGGACAAGGATAGAGCCTTGGGGTATACGAATGCCCAATGAATGGTGAATTAATATGGAAATTGCAAAAAAAGAGGACAAGAATGAAAAAAGTGCAATTAATGGATTGAAATACCAACTGTATTGCATTATATGATTAGTGATATCGATCGTATTGTTGTTGTCATCATCTTTTGTGCGTGAGAGGGTTTGTGCATGAATTAGATGTGGGTGAAACAGAGCTGCACAAAGTTGTCAGCCTCATTCTCTCATGGGATAGTGATACATAATAATAACATGTTCATATGAATAGTTGATACAGTAATTTAAAAATTGAGGTATATGCTTTGAAAAAATTTGATTGATCTAAACTAAGGATTTTTAAAGTTTTTTATGCCATGGTCCCCTTTGGCAGTCTAGCAAAGCCTATGGATCCTTCTTAGAATCATGTTTTTAATGTATATAATATATAGGTTTAAAAAGGAAACCAATTATCTTGAAATATAGTTATAAATTATTTTAAGCTCATGAACCCCAACTAATAACCCCTGATCTAAACTATTTATAAAGTCTGAGTATTGGTTTCCTTGAGTATATCCTGAATCATATTTTTTATGATTTATTTCATTTAAAAGCAATTGCTTTTAGATGAAATGCTAAAAGCATTTCCAGTTCACTTTTTGATGTCTGATATATTACCCATGTGCTAATAGAAGGCAATAGTTAAATGATGTCAAAACATTTGTATATTCAGAAACATCTGGATATTTGTCATCATCTAGAAATAGTCTAAGTAAGATCACTTTATGAATCTACTTCAAGCCATTCTCATCAAGTTCCAGATGAATACTTGGATAGGAAGGAGGGTGGTAGGGTTGACACCAACTTTGCCTTTGTGTATATGATTCCAGACATCTGGATGAAAATTGAGCACTTGAGTCAATTGTCCAGATGTTTCTGAATATCTGAATACTTAGCTTCATGGAAAGCAAATACCCAGATGACTGACTGAATTTTTAGTTTTCTTTCAAATGTTTGGCATCTAAATATAGTCCTTGTTATCTCAAGTAATTATAATGCTGGATCTAAGGCAATCCTGGAATTAATTTTAGTACCCACCATCATGGGATATTTTCTGTATCTCAGATTATATATCATTTTAAGTGTATCTTTGCATGCATAATTCTTCAAAGGATTTTATTCTCTTTTCTTGCTTATATACCCCAAATATGACTATAACTAAAGGGCATTCCCTGGTGTCTTCCAGGCAAGTGCTTCTATTCTAAAATTGACCTCCCATAAAATGAAATATTTCATTTTACTCATCTGCATAAATAAGGGAATAATAATATCCCACTTGCCAACAGAAGACCAAATACTGCCCTATAATGTTCAAAACTCAATGTGAATGTCACTGTAACATAGACATACTGCTTGGACCAAGGACTACCCAGAGGCTGGAGTGATTCTCAGTATAGGCACAAATGTTGGCTAACAAGTGAATGTTATTTATCTGAAAAAGTGAGTTATTGTAAGAAACACTTTACAGCCATTATTACTCCAATTTTTTAGGTTTTATAATCAATGCAAAATAGTGCTATCATGTTTCTAGATGACATTTTTACCATTCCCCATGTACAAGTGAAGTATCTTATATTAAAAGTTTTCCAAAACTGTTGTTCCATAGATCCAGTGAATGAGCAGTATTTAGGAATTCCCTTCAATGGCAAGCTAATGCATAGTGAAGTAAGAAAAGCCAGTAGAATATCCCAGACTACAGAAGTCTATTTAAAAAAAAAAACCTGTCTTTGGTACTGATGCCAAACAACCATTTAACTCAGTGTGAGAAAATACCTTGTAATTCCCTTTCAATCCCTTTTTGTGAACCTTTGTCTTCAAAATCCACTGCAGATCCTCTACCCAACAATAGGTCTGTGGAGATACTGGAATGCCCAGGTGAGTTTCCCCAAATGATCATTGATTGGCACAAATGAAATTAGATTAAGTAGGAGGGCAAATGAAGACAAGAACTGTTAGTCCTTTCTCAAACTCACACTCTTGCCTTGGTTATACAAGTTTGCTAGGGGTGAAACTTTACTGAAATAACAATTGAAAAATTATCTTGTATCAAAAATAAGGCCATGGTACTTTTTCATGATCTCCCATCGTTCTATATTCAAAGACCATTAAAAAGGAGATTTACATTAACCTTAAGTGATGATGGTAGTGTAATTGTTTGGTAAGTTCATTTGAATGGTTCATTATGTTATATTTTGCTGACTTTATTTTAAGCACTTCTCCATTGTAATTGTTTAGAGCTTGGGTTAAATTCATTCAGAGGCTCTCCATACAAATGGATTCGTCTCTCCTTGTTGTTAACATTTAGTCAATTCTATTGACCATAAGAAAGGAAGAAATGAAAGCGCCTAAAAATGGGCCTTTGTTAGACTAAGAAAAAAAAAAAGTATGCCGATTCCTTTGAGAAAAGACCTTTAAAAAGCCATAGTGTTTATATAAAAAGAAGCAAGAAGGAAATTAAATAAGTGGGAAACAGTTATCACTCTGAAATAGAGGTTGCGTCAGTCCCTTATTTAAAAGAAAGGTGCTGAAAGTTTTAAAAAAAAACAGGGTGGGAGATAATTGAGTATAAAAAGGAGGACAGATTTGGGATATTTTGTAAAATTCATTGGGGTTATCTGGGTAATTAGCTACAGCTTTGAAAATAGTATCATAAATTTGTTTTTGTTTCAATCTGAAAATGAAGTAGAAAAAGACAAGACCTAGGGTTGTATGATTAGAAGTACAGGAAGACTATGAAATTTCAAGCTGCATTCGAGTCAACAGACCTTCCTCCCAAACAAGAAATTCAAAGCTATCAGTTTGCTTTAAGAAAGGCTCCAGATCTAGCAACAAGCAGATACAATTTCTACTGTTTCCTCATACATGATTGGAAGTATCATGTTCAGTTCTAAGCATATCATTTAAGGATCGACTTCCCTAAGCTGGAAAGAGTTGAAGAGGAGTGCAACCAGAATGGTGAAGACCATTAAGTCCATGACTTCTGACGATCTGTTGAAAGAATTAGGTATATTTATACTAGAAGACTCAATGGGAACAGGACAGCTCTCTCCATGTCTTTGAAAACTGATCACGTGGAATTTACAAGGCTAGGACCATGGATTTTTTTTTTTAAAGATTCTCTCTGTTGTTAGACTTGTTCTATGTGGTCCTCTTACTAGAGGAAAAATAGGAACCATGGGCTGCAAAGAGGCAAATTTAGATTTGATAAATAGAACAGTTTTCTAGCATTTGGAATTATACCTAAATGGAACGAGTTGTTAATGTAAAGGGATGTGATGTGCTTTCCATATGGGTTATATGTATCCACATGTTTCCATCTCCACTGACCCTTCTGCAAGGGATACTATGATTCTTGTTGTGAGGGGAGCAGGAAGTTGAGGCCCGGAGTGACCACTCTTTGTTTCTCACAGAGAGGGGTTACTGGACTAGAATTATGTCTATCCATCCCCCTAAGTATTAATTTAAGTGAAATAATTTTTAGGATCAAATTGAACTCTCAGTTGATGCCTCTTAATAGAGAAAAGTCCTCCAAGCTACATATCCAAGGCCTGATTTCTTTTCCACCAAATTCCAGTTCCATAATGGCCATGTAGTAAATGGCCAAGAAACTCATTTATCCAAACTGATAGCAAATATACATCTGAGAATATGTACCAGACAATACACAGAATGATTGAGTTCCCTCGTTGGGAACAAGAAATCTCAGTTCAACTGAAAGAGAGTGTCAGATCTTACCATCTCCACCCTTCATGCAGGCAGAGAGCATTGGGTAATCAATAGCCCCCAATAAAAAGAGTCCTATATGAATGGGCTTTGAGGTGCAGTTACCCTAGAGAGGTTGTAGGTTCCTTATCAATGTAGATCCAGAAGCAAAGACTGGATGACAATTTGCTTCATATGTTATACTAGGGATTCTTTTCCAGATATGAGTTGCATATGATTGCTCCAACAAGTGTTTTCAAGGGCCTGCTTTGTGGAAGAACTGCAAAGGCACTAAGTTTACAAATACAAAACTGAAAGTCTCTGCCTTCAATTGTCTTAGATTCTATTAGGTGGAAACAATTTATTCACAGATGATCCTGAATACAAGATATATCTAAAGAGATATGTGGTGATGGAGTAGACACTAACAATTGGGGGAAAAGGAAAAGGTCTTTCGATGGAGGTGGCATTTGAACTGAACCTTGAAGATATAGGTTTCTAGAAGTGAGGAGTGAGAGCATTCCACATCTTTGCAATGGCCTCAGCTAAGGCCTATGGGTAGAAGGTGGAATGTCATGTGTAGGGAAATGCAATTGGCAAGTTTGGGCTGGAGTAGAGAGCATGTGAAGGGAAGTGATGTGAAACCCATCTGGAAATATGAGCTGAACCCAGGTTGTGACTTTAAATGCCAAACACAGGAGTTTCTATTTTAACTTATATGCAATAGGGAACTGCTAAAACTTCTTGAGTAGAGAAGTGATGTAGTCAGACCTGTACTTTAGGAATATGAATTTGACTAACTGTCGAAGGAAGAAAGGATTAGGAGAGGAGGGAGACTGCAGGGAGACCAATAAGGAGGTAAAATAGTCCTGTGAGAGGTGATGAAAATCTAGGCTAGAGGAGTGGTGTGAGAAAAAGAAGGGGATGGATTTAAAAGACAACCAGGAAGTAGACTTGACAAAACTTGGCAAGCAATTGGATTTGGGAGTGTGATATGGAGGAAAGAGTTAAGGATCACCCCAAGGCTGGATGAATGAAGTTTCACTAGAAAACAAAGAAATTATGAGAAAGTGTGGGTTTAGGATGAAATATAAGGAATTCTGTTTTATAAATGTTGATTTTTAAGATGCCTCTAACAAATATAGATAGACTGGCCAAGCAGGAAATTAGTTATGTGAGACTGGAGCTCATCAGAAAGATGAGGTCTAGCTGTGCTGAATTGGAAATCATCTTCATAGAGATTTTGGTTGAATCTAAGGGAGGTGATGAGATCATAGAGTGGATAGAAAGAGAAGAGGAGGGGCAGCTAGGTGGCACAGTGAATAGAGCACCTGCCCTGGAGTCAGGAGGACCTGAGTTCAAATCCAGCCTCGGACACTTAACACTTACTAAGCCATGTGACCTTAGGCAAGTCACTTAACCCCAATTGCCCCTCCAAAATAAAAAAAGAAAGAAAGAGGAGAGGAGAGAGTTCAGCACAGAACCTTGGGACCTCCCAAATCCCTTCCAGTTCAGAAATTCTATGATTCTGTGAAACTTCTTGTATCTTTTTCCCATGCCATTACAGTTTCTTCTAAGATTGACTGGGCAGGGAAGATTTTATATCTTTTATTTAACAAGTTATTTCCAATCCTCCCTATCTTTGAAGGAAAAACAATGCTTTTTACTACCGTGCTACCTAATAGAATGGATACTTATAATGGCTTCAGAATACTGTTATTTCAGAGGTTTTAGATTGCATTCCTGATTACATTAAATCAAAGAATTTCACTGTACCAAATTTATGAGACTTAATAAACAAGATTAATCTCAACTTAGGGAATTAGGCAGGCTTCCTCAAGGGGCAATAAACACCTAATATCATAAGCTATGTTGGGAAAACAAAGGAAAAAATCTTGAGCTATGGTCTCTTGTATTGAAAACCCCATTTAACTGACTCATTCTGAGAAAGGATTACATGAAATATAGTCTATTTTGTGGGAAAGAAAATAATTAAAAATATCTATATTTTATTGATTGAGAGGTAGCATGGCACAGTGTAAAGTACCCTGAATTTCATTTCTATTGTGTTAAGTTTAATATATGGTTTAAAGCCGGCCAACAACAAGCATTTTATTAAGCACCCACTGCATGCTATGTACCATGATAAATGCTGGAGATACAAAGAGAAGTGAAAAATAGCTCCTGCTTTCAAAGAACTCACATAGCTCCTGCTTTCAAAGAACTCACAATCAAATGAGGGGGGGGGCATGCAAACAGCCACATACCAACAAGACAGATAAAAGATAAATTGGAAGTAATCAAAGAGGGAAGGAACTAGCATTAAGGGGGTTTAGAAAAAGATTTTTGAAGAAAATGGGGTTTTAACTGGGGCTTGAAGGGAATTGGGAAGTGGAGACGAAGAGAGAGTGTATTCCAGGCATGAGGGAAAGTCAATGAAAATGCCTCCATTTGGGAGATGAATGTCTTATTGAGGAAACAGCAAGGAGGTCAGTATCTCTGGATTGCAGAGTAACTGGCAGGGGTCGGAGGGGAGAGGAGTAGGGTATAAGAAGACTGGAAATATGGGAGAGGGCTGTATTTACTCTGTTTGAGAGAAATTGGAACTTTAGGGTTTGCCTTTGTGATGGCACAATTAATGGCAATCATTATTTCTTGTTTTGCAAGTAAGACAGAACAGGAGAATTGAATGGTTCTTACTCTTGCTGGTTGTCTCACTCCATTTTCTTCTGCCTTAGTCCTTTTTTGTTTGTTTATGTATGTATGTATGTATGTATGTATGTAGGTAGGTATGTATGTATGTATTTTTTGTAGTTAGGGCAATTGGGGTTAAGTGACTTGCCTGTATGGCTAGTAAGTGTTAAGTGTTTGAGGCCAGATTTGAACTCAGGTCCTCTTGACTCCAGGGCTCCAGGCTTTATTCACTGCACCACCTAGCCATCCCTGCCTTAGATATTTATAAACCTTGCAAGTCATCCAGACACACTCAGGTTCTGAATACTTGAGGCCATTGAAACCTGGGTCAGGGACAAAAATTGTATCCCTAGATCTTCTTTCTTGTCCCCCTTTCTCCCTCTCATTCTCCACTGATAGTGATGAAGGAGGGCATTTCCTAGCCACATTTTGAATTAATGAAAGGGTTTTCAAGAGAGAAGCAGAGCTGGGACTCAATGGGCATTTATTGGTTTCCCCCACCTGAATGAAGCCTGTCATCTTTATTTCCCTTGGTATCAGTCTGTAGTCCTTTTGGATGTAATGGTGCTTGCTAAAGTTGTCCCTTGGAAACTGGATTTTGCCCAGAGACTATCATGGAGGACTTTTTCTAGAGAGGGGTTCACTGGCCATTGTTTCAAAAGAGATCTTTTGATGTGACCTACAATCACTCACCTCTCCATGGAGAGAAGACAAGTGATCTTCATCATCTTTTCTCCAAGGACAAAGAGAGCTCATCACAATTAATCAGGATTCAGCTGCCTTTTAGGTGTGTGTGTGTGTTTGTGTGTGTGTGTGTGTGTGTGTGTGTGAGAGAGAGAGAGAGAGAGAGAGAGAGAGAGAGAGAGCGAGCGCACATATGTGCATGTGTGTGTTGTAACTAAATATATTATTTTTCTTGTTTTGCTGAAGTCATTCTGTACTAGTTGATGCAAATCTTTCTGTGTCTCCCTGGATTCTTCATCTTTTTTTGACCCAATAGAATTCCATTGTTCTTGTCTACTACAATTATTTCAGATAGTCCATAGTTGATGGGCACCTATTTTGTGTTTAAGGTTCTGCAAGTTTTTCTAAAGTACTATTGTGAATAATGTTGTGGGGACAAAGTGCTTACTTTTGTCTTGAACTTCTGTGGCTTTTATATCCAGTAGTGGGATCACTGGGGCAAAGCATGTGAACACTTTAGTGCTATTCTTATATGTGTATATATATATGAATATGCATATGTATAGATTTATAATGTGTGTATATATCTTTGTATTATCAATAATATGTGCAAAAGACACACATATATGTGAATATCAATTTTAATCAATAATATATGTGTGCATACACGTGCACATGCACATGCATGTACACATACATATTTACATATGCATGCATATATAACATATGCCTGTGGAGATACACACACAAACACACTCACCCCTATACTCATGTACAGGTATTTGCCCAATTGAATGTAAATTGAGGCCAGGGTTTGTTCCATTACCAAACAGGTACCTAATAATGCTTGCTGAATGGAATTGAATTAGGTTGAATTACTATCTGTATGCAGCCCCCTCCTCCTTTCCCTTCACCTCAATCTCCTATAATACCAATTCTCCCCAAGACATTTTAAACTTGAATATTTGAGACTCAAGGCACAAAATATTTTTCTCACCTTTCCCTGTCTTCCTGTAGCTTATAACGTCCCTCTGAAATACTTTCTCAATCTCTCCATTAACATTTTCAGCAAATTCACAAATTCGAAACCATCTCTTCCCCTTCTGTCTCCACAACCCCTCATACCTATGGTATTGCCAAAGCCTGCTGGTTCTTCCTCATTGATATCCTCTATAGCCACCACTTCTTTTTTCTCTCTACAAATACACTTCGAGTCAAGGCCTCCTTATAATTGGGCTACTACAAAAGTCTTCTAACTGCTTTAACCTGCCTGCAGTCTCTACTTGTTCTAATCTATTCAACACATTCCTGCTACAATCATCTTCCTCAAATTCCAGTGCCCCCAAATGACAATGGATCCTTGAGGTCATTGATGTGGACATTTTCTCCAGACAAGTAGAATTCTACCATGCCTGTCCATTCCATGCAACTCTTTTCCATTTTGCGAAAACATCATAGGGGGTTTATCCAATGTCCCAATAGCCTTTTTCCAGTTTCCTTTATACTGAATGGATGCAAATGGAATGTAACCTATGTGTGTACATCCATGATCCTTCACATTCTTTGGACAACTTCTATATAATTTTTCATTTGCTGAAGTGTATTTATTTAAACAAATAAACATCATTTAGTTCTTTTTTTGAATGATCCTCAATTTTAATTCTTCAAAGACATATGCTACATAGCCATACAACAGTGTAAGAAGAATATTAGTATTAAAAAATATGGGACTTTGTTTTAAAAGAAAACAGGATCATTAAAAGCACTTTGTGATTTCCCAAAGGTCTATTCACCTGATTCTGTTAATTTGGGAGCCAATTTATCATCCACTTGCAGTTTCTGTTTCAGATACAAGTATTAATGGGCAAGGTCCATAGGTAGTCCATCTACCTGACTATTACAATCTGGATAACAATCATTCTTCATTCCTTTAGTTTTTCCTATGTAAGTAGTTAGGCCAAAATGCTTTTGAGTTGCTAAGGATCTCATTTAACAGGATCTGTAATGTTCTAAGGTTTGATAGAATGAGTCCAAGGTCATCTGCACACAAGAACATTGGGAGGACCTTATCACCTGGAAAGAGTTCCTTTTACCCTGAATGGCATCCTGGGATTTCTCAAAAAAAAAAAAAGATGAATCTTTCAGTGAGTATAACTTCCTGCTTGATTCTTGGCATGGCATTAACTACAAGGTTGTTGAACAAAGTCCTTCCCATCATTCTGTTTTTCAAGGAATCTCATATATCTTTGACAAATACAAGGAAAATGATTCATCAGAGAAGATACTTTAAACTGCTATTTTGTTCTTGTTGATGTTGCTTGACCCACTACACTTAAAATGACTTCTATAACCATGTAAGGACACTTCTACTGAATCAATCAATCTGAAGTATGAGATTAGGTGAGAAAAATCTTTGAAAGTTATTGAATAAAAGCCAGGGAGATTCCACAGGGAGAGTAATGGTATTAGCTGAGACGAATCAGTTATGCTTTGTGAGTGTCCTATAAAACAAAAGTCAGTTTGGAACCCAAGCATTTAAATGTCTGGTAGCTTAGAGGAGAGAGCAGTTCCAGCTAAACCCCAAGAAAGAATCATTTGGGAGAGGAGGCAAGATTAGGTAGAGACTCTGACTCCTCTTCTCTCCTCCCTCTTGACCAGAAGGCAATATTGTGGACTTGAAAGGGTCAGCATATCTGGGTTTTGCCCACCTAGAACTATTTCCAGAATAGTAGTGATTGTCAGCAGCTGACATTAAGAACCAAGCACAAACTAGACACATTGATGCTTTAGGAGTCTTAAAGGAGGCAAGAAAACCACACTTACGAGAACTGTCTTGAGGAATTCAATAGAAGGGCTTCCAGAAGCCATGTGTGCCTTAACCCTAAGTCATACTTATCTATAGATTCTAAATGTGCTGATGGAAGACTGAGTCTCAGATTGGGGGAGGGGGATATTGTACAGACTATTCTTACTATACTTCCTTAGTAAAGACCAGGTACTAAAATCTAATTAAGTCTGACTGTCTGATATCATGTGATAATCACTGAGGAAAAAATACTGGCAGGGGTTCATGAAGTGTCATATTAGACAAACACCCCTCTCCACTCCTCTGAGACTTTAAAGATCTCCTAGAACTAATTATAGACCAAAATGTCACAACTAAATATAGATGAATATCTCACACCATATACCAAGATAAAATCAAAAAGAGCACATGACTTGAACATAAAGGGTGATATAAGCCAATTAGGGGAATATGGAATAGTTTACTTGTCAGATGTATGGATAAGGGAAGAGCTAGAGAGCATTATGGCATATAAAATAAGCAATTTTGATTACCTTAAGTTAAAAATGGGTTGTACAAACAGCAGTAAAATTAGAAGGAAAGCAGAAAACTGGTGGTGTGTGTGTGTGGGGGGGGTTTATAGCAGGTTTCTCTGATAAAGGTCTTATTTCTTAAAATATAGAGAGCTGAGTTAAATTTATGAAGATGCAAATCACTTCACAATTGATGAGTGGTCAAAGGATATGAACAGGCAGTTTTTAGAAGAAATCAAGCTATCTATAGTCATATGAAAAAATGCTCTAAATTGCTAGTGATTAGAGAAATACAAATTAGAACATCTCGAAGGTACTGTCTCACACTTACCAGATTGGCTAATGTAACAGAAAATGACAAATGTCGTAGGGAATGGGGGAAAATTGAGATGCTAATGCATTGTTGATAGAGTTGTGAGCTGATCTAGCCATTCTGAAAAGCAATTAGGAGCTATGCCCAAAGGGCCATAAAACTGTGCATACTTTTTGACCCAGTGTAAAACCAAGCAACAGTAGATTCCCGAAAGAATGCTACTGCGAACAGCTCTCTCTCTCTCTCTCTCTCTCTCTCTCTCTCTCTCTCTCTCTCTCTCTCTCTCAAATTCTTCTTTATGTACAGCACTGGCCTCCTGTCTCAGCCAATAGCCTTCTTCCAAGTCAACAGGGGAATTCACACCTTCTCAACAATGGACAAAGCTCATACCTTCTATACTTAGCCCTAAGTTACTAGGTGCTACTTAGCCCTAGTAACTTAGGCTACTAAGTGCTAAGTATATGATAAACTGATTACCATTACACCCAGCAACATCAAGTACAAAATCTGTTCCCCAAAAAAATCTTCTAAAAAAGGAAAAGAAAATATTTATGTTTATAGCAACTCTTTTTGTGGTGGAAAAGAATTGGAAATTGATGGGATGCCCATCAATTGGGAAAGGCTGAACAAGTTGTGTTACATGATTGTGATAGAATGCTATTATGCTACAAGAAACAATGAGCAGAATACTTTCAAAAAACTCTGGAAGACTGTTATGAACTGAGGCAAAGTGAAGTGAGCAGAACTAGGAGAACATTGTATACAGTAACAGCAATATTGTACAGTCATCAACTGTGAATGACTTAGCTATTCTTAGCAATACAATGATCCAAGGCAACTTCGAAGAATCATGATGAAAAAATGCTACCTGCCTCCAGAGAAATAACTGATGGAATCTGAATGATGACTGAAGTATATCTTTTTTGAAAATTTTTTTATTTTACTTGGGTTTGTTATTGTATGTTTTGTTTTTGGTCTATATTTTCTTTCACAACATGACCAATGTTTTGCATAACTGTAAATGTATGACCTGTATAAAATTGCTTATCTTATCAATGAGGAGAATGGGGGGAGAGGGAGACAGGGAATTTGGAATTAAAATTAAAAGTAATGTTAAAATTGTTTTACATGTAATAGAAAAAAAGTGTATTTTTTTAAGATCCCCTAGAAACCTGAGGAAGAGACCTCTGGAGACCCAGCCTGCCACTCTAAGGTGGGTTAGAGATAGCAAACTACAGAGCATGTGCTCTAAAGTAGACTTATAAGAGTATTCATTGAACCTTTCATTCAATTGTATCATTGTAAAGATGTAGTCTACTATGGAATATAATTTGGGACAACCTGTCCATTCCCATTTAGTACTGAAATCAAGGTTGCCCTTTTCTCATATGAAGATTATTTCATAAAAAAAACAATTATAAACAGATTAGGAAGTAAGCAAATAAGCTTTTTGATAGTGAGGTTTGAGATGATCGCTATACCTTTAGTAGCTTTTTGGTTTTCATAAATCTTGAGAACTTCATAAAACTTGAGAATCTTCAGTGCCTTCAAAATTGTTACTATCTTGCTTCTTTTTTGGGGGGGACAGCAGGGCAATTGGGGTTAAGTGACTTGCCCAAGGTCACACAGCTAGTGAGTGTTAAGCATCTGAGGTGGGATTTGAACTCAGGTCCTCCTGGTTAAAGGGTCAGCATTCTATTCACTACACCACCCAGGCGCCCAACCTTCAGAATTACATAACCTCCATCATGAACTCCTCTGTGTGCTCTTAGTCTAGTTCTATTGTTGTTATTATTTCTACTTCCTTGATTGATACTTCTGGGACTTTGTTCAAACACAGTTCAGAAAATACTACTCTTTTCTTTATGAACCTCTAAGTACTTTCTATTCCCAAGCCTGAGTTCTGCTACCTGGTAGTCAATGAGACCTTTTACCAGCTGACTCCATCCCTATTCCCAGTTCTTACCCCTGATAAGCAAACATTCTTGTCATTCTTTGCATTTGCCACACATGTTCCTTCCTTGATGAAATACATCAAACTCAGAGTTATAAGTTTTTTTGTTTTTGTTTTTGTTTTGCTTTGTGCAAGCTTAACAAAATATCTGCACATCAATGTTTTAAGACAAATCAGAACCTGTAGAAGAGTATCCTGGGGGTATTTCAAAGACTGTTCAAGAAGATGGAGTGCTGAGCCTGGGAGAAACTCACCTGAAATGAGGGGCAGGGCAGGGGTAATTGGCAAAAAGTACCATCTGATAGCTTCTTAACTTTAAATCATTCTTGCTAATTACATTCCAAGCTTACTTGTTTTAATAGTGCTGTAGGAATGTGAGTTTTGTACACATTCTCTAAATTTTAGCTCTTGGGGGAAGCCCTAGTCACCTGTCATGGTAATGGAATTTGGAGATGCCCCTGTATTGGCTTGGCTTTTGGGTTGAGCGTTAAAACCCAGAGCTTCTGAATCCTACTTGTGGGATAGACTTGTTGACCTGAAGAGAGAGGGCTGGACTGGGAGGAGCCATGAATTGGGAGAGAGGCCCAAGCCAAGAGAAGGCCAGAAGGACTTTTGGAGAGCAGTATCCAGTATTGTGGAGCCTGAGTTTCTGAGAGAAAGACTGCTGAGGGCCCATTGGAGCTGCCCAGGACTTTTGAGAACTGCCACCTGGAGCTGCCAAGAACTGAGGAGGAATGGCTGGGATGCCGGTATTTTGTTTTTCTGTTTTGATGAGTTTTTTGCCAGATTCACCTGCTGCTGAAGGACAGTGAGGCTGTTGTAGAGGGCCTGGAACCTTGCTGTTGGTTCAGAAGCCGTGAAGGAGGATTTTCTTGTGGTATGTTTACAGAAATCCTGGAAGAGGGCCTTGCTGATGTTTTCAGGTGTTCTGGGATTGTTCTACTGGCAAAGAGTGACTTGATGAGGACACTGGCTATGGCTTTGTTGAGCCTTGTCTCTCTAGGAACTGATATTGCTGAGGGCTGGCTAGGATTCAAGATGAAATAGGGACCTTTCCTTGGGTTTTCAATGCTGAGATGATTTCTTAACCTTGTTGTAACTTAAGGGTGGATGGCCATTTGTATTCTCCTGCCCCTTTTGAGAAAGTTTTTGGTGTTAATGGATGGTATTGTAACTCAGTAGTTTCCAGGGGTGGGAAACCTTTGGCCTTTTTGTGCTCTGTGATTGACTAAATCAATGTACTTTGTTTATGATTGGAAACTATTCTCCATTTGAGAAGAGACTAAATGAATGTACTAAGCAGTGGGGTATTTTGACTACTGATCCAAGGGTGGGATACCTGGATCTTGGTACTTTGGAATTGAATTGAGAATTTATTGCTAAATGAATGAGTTACACTGTATTTTGACTTTCTCTGTTCTGTGAATGTTTTCCTGAATAAATGGGATTTGCTATGCTGGTAATTCAAACCTTGGAAGTTACCTTCTTAGAGCTCTGGCTGTGCCCTTCCTTACTAGGATTTTGAATATAGTGGAAACAGATAAGTACTTTTAACTGATTGCTAACTAAGAAAGAAAATTCTCCATCAATCCAGAGGCACAGATAGTGATATATAGACCACGATTACCGCATGTAGAATGAAATACAATGTAATGATACACCCTTCAATAATCAGCTATAGTAAATTGCAGTATTAGCGGCATGAATCAAGATTATCATATAAGAGCCCAGAATTTCAGAGTCACAAAGGACCTTGTATTTCAACCAGTCTGATCCCTCCATCTTCTTGATGAAGAAACTGAGACTGAAGAAAGCAAAAATAAGGTGATCAGAGTTGCCCAGAGGATCTCAAAAACATCCAAAATATCTAGAAAAACTGAAAAGACTTTTAATAAAGTCTCAAATCATGAAAGGAATTTATCATGACATTGATAGAAATCTGGCAGCAATGTTTGGGGAACTCAGAAGCAAAATAAGGCATTGATTTGCCTAAATAATGAGCACTTTCTAGGAAGACATGAACTATACAGGAGAAAAAGGTTTTTGATTCAATAAAGTGAAATAGGTTTTTGATTTTCCTTAATTTGACATGACTTAACACTTGAACATGTACTGTTTGCTAAGCTATTAAAGACTTACATTTGTCTATCCCACAGGTATCCAAAAAAGAGATATATCATTTTTTTTCCAGTGCAAATGCTCTAGCATAGATTTGAGGCATAATAAAAACTCATACATTGGCATTTAATTATTCAGTTGACTGACTGAAGAATGAAGAACAAAAAATAGTTTTGAATCTCAAAAGTTAAGATAAATATTTGTTTCAAGAGATATTTAAGCAATTTAACCCAAACTACTACAGGGTTGAGTTATGGTGTAACAATGACACTTTTGTAATTACGCAAATGAGTTAGGAATCTTTTTTTGTTTATGTTTTCCCTTTGTCTTAGGATTCCAAAGTATACATTCCATCTGATTTCCTTGAGATTAATGGAGATGTAATCTCAACCATGGATGTACTCCTTCTTGTGATGAAAATTACAGTCTATCCTTTCTAGCTCTTCTCCCTATTTCCATGTAAAATCCCTGTGAGAGATCCTCCAAACATGCTGGAGATCTTGTTCCAGTTTCTTAAAATTGCCCAGATACCAATCGAGTGCTCCAATTGTCCATCATTTATTTTTTGTTCTTGCTATGGGACAAGCCCATTTTTTCTTCTTGTTGTATGACATCAATGTCATCCTTTGCATTGCTTTTCCTTCAAAATTCTTTAATAACACATTATAGCTTTCTCATGCCCTCCATGAACTTTTCCACTAACCTTTCGCATGATACATGTTTCTTGGAGCTCCTAAACTAGAAACTCTTACTGAATAATTACAGAAAGAGTTATTGTGAGACTCATTTATTTATAATTATTCTGTGTTTTCCATTCTATAATTGCATCCTCTATATGCAGAGTTCAGGGTAGGTTTAATACTAGCCCTGCTATAAAAATATAGCAATAATTAAGAGGGAAATGCATTAAAGGAAAGCATTGTTCCATCAATATCTTACAAAACTTTAAAATATTGTCATTAATTATAAATAGGCTACCTTCTTTTCTGTAATATAGTCCTATTTGTTTGACACCTGGCAGTGCCTACGCCAATTTATTAACCTCCTCTGTTACTCTCTATTCAATCCCTGGGGACATTATGTCTGAGGGAAATTGTAGCAATGGTAACTAGATGCATACATGAATGATTCATGTAAGAACACTCTCTTATATGGTGCCCACATGACATACGCTGATCTGTTTAACCTTACCAAAATTATGCCTCACATTTCCAGGGAACTTCCCCTTCCCAGGTTCTTAGAGATTAGCGAATATCTGTATCACATGCAATCAAACAATCAATCAACCAGCCATTCTTAAGCACCTACTATGTGCCATGTCCTGTGTTAAGTTCTGGATACAGGAGAAAAACAAGGGTCCCTGCCCTCAAGGAGCTCACAGTCTAATGGGGGACAAGAAGCAACAACTATTTACAAATATGATATTTACAAGACAAATTGGTAGTAGTCTCAGATGGATGACACTATGATTAAGGAGGACCAGAAAAGGCTTCCTACAGAAGGAGGTGCATTAGCTGAGAGTGGAAGGAAGCCAGAGAAGCCAAGAGGCAGAGATGAGGAGGGAGCTTTCCAGGTATGGGAAATAGGCAGTGAACATGCTTAGAGTTGGGAGACAGAGGAACAGCTTGGAGGCCAGTGGCATTGGATTACAAAATACATGAAAGGGAGTGAAGTGTAAAAAGACTGGAAACAGGGAGACTTGGTAGAGCAGTGCATAGAGCGCTGGCCCTGGAGGCAGTAGGACCTGAGGTCAAATATGGCCTGAGACACTTAATACTTACAAGCCATGTGACCTTGGGCAAGTCATTCAACCACAATTGCCCTGCCTTCCCCCTTCAAAAAGCAAAATACCCCGCAAACAACCCTGGAAAGGTAGAATGGGGCTGAGTTGTAAAGGGTTTTAAAAAACAAAGGATTTTATACTTGAAACTGGAGGCCATGGGGAGGGAGCCCCTGGAGTTTATTGACTGGGGAGAGGTCATAATCAGACCTGTTCTTTAAGAAGATCCCTATGACAGATGAGTGGAAAAGCACCCAGGATTAGACCAGCAACACTGAGAAATTTAAATGTCATCAGAGGCCAAGTGAGCAGAAACATACAACATCATTCTTTCAAATTCTGGAAGTTTTCTTGTAATGAGGTATGAAAAAGGAAAAGCAAGAACCCCACAGCTCTTTGATGCAGACTTTACAAAATTAAGGGAGCTCACCTCTCATCTTAAGGGGGTTTAGATATGTGCTGCTTATTAGAATGTAAGTTTCTTGAGGACAGGGACTATTTCACTATGGTCTTTGTATCCCCAGTGCTTGGCAGAGTGCCTGAGAGAGTGTTTAATAAATGATCATTGATTAATTCATTGATGATGATGATAGTGGTGGCAGTGGTGAATATGATGATGATATAAACATTGCTGGAATAGTATGGCTGGATGAAAGAGTGCATGGAGGCGGGGTGATGTATAAGATGACCGGAAAGGATATAATCATCAATATAATCAAGGATTTATTAAGCCCCCACTAAGGTATTGGTATTGTATTATATATTCTGTAGTACTCTAGAAAGTAAAAATTTTATGACATCTCTTTTCTGGGGTCCTTAATTTTTAAAGGCAATACTTCAGGCCATATAAATTATTTTGAATTTGCAACTTTAGGTCAAACTTTAAAGTGATTATATTAGTTTTTGGTGTTTCCTTCCCCTCTATCTCTCCTAAAGTCCCATCTTCCCTTCCGTTTGGCTATCAGCGCTCTACTCCCAAACAGTGCCATGTATCTTAGACTAAGAGCTGGCAAACTAAGGCCTGAGCACCAAATCTCGTACACTGCCTGTTTAACCAGGTTCCATTCTTAGTTCATGGGTCATACAAAAACAGGTAGCAGGCCAGATTTGTCCCATGCACCATAATTTGCTAGCCTCTGTCTTAGACCTTTACTGATAATTTCTAAAACTCTTCAAAACTTGTGCGTCCAGTGTTCTATTCTCTTTAGATTTTGACGGGTAACATTTTATTGAACTGTCCTGTTTGTTGTTGCCTATACAGAGCATTCCATCTCCCTTTTCAAGGACTTTTCACAGACTGTCTCACATACCTGGAATGCACTCCTTTCTGATCTCTGCCCAATAGAATTCCTAGCTTCCTTCACAGCTCAAAAATGTGTGTTACTTCCTATGGGAAGCTAATCTTTATTCCCCTTGCATCGTACTTTGCATGGTTCTTGTGTATTATTTTTACATACCCCCTAATTTTTTATGTATCACCTAAACATAATTCAAGCTTTTTGAAAGCAAGGATTTTTTTTCTTTGCATCTTCAAATCCTAGCAGAGTACCCATTACATAATACATAGCAGGTACTTAAATATTTGTAGAATCACATAGCTCATTTGATAAACTACTTGGAACTCAAACATTTTAAGTTTTCATCCAAGTGCTTAGTGTGAAAATAACTTTTGCTGTACTGTAACATAGCACAGACATAACCTTTAGGATTTTGTCCTTTCTAATTTGCATATATTGTAAAGAGTCCACATACTGTAAGAGTGGCATAGCTTCTAGTTATAAAGAGAAGACAGTATCAGTTATTTCTGCCATAGTCAGACCTACGGAGGATTATGTTCACTTGTAGAATCCACTGTTTGGGAAGAACATGAGTCTTCAGTGAAGGTCAACCAGGATAATAAAGGGCTTTAGGACCATGTGCTGTGAGTCACACATACTGATGGAACTGAGGAGGTATGAGTTAACACTGTGCCCCGCCCCCCTCCCACCCCAGACACACATACATATTTCTGTACCACCAGCTGGGATTATTGTAAGCTAGGAAGTTGTAGTGTGGACCTGGGGCAGTTGGATGGGGATAACTCTGCCCCAAAGTGACTTAGTTTTGGACTCATTGAACAAGCCAAATCTAGAAGGAGTTTTTAGGGGATTGGAACGCTAAAGTAGGAAATCAAAAGATAATTGTAATAACAGGCAAGTTTGGCCTTGGAGCACAAAATGAAACAAGGCATAGACTCACAGACTTTTGTCAAGATAACTTTCCAGACACAGCAAACACTTCTTTTTCAGTATTTTTGTGTGTGTCCTTTACCAAGCTATTGACTTTTCCATTGTTTTCTTGAATCACTCATTTCTCTTTCTGATTTTTCTTCTACTTCTCTTCTTGGTTTTTAAAATTCTTTCTGAACTCTTTAATGGCCTGAGACCAATTCATATTTTTTGAGGCTTTGAATGTAGGAATTTTGACTTCATTGTCTTCTTCTGGGTGTGTATTTAAGCTTCCTCATCACCACAGGAACTTTCAATAGTCCGGGTTTTTTCCCCATTGGTTTTTTTCCCCCATTTTCCCATTTTTTTCCCATTCCCATTTTTCTAACCTATTACTTGACATTTAATTTTTTGTTAAAGTAGGGCTCTGTTTCCAGGGTGGAGGGAGTACTATCCCAAACTTCAGGGGTTTTGTGCAGGTGTTTTTAGAGACACTTCAAAGGATACTTCAAGATTTCAGTTCTTTGAAGGTAGTATGTTCTAAGGAGAAGTGAGTTTACTGTTCTTCTGACCTGTGCTCTGGTCTGTAAGCAACTGCAAAGATTCTTTTTTTTCCCCTCAAACTGTGGCAAGGGTTCCTGTTCCCCTGGGGTCACAAGCTCCAGTGTGCTGCTGCTCTTCCTTATGCTGGGACTGTCACTCAGGTTGGTAACTTGGATCCCAGTATGGGCAAAGCAACAGAATCCTGCATCCAGTGTCAGCAAAGAGACCCCTATAATCTACTTCCAACCAGTTGTTTGACACAGACAGAAGGAAATGTTATTTCATAGGTTACTTTTAATGTTTCTTCTGTCTTC
>CM053599.1:29471041-29520032 GCA_028646575.1 Pseudocheirus occidentalis | reverse complement strand
AAAAAAAGAATAGATCATGCATGGGAAGCTAGGTGGCACAGTGAATAGAGCACCAGCCCTGGAGTCAGAAGGACCTGAGTTCAAATCAGACCTCAGACACTTAACATTTACTAGCTGTGTGACCTTGGGCAAGTTGCTTAACCCCAGTTGCCCTGCCCTCTCCCCTCCAAAAAGACAACAAAAAAAACTTAAAAAGAAGAATAGATCATGCAGTCACTTCCAGGAGTAGAGCCAAAATGGCAGAGTAGAGAAAGCATTCAAAGTTCTCCTAGCACTCCTCTCAAAGAACTTTAAAATAATGCCTCCAGGTGAATTCTGGAGTGGCAAAGCCATCATACCATCAGTGTAAGAAGTTCTTCCAGCCCAAGACAACTTAGGAGATCAGAAAGGGAGTTCTGTGAGGCAGTGGTGAAGGCTGGCCCAGAATCCACCTTGATCAACACCATTGGTGGGACTACGCAGTGAGAAAAGCAGCAGCGGTTATTTTGGGGGGGTCTCAAGACAGAGAAGGTAAGGGGAGCAAGGAAATGTTCAGAAAGAAATTGCAAGGGATCCCTGTGCTAGCACTCACTGAAAGATGAAATGCAGTTTGGCACATCCATTGATTTGTGGTTGAAAGGGATTGGGAGCCCTGAGGGGCAGTATAACTTTTAGCAACAAGGGATCAGGGACCCTGAAGAACAGTATCACTTCTGGTCCCAAGACAGAAGGGCTGCTGAGGAGCAGTAGCAATTCTGGGTCCAAGGAAGCAGGGGGTATGAGAAGCAGTATCAATCCCAATCCCAATGGTTTAAGGGCATTTCCTGGGTAAGAACCAGAGTGTAGACCTGGTGAGAACAGACCACACCTCTTCCCAGATCATACTGCCTTGGAAGCACCAAAAAATCCCCCAAACCCTAGAACTGGCTCAGAAAATAGCAGTGTAAAAAACCCTGAAGTTTGGGACAGTGCATCTCCTTTCGAGTCCTCTCAAGCTGGAAACAGAACCCAACTTTAACATAAAAGTTCAAAATCAAGAAATAAAGAGGAAAATGAGCAAAGAACAAATAAAGAACTTGACAAGAAAAAGATATGGTGATGAGGAAGATCAAGACACAAACTCAGAAGGAAACAATGTGAAGTCAAAACAGCTACAAGCAAAGCATCTAAGCATCATAGAAGTGGGAGGAAGATCCATATGTACAAAAATATTTATTGCAGCTCTCTTTGTGGTGGCAAAAAACTGGAAATTAAGGGGATGCCCATCAATTGAGGAATGGCTAAACAAGTTGTGGTATATGAATGCAATGGAATACTATTGTGCAAAATGGGGAGGAGACAGTCTTCATCTGGAGAAGCCTATATAAACTGATGCTAAGTGAGAAGAGCAGAAACAGAAAAAACTTGTACACAATCATAGAGACATCATATGTGTGATGACCAACTTTGATAAAGTGGACTCTTCTCAGCAACGCACAGGTATAAGACAACTCTACAAGTCTCAGGATGGGAGGAAATGTCTACATTCAGAGAAAGATCCAGGAAGAACAGAGTGTAAATGGAGATGAAGCAATCTACATGCCAGTGTTCTTTTTCACATTTGTTTTTCTTTCTTTTTTTCCCATTGTTCACTCCATTGGTTACACCTCTTCTATATAACCAGACTATTGTACAATGTGAAAGTATTTGTAGATTCTATACTTGATTGCATGCTGCCATGGAGGGGGAGAAGGGAAGGGAGAAAAATTGAAACTCAAGGAATTGTGGAACTGAATCTTGTAAACTAAAAGTAAATAAACAAGTCAATGAAAAAAAAAAGAAAAAAGAAAAAATTTAGACGCAGGCCCAACAAGAATTCCTGAAAAAGCTAAAGCATTTATTTTTAAAATCAAATAAGAATTGAAGATTAAATGAAAACAAAGAAGGAAGTTACAAAAAGACAACAGTTTGATAACAGAGGCAATACAAATACTGAAAAACACCTTTAAAAAGAATTATTCAAATTGAAAAGAAGGTACAAGACTTCGCTGATAAAATAACTCCTTAAAAAGCAAAAATTGACCAAATGGAAAATGAAGAACAAAATCTTTTGGTAGATGATCATTTTAAAAAATTAAAATCAGGCTAGTGGAAGCTAATGACTCTACAAGGCATCAAAAAACATCCAATAAAGTTAAAAGAATGGAAAAAGGCTAGAAGAAAATGTGAAATATTGGAAAAACAAGTGATGTGGAAAATATATTGAAAAGAGTTGATTTAAGAATTATTGGATTACTTGGAAGTGGTAATGAAAGAAAGAGTATAACTATCATATTTCAAGAAATTATAAAGGAAAACTGCCCTGATGTTCTAGAACCAGAAAATTAAATAGAAATTGAAAGAATCCATTGATCATCACCTGAAGTAGACCCCAAAATGAAAACTTCTAGGAAAAAAACAATGGGAAGAATAAAATAGGCAATGAGAAAACAAAACTATTATTCTTTGCAGATGATAAGATGGTATACTTAAAGAACCCCAGAGAATCATCAAAAAAATAATTAAAACAATCAACAACTTTAGCAAAGTTGCATGACATAAAATAAACCCACACAAATCACCAACATTTCTATATACTACCAATGAAATCCAGTGGCAAATGATAGAGAAATTTCAATTAAAATAAATGCAAACAATATAAAATACTTGTATAAAAAACTAATGTAGCCATATTAGGAGGAAATTAGAAGGAAAATGAGAAACTTGGGTGAGTTTTACCACAAGTTTCTCTGATAGGGTTCAAATTTTTCAAATCTATAGGGAACTAAACAAAATTCGCAAAAATAAGAGCCATTCGCCAACTGATAAGAAGTCAAAGGATATGAACAAGCAGTTTTCAGAAGAAGAAATCAAAGCTATCACTAGTCACATGAAAAATGTCTTTAATTGACTACTGACTAGAGAAATGTAAATTAAAACAACTATGAGAAACCAATCCACGCCTATCAAATTGGCTATTATTACAGAAAACAAAAAATGAAAAATGCTGTAGGGGATATGGAAAAAATGGGACACTAACACACTGTTGGTGGAGTTGTGAACCAATTATTCTGGAGAATAATTTTAAACCATACCCAAAGGGCCATAAAACTCTGCATATCCATTTACCCAGCAATATCACTACTAGATATCTATCCCAAAGATTACAGAAGAGGGAAAAAGTACCTATTTGTATAAAGATATTTATAGCTGCTCTTTTTGTGATGGTAAAGAATTAGAAATCAAGGGGATGGATATTTCTCAGTTGACAAATGGCTGAACAAATTGTGGCATATGATACTCATACAATATTATTGTCTAATAAGAAATGAGAAGCAGGATGCTTTCAGAAAAACTTGGGAAGACATGAATTCATGCAAAGTGAAATGAACAGAAATAGGAAAAAAAATTGTACTCAGTAATAGCAATATTGCAAAAATAATCCAGTGTAAAAGACTTATCCACTCCGATCAAGAAAATGATCCAAGACTATTCAAAAGGATCCAAGATGAAAAATGTTGACCCTTTCCCAAAAGAGAACTGATGAACTCCGAATGTAGACAGAAGTATATTTCTTTTTTACTTTTTATTTTTCTTGTTTTATTATTTGTCTGTGTAATTTTTTTTTTTTTTGCTTTTTGGAGGGCAGGGCAATTGGGGTTAAGTGACTTGCCCTAGGTTACAGGGCTTGTAAGTGTTAAGTGTCTGAGGCCTGATTTGAACTCAGGTCCTCCTGACTCCAGGGCCAGTGCTCTATTCACTGTACCACCTAGCCTCCCCCCCCCAATTGTCTGTTTGTTCTTTTACACTGTGGTTAATTTGGAAATATGTTTTACATGATTTCACATGTATAATTACTATCAAATCGCTTGCTTTTTATACAAGGGGTATAAACCATAAAAATGAAGAGGCACCCAAAGAGGGTTAGGGCTGCCTGAGACCCCAAAATATCAACATTCTGGATCCTGTGGAAAGAATTCCGCTCAAATCTTCTCAGCCAAAGAAGGAAGGTGAGGGAGGAAGAGACTTTTGAACTCAAAATTTTTAAAAACAAATTGAAAAATATGTATAATTGGAAAACATTGAATGAAATATATAAAACATATTTAAATTAAAAATAGAACAGATCATGCCAGGATAACTTTTATCACTCTTTTGAACAGATTTGCTATACTGTTAGATTGAAGGAGTAGGTCATGTGTCTAGATTTTAGCAAACCATTTGACAAAGCCTGTCATTTTAGTGCTAAGAGAAATACAGAGAAATGCAGGGTAGAATTGGGACACTTAGATGGATTCAGTATTGGCTGAATGGCTAGACACATACAGAAGTCATTAATGGCTTGTCATCAGCTTGGAAGATAACCTCCAATGGAGTGCCTTAGGGATCTATAATTGATCTTGGACTTTTTTCCCAGTGACTTAGATAAAGCCACCATAGGTATAGAACTGAATGGGCCATCAGAGGTATTGGCATTCTTATCTGATTTCAGAATGTAACAAAGCAAGGAAGAATAGTTAAGAGATCGAATTACAATCAAGATTCAAAAAAATCTTAAAGGTTGATATTGGACAAATTACACAAGATGAAATTTAATAGAGATAGTTTATGAGAGTGAATAGGACACTAGACTTAGAATCATGATCTAGGTTGGGATCCTACTTCAGACAGGTATTATGGTAGTATGACTCTGGTTAACTCACTAAATCTCTAGTAACCTCAATTTCCTCATCTGAAAAATGGAAATAATAATAGCACTTTCATCAGAGGATTGTTAGAAGGATCAAATTTAGGAACGTCATTGGTATGAATGCTTTACAAAATTTCAAGTACTGTATCCGTGTTAACTATTGTTATCATTGATAAGAATAATGTATAGGCAAATGGGTTCAGTGTATCCACTTTATAAACCAAGAGGGGGGCAGCATGGCTAGACAGCCATTCATCCAAAAACAATTTGTGGGTTTCAATGGATAGATAAGCTTCATGTAGGTTTAAGTAATGTTACAACTGCCAAGAAAGCCAGTATCTTTACAGGTGGCATGGAGAGAAGCTTCTTGGGATATAGATAGAAGTGATCATCCTTTACTCTGGCCTCCGAATCACAGGTGGAGTATTCTGGTCAGTTCTAGGCATCACATTTTAGGAATGTCATAGCTATGCAGAAAGGGGCCCCCAGAAGAAGGCAATAAGGACAGTGAAGTGTTACCATTATGTTTTTCAAGGAACTGGAAATGTTCATCCTAGAGAAGAGGAGTTTCAGGAAGGGTCGTGAAAATTAGGGGCTAAACTTGTTTTGATTAGCCTTGGAGAGTATAAACTATAAATTTTTCAGCAAAGAAGAAAATTTAGGCTTAATATAAGGACAAACTTAACGATTCAAGTTGTCCCAAAGAGTATGGATGGCCTTGGAATGTAGCCAGCTTCAAGCAAAGCCTGGATTATTGGAGAGATAAATCATAGAAGGGATTAGTTTCCAGGTAGTTTGGCTGGATTGGGTAACCTCTGAAGTCCATTCCAACTCTACAATTCTAGCCCCCTATTACTCAAAATAGAGATAAAACCTTTAGAGTAGAGAAGCCTAGGCAATTGGCCTTCCTTAGGAGAAGCAAAAGAACATTAAGTGACTTAGACAGGAAAGTCAGAAAACAACTCAAAATAAAATATAAAATAATAGAGGTAGAACTGGAAGGAACTTCTGAGGTTATTGAGTCCAATCACATTATTTTCCATATGAGAAAACCGGGACCAAAGAAGATTAAATCATTCATCTTGTATTATAAAGGTAGCAGCAACAGAGATAGGATTTAAACCCAGATCCTCTCATTCTAGAATCTGGAGACTCTTCTACACTATCTTGCTATGTGTAAATTAGGGTCATCAGGAACTCAATGGATTTTAACAACACTATGGAAATTTTAAGAGAGAAGATATAAATATGTACTAAAAATTTGGGACAGGATTCTTTAAGGACATTAGATAACTTGGTCTTCAAAGGATGAGAAAAATAATAATATCAGAAAAATTGAAAAGAATAAAACATCAATAAAGGGAGAACAGCAAGAATGGTCAGGAATTATCATGACTTAAAGTTGGGATGGGGAGAGAAATACAGAAATCTGGTTAAGAATAGATTTATGTCAAGAATTAATGGGAAATAACATTGGGTATAATAGTTTGAAATCATTGAAAGCAACGCAGGGTAAAGATATTTAAGCTTAATTAATAAAGCTGATAATAGGGATCCAGTGTAGGTTCTTAGACAAGGATGGCATGACAGAGGCACTCAGTTATAAAGATGGATCCAGCCTAGGTAAATAGGAGAGATTGAAAGGAAAGGAGAAAGTAAATTAAGACTCAGATGAACCAAGTGATTACTTTCCTGTGGTTTAGTAAAATGGAGGGCCCAGAAGTGAATTTTATCCATTCAATTCTAAGTACTCGCCTCTCAAGATACAATAAGGACTGAATGAAATTTCTGGCCCCAATTCAAACTCAAACTGAGTTATTCCTTATATTCTTAGAACCCTTTTATATTATAGGTGGAACATACATGGAACATGGCCTCTCTACCTTACAATAGTTAGCCAAGTAAGTAAAAATGCAAAATGCACACTATTTGTTGGAGTTAGAGGTTTTAAAGATATCAATTCCAGCATTTATGTAGATATTTTGCTCTTTCAAAAATTCTGTTCTAACCAAGGAATTACAAAGGAAATTCTGTGTGCTTTTGGGTATCTTAACCTCTGTGGACCTTGACTTCTTCATACCATGAGAAAGACTTCTAAGTTCCTCCATATTTGGTAATATCTTAGTGGGAATCTGATACCTTCTGGCTGTTGAATGGGGCTAAGAGTGTGAAGAGCTTACACCACTTTCTTCTAACTCATGCTGGTAAAAGAATGTTTCTCTGCCTCCAAAGGGTCACTTGATTGAGAAAGCCACTTCCCATTATGAAATAGATAGGCTCTTCTTCATTCAGTACTCTTATTGTCAGTGAATCATTTGGGTATGGGGGTTGGGGAGCAGGAGATGGGGTCCTAGAAACAGGTTATATAATGAAAAGCACAAACTTTTTAGACTGGAGTTTCCTACATGGTTATCTACATTCAGTAGAAGGTAAGCTTCCTAAGGGCAGGGACATTTTTGTTATCTTTCTCTCTCCATCACCTGACATGTGCTTTGCACATAGTAGACACTTAACAAACACTTTTTCATTTGAATTAGACATATTCTAAATTAACCAAATAATTGCCATCTGTCACTTTCCTGCATAGATTCCACTGAAGCTGTATTTCATTAAATGACACTTTTGTGTTCCTTTACAAGGACAGCCAAATGACAACAAAATTATACCTTTCCTCAAGAAGTGTAGGATTAGAATAGCTGGGGGGAAATGGGGCTTTCCCACATCTTTACTTACATTGCTTTCTCCATACATCTGCATCTATGTTGGCTTTTCTACTGAAACCAAAAGAAGTTCAACCATGCAGAGACTGCTGGGTGCTTCCAGGTTTTAGATGAAGTTAAATGTGACTGGCTTATGGTCTATTTTCAGAAAAGATCTCAGGTTATTTTCAAATTTCATCATTCACTAGTGCAAGTTATGATATAATCCTACCTATCTATCTATCATCTATCTATCTATCTATCATCTATCTATCTACCTATCTATCTATCTATCTATCATCTATCTATCCATCTATCATCTATCTATCTATCATCTATCTATCTATCAGGATATCTAGATATGTGTGGGTGTATATATACACACTATACACCATAAATACACATTTCTACAAATACACATGCACCCAAAGATATTGTTCTGGAAAGTTTTCAGTAAATACTTATTTTATGCTATTAGACTTTCAATTTAAGGAATAAGGCTAGAGAGCTGAGGTCCTTCTTGTGCCCTGGGGAAAGAGAAAAGAGAAGCCAGAAGATCTAGTCCCCATCACAATGTGTATATCTCCATCAGCAAGCTCATACTCAACTGGTGAGTGGAATAGTATGGACATTTCTTTTCTGATAATAGCCATTCAGCCTTGTTTGACCTAAGGATAGTTCTTTGTTTGATCTCCTTTTCAAAAAATTCTATCTAGGCAAGCAAAAGCTATTCAAGTTAGATCTGCTACCTTTGAAAAGGATGTGATAAAGAAGCCTACATTCCTTATTTGGAAGTCATTTAATGTAGTCAAGTAACTGGTGGGTCTGCTTATTAGGGTACGGTCTGTGAAGTGGGATGTCCCTTGGTAGGGTCTCTCACTTCAGAATCTGATAGTTAGCTTTAAGGAGGGATGTGCTGGAGCAAGCTAGATTCTCAAACCAGCTCTGCAGAGTCAATCTTTAATTTTTGTTATGAGTACTTACACCTCAAAGTTTGCAAATGCATAAACAAATAAATAAAATCTGCACATGTATAAGTCAGGGCTTGATTTATTGGACTGTGTATGGTCTGGATTTCATAATGTAAAGTAAATTTTAATAATGAAAATCAAACTTAAAAGTGTGTCATGAACACCCAAAAGCCGATCGTTAAACATTTACCAGCAGAATACGGGCTCTAAATTTCAGAGATTTGATTCTATTCATTCACCCAGGGTAATCAGGCTCAACAGTACTGATTCACACCAACCAAATTCACAAGGGACTAATTTCTAAACCCCAATGCCAGCCAATTAATTTATGGCACAATATGTATGTCACCTAATAACAAAGACCACTTAGTTGTTTACCTGAGACAATCTCTTCCCAGGGTCTACTTGATATACAAAATTGTAAATTAGAAAGTTGTTTGAGTAGTTTAAGTCCATAAAAGAGAGAGGTAGATGTTATTAATATTTTGAGGGGATTTGAGGATACAAATGTTACTACTACCTCAGGGAACAATGCACAATTATCTTCTCATCCTGTGCAACTCTTCTGTATTCTTCCATAAATCCTCCACAGATAAACACAGTATATTTAATGCTTTCCTCTAATTCTCTAAAATTTTAATGAATGGGCTATTCATAAGTTCTTCTTCAATGTTGTCACATGACTAAGCCATCTTTATTTCCAGTCATATATCTTTCTTACCATATTCTTTATGACATTACTCTCATACAACTCTTGATTAGAATGCATTGCAGCATACTCATGCCCACTACATCTCTAGTGCCACTTGGGAGATCAACAATTTTTAACTGTTTGCACACTGGGGCATTCTATAACTCATAACCATATAAGACTAGCCAAAAAAATCTGCTGTTAAAATGGACCTTAACTTCAGGGAGAGTCTTGTAAGCACTGAAAGTACTTTAGGATTTCTCAAAGACAAGTTGGCCCACTCTCTTCCTTGTGTCCAATTCAGGGCCCAGCTTGTCATCCATTAATAGAACCTGCCCAAGATATATGTACCAAAGTATAAACTCCATGGCTATTCATCCAACATGGACATTCTTCTATCATTTGGTTTTTCCTGTGTTCATCATTAGGTTAAACCCTTCCAAATGATTGTAAAAGTCATTTAGGAGACTGCAATATTCTGGAGCTTGATGGAATTATCACAATATCATCTGCTGCAAATAGAAGCATTAGGAGAACTTTGGCTTCTATAGGGAATCCATTTTCCATCTGGATCCTGTGCTAGATAATTTAGGGCAATAGCAAACACCTTTGGTCAATATGTTCTTCCCTGAATTATGTCCTGTTTGATAATTAATTAGAAGGTCAACAGCCATGGTTCCAGAGAATCAATGATGAAGCATGCAACCCATCTCCTGGCAGGTAATGACCTAAATTTGCAGAATGAGATACATTTTGGAATGTGGCCAATGGAGAATTAATTTTGCTTAACTATGCATATTATACAAAGGTTTTCTTTTTCTTTTCTTTTTTTTAATGAGGGGGGAAATGCAAGAAAAGAAAATAGATTTATGTTCACTGAAATGAATTTAATTGAATAATAAAGGGTCAAAGCTATCTCCGTTGTTTTTTTTCTCTTAAAGAATCTTACATGATTTTGACATGTACCCAGAAGGCTTTCTGTTTAAGGACAGCCTGTAATATTATGTTTTACTGTACTGAATTAAATGCCTTTTTTGTAGTCAATAAGCAATAAGGGCTGTGAGAAATAATCCTAAATGTATATTTCTTTAGGTTATAGTGGCCTAACAATTTCTCATCCTCAACTCTAATGATATATTTGTTGAAACAGCAGAAAATTTGAGTCTAGAATCAGATTGTCTGAACGTACAGAAAACTAACATCTTCTTCCTATTGTCCGCCTTTCCATATTTCTTCCTAGTCTCCAGAAGGTTTTGTCATGACAACAGACTCAAAAATTCATGGCGTATTCCAGTTTCCCATTTTGCCGTTTATGTTCCACATTAATTACATTTTCGGGTGGCTGTTTCTTAATGACTTACGGAGAGACACTTTAATCTCATTTGCAAATCACAATGTAGGATGGGTTTCTATTATATAAAACAGAAATAGGGGACAGTATTCTGCTGTTAAATTTACTTGATGTAATATTATAACCAGCTCATCAAAGCAGATACTCTGGATTATAAGCCAGGATATATAATTCTGATTACAGTCAACTCCCCCAAGACATTTTTAAAAGTAATAAAATAAAAAACGAACAGGGAAGTTAGTTTAGAAGTTAGAGCCATTGAAAAAGGCAAACACTCCATTCAACGACTGTCTACATTCAGAAAGCAATTGGTTGGAATTTAGTTTTTACAAAAGAAGGAAAAGAGGGTAACGAAAGCAATTTTTAAAAAATGTATAGAAGTCTGTTCAGAAGGAACCATAGACAAGCAGGATAGCTTTGAAAGCAACATGTTGAATTTAATAAATATTTTATTTTAAAAAACCTGTGTGTTTACAATATTTGTAGTTTTATATGGAATCCCTCTTGGTTTATTCTCTCATATATTGCTGCTAAGTGGCACAGCACATAGAGTAGTGAGCCCAAAGTCAGAAGATCTGAAATCAAATATGACCTCACACTATGCCCAAGGGGCTATAAAATCATACATGCCCTTTGACCTAGCAATATCACTACTAGGTCTGTATCCCAAAAGAGATAAAAGACAAAAAGGAAAAGGACCTATATATACAAAAATATTTATAGTGGCTCTTTTCTGGGGGTAAAGAATTAGAAGCTGAGAGAATGCCTATCGATTGGGTAATGACTGAACAAATTATGGTATGTGACTATGATTGAATACTATTAGAATATAAGAAATGATGAGTAGGATGTTCTCAGAAAAACCTGGACAGATATGCATGGGCTGCTGCAAAGTGAAATGTACTGTGTACAAAGTAACAGCAATATTGTAAAATGATCAGACATGAATGACTTAGCTGTTCTCACAATACAATGATCCAAGACAACTCTGAAGGACTCGTGATGAAAAATGTTACCCATCCACAGAGAAAGAACTGGTGTCCTGAAATCAGAATGAAGCATATTTTGTTTACAGATTGAAGTATACTTTTAAAAACTTTATTTTATTTACTTAATTTATTTTCTTGTTTTTTTCTTTGTCTATATTTTCTTTCACATGACTACTATGAATATGCTTTGCATGACTACACATGTATAACCTATGTGGAATTGCTTGCCTTCTCGATGGGGTGTGGGAGTAGTGGTGAGGAGGGAGGGAAGGGAGAGAATTTGGAACTCAAAATTAAAAAAATATGAATGTTAACATTTGTTTTTACATGTAACTGGGGAAAAACAAAATAAAACAGAGAAAGAAAAAAATCTTCACTTACCTCAGATACCTGTTGTTTTTTGTGCTTGTTTTCAAAGAAGAGCAATGCCATCACAGATGAAGTCTTGATTTGCTCATGAATTGGATGTAAGTGGGACAGAGTTGCCCAAAGTTGTCAGTCCCACTCTCTCTTTCTGAGTCATTGTAGTCCATTGGCAAGACAAAAGTCAGGATGATTGGTGAAGACCTGGGTTAGAGCGGATGATGTTGGTGCCTTCAATGTCAGACCAAGCCCTAAGCCCTCCACAACAGCTATATGAGCCACCTTTGTGGCCACTGAAACAAATCATTCTCATTTGCCCATTCCTCCAGGGAAAGTCTTCACATCCTTGAGGTAGACATTTCTCTAACTCACTAACAGGTTTGAAGTCTGTCAGTTATCCCCAATCTAGTCTAGTCCATCTGCTTCAGATACTTACTAGCTGGATAACCTTATAAGTCCCTTAATCTCTGTCTCCCTCAGTTTCCTCAACTGGAAAATAGGGATAATAGCAGTACCTACTTCCAAAGGTTGTTGAGGAACAAATGAGATAATATTTATAAGAAGATTTAGTAGTGTCTGGCATTGATAACACTTGTTGATAACTGATAATTTAATAGGAATGCAAATAATCTCCACTGATAATTGGTAAATGCTTGTTTCCTTCTTTTTCTTCTTTTTTGGTAGTCACTGAAATCATGATTTAAGAAAGGACTTTTTAAAAAGAAGAAAAAGTAGCAAGTCAAACCATTCTTAAGTTCCCATCCTTCTCCAAAAACAAAAACAAAAAACATGGGTTCACACTAGTTCCTTCAAAGACCAGTGGCTAAAACTAACTTTTTTAAAGGGAATTGATGGATACAGGCATACAGAACTCAACCTGAAGCTTTCAAGATATTTCTCTAATGTTTGTACTTTATGCTTTGTCTTCATGTGAGATACTATTGAATTGTTGTAATTGTAATGGAATTTGAAGATCCCCTTGTATTGGCAAGCTAAAAGGTACTTAGCATTTGGTTTTGGGTTAAGTGTTAAGACCCAGAGCTTGTGAATCCCACAGGGGGACTTGTTGATGTGATGAAAGGTGGCTGAACAGAGAGGAGCTGGTGCCATATATAGGGAAAAGCCCAAGCTGAGAGAGGCCAGAATAACTTGTGGGAGCAGCATCATGGAGGCAAAAAGAGAGAGAAAACTGCCAGCTGGAGCTGCCCAGGACTTCTAAGGGCCACCCAGAACTGCCAAGAACTGACAAGGCATGACTGCAATGTTGGTATTTTGTCTGTTTGGTTTGATGTTACTTTGTCAAATTCATTTGTTGATAGAGGCCTCAGACCTTGTTGTTGGGTCTAGGTTGATTTCATAGGTTGAAAAGGAATTTATGAGGATGCTGACAGTGTATATGAATGTTCTTGTGGCTTTGTTAAGCTTTGTAACAGAAACTGTGGGAAGGGGAACCATGGAGGCTAAGAAGCTGCTTGAGTTAAGATGAAAAGACCTCTCCTTGGGGATTTACTGCTGACTGATGATATTGTAACCTAGGTATGACCTAGGGATGGAGTTTGTGATTAACTAAATGAATGTACCTTGTTTAAAAGAGAACTTTAACCTTTGTCCTTTGTGATTGAATTGAGGACTTACTAAATGATTGAGTTACTAAATGAATGTACTTTGTTTAAAACCATGTGACCATTTTGGTAAAAACTACGTGGCCATTTTAGTGTTAAGTTGTTTAGTTGTGACACAGTGAATTCTGTATTTTGATTTTCTGTGAATGTTTTGCCTTAATTTGTTACTGAATATATGGAGAGTTCACTATGCTTATAATCAGAATCTTGAAAGCTGTTCATAGCAGCAGTCCTCTGGAAAGCTGTATGTGTTCAGAGTTACATTTGCTACAGTCTATAAGTGGGTAAACTCACAAACAGATCTTCTTGTCCTTGGAGCACTTTGGTTGCCACACACAACCGTTCCAATTTTTATAATGCCAACCTTCGATTCAGTGAATGTCTACATACACAAAGAATCTTTCTGGAATTCAGTTAAAAAAAAAGATGGAGTCTATTAAATTGTTTTCCAACAATAATTCAACAAACATATGCTAAGAGCTTACTATGTCCCAAGCATTTTGCTAAGCACTAGAGATATAAATACAAAAATAAAACTGTCCCTGTATCCAAGAACTTTGCATTACTCCAAGGGGATACAAAATTTAAAGCTGATCTGATTTTTTTTATTTTAAGTTTTATAAATTCATTGATAACAATGGATCATTTACAGTGATAATAGATGAAACAATAACAATAAAGATAACAAAAGACGCTTGGTCATTCAATAGGATTGGCCATTGTGGGTCATTCAACAGGATTGGCCATTGTGGGTCATTCAACAGGATTAGCCAGTTGCCAGGAAAATACTGTTGAATTTATACATATCTTCCAATATCTCCAAAGGTCATAATTGAAATCCAATGACTTCCAACAAGTAAATGGAGTATAACACAACTGGTGAGGCTCTCCCTCAAAACAGATAGTGGAGTAAGAAATCAGAAGCACATAACAGCACATAAGAAAAGATTTTTTCTATTTAAAAAACAGATCTTTTTAAAAATAGTTTCAATCAACTAGTAATTGTAAGGAATGATGGGGGTTTTTTATATCTACACCTGAGACTTCATCATGGAACACTATGAGAAGAACATTCTCTTTCCAATACAGATCAACAACAGTTCTACAACTTATTGTCTTAGAGAGTTGCCTAGCAGAGAGTTTAAGAGATTTACCTTGGATCAGAAGCAACACTTAAGCCCACGCATACATAGATAATGAGGTTGATCCACTCATCACCAGAGCTAGCTCAATGTTTGAGACTTATGTATATGTATATGTGTGTGTGTGTGTCTGAAGATAAATATAAGAGATAAGAAGTATTAGACTGCTTACCAAACTGAGGTCTACTGAGCCATTTGAGGACCTTATTGTTGTAAGCCTTTGAAACCTGCACAGTATACCAGCATCATGCCTAGCAACTGAATCACTTCTGTTTAGCGAGATTCTGAAGATCACCTGGCAAGGTAAGGTTCTGGATACTGAGGTTCTTTCTTGAGCCAAACTGTCAAACATTCAAACTCTACTGTAGAGATTAGCACAATTCTGATGGACAAATAATTTGTTTGAATGTCAAAAGTATGTTTGCCTAAAAGACTATTTTACAGAGAACTCCCACAAGGCAAGCTACCACAAGGTAGTCAGTAGAAGCAATACAAGGACACACTCAAAGTCTCTCTGAAGAACTTTGGAATTGATTGGTTGACATGGGAGACACTGACAAAGGACCATCCAGCATGGCACACTCACATCGAAGAAGGCACTGGACTCTATTAGTGAAGCAGAATTGCAGTAGCTCAAAAGAAACATGAGATGGGCACATTTAGAGACATTTCCCTCCCAAATGTTCCTATGAAGTACTTGTGTCTCCTCTGGGATAGAGCCTTCCAAGCAGAAAGCCACACTCATACACACTATAGCTTGACTCTAACATAATGGCGTCATTTTATCCTCTTTAAGAAAGAAAGACAACAACCAAGCAAACAACATAGAAAAGATAATTAAAGTCTTGGGAGCTGATCAGATCGCCAAGTGAGATGATATAGCAAGAAAAGAGAAGAGTATTGACCCATTGGTTAGAGGCTGGGTTAAAGACTTGGGAGATACAAAGGAGAAGCCAGGGGGAATAGTGTCCTGAAAATCTATAGAGAAGAATCTATTTATGAGGTGATCATCTACACCAAATTCTACAAAAAGATCGTGAAGTTTGAGAATCAACTATCCTGCCTTTCAAAGATAAAGGTCAGTGAGATAAATTTGAAGGGAGAAGCAACAAAGTCTTATAAAAAAATAGGTAGGAAAGATCCTTTTCTTCCAGGGTGTTGGGCATTATGGAGTGGGGAGGTATCAAGTAAGGTTTCATGTAATAAGTAGCACCTGCTGGGGGTCTTGAAGGCAGGTTTCAATGCAGAATATTTGAAGGGAAGTATAGAATATAATAAGTAGGAAGAGACACAGCTGAAAAAGTACCTTAGGACTAGATTAAGAAGGGGTCTTGAATGAGGGATGTAGGTTCTAAACTCGACTTAGCTTCTTATTTCATGTGCAAATCTGGGCAAGTCTCTTGAATTCTGAGGCTCAGTTTCCTCATCTATAAAATGGGGTTGGAAAAATGACCTTGTAGGTTCCCTCCAGATCCAAAAATATGATTTTATGATCTTTTAAATTCCCAGATTTAAAATTTATATTTTAGTAAGCAATGAGAAATCACTAGAAATTTTTGAGTATAGAAATTATATGATCTGAATAGTGCATTAGGATGATTAATCAAGGAGGTAGTATAAAGGATGGGTTGGGGAGAAGCTACATTAGAAAATGGAAGACTAGCTAAGTAATCATTGCTGGCAGTTTAGAAGTATAGTGGATAGAGTGTAGAGCCTGGAGTCAGGACCATCTGAGTTCAAATCTGACCTCAGCTACTTCCTAGATGTGTGATCATGGGTAAATTGATTAATCTGTGTTCGCCTCATTTTCCTCAAATGTAAAGTGGAGATCATAATAACATCTACCTCATCTGGTTGTTATGAGGATAAAATGAGATCATATTTGTAATATTTGTTTAGCACTGAGAGTAGGCATTTAAAAATCCATGTTCCCTTCCTCCATTACAGTGATCTAATAGGAGAGATAATGACCTAAACTACAGTGACTTTAGTAGGAGTGGAAAGGTATAGAAAGATACAAGAAAGACTGTGAAGGGAGTGGTAATCGATTAGACTTAACAGCTGATTGGAAGCATGGATTCAAAGATAACTCCAAAGATAGAAGTTTAGTAACCGAGGAAAATAGCTATTCCAATAACAGCAACAGAGTTACACGAGCAAATTGGAAGAGAAGATAAGGACTTCACCTTGAGACTTGTTGAACTGAAATGACACGTGGAGGGGGAGTTATCTAACAGGTAGTTGGAAATTAGAGATTAGAGGACTGGACCAAGATAGATCGGAAAAATTATTTATATAGAGGTGATCACTAAAGCCCTATGAGTGGAAGAGATCAATGAGGGAAAGAATATGAAGATAAGTAAAAAAGAAGGGTAGAAAACCATATTTAAGATAGTAACTAGATTGAGATATAGGTATATAGTAAAGAAAGGGAAGCAGTAATGGCAGACCACTTTTTCCTATAAATTTGGTAGGAAACGGGGAGAAATGCAACTAGAGTTTAAGGTATGGCAGAGTCACGAGAAGGTTGGGATTTACTTTGCTTTTTTAGACTAGAGGATACATAGCATTTCTTTTAGGCTGAGGGAAAGGAGCCAGCGGGAAAGGAGCCAGCAGACAAGGAACAATTTCCTACCTTTGAGATAGGAAAGGTTTAACTAAGATCATAAAGGAAAAAGGAGAGGATGAATACCACTTCAGAGTTTAGAACCAAGCTCATGAGGTCACTTTGAAGAGAAGTGAAGGAGAGTTGAGAATTAACATACCATGTGAGAAATTGAAAATTGGTATCCTGTTTTATTTTATATTATTTTAATAAGGCTTAGTCAACTTATTATTATCAATCTACTACATATTGGTTGGCCCCTTCCGTCTGTGATTTTGAGCTCTCTTTTTTGTAAGTAACATCTGTGCATCTGCTGACAGTGAGGGAGATGAGTCAAACTGGTGATGTTTGCCCACCATGAGACTTTCCAGAGCACGTTAGTCAACTCTCTGTTTTGCCTGTTGCCATGGGCTATGGAAATCCTTTCTTTGAGTCAAACTAAATGAAAGTCCACTCTTCATTGATGTGTCAGACCAAACAGTCTTGGCTTAGTTCATATCACTGGACTATTTTTTGTACTTCTACCCTCTTAACTATAAATGAGCTACTATGATTGTCAAATGAATCCACAGCTATGGGAGCCCTTGGATGCCTCTTATTGGCCACTGCTAGCTTTGCTAATAAATTGTTCAAAATTTTGTGCCTAAATTTTTTTGTCACAGATTTTTATTGCTACAATGGACCTCTAAGTTTTAATAGGGCAAGAATATGGGTTTTAAGGTTTTTATTGTGCTCACCCTTACCCAATGAAACCCAATTTAACCAATATTATTAAGTACCTATTGTGTTCATATTTATTGTAATGCTAGGTGGTACAGTTGAATAGAGCTCTGGGCCCAGAGTCAGGAATACCTAAATTCAAATCTAGCTTCAAACACTTCCTAGCTGTGTGACCCTGGGTAAATCATTTTATCCCTGTCTGCTTCAGCTTTCTCAGTGGTAAAATAGGGATAAAAATAGTACCTACTTCATAGGATTACTGTGAGGGTCAAATGGCATAATATTTATAAAGCACTTAGCATTGTGTGTGGCAGATAGCAGATACTTAGTAAATGCTCAGTCCTTCCTCCCTCTCCCCCGTTGATTTTGTATCCTACCACTGAAGCCAGCACAATAAACATTTATCATGAGTTTGGTCATATATTACATGATTGAGACACAAAAACAAATAGAATCCAAGAGACTATAGTCTAATAAGATCATAGACTCATAGAATTAAAGACTTTAGAGATGGAAAAGATTTCAGAGAAATAGCCCAAACCCCCTCAGGAGGCCTTGAGAAGTTGAATGACTTGCCCAAGATCACACAGGTAGTAAGAGGTGAAATCAGAATTTGAAGTCAGGTCTTCTGGCTTCAAATCCATCCTTTTTTTCTGTTGTGCCAGGTTGCTTCCCATGTTAATCATGAGGGAAGAGAAGCAGACAAAGGTAGATGATGGAGAAACTAAGATACTCCTGTTCTGAACGTTCTCTTAAGAGTGTTACACATTTGAATTCCCTCCAGGTACTAATTCTGTCTCTGATCCATATCAGGTGTGTGACCATTTCCTATAGTCTATCATTGTAGCCTTCTCTGGTGTAGAAAGGAAAGGAATTGAAGTGGATGGAACTTCTCTAAAACTGACCCGCCAATGACTTGAGTGTTCATCAGGTTTTTTAATCCTGTTTCTTAAATGACTTGGCCCTTTTTCTTTAAAACACTTAAAAATACAATCTAAACCAGATCATTTGAAGGTTACATAGTATTTTCCTCAATAGTAGGCATATATATAAATGAAAAAAGAATGGGCCCAAAATACAGAAACATAACGAATTTCGAGACCTATGGGAAGGTTTACATGAACTTATGGAGAGGGAAGTATGCAAAACCACAAAAACAATATACATGATGACCTCAACAATGTAAGTAGAAGAACCAAAAACCCAAACGGAGAACCATGTCATTATAATGACCAACTTGGCCCTGGAGAAAAATGGGAAAATATGCCTCCTTGTCCTCTTTGGCAAGGGGGAAGGGGACTATGAGGGTTAAGTATTGAACTTGTGGTCAGATATGACGGCTTGATTTTTCTTTGTAACAAAGGGAGGCCTGGTACAGAAGGAAGTGGATGGTTGTAAGAGGTAGCCAAATTCAGTTCATCTCAATTAAACAAGCAGTAAGCACTTACTACAGTGACAGGCACTGTGAAAAGCACTTTCCAGAAGTCAATGCTGGTATTATTCCCATTTTCAATTGAGGACACTGAGGTAAGCAGAGGTTATGTGACTTGCCACAGAGCCACTGAGTTAAATGCCTAGGGTTAAATTTGAATTTTGGTCTTCCTGATTTCAGGCCTATAGAGCCACCTAGTTATCCTGAGACTGCTCTATCCCCAAGGGATTGAGCTGTTTCTTCTATAATGTTGTCAGCTCAAGTCTTCATTCTACTGTGACCCTCCAGAACAGTTGATATTTTATGGATTAGTCATCTCAGAATCTTTTTGAACCCATTGGGGTTTCTTGGCAAAGATGCTGGAGAAGTTTGCCATGTCCTTCAACTCATATTATGCATGAGAAAATGGAAGCAAACAGAAATAAGTGACATTCCAAGGGTCACAGAGCTAAGTGTCTGCAGACAAATTTAAACTCAGGATTTTCTGAGGGCCTGAGCTCTAACCACTTTACCACCTAACTGGCAGTTAACCCCAGTAATTAACTCCCAATTTACACTTAACGAATTAATATCAATTATCTCTTACAATCGACGTACTTCTCTTAAGGATATAGCAAGAATAGAAGTAGAAATGTCTGTCCTCCAAATCTAAGACCACATTCTCCTCTGTGTCATCTCTGTCCCTGGGGAGAGTAGGCTCCAACTTAACACATAACATTTTTACATAACGTTGTTCCCTGGATTTTATTTAAAAGCAGCATAGCTGCTGAATATGTCCACATCCCAACTACCAATGGTCCAGGTCCTGAAGATAGTTCTTCAGAACCTTGATGCTGGGCCACAAAACTTGATGTAGATTCTGCTTCCAGACTTTCTAGTGGCTAGCTGTTCTGATCTTCTGAAGCTCACAAATCCCAAGTCTGTTCCACATGTCTAATCTACTCTACCAAAAACAGGAAAGAACAGACATAAGGAAGAAAAGAATGGAGGCTTATTTTCACTGTTCCCATGTCAGACTCATGTGCAGAGGGCCCAGTCTCTCTCTCTCACCAGACTACACAAAGATAGAAAAAGAATCAAGAGGACAGGCTCTTTTAGATGCATCCTTATTCTAGCTGTTCAGTCAATCAAAAAGGTTCCTTTTCACTATGTGCTTAATAAAGTGGAACCAGTTGTTGTTGTTGTTCAGTAATTCAGCCATATCTGACTCTTTGTGACCCCATGGACCATTGTAGCAGCAACCACACTGGCATACCCAGGATGAGTGCTTAGATCTGCTTTCCTAGGAAAGATATCTGCATAAGGGGTCAACAATCTTTTTTAATTACATTCACCAGTTCAGGGGAAAAGTCAGCACAGCGAACTTCAGAGAAAACATAAGCAGAGAAATAAAGACCAACAGACAAGCCTCTGACTGCCTGAATCAACTATATACTTTACATATATCCCTGGCTCAAGAGAGCCTTTACATCTGAGCAGTCAGGGAGCTCTGAACATCTGACCACTCAGAATCCTGACCAGGGAATCACAAGATCCTTCTCATAAGTGAACCCCCAAAGCAAAATACCAATTCAGAATATATATATATATATATATACACTTCTTAGAACCAGAAGGCATCACAACCCTTTTGACTCCATAGTTAGAAATTAGCAGAAGGTGTGAAAGCCTTCCTACCAGCAAGCCTCCCCTAAACAAACTACCCTTAATGGGCTCCATGTGAGACCTATTAATGTGGCAGGGAGATCTTATATCCTATTAACATTACAACCATAGAACGCTGGGCTCTTCTATCCCCCACTATCTCTTGAAGTCTATCCAAGTTCAGGTTCATTTTTACCATCATTTTGCCATCACAATTCATCTCATCCACTGCCATCTTTTTCTTCTTTTTCTCTGCATTTTCATTTAAGAAAACCTTCCTGTTTTTCTTTACTACTCTCTGGAATTTTGCATTTAGTTGAATATATCTTTCTCTCTCTTCTTTCACTTTCCTTTCCCATTTCTTTCTTCCCTTAGCTATTTGTTGGGTGGTTGTCATCTTTCTTTCTTGAAGAAGACCAAAATTACATCACTACATTGGAATCAAGGTGCAGTGTGTCCTGCCCGAGACTAGTCAGAGCAGTATGACCTCAGAAGGCTCTATTCCAGTTTAGGTATAAATAGTCCACATCAACATTTGGAGTGGAGATAGTTCTAAATTCACACATCTCACATTTCTTTTGAGTTACTATAATTCTGTTTCACTCAAAGAGTACAGTACTGGGGGCGACTAGGTGGCACAACGAATAGAGCACTGGCCCTGGAGTCAGGAGGACCTGAGTTCAAATCCGGCCTCAGATACTTAACACAAAAACTAGCCATGTGACCTTGGGCAAGTCACTTAGCCCCAACTGCCCTCCAAAAAGCTAAAAAAAAAAAAGAGCACAGTACTTTCTTTGATGGGGGTACACCATGTTGAACAGTCCTTTGCTACTGTTCCCCATGTCACACAGTCAATTCCAAAGTTCTTCTGAAAGACCTTGAGAGAATCCTTGGATCACTTCTTCTGACCACCATGTGAGTGCTGAAGAACTAAGGAAAGAAGTTCCCAATATTTTACAGGAGGCAGCAACTAAAAACATTCCAAAGAAGAGCAAGGAGTGAATGACAGACTCATGACAATGTGATTGCCACTTGTAGCAAAAAACCAAGCCATCATCATCAGCACATATGCTTCCACGATGACGAACTCTGGGGAGGTCAAAGAATAAATTTTATGAAGACCTGGAGACCCTTATTATCAGTGTGCTGAAAGAAGAAAAGCCTTTAATTCTGATGAACTTTAATGGAAGAGTAGGGACAGGCTACAAGAGTAGGCACAAATCCTTGGGAGGAATAGAGTCTGAAAGCAACAGCAATGGTCATTTACTATTGAAGGCTTGTGCATCTCATGATTTTTCACAGGCCTACAATAATAATGTCTGCACAAACACTCTGTAGATCTTCAGCCCGCTCTCCTCACACAATTTTCTCCCTTCTTTCACCAAAATATGGTCAGGCAGAAAGAAGTTAGATGAAGAGGAGTGGTTCTGGTTGATTAGGGCCTTCTGAATATACCTCCAATTCAAACTATGCAATCAATCAATATGGCTCTCCTTTGTCACATGGCTAGCAAACTTAAACAAGATACAGAATGTCTGCTCATGCTCCAAAATTCACCTGAGAATGTATCAGTCAAATGCTCTGAACATTCTCATAAAAACTGGGAAAATTGGTGTGGCTAGGTGGCACAGTGAATAAAGTACTGGCCCTAGAGTCAGGAGGTCCTGAGGTCAAATCCAGCCTCAGACACTTAACACTTACTAGTCATATGAACTTGGGCAAGTCACTTAACCCTAATAGCCCTGCCTTGTCCCCCCTCCAAAAACAAAGCCCCTCCCCCCAAAAAACCTGGAAAAATTGATGGTACTGTTACCCTGATACTAAGAGAAGTGAGCATCAAAACAATTCTGAGGGGCGGCTAGGGGGTGGAGTGAATAGAGCACCGGCCCTGGAGTCAGGAGGACTTGAGTTCAAATCTGGCCTCAGACACTTAACAGAAAAACTAGCCATGTGACCTTGGGCAAGTCACTTAATCCCAACTGCCTTGCAAAAAAAATTTTTTTTTAATCAATTCTGAAGTTTCATTAAGTACCCAACAATTTGACTAAGGAAAAAAAATAGACATAGTATTAGAAGAGCTAAGGAAGGCAGGCAAACTACTTCAGGGATGATGGAGCTCTGAATTCAACTGACCATTCTGAAAAAGCAATTTAGAATTATCCTAAAAAGTGTTTGAAATTTCCATATTCTTTGACCCAGAAATCCCATTGCTAGGCATATACCCTAAGGAAGATAAAAAAAATAATATATACTAAAATATTCATAGCAATACATTTTGTGGTAGCAGAGACCTGGCAACAAAGTCAATGGGCGTTGACTGAGGACTGGCTAAATATATCATATTACAGTGAAGTAACAGAATATAATGGTACTATAAGAAGCAATTGACATGAACAATTCCGAGAAGCTTAGAAAGACTTGTATGAACTGATTTAAGGTAAAGTAACAGAACTAGAAAAACAACTACACACAATGACTACAATAATGTGAATGGAAAGAACTTTTTAAAAATAAATTTGAATACTGTGTAATTAATAACCAAGCTTATCACTGGACAAGAGCTAAAAGAAAATGGACCTCTCTCCCCTCATTGCAGAGGTCAGAGATTACAGCAGTATGGATATTGTATATATTGTCAAGTATAGTATATCTGTTGGTTGATTTTGTTGTATTGCTTCCTGTATTAGAAGGGATGGATCACTGGGCAGGGGATGAAAGAGACATCTTCAGAAACAAAGGTAATGTAAAAATAGAAGTTTAAAAAATAGGACAAAATTTTAAAAGAAATCAGAGACAACCAAATATGAGAGGCTCAATGTCATAAAAAAAATTAACCAATCTTTTATTTATTCCACTTAGAAGCGGCATCATGATTTGAGAAATGATTATTTCTCTCTTGTATTTAATGACTAATTAGTAGTATGAGGACCAAGGTTTTTCCCCTTTTCTTCTTCCTCATCCAGAAACCAACCATTGTGGGAAATCCCTCTTAAACATTTACCCAGGCCAAAATCTCATCAGGCAATAAAAGAACCAATCTGGACTAACGGGTACATTCCTGCTCATTGGGTTTGCTCAGATTGGTCTGGGAAGTGTTAATTCTCCCTTTTGTCATACAGATGCTATGGAAATTGATAAGTCTCTTTGACCAAGATTTGGGTGACCCAAATCACTTACCCCAAGACACTCATTTTAATACAACTCACCCTGTCAGTATAATATTCATTTTTTCATTAATTGCTAGCCAATCAGAGTTGATTGATTCCCTCAAGAACACTTACTCTTCAAAGGGTATGTAAACTCTGAGCCTAATGTCATAAGGGATGCTTAAGAGAGATGGCCAAAAGACCATCCTACTATTGAAAATGATTAAATTATCCAGGAATTATGTCTCTTGAACTTTTTTTTTTTTGCTTTTTGGAGGGCAATTGGGGTTAAGTGACTTGCCCAAGGTCACACAGCTAGTAAGTGTAAGTCTGAGGCTGGATTTGGACTCAGGTCCTCCTGACTCCAGGGCCGGTGGTCTATTCACTGCACCACCTAGCCACCCCTCTTGAACTCTTTTAAATGCCACAATGAAAAGGGAGGGAAAATGTCGACATTTCTCTCTTCTTGGTTTTATTAGGAATTTATATCTTTTTATGCTTTGCATTTATAACATGCATGGGTATCATATTTATAAACATATACATAGTATAAAATTACAAAATGACTATCAATAGCATACATGAATATACAATGGTATGCACAGATAAGGTAAGTGCTAGTATCAATGGCTTTACATGCGAATTTACATTTCTCACTTCAAATAAAATAAACCAATTATTAACTGCCTACAATGTGGAGACATGGGAGGGAAAGCATATATATTTAGCTCTTTGGGATCTTTTTTCCATTCAACAGATAAAATCACAAAAAATTACAAAAAAACCAAAATAGTAAATATATATATATATTTGTGAATAGAATATCTGTGTCCAAAGAAAGATGACAAATGAAATGATTTCTTAAATGACACTGAATTAAAGAGAGGCACTGTGACAAATACATGGAGAGCTGGTCTTAGAGTCAGGGAACCTTCCTTCAAATCATGAATGAGCTGTGCTGCCATTGACAAATGACTTGACCTTTTAGTACGGTTGTGGATAGGCATCTATGTATAGAGATTCCTTCCAAAAAGAAAATCTTTAGTCGAGAAACCGCTCCTTACACAAATAATTATTTGTAACACAAAATAACAGACTCAAACAATAGGTTACTTAATATTGTTTTATTTTTTTCTCTTTCAAGAAAAATTTTCTATCTATAATTTGAGAGAAATGTCTATAGATAAAATTATGAAGCATGCTTCTGATTTGCATGACAATCTTTCTTTTGAATAAAGCATATAATACAGAAAATTTGGAGAACTAAGGTCCATGTTGAATGCAAGAAAAAAGAGGAAAATTAAGTAAATTCAGTATTATAGTTATTAAAAGCCTGCTCTTTCAGAATAGAAAGTTCTTCCTTAGTCATTATTTTAGATGCATTTAGCTCATTTTTATAAGAATGATAAGTCTTGAATTCAGGTTGTTCTATTATTTTAAACTACATAAACTTTATTGTACATTAACACTTGAATAGGGCAAATAATGTTTGAGTGCCTACACATAGATAATTAGCTTTCACACTGAAGTCTAATGATTCTTTTTTTAAAGGAGCAGCCAATAGCATTAAAAAAGATAAAAATAGGAATCTCGTTTAGAATTATAAAAGAAATTGGAATCTTTTAGATGTCACATTTAAAGTACACTTATTACTTTGGAATGATATTCTAGACTCCTGATATCATGGTTTATGAAAAAGAAAAGCTACTATTAATAGTATAAAGTGAGCTGAGTGGAAAAATAAGCAAAGAATTTGAAAATCTACTTTTTCCTATGTAATGAAAAGCATTTATGCAAAGATAAGTGAAGTTTAACTATGAAATCTTGGTGCCTACCTACAATTCTATAATTATTACAACTCCTATGAAGCAATATTGTGAAAGGTACATTTTAAAATAAACTGGCATCCCTTTAAAAATCTTTGCAGCTACTAAAAACTATTATCAGAAGTGTGCTTTATGTATAGAAAAAAAAACAGGGAGAAGATAAGCCAATATTGCAGTTAAAATATGCCAATGTCACATTTTCTACCAATATAAAAAAGAGATTATTAGGTTTGTCAGGAAAATATTCTCATATATTTTGAAAAGTTAGAAAAAATGTATAATTTTAGTGGAAGGAATGCTGAAAGTTTAAAACTGCAGTAGAATTAATTAATATTAAGTTAATTTTAATAGCAGTTTAAAATACTTCAAGTCCATAAAATATTTTTTAAAACCTGAGTCCTTTTCCCAATAGAATTTTATATCCTGAAACAAGGAAATATTGCCAAATTCAAATAAGAAAATTAATCTGATTCCAAAAAGCAGACAAGATTATTTCTGAGTCAGTCAATAAATATTGATTGAGCATCCACCACATGCTAAGCACTGCAGATAAAAACATGAAAAAGAAATACAATCCCTGCCCTCAAGGAATTTACAAACTAATGGGGGCAGAAGACACACCAAAAAGGAAGCTCAGTATCTGTGGAGTACAGAAGAAGGGTAACAGGTGAAGGAGGTGGTTCTAGGGTGGCTAAGTGATACAGTGGATAAAGCACCAGACATGGAGTCTGTGTGACTCTGGGCAAGTCATTTCACCCTGTTTGCCTCAGCTTCCTCACCTGGAAATGAGCTGGAAAAGGAAATAGCAAGCCACTCCAATATCTCTGCCAAGAAAACATCCCAAAGGTCATGAATACTTGGACACAACTGAACAACAAATCCAGTAAAGAAAAGGTGGTAGGAAATCAAGAGATGACTGACCAGGGAGATTTTTTTAAACGGAGGCTTTGGGAGTTCTTTGCTCCATCCTCCAGCCCTCATATGAGAGGGATGTACGGTACCAAGGGCTCTGATGAGTAGTGAGTACCCGAATTGATGCAGCCTTGCAGAATAAGATGTATTCCTCATGGTGGAGTCCCATGCATGAAGGGCAAGCTGATGAGAAAATGCTGTACAAATACTGTCTTCTCTACCTAGGGCAGGGGTTCTGAATGTAACAATAATTATCATTAGCATTGTTGTTAACATCACTTTAAATTTATAAAGCCCTTGATATCTGTTCTTTCATTTGATCTTCACAACAACTCAGTGAAATACATGCTATTATTCTCCCCCATTTTAAAGATGAGCAAAATATAACAGACAAAAATTAAATGTCTTGCCCAACGGCACACAGAAAGTATCTGATACAGGACTCAAGCACACCTTCCTGCCTCCAGATCCAACACTCTTCAATACAATCCATGGAGGTAACAGAAGCTCTTTCTGGAGTTTAGGGAAAAATGTAGTAAATGTGTTATCCTACTGAAATCAATGAAGTTTCTTATTTCTTATGTACATGTATAAGATAACCTTTAGAATTTATTTCCATTCAGATTGCATGGGGGTGGGGAAAATATTTTCTTATGTGCATATCCATGGCAAACTCTAAAATTTATTTTCTGTTTTATTGAATGGGTGCACTGGAAGTTTAGATAGGTAGGTGGCTCAGTGGATAGAGTCCTGGACCCAGAGTCAGGAAGACCAGAGTTCAAATCCAGCCTCATATACTAGCTGTGTGGCCCTGGGCACACAGGGCCCTGTTTGTCTTAATCCATTGGAAAAGGAAATGATGAATCTCTTCAGTATCTTTGCCAAGAAATCCTCTGCTGCGGCTAGCACAGTCTGGGTATAGCTACCAGCTGAGTGAAAGAAAGGGACAGAGAGAGAGAGCTTCTAGATGAATAAAGGAAAGAGGGAGAGAGATGGGGATGTATTCCATAGTCTGTTTATTGCAGAACCATTTCATACAGAGCCAAAGATACATGGAAGATACAAGGTTTATATACCCTTAGCAGAATGCAAGGAACCACCCTTGGTCTCCATCTTTCTCTACCCCAACCCAAAGCCAATCACTCCTTAAGCTCTTTATCCTACGACCACGTCCAGAGGCACAAACAAACAGGGTGTTATGATCAAGACTTGCAAATTAATTCAGTACTTTCTTTAGATATTCGTGAAACCAATGAGAGCATCCACCCAACAAGATTATACTCTCCTTGCATATCAGCCTAATGACTTTCATAGAACTGGGGAGCTAATGTGGCCAAGGCCCCTGAAAGTCTTGGCCTACAACAATCCTCATGGAGAGTATTGGCATGCTATGGTCCAAGAGTCACAAAGAGTAGGACATGTCTGAATAACAATGAGCAGTTTACCGAAATCTAAAGGTATGGACCTCAAAAGCCTGGAAATGCCTCATTTGTGGACAAACTCATTATTGCATATTCTTCACCTAAATACTTTCACCAAAATACAGCTCATTTTCAGGTGATCCACAATGTGGCATGTAATGTGCAATCAACTATGGTTGTGTGTCCTTCATTCTCCAGGAGAATCAATGGCATTATGAGAGTGATGTCTTGACTTGTCCATGAATTGGATATGTGTTTGAAAAATCATCAGTCTCATTCCCTCCCCCAGAGTCAACAAATTCTAGTGGCAAGGAAGATAAATATCAAGATGACTGATGATGGCCCAGGATGCAGGAGGTGACCTTGCCCTTTCTAAATTAAGCTCTTTCCTAGGTCTCAATGTATCTGAGGCCATGCCCATGCAATGACCTCTGTGATAACAAAAGTATCTACTTCCTAAAATTGCTGTGAAGACTAGACAAGGTCCTTTGCAAAACTTCCAGAGCTGTATAAATGCCAGCTATCCATGCCAAGGAGGAAGGAGGAAGAAGATGGAAGATACAGCAAAGAATGAAAAAAAGGTCAGAAGCAATCATTAATTATTTATAGAATGCCTATTATGTTTATAGAACAAAAAAATGACAGCCTCTCATGTTACTTCCCACAATGAGTCTGTGATAGAGTGGGGGGGGGGGCAACATATAATAAATAAGATGATCTGTGACAAAAGCATAAATACAAAGAAAAATGCAAGCAGACAAAGGTGGGATGAATGAATGTAAACGGAAATTGACGTGAACCTCAGGAAAAAGGTCTAGAAGGAGAAGTTGGATTGTCTTTACCCTATGTCAAATTTCCTTTCATTCCTTCATCACAGAAATATACATTTCCACTGGGCTTTACCTCCTGAATTGAATCTTAAGTAATTCTTTTGCATCTCTTATATGGTATTCTTTCAGTATCAAATGAGTCAAACTATAGCATTGCTCTATTTAATAATAATAACATTTAATACTAATAGTCAAGGTTTGTATTATTCTAGGCACTTCATAATCACTATTTCAAGTGATCCTGACAACAGCTCTGGGAGGCAGGTGCTTTATTATCACCATTCTGCAGGTAAGAAACTGAGGTAAACAGAAAGTTAAATGATTTGTGCAAGGTTATGCAGCTAGTAAGTGTCCAAAGTCACATTTGAACTCAGGTCTTCCTGATTCCAAACCTAGCCCCCTATCTACTGTTCCACCCAGATGTTCCATTAATTTATTATGCTTCTTACTACATGGCTTATTTTATTCAGCCATCCTCACTGATTCCTTTAACCTGTTCCTTTTTTTATAAAGTTTGGTTTCTTTCAAAGCATCATTTCTAACTGCCATGATAAGGAAATTGTATTGAGTACATTGTGAGTGTTCAGTTTTGGAGTCTTTAGCAGATTTCTACATTAAATCCTTTGTCATTTCCAGAGAGAACACTCTTGCAGCATCTTAAAGGGTTTTAGCCAGGCCCTGTTTCATTAATCTTGCCATCTGACTGATTTTTTCCCCTTCTCCACTCTTGGATCCATAAAATATATAAAATTTCCCATAGTTACCATGAGTGGCCCACTTCTGCTATTTCAATATTCTCAGAAAGTCTTCATTATGAACCTCCCTCTAAAAAGAGACTCAATCCACTTTAACTCTTAAGGAGTAAAATGATGGAAAAGACAGTGAGAAAATAAGTGGAAATGAAACAGAATGCAATAATCTCATCTAAAAATATTTTAGAGCTTCCCCCCACCCCGATTTATTAGAGCAGGTGGCATAGTAGACGGAATGCTGGACTCCAAGAACCAGACACTTAATGACTGTGTAATCCTGGGCAAATCACTTAACCTCTCTGTTCCTGAGTTAACTCTCCTATAAAAATACAATAGTGGATTCAGTGGTTTCTAAGGCCCCTTCCAGTTATTATCTATAATTTTATTATTAGCTAAAGCATTTTTTAAATTCAACCAGTCTTTAAAGCTGGCATTTGCCTACTCAAAATCTACACACCACACTTAGTAAATCATATAGATACTATTCAATAATAATGAATATGAAGCAGACTATTTTAAAGGAACGGTAAAATTAGTTATGAGTGTTTTTCACATTTACATTGCATCCTTTCCTCAACAGTACTGGCACTAGGGCTGGAAAACTAGACTCTTCCATAATTCCATCACTTGTTACTTTTTCCATTTATTTTCTGATTGAGCTCAATTTTAACCAGTTTTTTTTATAACTTGCAAAATTCCTTTTTCTTTCCATGTTTAAAGCCATATCTACAAGATGCTAAAACATTTGGAGGAAGAGTAAAATATTATGATATATACAAATATCCATCCAACTGTTTCACATTCAGATAACCAACGGACTGCTTTTCCACTTTTAATTTGAATATTTAATTGATGATGAGAAAGTCTTAGTCTGGACTCTCCTGGTAAAGTCCTTAACTTGATCATGCACAACAGATATGAAAGAAGCAACAGGTGCCAACATTTCTTTATCATAAATAACCACCAAAAACTTCACTCAAAAAGATACGGTTTATGCTTGCTCCCAGACACACGTGATGTAGGTAGTGACGTAGGTAAGTTTTACTAACTGCTTTTCAGATAAGAAGGTTGGTTTGTTTTTTAATAAAAAAAAAGGTTTAAAAAAATCATGAAAACCTTAATCTCAGACAGGAATTTCTGCTGTATATTTTAAAATCTTTGTCTTTCATAATTAAAAAAGAAAATAAGATAGAAGAAAGAAAACAAAAGAAAGAAAAAGAAGTTAACCCGAAAATGAGCAGAAATTGGCCCTGTACAGAGAGCAATGGATTTAGAGCCAAAGGAACTGAGTTCAAATTAGGTCTCTATGACCTGATAACTTTGAGACCTTGAGCAAATCATTTAATTCACTCACCTGCCTCCCCCCTCTATTTCCTCAGCTGTAAAATAAAGGGTTGAGCCAGAGATTTTAAGTATTTCCTCTCATTCTGAAAGTATTATCAAAATTCAGTTTGCTAGTGACCGGCAGGAAAGACAAGGAACAGTAGACCAGACAAAGACAAATAATTTAGGTTGAAATGACTGGGGGAATTTCTGTCAATATATATACTTCGGGTTTATGGGGCCCTTCTACACCTATGAACCTAGGAGCCCAAGTCACTTGATTTCTCTGGGCCTATTCGAATATGTAAAATTTGGGGAAAGGGGAATTAAAGACTTTCTAGCTCCAAATCTTAGACTAACTCTGATCCCACATGAGGTCATAGGGGATTAATCTGGTAACAATACCAATGTGACCAGTATTTCTCTTAGTTCATAGTTCCGAGCTGAATTGGAGAAAAGTTAAAATGAAAAAAAAATTCATGTAAATAAATCCCAAAATGTAGGAAAGAGAATCAGAAAATTGAGAAAAGGTGGAAGAAGTGTCAGGAGGCATAAGTGGAAAGGAATGGGGAGAGAGATAAAGAAGAAGAGAAACAGATCTACTCTAAGTGTATGTATGGGAGGGGATGAAAGGAAAGACTACAGCTTTTCTAAGTTTTATCCCGTGAAAATGGATGCTCAGAAGGTTGAGGAGAAAATCTTCTAGTAATGGTTTTCTCAGAAGTATTTGTCTCATACCTGGATCGTGTGGCAAGTCTGCCGTGAATAGTATCTAGACATCCCCTTGTCCCTACACTCCTGTGTGCAGCTGTGTGCGTACATGTAAGTGTGTATGTAGCGCCCCTCGTCCCTAGACTACATGTGTGCATTTGTGCCAGTGAGTATGTTTGCAGCCCTCGTCCCTGGACTCCGTGTGTGCGCGCGTGAGCCACGGCCTCTTTACGCGCGTCGCGGCGGGCGGGCGGGCGCAGCAGTGACTCATGGTGGGGCTCGCCGAGCTGCCCCGGGCTCTTTATAACGGCTCGGCTCCGGAGGATGCTCCGGGGAGCCGCCCAGGCAGCTGGGCTCTCCTCCTCTCTGCCTCTCGCCTTCACCGCCGGCGCTTCTAGTTGCCTCCTCTCCCAGCCCCTCCTTCTCCTGGCCTCTCGTCTCCCTCGCGCTCCAGACTCGCCCCAACGGTCCCGACGGTTCAAGGGGCTCCCGTCGGCGCGCCCCTTCCCTACCAGTCTGGGGGCACGTCCGTCCGCTCCCCGCCGGTCTAGGTGTCCCCTGCCTCCTCGTGCTCCCGAAGTCTCCTTGCCCGGCCCCCTCCAGGGCTCTGTGCCATCCTGCCCGCCAGCCAGCACGCCCTCCGCTTTCTCCGTCTGTTCCACCTCTGTTTGACTCGGCTCTCTGCCCGCTCCCCAGAGGGCGCCATGAGGACCCTGCGTCGCGCCCCGTCCTCTCCGCTGATGCTGCTCCTGCTGTTTGGTCTCCTGCTGCTCCTGCCGTCCTCGAGCGACACCGCCGTCATCACTGGGGTAAGAAGTGCTTTCTGTCCTACACCTGCCCCGGCCCCACCCTACCCTGCTCCACCCCTGCGGGCAGGGAGCTGGTAACACCCAGAACCCTGGGCTTGGGGTAGGGGTAGAAGGATCTTCAGGCAGTCGGTCCGTCGGTCAAATTCAATTGCGAAAGGAAAGTTGTTTCTTGACCCGTCTATCCCGCCCCGCCGCCGTCCGGGTGTCCGCGGTTACCCGGACTGGGACCGGGCGATGTGTGGCAGTTTGGGGGCGCGAGGCTTCAAAAGGACGAGGGTGGGACAAGAGCAAGGGAGAAAGGTCTGTACCCTTGTCTTTGGTTTTGACATTGTGCAGGGTCTGCTCCGAGAGGGACCTCGAGCTTGACCCCTGCCGCTGTCTGACACCCAGAGCAAGGAACTATTTCCTCCTGCCCCCAGAGTTTCCCAACCTCTAGCTCAATTTTGATTACTCCAGATTTCCTTCCCATTCATCCCATTATTTTTGTTCCTTATTCATGACCCCCTCCCCACGCCCAACTAAAAATGCAGAAATCCACTCTCCCACCTGAGTCTGAGCAGCAGCAGCGAAACGGGCTGGAGGGACTTTGTTCTGCTCTCAATGTGCAGCTTCTGTGTACATTTCTCTGCGGGCACTGCTCTTCTTTCTGAGGTTAGCTTTGAAAATGTTTTCCATTACCAAGTCTTGATAAATTAACGTGAAAACAAGACACTACGGTTCCTAATTCTAGAGTTTCTTTTCTTTTCTTTTTTTCTGGCGGTTTTGCTTAACTGATTTTTAATTTTTTTATTCTGAATTTCACAAACACCAAATAAAAGGAATATTTCCATATACAAAGCAGAGCAGATAATGAGAACTGTACGTGAAACCGCAAGTCTCTATTCCATTACTTAGTTCTTCAGCGAAATTATGGAGTAATGTTTTCTTCTTCCCTTAACTACTCCCCCCACCGCCCGCCCAGAAAGCCCAAACCCATAAATATTGTTTAAACTCAGAAAAAAAAATGATAGAACTCAGTTTTTCTTGAAAGGGAAAAACTAGTGTAACTTTTTTTTCTCCAGTGTTGTATCAAATATTTTGATCTCATTGGAAAAATTTAAGTAACAAAATACCATCACCAAGTTTAAATTTAATAGTACGGTCCATTTTCCATTTGGAAAACCATAGTCCTCAAAAGTTTAATCTCAGTTAATAAATTGTTTTCTACACCCGTTAAAATACTCAAGAAATTAAAATCGCTCGTTTCACTCAGAATAGTTTGTGGGTTTGAAATATTAATGACGGGAGCATGATATGTACCTAGAAAATAAGGTGCTTTCATATCCAAGTGATTTTTAAAATTTTTTCCCAATGGCTCTGTATTTACAATATTTCAAGAAGAAGACCCTCTACTGTAATTACTTGCTTGTTAATAAAAATGTTCCCCTGACTCCCTTTCAGCCAGAAAATTACTCTGTCAATAAGTTAGTTAAGCTTATGAAGTTTTGTACTCTTTGGGATCTTAAAGGGGGAGGGTGTTACTACTTAATTTTAACTGTCTCACAGAAACTTTTAAAACCTGAGCAAAAGATACTGTTGCAGTATCAGTAGATACAGAGTGTTCTAGAAGTCTTAATGTACTTTTAAGTTTAGACTCCTGGGACATTCTATTTATTCCAACCCTCTTACAGTGTGTCATTGGAATGAATGTCAGTGGGTCAAAAACAAAAGACATTAAAGAATGTAAGAACCAGCATATTCATCTTATAGATATACTTTCCATAAAGCAAAGTGTTGCCATTTTGATAAAAAAGATGAATAACTCATAATTTGTTGTACATTTTAGAGCAATTTTATTATCCTGAATTGTTTTGTTTTGTTTAGTAATTTTAGAGTAGCACTGAGAAGCAAAGGAGAATTTAGGTCTTTGTTTTCCTGATAGCAGAAGTCTGGAGGAAAAGTGGAAAAGCTGGTCAATTATCTGACAATGTTGTCTTCAGTGTCAGACATCCAAATTGTCAGTGGCATTTTTGTCTTTATTTGAATTTTGTTTATTCTACCGATGAAAGATGATGAAAATTCAGGGATAAAGATTTAACATATGTTTAGGCACGTAAACTATAGTCCTGATATTAAATATTTTTATTTTAGATAGACATAATGAGAAAGTGATGTATCTATTCATACAGATTTAAGATTATTATTGTATGAAAATAAATTTCTGAAAAAAATACTTGTGCATACATGACATTAAACATCCAGATGAAAGATTAAATAAAAACACCTAGATAATTGACAAAAAAGCTTCCATTTTCTCATGGTTTTAGACAGACATCATAAACATCATAAGCACTAGAACTTAAAAGTTGGGCATTTGAAGAACAAATCATTGTAGCATTGTAATGTTTGCCTTTGTTTTGAGAAATATGGCTAGTATGTTGGTTTGTGATAACTTATGAGAAATTTGAAGAACAATTTTAGACATTTCAGGTAAACATATGTTATGATTTAAAATAAATTAGGGATTTAACTATTATCTTAGTCTCATGTAGAAGTATAATAAAGGATGAGCTCTTCATTTGAAGTCTATTACACAGGTAAAAGATAATGTACATCTTTCATATGCTCTATTTTAAAGTGCATCTTCTAACATACTTTAGATTTACTGTAATATATTACTTTTCATATCTAATGGGTATGTTGAAATTCTTTCACATCATTTTTGTTGTGTCTTAATTTGATTTTGTATTAGGATGATGCATCTGTAGGAATCAGTGTTTAAGATTCCATTTCAGAGTCGATTACATTTAGTTATCTGATGCATTAGATGGGGCAGGATGAAAGCACCCTTTGGTTTTTTGTTGTATGTAGCTCCTAGCTGAATGATTTTGGTAATTATATAAATAAAGATATTCTTTTAAAGAAAATCTTCCTCTATAAACCAAAATTTACAGACCTGGGGCAGTAATTGTTTCTAATTAATAAAAGAAGAGTCTTGATATGGCCTCTATAAAGGTTATTTTATATGGAGAAATTGTAAATGTTAAAGGACTAAGATAATTATATACAAAAAGTCAAGTGGCATGAAATTGAGGAAAATAAGCACTTCTGAAGTTCATATTGGTAAATTTCTGGATGTCTAACATTTCACACTACTTTTATAGTCTTTTAAAAATCCTTTAAAACTCAGGCCTAAGATATTCTGCAGTTAAAAGTCATAAAATCTTGTTATTCAATTTATAGTTGGTAATGGCCTTGTATGGTGTAAGAATAATACATAGGTAGTTCTTAATTTGAAAGGCAAGTCAACCATAAAATGCTAGAAATAGAAAGTTGAATTTACATCCTTATATTTGAGATTTTAATAAAATATAGATGCTGTTTAGTTCTTTTTGAAACAGTGTATCTAATTGAATATATGCTTATATAATCATATGTGTGTACATATATACATACACACTCATAGCATTATATAGCATTTACATGCATTATTTTACTTTATCCTCATAATAACCTTGTAAAATGTGTGATATAATTATCTGCATTTTATAATTGGAAAAACTGAGGCTGATAGAGATTAGTGACTTGTCCGGGGTCACATAGCTAATAACAATCTGAGGCAGGATTTGAACTCCTACCTTTCTGTCTTTCAAGTCCAGCACTCTATTCACTGTCACCTAGCTGCCTACTCATAAGTTATCCAAAACCAAGAAGCATTTGTTAATCATTTACACATGCCATTCATACCATTTGATCATACTATGTTTAGATATTTTTAAAGAGTAAAATTTCCTTTGCATAACTGATTCTACTTATTTCTGACTTTCAGGCTTGTGACAAGGATCCTCAGTGTGGGGGTGGCATGTGTTGTGCTGTTAGTATTTGGATCAGAAGCCTCCGAATGTGTACACCGATGGGCAACGTGGGAGACAGCTGCCATCCGTTGACTCGGAAAGTTAGTATTTGCCTACCATGGTTTTCATACATTGGTATAATTGATGGGGCAATTAATAATGGCCATAAGATATGAAGGTCTGAGTAACATGACTCACAATTGGAGTCTGGAGAACAATATTGAAACTTGACATTTTGGGAAGTTCTACTCATGTATTGGTTCAGACCTGGAAGGGGGGATAGGTAAATGACAAATCCCTTGGAAGAAGGAATTCATGGGGATTCTGATTAAGCTTAGACAACATATTTCATAGTTCAAGAGGAAAAATTAAAATAAAACAGAAATCTGTTTTGCTATTTATAAAATCACCCTAAAATTATATAGGGCAAAATTTAATCTAGGTACACAATCCATAGTTTACCTTGGTATATGTCTCTTTACAAAACTGGGTTTTTCTAAGTACTGAAAAAAGTTATTAATTTATTCATAGTACACAATCAAATGTGCTCTTATTTTTCTAGGTTTTCTAGATGTTCTAGGTTATCACAGATACTCATTATATCATGCAGTTTTAAAAACAACTTATTTTTATTTCAATTTTGATTGAGTTCGTTTATTCTACCATTCAATGTAATGCATTAATGATACATGTTGATTTTATACCATAATCATTTCCCAGTAATGGAAAGTAATGTATTACTATCCCCCTTTTGCTCCCCTTACAACAGAAAGGCAGTTAAACAACCATATCTAACATCATGTGCATACCTGAAATCTTCCATCTCTCTGGAAAGAAGTATGTTGCATTATGTTTTTTCCCTTTCTGGACCAAGATTGGCCATTTTTTGGTCAGGATTCAAATGAGTCTCATTGTTGCAGAAAGAGAGAGAAAATTGGTAGGTGTCATTAAAAAGGAGACACTATTTTCACATTTTAAATTTGATTGACTATTAAAAAAAACCAATTTGAACTCTGTTCAAAAAGGAAAGGAAAGCTTTTTCACATGTGGTTTAAGGTTTAAACCTGTAACACAGCCAAGCATTTTACCATCTTTCCTGTACTCCATGGTTACAGAGAAAAATTAATGTTGCTGCTCTTCAGAGGGAATTTTAATGTAATAAATTTTGACCAGTTGGCTTGTTTTTAGTTCTCTGGCCTTATATTAAATAATATAACCTGGGAGTTGTACATGAACAGCTGAGCATGGATGGAGTTGGCTCTTCAGCTTTTCCATAGCTTCACTGAGATATGTTTCTTGTTATGGTTAAACTGTTCCTCCACACCCTTACACCCCGCAAGCTTCATTGCCACTCTCTGATAGTTCTGTAAAAAGAGAGGAGATTCAAGTGTTAGTAATCTATTTCAATGTCAGACTAATGGGAGGAAGGTCAAGGTGCTACTACCATCATTAGCATTTTGGTAAGGTTCTTAATCAGCAGTATTGAAAATGAGTCATCATTTGTAAGTTTCTATCATTTGTTCAGATAAGAACAGTTTGGTTGTTTTTAAGTTTTATTTAAATAGTCTCTGAAAAATGTTCTGCCTTATGTAGGGTATTATTAAGCAAACTTATCAAATAGCCTTTACAAAATTTACAAAATTACATGATATCCAAACAATGAACTGAAAAGAGTTAAAAGAAAAACTGTCATGAATATTTTTGACTCAATGAAGACAAAAGAAAAAAGTCATGCTACAAAAGTAAAAAAAAAAAAAGAAATCTAAAACTTGAATTTATTCAAACTGGCTTGTGAGAATTTTACTTTGTGAAGTGGTTGTGAGCATATAATTCCTTAACTGAGTCCCCTGGACCTTGGTTGTCTCAGGTTCTCCACCTGATTGGAATTGTATTTAGTTCCAGGTACCACATACTCATTAATAGACTGAGGAGTATTGAGAAGAAAACAATCAGGATGGTGAAGGGCCCCAAATCATATCGTGCCAGTAGAAATTTAAGGAACTGGTAATGTTTAACAAGGAGAAGAAAAGACTCAGGGGGAGACATGACAACTGTCCTTGTGTTTTTAAGGGATAGTAACATGATAAAAAGTTAGACTTGTCCAGCTTGGCTCCACAAGGAAGAACTAGGTAGAATGAAAACAGTAGAACTAGGACAGGGCAACTAGGGCATTGAACCAGAATGCTGATATTTAAAGGGCACTAGCAGTTCTGGAATTCCTAAAGCATTCAGAAACACCTGGGTTTACTACCTCATTAGCAAAAATAAGTCCTTGAAACAGGAAACTATCAGATGGAACACTTTTTCCCCTTCCTTTGTCCCTGGGTACTCAGCCAAGTTGGGGTCCATCCCAGGCTGGCTGCACCTTGCTCTGAAATCCCATAGTGGACTCCCTAGTAAAAGACTTGTAGACAGGTAGTCCCCACTATGAGTGGAAGTTTCAGAGGGTCTTTTCTTCCCTCAGGATAAATCTCTACCAGAACTCTCTCACACCCCTCAAATGTTTCTTGGTGGGTGCCTTTCATTTGTCTTGCATAGTACATTTTCCAGTGCTTGACTTCAGATGCCAGTAATGCTAATTGTAACTCTGGAGGCAGATTTGGGTTTGAGGTTAGAGGGGGAAACGTTCTAACACTTTGAGCTCTCCAAATGAAGAATGGGCTATGTTGGGAAGCAGTGAGTCCCAAGCCCACAATGGAAAGATTATCTACCAGGCACATCATAGAGAATGTTCTTCAGTTATTGGCTACATTTGATAGCCTTCTGAGGTATTTTTTAATACATAAACATCTTCTTTCTATAAGTAGCAATACATTTCCTTGTTTTTCTGATAGCTCTATTAATTAAGTCCACAAAAAAGGATCTGATTTTTTCATTATGAGTCTTCTTTATAGTCAGATTAAAATATGTTTCATGAATTAAACCTATTCTAATATGAGCTAGGGTCTGCAAAGGAGGGCCTGATATAGAATTGAAAAGTAACTTGAAGGTCACTTTCCTTTAACAGATAAAGAAACAGAAATCCCATATTTTTGGAAATTGAATAACTTTAAAGAGCACTCAACTTATCAGAATAAAAATAATCACTAAAAATTCTCAAACACTTAAATGTTTGTACAATGCTTGACGTGTCCATGTGATCAAATTAGCTGAATTAGATGTAGAACAGTCTTTAGAGGCTGTGTAGTTCTCATTTTACGGATGAGGACCAGAAAGGTGATATAGGCAGTAAGTATTAGAACCAAGATTCAGACACAGGTCCTCTGATGCCAGACCCATGATTCTTTCATTTGACCCTGAAAATTACCCTTTGAGGAAAGTGAAGTTCAGAGACCAAGTAACTTTCTTAGAGAAACAGGCAAGATTTTACCTCAGGTTTTCCTGACTCCAATTTAACATTCAAGTATACCATTAAGATGTTTTTGAAGTCTTGACTGGGAGAAGGAATGGACAAGGGATTTCATCACTAAAAAGAAGACATCTCTTTAAATGCCAATCTACAAGGATTCTGTCTGAAGCACTGTTTAAATGGCTTGTCCTCCAAGGACACAGAACCAGTATTTATCAGATATGGAATCTAAACCTTGGTCTGCCTGACTCTGAGACCAACCCTGTATCCATCACACCATGTTGCCTCCCTCAAGGTTTTGTTGTTGTTTCATTCATGTCTGACTCTTTGTGACCCCATTTGAGTTAGGGTTTTATTCTTGTGGTTATTGTTGTTGCTTGTTTGTTTGTTTTTGGAAAAGATACTGAAGGATTTAGCCACTTCCTCCTCCAGTTCATTTTAAAGATGAGGAAATCCAGTCAAACAGGGTTGAGTGACTTACCCAGGTTCACATAGCTAGTATATGTCTGAGGCAGGATTTGAATTCAAGTTTTCCTGACTGAAGCCCTGGCACCCTTATCCACTATACCACCTAGCTGCAACTCTTAAGATGAAATGTCCACAATTATCTAATAAAAAAAATAGAGAAAATTCTGCTTTGATATGAAAGGTAAATCACTTTTTTTTAAAAATAATGGATGGCTTGTTGGGAAACAGCTAAATGGAAGTTATAGTTGTATACATTTCAAACTTTCTGTTTTCCTTTAGTTCAGTCATTGCTTTTGAAAAGATGGAATTAAGGGTCAGACTTAAAAGAACTGATATCCAGTAAAGTTTGTTTAAATGCTTTTCTTTTCCTCTGAGACACAGAGGAATGTTAATTATATTAATTAATCATGTTAATTATGTTAATAAAATGTTAATCACTAACATTTTCCTATTTGACATTTATGTTGCCAGGCTAAAGCTTTTCAATTGGAGTTTTCATCATAATCTCATATTGTGACAATTGGTAATAAAAGCAGAAAATGTCCACTAAGCTAAAAAGAATAGTGAATAAAATTGGATAGTACTTATTCCCAGATGAGATTGTAACATTCTTGTAATGAATTCTATACAGGGATACACCATCTAATGTCATTCTTTGGTTCTACGGAATTATCATGTTAAAGTGTGATTTTCTGACTTGCAAAAAAAACTAAGGGTAATCAGTTGTTCAAAAACTTCAGTCTGCTGATAAAGACTACCAAGGTCCTTGCCACCTCTGATGTTGAAAATTATCCCCTACTCCTGGATACTCTCTTTTCTCTAAGTTTTCATGACACTACTTTCTACAGGTCTCTACTGTGTCTGACCACTCCTTAACCTTTATTACTGGTTCTTCATCCAGGTCATACATAACAATCCTAAGGTATCCTACAAGACTCTTCCCTGGGTCCTGCTCTCTCCTCTTTCTGTATTCTAAGGCAAGGTGATTCATCAGCTCTTATGTGTTCAGTTTTCTCTATACAGATTATTCCCATATCTGTGTAAAAGGCCTAACTTCTCTCTTAAACTGTGTGCTACAGGCATCTCAAACTCAACACATCCAAAGCAGACCTAATTCCTTCCCCCCCTGCCCCAAATTTTCCCCTCTTTCTGATTTCCCTGTTAAGGCCACTTCTATCATATCAGTGACCTTCACCCCACATAGGAACAACAAAACTTTGTAGCAAATAAACTATCCTCATAACATGTCTTCAGCGGATCCCCTTCTCTCCAGTCACACAACCTTTACACCAATTCAGGCCTTTATTACCTTATACCTTGACTAATACAATAACTTGTCTATTTCCTCACTTGTCTATTTCCCCTCCACTCCATGCTCCAATCAGCTATCCAAGTGATTTTTCTAAAACATAGATTGTACTGTGACGTTCCACCATTCAATAAACTCGAATGGCCCACTATTGCCTCTAGGGTCAAATCTAAAATCCTCCATTTTGCATTTCAAAGCCATCACAACCTGACTCCTTCCTGTATTTCCAATTTTTTTGCATTTCCCTCTCCTGCATGTATTTTATGATCCAGTGATAGTGGCCTAGTTGCCCTCTGGCCTACTCTTTAAACACAACATTTCATCTCTCATCTCCTCTTCTTTCCAATAAGTGTCCCACATGTCTAGAAGGCTTTCTTTCTTCACCTCCAATTCCTGTTCCATGATTTCCTTCAAGATTCAGCTCATATCCCACCTTGTAAAAACCCTTTCCTTATAATAAGGGTTCACATATTAATATCTATAGATTCAAACTGTTATATAAGAGATTATCTCCTTTATTCCCATTCAAATTAGTTATGTGAAGGAGTTAAGTTTCAATTAGAAGGTTTTGTGTGCAGACTGTTTTTCTGTATTATGCTTGACTTTCCAATTGGAAATTTTTCTTGCCTTGCAAATATCACTCTTGAATTAGCTTCCATTATTTTTCCATTTACTTAGCAGACACTTATTTAATGACTGCAGTGAGCAGGGTACTGTGCTAAGTTGTACAAAGTTCAAAAGATAAATAAGATATGATCTCTTCCTTCCTGGAGTTTTCATCAGTTAATGGAAAGGATGCATACACAAATGACCAGAATATTCTAGGGGTCTGTGACTTCATTGGTGTAACCCCCTGAGTCTCAGTAGACCACCCTTATTAGTTGCTTGTTATACTATAAAAAAAACTGAGGGAAGGGCAAAAGATAAGTAATTAGAGGACTTTGCTTTTGACTGTCTTTAAAAAAAATGTAGGACATGGGCTAAGACTAGCAATTCAGTTTGAATAGACCGTCGTATATATGGTATAGAATAATGAATTATAAAGCAAGAAAAGTAAATTAGAGGGTCCTGAATGCCAGATTAAGGAGTTTGGACTTTATTTGATAAACAAGAAGGAGTCATTGAAGATTTTTGAGCAGTAGAGTCATGCGCTGAGACATAGAGATTGATGAATTAACTTAACCATCCTTTTGCTATAGATCAGATTCTGGAGAATATAGATTTTTCCCTCATGTTGCTTTTCTGGTTGGCCTAAATGGTTAGACCAATGTCTTTTCTATTGTTGTGAATTCCCCTCTTTCTTTTCAAAGACTCATTTTAATTAATATACTAGTGGTAGGGGCTAGCTCTATGATTTCATTAGTGTCAAGAATTTCCAACTGACGAAACTTCCTATGTAAATATTGTACAAGTGGATACCTACTCTGCAACTTAGCATCTTAGAGAGTTGCCTAGTACAAGAAGAGCTAAGTCATTTTCCTGGTATCACACAACCAATTTGAGTCAGTACCAAGACCGAACCCAAAGCTTCCTAGTTTTATGACCACTTCTTATGTGCTATACACTGTCATCTGAAAATGGTTACATCTAGAGAACCTCACCGATCAATAAGGAATCCTTTCATTTGGACTTTATCTCAAACAATTTCTGTGACATTGGTAAACCCTTTAGATAAATATATTACTGTTAAACATCTGACTTGATGTCAGTAATTAGCAGATGACTGAAAAAGTTATCTCTGTAATTGAATCGTAGAAGGAGTCTTGTACTGTTTTAATGTATGTGTGGGAAATAACTTGTCTAAAGAGAGCCTTCAAGGCAATATTTTGTCCAACCAAGCCAAATGCATTTATAAAAAAACAAATAAACTGTAGGCACAGAGTGATTTTATATTCTCTATGTCTTCTAGTCAATTGTTTGACCAACATATGGCTTGCTACAGAAGACTCTTCTTATTCCCTTCAGTGGTTTTGTAAGCATTATACAGCGAGCAGAACACTAAGTATGGAGTCCAGAAGACCTAAATTTGAATCCAGCCTCAGATGCTTACTAATAGTGTGATCCTGGGCAAGTCACTTAAACTCTGTTTGTTTCAGTTTCTGCAACTGTAAAAACAGGAATAATAACAGAGCTTTTTCCAGGGCTGTTGTGAAGATCAAAGGAGATCATATTTGTGACGCTCTTGGCACAATGCCTAGCACATAATAGGTGCTCTATAAATGTCTATTCCCTTCCCATCTCTCCCCTTCATAAGATGAAGAGCATGAAAGAATCTGAGAGATCACTTGGTCAAAATTCTTAATTTTTAGAGATAAAGAACCAATATTGATTTGCCCAAGGTTTCATTGGTAAGTGACCAAGCAAGTATTTGAACCCAGGTCCTTTGTGTTTATATTATGTCATTTTGCTTCCTCTAATGCCAGTTTAGTGGCTGTCCCTGGGAACTCCCTTTGGTCATTGGGAATCTGGGATGTATATTGGAATTAACTTCAGGACCCACCAAAAGAAGGCAACCTGATCATCTGTTGATATATAGAGATACATATTTAAATTTAATATATAATATATTAATATTGACATATTTAATATATTATATACAAATATATTTATTATATTCATTAAATAATTTTAAAATAATTTAATTTAATTTATTAAATATATAAATATATGTAATATATATTTAAATTAAGTGACAAAACCAGTTTGATCCTTTGGAGTGAGATGTTGAAAAACCTTGCAAATTTGCCCAAACCCATGGGCTCAGGGTGTGCAGAATAAAAGTCATACATCAACAGAATACACAATGTTCAAAATAAAAATATACATCCAGGGCAGCAAGGTGGCACAATGAATAGGATACTGGTCCTCAAGTCAGGATGACCTGAGTTCAAATCCAGTCTCATACACTTGACACACTAGCTGTGTGACCTTGGACAAGTCACTTAACCCCAATTGCCTTTACCTCTCCCCTGCAAAAAAAAGGAAAAATATATATACTCACTTCCCCAGCTTAGTATCTTGTTAGTAGAGGACTCCACGGGGAAAAACAAAAACTAGCATTGGTTGTGTGGCTGGTGGAGTTTTGGAACCTGCCTGAAAAGATATTTGCAGAAGGAGAGTGCATGATCCCCTAGCCAACCACTCGATCCTTTTGGTGTGCTAGTGTTCATTTAACCTTCAGTAATAAAAAGGCTAACCAGAAGTCCAGTCTGTTGGACATCTTTCTTCATGGATTTCCCCCAAAGAATTTACATGTGAGAGTGGTTTTTGTGACAAAACTCATTTGAGGAATCAGGCGTTTAATAAGAAAGTAGACTCCTATTGCACCTTTCTTCTAACCAGTTCATGAAGATGCACAGATAACCATGTTGATGTTCATTTCTAAAAGTTTCAATATTGAGACTGAAACAGAAAAGGAAACAAGAAGTTGGGGGTGGGAGCAATGGAGCTGAACTCGGGAAATACCAAACTGGCTCTGATGTTATTTACTAAGTACACCATGTGAGGATTCATGAAGATGAACTGAGAAGGTTTTGTCACAGTGGAAATGACATGGTTTTGCCATGTTGTTTTTGCAGCTGTTGGCACAGATGGGTTTTATACCCTCAGTGGTATAAAACTCAGAGAACTTCCCCATAGTTTTTATAGAAATGAGAAAGCAGGAATTATGTATGGATTCATAGTTATTAGTATTGTCTTGGTCACTTTTCTGTGCTAAGAGCCTCATGCTTGTTCTTTTCCTGTCTTTTTTTTCCTGTTTTTCCACATCCCTACTTGTTGAGGTCTCTTGAGACTGGATCCCTAAATGGCTTTAATTTTGGATCTCTCTTCAACATAGATTTCTCCTGTATATATTTGTTTGCATCCAGCTGCCATTGCCACTTCCTTCCTCACACAATAAATTAGGTACACAGATGGTAGAGAGTCCAAATGTGATGATTCTGATATCCTTAATGAGAAATTAAATTATGTTATATTAGATCACTACAAAAACACCAGTGGTATGTTTCCTATTGTATCTAGTTGTTGTCATTCTAAAGTCACTGGTTAGGAAAACCTAGATTCAGATTCTGTCTCAGCCACTATGTAACCATGAACATATTACCTAACTTCTCTATACTTTAGTTTTCTCATATGGAAAATGAAGATTGAACTCAATGGACTCTAAGGCAGTGGTTCTCAACCTGTGGGTTATGTTCAATTTGTAACAATGAAAATACATCCTGCATATCAGATACTTGCATTATGATTCATAACAGCTGTAAAATTACAGTTGTGAAGTAGCAACGAAAATAATTTTATGCTTGGGGGGTCACAAAACATGAGGAACTATATTACAGGGTCGTGGCATTAGGAAGGTTGAGAACCACTGATCTAAGGTCTCTTTGACCTCTAAATTTATGACCCTGTAGTCAGTCTTAGTTGAATATTCCCATCTTCCTTCATTATTTTCTTAATCGATGCTGTTGAACAACAACAACAAAAATAGTAAGATAAATTTTGCTTTCTGGTTGTAGAATTTTTTAAACAAATTTGTATACTAAACCAGTGCTATCCTTGGCTACTATATGTTTCCACTTATGAAGACAACTAAATGTTTGCAGATTGTGCAAGTTCCTAGACTCATTAGGCCTCCCCTTTGTGGTGTTTGTTTTTTGTTGGTTAAACTTTATAAGGAAATGATAAAATGATGATGTCAATTTCTTTACTTTTGTCCATTTCCTATTTTTTTTTTCAGTCAGTGGTTTGCTTAAAATAAGTTAGGTTGGAGCTGCTGTGGTTACTACATTGTCTTCTTTGCATTGTCTTTGACTCTAAATTCCCAGAAGCCCAAATACACGCATACAACTGATTTTTAAATAATGGGAGTAGTTTACAGTTATACATCTCTTTGGAGTTTACAATACCTTTTTCATTTTATTTTCACAAGTGTGTAAGGTGATAGTACAAGTCTTATGCACATCTTAGAGGAAAGGAAACTAAGCTTTAAAATGATAGAGTGACTTGCCTCAAGTCACACATACTGGGGAGTAAGTGGAAGAAGAGAAAGAGGAGGAGGAGGAGGAAGAGGAGTAGGTAGAGGAGGAAAAGAAGGAAGAGGAGGAGAAAGAGGAGGAAGAGGAATAGCTAATATTTATATAGCTCTTAAATGGTTTGCAAAATACTTTACATGCATTAAAAGAGCAGAGGTGAGGACAAAATTTTCTCCTGACTCCATATCCAGTGCTTTTCAATGATACCACAGCTGCCTACAGTCTAGAAGCAGTTATTTCCTGCCTATTAACATTTAGTCAATTGCCTTTAAAAAATATCATTTAATGCTTGTCTTATCCAATGCCTTCTGACTTTTAAAACTTTTTTAACTTTTTTCATCCAGCAAAAATCTTATTTTATCTTCTTTCTACCTCCTCTTAACATGGAGATAAGGTGAAGAACTAACACTCTCTCTCCGCCTCTCTCTCCCTCTCTCTCTCTCTCTCTCTCTCTCTCTCTCTCTCTCTCTCTCTCTCTCTCCCTCTCTCTCTCTCTCTCACACACACACACACGAATATGAGTAGTCAAGCAAAACAAATACCTACGTTGACCATGTCCAAAAAATGTCTCATTCTGCACTTTGAGTACATTACATCTCTATCGTAAGGTGGGTAGGAGGCTTCATCATCACTCCTCTATAACCATGGTTGGTTATTGCTGCATTCATATTTTTTAATTCTTTCAAAGCTATTTGTCTTTAAAATGTGTAAATTGTCCTACTGGTTTTGCTTACCTCACTCTTCAGCGGATCATGTAAGTCTTTCCAGGTTTCTCTGAAACCATATAATTCATTATTTCTCATGGCACAATGATATCCCATTACATTCATATGCCATTTGTTCAGCTAGTCTTTAGTTAGTGAACCTGACTCTCTTTTTGGGGAAATAATCACTGTGTATAGGTATGAGTAGCAGTGTGCTAGTAAATATTTAACAACCATCCCTCTAGAAGAAAAAAAAACTGCACTCACAACATACTTTTCAGTTTGATCTGCATCATTAACATTCTCTCCATCATCTTCTAAAGTTCAAACAATCAACATGCAATAAATCAAGCCCTGATTTGGAGCATTTGCCAATTTCTAAAGTGTAAATGCTCAGACTGAAAACTTAATAATCTACTGTGGTTGGGTAGAAGCAGCAAGGTCCCACAGCTCCCATGCAGCTACCCTCAACACCCATAAAATATGACTCTGGACAAATTCTAGGACTCTCAAACTCACAAAAATACAGAAAACACATCTCTCACGGAAGACAGCTTGGCAGGAGGGGATCATCATGGCAGTAAGGGAGCCAAGCCCAGCCCAACCCAAAACCAAAACCATGGCCAGGCCTCAGGGAAGTCCGGGAGGAGTGGAGCTGAGCTGCAGCCAGTCTACAAGAAAGAAGATCTACAGCCTCCAGCAATTCCACATCTACCAAGGCATGAAAAATAGGGATTAGAGAAAGGCAGCTCACTAGGAGGGGCTCATCTCACAGGCTGGCAGCTGAGACCAGCCCAGCCTAAAACTGCCATGTGGCCAGGCTCCAGGGTGGCTTGGAGGAACCGAGCCTACCAAGCCACAGCGTGAGTCTGCTTCGGAGAAGATCTACTGCACCTCGAGCAATCTTCACATCTACTAAGCCAGTGAGTGAAGCTTTCAAGGTAAATTTGGGGGAGGAAAAGCAGTTCAGCCAAGCTACCCTCAAGGCAAGGAAGCAGTGGGGGAAGGGCAGGAAGTGCAGTAACTGGTGGCTGCCCCTACTGGGCTGCTTCAGGGCCCCTGAGAGCCCCTGGCCTGCGGATCTCGCAGGGGGGCTGAATTGATTGATCAGGGACAAGTGCTATTGCATTGAGCGGCCTGGATCTGGATCATGGTCTTGGGTGGTGGTCCTGGGGAGCGCTTTCAGCAAGCCAAAGCTGGGGAGGGGGCTGTAACACCCCCCTAATAGCTCCAGCAGCTGGGAAAACCCCAGCGATTTTGAACAGAGCCCCCCTGGAAGCAGAGTTTCACAAAGCTAAAAAAAAAAACCAACGAATTAATTGACTGGCCAACATGAGGAAAAGGAAGCAAAATAAGAACAGCAATAAAACTGTAGAATCCTTTTTTTTGTGGACAAAAAGGATCAAAGCATGGAATGGGAGGAAGACAACACAGTCAGAACTCCCACACCAAATGCTTCCAAGACACTTGAAGAAATCCTAGAAGCTATAGATAAGCTGAAAAATTACTTTGAAAAACGAATAAGAGAAGTGGAGGAAAAATTGGGAAGAGAAATGAGAATGATGTGAGAAAATCATGAAAAGAAAGTCAACAACCTGACTGAAAAAAACAACACTTTAAAAAATAGATTAACTCAAATGGCAAAAGAG
>CM053599.1:29439613-29470541 GCA_028646575.1 Pseudocheirus occidentalis | reverse complement strand
GGCAACACTGAGCATATTATTCCAGGGGAAAATATGGCCATTCAATGAGGTGGAGGACTTTCAAGCTTTCTTGCTTAAAAAATCAGAACTGAATAGATAATTTGACAGTCAAACATAAGAAACATGAGAAGGTAAACATGGGAAAGAAATCATAAGTGACTTATCAAAATTAAACTATTTACATACCAACATGTAAAAATGATAATAGTAACTTATGAAACTTTTCTAAGTATGAGGATAGGTGAGGGGAATACAAATGTATATATGTATACTTACACATATGTCTATATAGGAGGCTATATATGCATATGAATGTGAGTATATATAGGGCACAGGATCAATTGAATATGAAGGGATGGTACTTTAAAAGGCAAATTCTGAGGTGAGAGAGGACTAGAATGAGAGGAGACAGGGAGAGACAAAATGGGGTTAATCATCCCATATAGAAGAGGCAAGGGATAACTGTTACAACTTTACTTTCATTTACTCTCATTGAATCTCGTTTAGGGAAGAAATGGCATAAACTCTAAACTGGGCATCATGCCACACAGGAGAGTAGGGGGCATGGGTATTAGAGGGGGGATGACAGAGGGGAGGGATGCTGGAAGCACACACTTCAGTAAAGGCACAGGGACAGGGTAGAGAACAGAACAAGGGGAAAGGATAGGAAGGAGGGACATATGATCACTGTCACAATATGTCCACTGAGAAGATGTCCTGTGTAATCACACCTACACAGCCTGTATTGAATTGGTTGTCCTTCCAGCAGGGGTGGGTGACAAGGGAGGAATTGAAAGAATCTAGAATTAAAGCTCTGCAATACCTGCAACTAGGAATTAAGATATACAGGGGCTGGGGTAGGTGGACCCTCCCTGCCCTACCAGAAAGTTAGAGAGCAGACCAGGGGCGGGGCTCTATAGTGGGATCGCTGTTTTGGGGTTGGGGTTGGGGAAAGATGGGGAGAAAATTTGTAATTTAAAAATCTCATGAAAATGAATGATATAAACAAGAAAACAAGTAAAATTTATTACAAAAGTAAAAAAAAATAATCTACCGTGGTTGGAAGTCGTTTCAACCCTCCCCCTAGTGTAGACTTCAACAAGTCCTTGGCTTTGTGGATCATTTCTTGACCTGAATTCTACTCTCCAACACATTGTTTTGCCATCTTCCCTCTGCTCACTCTTGCACTGACATTGTTGCATATCAAATCTATGTTTGTTTAGTATGATGGCCTCTGTCGAGTTCTTCCTACATACAAGTCAGCTTCCTCATTCTCAGTGACAAGTAGAAATTACTTTTGCTACCTAAATAAATGAAATAATAAGAAAAGTACATTTTTAAAAGTCAAAACACAAGTTCTTCCAATTAATAAAATAATAAATGCTTGTTTCATTAAATTAAAAAAAATAGAAAAGAGCCACATTCATTAAACCAAAGGAGAAATTGAAATCTGAATGACCTGTTCACCACTGTGAAGATGTGATTCTACTGATAGAGGACTTCTTCCAAAGGTGTATATTGTAACCTATCCATACCATCTCTGATTGCTTGACCTTTTAAATTAAGAGGGTTTTTTTTGGAGTTTGATTGTATTTTTTAAATTTTTTATTATTTTATTTTTTAAGTGGTATGTTCTTTGGTTTATTTACTTTTAGTTTACAACATTCAGTTCCACAGTCCCTTGAGTTTCAGATTTTCTCCTCCTCCCCATCATGGGAGTATGCACTTGGATACAGGATCTACAAATATCTTCCCATTGATCATTAGTCAGGTTGTAAAGAAGGATTGCAACTGATGGAATGATCAGTGGGAGAGAGGAAACAAAACAAGAAAAGAAAAAGAAACAGAGCAAGTAGTTTGTTTCAATCTGTACTCAAACTCCACATCTTCTCTGGATATGGATATCTCCCTCAATCATGAGTCTTTTGGAGTTGTCCTATAACCTTGTATTGCTGAGAGGAGCCCAGTCTATTGAAGTTAATTGTCACACATATATTGTGTCTTTGATTTTGTACAAATTTCTCCTGGTTCTGCTCTTCTTGCTCTGCATCAGTTTATATAAGGCTCTCTAGGTTTTTATGAAGTTCATCTGCTCCTCATTTCTTATAGCACTGTAGTATTCCATTACATTCATGTACCGCAACTTGTTCAGCCATTCCCCAATTGATGGGCATCCCCTTGTTTTTCAATTTTTTGCCACCACAAAAAGGGCCACTATAAATATTTTTGTGCATATGGGTCCTATTCCCACTTCTCTGATCTCTTTGGGATATAACCCTAGAAATGGTATTTCTGGGTCACTTATTTATAGCCCTTTGGGCATAGTTCCAGATTGCTCTCCAGAATGGCTGCATCAGTTCTCAGCTCTACCAACAATGCATTAGTATTCTGGTTTTTCCACATCCTCTCCAGAATTTATCATTTTGCTGCAAACACCCAAAGACTGCACACTATCAAGAATCCATAATGCAAATAGTGGGCAAGAGTCAGCTAGGTGGTGCAGTGAATAGAGCACCAGCCCTGGAGAAAGGAGGACCTGAGTTCAAATTTGACCTCAAACACTTAACATGTATTAGCTGTGTGACCTTGGGTAAGACACTTAACCCCAATTGCCCTGCCTTACTCCCCTCCGAAAAAAAGAGACTAAATAGTAGGCAAAGTACTTGATTGAAATGAGAAAAAGCTTGGAAGGAGGAGGGGGAGAGTCAAGCTGGGGGATAAAATAGGAGAATAAATGACCATCAAAGTAGAAGGAACTAGTCACAGAATGAGAGAGGTATTTGGGGATGAGGAGATGAATTTAGTCAGAACAGTGTTTCTTAGCAAACAGGTAGCAAATGCCCAAATTTGGAAAAACATCAAGTCATATTATTACTCTAAAGCCATATTGACTTTGGGAGTCTATTGTTAATGAAATTAGGTATGAAAATGACTTTGAAAATTTTGAAGCACCCTTTGTTTCAGTTATTAGTAAATCATTCAACAAGTGTTTTTAAGCACACGATGGATACCTTGCTACAGATGAGGATCTAATGGAGAAAAACAGAACATTCCCAGCCCTCAAGCTTATTGCATTTGGTGCTGTTTGGGTAGCATGCACATATAAGGTAATGAAAGGTAAGCTACAAAGGTGTTAGGAGTTAGAACGGTTGGGAAAGCCCTCATCAGGGAAAGATTTTTGAGCTATGTGTTTTATGTCCTGTAATCTAAGAATTAGGGCACTTAGGTGTCATAGAGTGCCAACCCAGGAGTCAGGAGGACCCAAGTTCAAATCTAGCCTCATACACTTAGTAGCTGTGTGGCCCTGAGCAAATCGCTTAAACCCTGTTTGGCTCAGTTTCCTCATCTATAAAATGAGCTGCAGAAGGAAATGGTAATCTACTCCAGTATCTTTACCAAGAGGAAGTGGGGTCGCAAAGACTTGGAGTCAACTCATTAATTAAACAACAAATCTCAGAATTAAGAAAGACAAAATACTTTATCTGTATTCTTTAACTCTATCGTGTCCATTTTGTACACATCATTTATAAATATAGCTTTTTTTCCCCTTTCATGTCAGTAGATATTTTAGATTCTTTCAAAAGATTAGGAGAAAATAGAAATCTTTTTTTTTCTCAAAATTCACATGTGACCAGGTTGTGTGTTTATTTCCAGGTTCCATTTTTTGGGAAGAGGATGCATCACACCTGTCCTTGCCTGTCTGGACTGGCCTGTGTACGGACTACATTTAACCGATTTAGATGTTTACCCAGGAATTAGCAATTGCTTTTGAAATGGAATCAGTTAAATGTGAACAGCAACTTAATGTATTTAAAGTTTTCCTTGTGATTGTAATGAACAAGTTATATGCCAGGGGAAAAAATTCTATTACTATCTCCCTTTGACAGGCATTAAAAATGAATATATCTAGGCCCAAGTAATATTCTTAGACTTGATTTGAAAATGATGGGTTTTTATAGAGGTATCATTTTGAGTAGAAATGTTGAAAGTAAAATATTATGGACTAGCTTTTCTTCTCCACATTCATTTCATTTTATAACACTGACACCAGAGTCTCTACCACAAAAAAGATAAGAAACAAGGCAATCTAGTGTAACCCAGTAGGAGCCTGCCGGTCAGAGAACAGCTGTGGTAAAGCTGCATCAACTTCTGGGATGTGTAGACCAGGTGGAAAAGCTGTATCCTTTCTCATGGACTGCAATTCCTGGAAGTCTATACAGATATCCCAGAACTTCTCTAGACTTACAGGGAAGTTGGCTCCAATTCAGCGCTACACTCATATTTGACGCTATTAAACTGTTACGCTGAGGAGAATTTTTTAGGTTTTCCCATTTCCCTCCTCCCATTTCCCCCAATAGATAGACATTTTTGTTTCCATATCTCTCAATCCCCAAGGTACATTAAATCCCAACTAAACTATCACTGATCTCATGACTCATTCTTCTCTCTGATGCCTTATCACCCTACTCAGATTTTAAGCTGGAATTTGCAAAATGTCCTGCCAAAATGTCCACCTTTGGTGGAAAGACCCTCTATGCTGACCTTTTGGGTAGTGAAACCACCGGCAAAAGTGATCAACTGATCGTTATAATTCCATTAAAGGCTTCAAAGACACAGCAGTTAAAAAAGGGAAATTTGGTATTGAACTACCCAAAAGTAATGGAGATGCATTGCCACTATCTGTCTGAACCAGGAGCAGCAAGTTCTGCTGTTAGTGAGATATAAGAGCGGACAAAATGGTGAATCAAATTAATTTTTTTCTTGCTTTTTTCAGTTGTCAAAGTCTTTTTTTCTTTCTCGTAATAGAATTTAATTTTATGAATGAGACATGTAGATGTACTATAGAACATGCCATCCAAGAGGAAGGTTTTTTTTTTACTCTGGCATAAAACTAGTTACACATTTGAAATAATATGTATTAAAATGTCACTTGTATTTTATTTGAAACTTAAAGGTTACTTGTAATAGGTTGCTCAATATCTTGTCATTTGTATCTATCAATATTGCTGTGTAAAAATTCTGTATCAGAATACTGACAGTACTGTATATCATTTCATTTTAATATTATATCCTTATTTTTGTCACAACGGTCTCAGTTTTTATTCCAGAAAGTGAGGATATTTTCTAACTAGGTCACACTCTAAATCCAATGAGGACCAAGCTGATAAAAATAGAGCTATTTAGTATACATAGTTTGAATTTGTGCCAAACGAAATTTTACTAGTATATATTTCAGAACATTCAAAAACCAAGCCCAATACGCAAATAAATGTGACAATGGAACTTAGGGGGGAATCATGACATGCATAAAAGGTTGTAATTAGGAATGAATTAATAGAATTTCACTTGTATTAAATACAATTGATTATATATAGATGCATATGAACAACACTTTTAAAGATATAAAGTCTATATAAATTCAGTAAGATTGGAAAAAAAAAAAAGCAAATTGCCTGTATTGGATATGAATGCATACTGTCTCAAGTAAACAAACTGCAAAGTTTACTTAAATTAGTAAAATTGGCTAAGGTAGAAAAACATTCATCATTTGAGAGTTTCTCTATTGTTTATATAACCAGGGCCTGAAGTTCCAAATTATATGCATTTTATCCAATAAGAATTAAAATAATTTATTATTTACCATATGCTAAGCAATGTACTAAGCACTGGAGATGCAAAGACAAACAGACAGCCCCTGCCTGTAGGGAGCTTACATTCTAATAGAGAAATAACAGAAATTGGGAAGTAGAGACCAGGGCAGGGTATTGCATTTTTCTGAAGTCACAGGAACAGTCATTGGAGTCAAAAAGGGAATATACTGCCTCCGTACTGAGTAACAATGGCAGTACTGATTTCATTATGGTTCTAGAACTATAAGGGTTAGGGAGGAACTAGAATGTGTTTAAGACCAGTGAGAAGATAGTGGGGGACTAAATAAAGTATACCTGAAAGATGAGTCTAATGAAAATTATTTTCAAAATTTTGTAACTTTGAAATGGATACCAAATTTGGTTTTCTTGTGGAGTTAACTGCTTAGCCGTAGCAGGCTAGGTGATGCACTCACCAATCTGAAGGGCAGAAGTTCCTTACAGGAATTTTCCAGAAATTAGCATTTGATCTATAGCAAGATGGCAAGTGGGACAACGTGTATGACTTTATACATATAATGATTCATTAAGAGACATTCTTTTTTTAAAATAGGTAGTATTTTCCTCATTTATTTATTTGTTTTTTTGCTTTTTGGAGGGCAATTGAGGTTAAGCAACTTGCCCAAGTTCACACGGCTAGTTTTTGTGTTTATTATCTGAGGCTGGATTTGAACTCAGGTCCTCCTGACTCCAGGGCCAGTGCTCTATTCACTGTGCCACCTAGCTGCCCCCAGAAACATTCTTACTTGCTATTCTAAAGAATTAACTTTCTTGGGTAATATAGTCCATTTTTTGTGTGTCAGTTTCAGATTGTATTTGACATAGATTCCCCACTGGGTTGATTCAAGTTTGAGCAGATGGCACAGTCTGTATATGAAACAAGGGTTAAAGTAGTCTGGTAATTTAGAGATTTTCTAAGTTAATTATTTGGGTTCATAAAATTCTCTATAAAACTTTTTTTAATATTAGTAAGAACATAGTGAGTGAAACACAATTTTTCCTTGTTTAGTTTATATAATGAATTCGTAGAGAACTTTCCTATATCATGCCCAAGTCAACCAATAAAAACTTTTGTAAACTTGTAAAACAGCCTACAATTTTACATAGGTTTATGTGTACACAGCAAAAAGGTTTGTACCATAGTGCAATAAATTCAGGACTACTTTATAGTCATCCAAGTAAAAAGCAGATGGGAGGCAGAAGAGGGAGTTTTAGAGGTTTTACTTCATTTCTTCATAGTAGCAACATTCAAAAATATTCATGAACAACTACATAGTTCACATATGTGTATGGCTCAGCATACATGAGTACATATTGTGTAGACATGCTTATACAAGTGTGTCTTTATTCATTGAATTGTTTTTTCCAGAAAGAAACTGCATCTCAGAGTCACAAGTTCACATTCACAAAAGAAAGTGAATATAAGAAACAACAGTTATTAATATGCAAAGGTACATAATTTGAAAAGACAGTAATGGATAATAACAGAAGAGAGTGCCTTTGATTTATACATATGTACTATATTTGTGTGTATATAAATATTCACATATGTGTATATATTTGTGAGTGTGAACTTTGACTTAAAGTGCATCACAAAAGATTGTGATGAATTGGGGTAGGTTTTTCATCCTCTCTGATGGTCTATCTCTGTAGCAGCAAGCACCCTAGCATACTCAGGATGGCTGTTAGCACAGGTGCTTTGATCTAATTTTCTAAAGGAAAGCAACTCAAAAGGGGGTTAACAATCTTACTTTAATCAATAAAACATATATCATTTACCTAGTTCAGGGGGGAAAGTCAGTACCCTGAACTTCAGAGATTACAAACAGAAGTTACAAGCAGATAAAAAATACAAACAGAGAAACAGACCAACAGACAGAGCTTCCAGCTGTTTGACCATTATATCCATACCTAGTTAGTTACCAGAGAGAGAAGCACCAACATATGGGCTTTCAAAGCCGGGGGACTCAACAACTTCTGAGAGTCTCATTTGGCCAAATGACACAACTATTCCCATGAGTGAGCCCCAAAGCAAAACCTCACATCAGGGTATATATAGCTTTCTCCAGGGTCAGATAACAACACAACCCTCATGACCCACTGCCCAATCACAAAGTAACAAGGTGTGGGAATTCCTGGAAAACAAGGCTCCCACCACAGGTTCCATGTGACCACAATTCAGCCTATTAGGGGGCAGAGTTATTTTCAAATCAGAAAAGGCTCTCAAATTCACTTAAGCCTACCAAGGGGCAGGGAATATTTTCAAATTCCCTTTACCATTCCAATCTCTAAGGCTTTATCTACAAAAAACAAAATTTGGTATATGAATATTAAAAGTCAGTTTGGGGGTGACTGGGTGGTGCAGTGAGTGGAACAGTGGCCCTGGAGTCAGGAGTACCTGAGTTCATACCTGGCCTCAGACACTTGACACACTTACTAGCCATGTGACTTTTGGCAAGTCACTTAACCCCAATTGCCCTCCAAAAAAAGCAACACCAACAACAAAAAAAGTTTAGCTGGGCACTTAATGATAGCAGATCTTAAACTTTTATTATGAAATTTTCCAAACAAATATCTTTAAATAGAATTCTGGATTAAGATTATCATAAGGGAGAATGCTTATTTTTTTAAGGGACAAATGAATCCTTATGGAATTGGTTTTGATTCCCCCAAACATTTATTGGCCTTCATGATACAGCTATTATCTTTTGCTTCTATCATCCTTTTAAAAGTAGTTTTTTGCTAACATGCAAATCAGTAAACATTTATTAAGCACCTACTGTTTGCCAGATATTGTGCTAAACTCTCATGAAAGAAAGGCAAAAACAATCCTTTCTCTTGAAGACTTCATACTCTAATAGGTCAAAGCTACCCACCACAAACCTTTACACCTGAGCAGAGGCCCTTATACTCAATTTTAATTTTTGTTTCTGTAAAAACTAAATAAAATAAATTATTTATACATTTCGGTCTTAGACCATAAAGACCAGCTTTCCCCATATATGTACCTGAAAAGGTTTTTTAAGGCCCTTATTTTTTAAAAGATCTTATGTAATTGCACACACACATTGTAATTTTCCTAATTACAATAGTTTTTTTTGCCATCTTAAGTGGTTAAAAACTGGGAACCACTTCGGAATATTTCATCATATTTTTTGTTATTTAAAGGGGAATCTTAACTGCAATCTAGGTGATCTGAAGATTATGATGCTTTTTTTTAACTTTCAGTATTTTAGAATAATATTTAAGGTAAAATTCCCTTGATGAAAGCAATTTTTTAAAAGACCTGATTTATATTGGTGTTCTACAAATTGACCCAATGTAGGAACCACTGGTCTCTCTGGTGTTTCTTCTGTCCAGATATCACAAAGTACATCGTTTCTGAATCACATTTCCCCTCAAACAGGCTTTACCTCTTTCTGCACTAACAAAATGCACATTTCCCCAGTTAAATGCAGTTGTCCCATGGCCTTGATATTTAGTATTCTTGCTCAGTTGAGAACACTACTTTTCCTTATATGCTAATAATGCTTATAATCCTCAAGCATCTTGAGTTAATTTCTTCATAATTATCTCCTCCAAAAGCATTCAAGTATCTGGACCCTGAATTTGTATTTGATATTACAGAATCCCTGTTTTACAAGACTTAAGTTACTGAAATTTCCCCACTTACGATTCCTTTTTTCATCATCTAAGCTAAATTTATTTCTTATTTCATATATAGCACATGCATTATTTATCTCCTTGTATTCTTAACTGGTGATCCTCTCATTCACCACCTTTCCAGTTTATGCAGTATCTATGTTTATACATGTCTTATAATTGCAGCAATTACCCCCTTGCCTCATCAGGTTCCGTCACATCCTCTTTAAAAGTGCTCTATTCAAGCAAAACCTTCTGCTTTTGTATTTTTAATTAGGGTTATGGAGCATTATATAGCATTTAGTTCATCAAACAAGGAGCCAGAAATCCCAAGTTCTATTCCGAGCTTTGTGACTGCCTCCACACAAACATTTAACTATTCTCCATCTAGAAAATGGAGATTATACAGTATTTTTCAATGCCCTTAAGATTTTCCATCAAAAGTTACAAAGAATGTGACGGTCCATTTGGGCTTCTGAATAAAGATTTTTGTTGTCAATTATTAATTTTATTTGTTCACTAAATAGGTCAGGATGCTATGCCAATTACTAAGCAAAAATAACTATTTTGAGCCTTCATTTGATTCAAATGAGTCTTTGTTCTTAAAAACAATTTTAAAATAATTATAAATTAATAAATATGTATTTTAATTGCTATATTTTATTATTGTATATTTGAAAATTATGATCTAAGTTGCTTTTATTATTTATTAGCCCCCTAAAATACTAATTTGTAAACTAAAATCCTTCTGAAATATGTACATGCATTTTGTCTGCATAATGGGGTCTTGTTTTGGGGGAAAAACTTTATGGCAAGAGAAAATAGTTTGATATAGAATTACTTGTAGTTCTAAGGGTATGGACATAAATATTACCTTTTTCCCCTACTGGGTGAGAAAATCTGGTAATGGACCCAGAGCAAGAGAGTTTGATGTACTTATCATCCCATTTCACTTCTGAAATAACCTGAACTTTTTGCACTTTTCCACAGGTGACCTACCACCCTAGAAAAAAGACTTCATAGAAATGGTGGAAATAGTTCAGGCCTGGCAAGGAAAAGAACTCTTTGTCTGTCTCGTTCATTTTCCCCAATGAATTCCACTTGAGAATGGGAGTAGAAGCAGAGCAGAGGTGGAGAATGGGGTGGGGATGCCACAGAAAAAAGAACTTTGCTGCTACCACCTGCTGTGGACATTGAACCATAGGACACATTTGTATATTAGACCAGTTGGGACCAATATTCCATAGTTCATGTGATGTGACTGAAAAATAGCTTAAATATATACAGTTCTTCCTTTATAGTAATGCTGGGAGGAAAATATCATTCTCAGAGCAGGAATCATTCATATTTAACAGTGAGGACACAGGTTCAGAACAGAAATGATGTCTTGGCCAAGGTCGTATAGCTACATTGCTTGATTCCAAATGTACCACCTTAGTTACAAGACAACTCTACAAGTCTCCGGATGGAAGGAGATATCTACATTCAGAGAAAGATCCAGAAAGAACAGAGTATAAATGGAGACTGGAGCAAACTGCATGCTCTCTTTCTTTTCCATGTTTGGTTTTGTTTCCTCTCTCCCAATGTTCATTCCTTCGGTTACAACTCTTCTATACAACCAAACTAATGTCCAATGTGAAAGTTTTTGCAGATCCTATACTTGATTGCAAGCCACCATGGATGAGGGAGGGAAGGGAAAAAATTTAAAACTCAAGGGACTGTGGAACTGAATTTTGTAAACTAAAAGTAAATAAACATCAATTTAAAAAAAATAAAAATATAAAACCTCAATTTTACAAATGAAAACAAATTGTAAACTAAAAGTAAATAAACATCAATTTAAAAAAATAAAAATATAAAACCTCTATTTTACAAATGAAAACAAAAAAGAAAATACCATCTGAGGGCTTTTGTGTTGTTATTGCTAATGAAGAAGAAACTGAAAAAAAAAATAAATGTACCACCTTAGCATCCTACCTTGCTTCAGTAGCTAGGCTGATTTCCCCCACCCAAACTAAACATTAGCCTTTATACAACCAAAGAATTGTCCTTCAAAGTAGTCACCCTGGGAGGCTATACAGTTGTTCTGATGAATTGACCACCACTCAAAACATTGGAGTTCCTTTGAATTACATTTAGGTACAATTTATGAGACAGTGAGAGGTCTCTTTCATTACTTAAAACTCATAGCTCATTTTTTCTTCACATAAACAACATCACCCACACTTGGTTCTGCCTAAAATTCAACTGCTTGCAAAAATCAGATACATCCCCAAACTTGCAGGGCCCACAGGACTTTGAGTCTCCAAGGGATAACCTGAAGCAAATGACATTCAGAGCTAGGTCATTCACAGGGAAGTATAAATGACATAAACTAAAGAATAAACCAACAGTAGTTCACATTTCTAAAGTTTAAAGTTTGCAAAGCTCTTACATACTTCATCTCCTGTGATTCTTACAGCCCTCTGAAGTAGGTGCTGCTATTACCCCATTATATATGTAAGAATCTGCCTGGATATATAATTTACATATGTCCATATAGGTTTTTCCAGATGTCCGTCATAGAAAGATATGATTAGATATCTCTGGAATCTCTTCTGTCCACCCTTCTCCAAGGGGTGGGCTTTCATTCCCTAGTGGAAGGAAAAAAGAGATTGGAGCCATGAGACTGGCCTGCTTTGCTCCTTCAGAGAGATGATGCTGGGCTAGAATTTTATCTATTAACTCCCCTCCCCTAAATATTGCTAGTCCGAGGGAAATAATTTCTTAGGTACAAACCACATTTCTTATTGCTGTCCCTCAAAATGAAAGGAGTACTTTAAGCCATAGCTAAAGACTTGACTGCCTTCTCACCAACTACCAGTTACACAGAGACCTTCACATATACTGGATAACAAATAAACCAATCTATCCAAAGCATGAAAATGAAATCAGTTATATAGATTAGAATATATTGGGCAGCACAGAGTGAATGAGCCCTTCTACTGGAAGCAAATGAGAAAAAGAACCCCCAACATCTTTCAAGTGAATATTCCCCTAAGTTTCTAGTAAGGCAAGCAGGAAATAGGGACATGCTTAAGGGACTGGCTCTTCAATATGTGTTGGCTTCTTCCTTGGGCCATCATCTCCTGCTAGGAACTTTTCCTTCAAAAGAATTAAGAATGATTGGGTCTTTTCTCAAAGTTGGAAGCCAGAAAACAAGGATCCTTCTCCCAATTCTCAACAGTTCCACTTCTCACACAGACACTAACCATGGAGTAAATCATTCTCTCCACCAATGGTAAGTCACATACAATTGTTAATCCCTAGGTTACATAGATGGAACACTAAGACGAAGTAAGGTTTATAGTACTATTATTGAGATACAATTTGAGCTGTGGTCTTCCCAATTTAAAATCCAGCATGCACCACTTGGATTCCTCCCAAACCAAGTTAGATTAATTCCTACATCATTTATGAATAGCTGTGAAATGAAGATATAGGTTCAGGATAAATAAGTTCAACAAAAAGTCTAATCCAGATACATAGAAATAGGACCAAGGTCTGGGTGAGGAACAAAGAGCTTGCATTAGGATTATTCACTTGGCAATTCTAAACCTCATACTGGTTTTTATCTCATACTGGCTTTTTATCTATCCAACTCAATACTCTGACATTACCCTATGACATTACCAAACTTGCTTCTGGGCTACTTGGAGTACAAACTAGCCTTCTTTCCAAGCAATTTCTCCAGATCAGTTTAGAACATAGCAATCCCACTCAAGGTCTCAGATACTGTCTTCTCTCTCTCATTCCTCAAGCTGATCTACAATGGCCAGTCCCATATCTCCACTAGAAATCTGGGATCTCCCAAGTCAGTTCTACTCTATATGTATTGGAATCAGATGATATATAATTAAGAAAAGTATAATTTCCAATCCTTATGAGTTAGAGCAGGGATTGATGGATGTATGGTCATTGACATGGAAAGGTTTAGTGTATAGGCCAGTGGGCTTATTGTATATGAAACTGAAGCGCATGATGAATGTAATGAACAGGCAGACAGCCCAGTAAACAAGATCTCAACATAATTTCCCAAATCCATCCACTTCAAACAACGAAGGAACCTGTCTTAAACAAAGACTTTAAGACTTTCACCATAAAAAGAAAGTAGAAATGAAAGATACTTCCACACAAATCTAAAATCTTCTGATATGAATACCATAGGCATGATGTAATAATTGAGTACACCTTTGTACCATGGAACTGCATCATCTCTCTTTTGGTGCTCTAGCTAGAGTAGATATCCATTAATTCACTCCTTCCCTCCAAGTCTGTCTGAGCAATGGTCTAACCCTTTTGTAGAGATAGAATAGAAAGGAGAACTAGTGATATAGTGCAGTGGGCAGAGAAGAGACTGAGCAGGGAAAAGAAGATCAACAAAGAGACAAGGGGTTCAGGTGGGTTTTATATCAAATATTGGCCCTCATGCAGTTCCAGATGTCATGTAGGTAGGCAGAAGTTCCCCTCAATCTTAACTCTAAATGGACTCTAAAATTTCCCAAGATTGCTGGACTGGTGAGAAGAATACATTCACATACACAAACACACATGCATGCATGTGGACACACATGTTATGGTGGGGGCAGAGAACAGGAAGTGCAGACACTTCATTGAACAACTAACCTTATCAGAAGCCAAACAAATAGGAATTGAGAAGTTGAACTTCTATCTGTGGTTAGGGGGAGGTCACACAGAATGAAAGCCGGATATAAAGCCAGACACAATTTTAGCAGAATGCAAATAAAAAAGAGAAAAAATAAATAAAATTTCAGTATGAAAGAATAATGATTTGAATAAAGTAAGAAATCAGTCCAGAGCTATTAGAGGAACCTAAGAACAAATTGGTTAAAGGAAAGCTAAATAATATGGAATAAGACCTGATTTAAAAGAGAAATGGGAAAACCAACACCAAAGATTTAAGTGGATGAAAAAAAAAACCTAAAAATTATGACGTTAAAGTCTCCTAAGAAATAAATGATTATGACTGACTACAGAAGAACAAAATCTACCTAAATAAAAAATAAATCCAGAATGAAAATTTGTATCTGCATTTAAATATAATATGATATTAGGCGAGTAACCAAAAAGCAGCAATCACAATTATGATTTTGGACAAAATAATAATAAAAAAATTCTCCATGTCAAGAAGAATGGACAGAGGAACAAAGATGTCATGGACATGAAATAATCTCATTACTAAACATATATGCATCAAATGGCATAGCATAATAATTTTTAAAAAACTAGTAAAATTGCAAAATATGAAAAAGCTAGCAATACAATTTTAGGAGATGTCAATGTTCTCCTTGAAGAGTCATATAAATTAAGAGAAATATGAACAAAAAGGCAATCATAGAGCTCAATAGACTGAAAACTAGAAGTACAAGAGAGCATCTTTTTGTTGTTGTTCAGTCATGTCCAACTCTTTCTGACTCCATTTGGTGTTTTCTTGGCAAAGATATGGGGAGGTTTGCTTTTTCTTTCTCCAGCTTATTTGACAGATGAGGAAACTGAGGCAAACAGGGTTAAGTGGCTTTGCCCAGGTTCACAAACTAGTAAGTGTCTATGGTTAGATTCGAACTCAGGAAAATAAGTCTTCCTCACTCCAGGCCCAGCACTCTATCTACTTCCCTACATAGCTGTCAGCATCTTTTTTAGTGGAAAAATTAAAGAGCATTCATATTTCTCAGTATCTTATGATATTTTTATGAAAAAATATGATCATGTGAAATGTTACAAAAAGACAACAGATAAATATAAAAAGGCAGAAAATTTAAATTTGCTTATTATAGTTCACAGACAGTAAACTTAGTAGTCACCATTGCACAGGCATGTGAGAGATATAGATCAAAATAGAGACTAAAAATAGCCTGAATAATGAATAGGCCAAAGGATAAGCTGTGAAAGAGAATAAGGTGGTACTTAAATTTATGGGATTTTGATAAATCAGGAAAAACATACCCCTGAAAACTTATTAACAGCTTAGAAAAAGAGAGAATTAACCAACTGGACATGAAACAAAGAAACAGGAAATCAGTAAATTTCTGAAATTGGTAGGAAAGCACAAACATTGAGAAAAAGTGGATTAATAGATACAATTAAAAACAAATAGACCATGGAAATGGCCAATCAGTGAACTCAAAAGCTGTTTTTGAAAAGACTAGAAATTAACAAATATTTATCTAAATGATTTTTTAAAAATAAGAAAATCAAATAGTCCAAATTAAGAACGAACAAGTTGCATTCATGATGAATAAGAGAAAATAATTAAAATATACAAAATACCCAAATTAATAGAACAAGAAATAGAAATATTAAACAACCCAAAGAAAATTAAGTAATCCCTAAAAAGAACTATGAAAGACAAAACCTGGTCCAGATGTATTTACAAATGAATTCTATTTAATATTTGAAGACCAATTAACACCTCTGTTATATAAATATTTTCAATTATTAAGAAAGGAGTCATTTTAGCTAGCACTTTTTGATATGACTAAATGCAAACTATTATCCAAACCAAAAAGAGAAGAAGCAGAGAGAGAAAGAGGTGTCTAGAACAATCTGATGAATGAAACCATCTTGAATGAAATCCTAGCAATTTAACACAATATTTTTAAAAATAATACCATAACCAATTTGGATTTTTATCAGACATTAAAAGAAAGATCAATATTAAGAAAGAACCAAACACAATCTTTTGAACAATGAAATGAAATTATCTCAATAGCTATCATTATAACAATAATATGAAAACCCTTAAGAAATATAAATGTAGAAAGGTCTTTATTTAAAATATATTTCTAAAAAAAAGGTGAGTATCTTCAAATATTGAAGATGAAAAAGGTTAAGTACAGGATTAAGTAATGGAATTAATTAATTCCATCTCCTCACCACTATTTTACACAGATATGGTAATATTATCTCCACAATAAAGACAAATGCAACTTAATAGTAAAAGAAGGAGTGAAGCACCAGCAGCTATGGTGGTTTCCAGACTTCTCAACCCATAAACACCAAAGACAAAGTAAAAGGTCAGTGTGGAACTCTATGGGAACAGAGATAGACAGAAGAACCAGGTCTGGCCACTGCCCCTGGAGTGAGAAGCAGTAGAGGCATGGTGGCTGCCTCTGGAGTTCCTGGCCTGCAGATTGTAGGGGGACTAAAAAACTACTCAGAGGGAAATCACTCTTGCTTTGACCTGCTTGGATCTGGATCACAGTCTTTGGTGGAGGTCCTCGGGTATATGGTCAGGTGCCACAGCCTGTGGTAGATGCAGAGAGGGTGACCTCCTAAAAGTTCTGGAAGCTTAAAAATACCCAGCAATTTGGGACAAAGTTCTCTCCATTCTGAAAGCAGAGTTCTACCATGGCAAAGAGTTCAAAAGTCAGGTAGTTGACTGGCGACATGAGCAAGCATAGGAAACACAATCCTACCATAGCATCCTTTTTCTGGGACAAAAAGGATCAAAGCATGGAATAGGAGGAAGACAATACAGTCAGAACTCGTGCATCAAAAACTCCCAAGAAAAATATGAATTGGTTACAGGCCATGGAGGAGCTCAAGAAAGATTTTGAAATCAAGTGAGAGAAGTGGAAGAAAAATTGGGAAGAGAAATGAAAATGATGCAAAAAATCATGAAAAGCTAGTTAACAGCCTGACTGAAGAAAATAACGCCTTAAAAATAGACTAACTCAAATGGCAAAGAAGCCAATGAGGAGAAGAATACCTTAAAAAGCTGAATTTGCCAGATAGAAAAGAAATTTCAAAAATGCACTGAAGACAATAATTCCTTCAAAATTAAATTGGAGGAAATGGAAGCTAATGACTTTATGAGAAATCAAGATACTATAAAAACAGATCCAAACAAATGAAAGAATAGAATGCAATGTGAAATATCTCATTGGAAAAACCACTGACCTGGAAAATAGGTCCAGGAGAGATCATTTAAAAATTATTGGACTACCTGAAAGCCATGATCAAAAAAAGAGTCTAGACACCATCTTTCAAGAAATTATCTAGCAAAATTGCCCTGATATTCTAGAAGCAGAGGGCAAAATAGAAACAGGGGTATTCAGTAAGCTAGCTATTTTGGGGTGGGGTAGGAGAAAGATGGGGAGAAAAATCTGTAACTCAGAAATCTCATGGAAACGAATGTTGAAAACTAAAAATAAATAAATAAATTGGGGGAAAAACAAAAAAAAAGAAATAAAGAAATAAAATTGGTGCTACATATATGTGAAATGTAGGAACTTTCAAATGAATTATTACTTTTATTTATATATTTTAATTTGTTTAAAGATACCTTATATGAAGTAAAATATATTTGGAAATATATCTTATCAAAACTCCAAAATATATTAATAAAACTTTGTTGGAAAAAGTTAAATATAATTCAGTTTCCCCAGCAACATGTCTACTCATTTATCTTTGGGTAGATTCTCATTGTCAGACTAACAACAGTCAAATAAAAATTATTGACAGACAAAAAAAATGAAGTAGGTTGCTTCTACAGGTACAGAGGACCCCATAAGTGGAGAACTTCCAGCAGGAACTAGATAAGCACTTGCCGGAGAAGTTGGAGAGCAAAGATTCTTCCCCATTTTGATGTCCTGAACCCCTTAGGCAGTCTTCTGAAGCCTATAGACCCCTTTCAGAATACTGTTTTAAACTGCTAAAAATAAAATATATAGGATTACAAAGGAAACAATTATAATTAAGTATAGTTATCAAAAAAATTTTAAGTATACAAGTTCAGGAGCCCCAGTTAATAACACCTATGCCAGAGGTGCTGAAAACCTGTTAAAGGAAAAACTTTAAGCTTGCCAGAGATATTTTAGAGACTCTTCCTGCCCAGATTCACATTGGTTAGTAAACCTCTGAATGTCATTCAAACAGTGAAATTGTACTGTATTAAAACCCAAAAGATTTCTCTGTCACTTTTTCTTTTATTTTTGAAAAAAGAACATAACAATCTCTTCAGAAGATGTATTTTAATACCATCCTCCACCTCACATAATAGTAGTAAGGATAAGATAATGGATGTGAAGCATTTTGTAAATATGAAAGCCTTTATACATGCAAGCTGCTATTATTTTCATTACTTCACCTTTTTACATAGAACTTACTTAGGAGAATGATATGGGTCTTATTGACTATGGAAGACTCAATTCTTACCTGAGGGCTGAGGGCTGCTAAGGATAAGATAATATTGAGTATCTTATCTTCACCATATACTACCATACCAAGAGTATCTTATCATATACTTACCGTATACCTACCATACCTTAAACTAAGGATAATATCTTATCCTTACCAACCCTCACAGCCTTGAGTAGGATGAATAATCCCAATCAAGTGAAGGAGTAAAAGAAATTGGAGAGTAATTGAGGGGCTGTGTCAGCTACTGAATAAGCAAAGAATGTTCCCTTGGATAGATTGCATTAACAAGTAACAGAGTGGGAAAGAACATAGGGTTGCTAATTCTCTTACTGGAATCCAGAATCTGGGATGGAAACTCCCAGGAAACTGGAGCCCTCTAGCATACCATGTTCTGGAAAGTTTCTATCAGTGGAAGTAATGTCTCAATAAAAGAACATCTCTCTTATGTCTTGATTCCACTAAGCCTCTGAATCGTGCTGCCGCAAAAGGAGAATTCTTCAGAGGTTTTCTTGCTGCTGTGGTGATTGTTCCTTGCTTTATTGGTGAAGACTTCCAAACAAAGAGAATTCTTGAGGTTTTTTATCTACTGCTTTTTTCATAGGGTCTGTAATGGATAAAAAAGGGCTCTTAACCATTTCCTGGCTTTGCTGAAAAACTAGTGTCCCACAGAAAACCAGCTAGAACAGCAGAGATGGATAGGTGGCCACAGAGGGCAGAGACTGGCACCACCTACTTTGGGGAGAAAGAATTACAAAGAGAGACACAAAACAGAACCATGAGCTATCCAAAATCTCCAACAGCAGAGACAGAATCATAGGTTCATATGAAAAGCAGATTTAGAGATGAAAGGAACCTTAGAGATTATGAAGTTAACCCCTTTCAACAGATAAGAAAACTGAGGCACAGAGAGAAGTCTTACCTAAGATGACATAGGTAGTCAAGAGCAGACCTATTATTCAAACACATGTTCTCTAACTGAAAATACGGTGTTTTTTCCATGTTGCCTTCGTTTACAATTTTAAATTTTACCATTTAAATTTTACAATTTAAAAAAGATTTATCATAGTAACATTATTAACAAGAAGGAAGAAAAGAAGGCCATCAAGAAGAAAACAAGCATTTGTTAAACCCCTACTGTGTGCCAGATACTATGTTAAGCACCTTGAAAATATCATCTCATTTGATCCTCACAACAACCCTCAGAGATAGGTGCTATTATTATCACCATTTTACAGGAGAAGAAACTTAGCCAGACAGAGGTTGAGTGACTTGTCTACGGTCACACAGCTAGTATGTCAGAGGTCAGATTTGAACTTAGGTCTCCTTTACTCCAAGTCCAGTGCTCTATCTACCACATGACCTGGTGATCTTATTTTCTTTGGTATAAAATATCTCAAAGCATGATATTATTTCTGATATTGCTATTCACAATTCTTTTTTAACCGTTATTACACCTGCTTATTTTGTCTTAGAAGAGGAATAGCAGGGGGGAAATTACATTTCCCAAAACAAAATGTTATGAGTAGTAAGCAAAATATTTACTTCTTTGTTTGATAAACCAGAAAACAGTCATTCCTCTGTAAGATGTGTAAGATTTCTGTTGATGATTCTGCTTGTAAAGTAGTAGGCAGCTGATGATGTCAAACCTTTGAAGGGGTTAGTCCTGCCCTAGTTTTATTAGCTTTGGCTTCAAAGGCTTATAGAAGTTAATATTAAGGGTATAGATATCTGTTATCCTGGCTACTTAGAGATTCTCCTTTTTAAAAAAAATTAACTTTTGTTTATTTTTAGTTTACATCATTGATTTCCACGAGATTTTGAGTTACAAATTTTCTCCCCATCTTTCCCCTACCTACCACCTCAAAACAGTGATCCCAATGTACACTCCCTCCCCCAATCTGCTCTCTCCTATGTCCTCCCCAATCACCCCTCTGACTTTCTGGTAGGGCAAGATGGATCTCCTTATCCCACTGCCTATATATCTTATTTCCTAGTTGCATGTAAATAATGATAATTATATATATATACATATATATACATATACATATATGTGTGTGTGTGTGTGCGCGCACATGTATAGAGATAGACAGATGATAGATAGATAGATGGATAGATAGATAGATAGATAGATAGACAGATTGAATTTGGCTTAGGGAAGGAATGACATACACTCTAAATTGGGTATCTTGGCCTACAGGAGAGTAGAGGGAAAAGGGATGAGAGGAGGGATGATGGAGGGGAAGGTGGTTAGAAGCACACACTTCTATAAAGGGACAGGAACAAAGTAGAGAATAGAACAAGGGGGGATAGAAAAGAGGGAAATATAGTCAGTCTTTCACAATATATCCATTATGGAGATATTCTGCATAATTACACATGTATGGCCTGTATTGAATTGCTTGTCTTTCCAGTGGGGGGTGGGTGACTAAGGAAGAAGGGAAAGAATCTAGAATTTAAAGTTCTAAAATCAAGTGTTAAAAATAGATTCTCCTTTTTATGGAAAATTGTGCATTCCTAAGGATATATCAGTTTGTCTATTTTGCTTTGGGAGCCTCCAAATGGGATCCTTCCCTTATACCTTAGTTTTTCTGCATCATGGTGTGTTTCCTTGATGTCTATAATCACTTGGCAAATCTCTACCTTCCAACATCATTAATCGCAACTGATAAGGTTTGAGTGGTTTGAGTGGCTGCTTGCCTGATCTTCTTTTAAGTGAAGAGAGAGGAGACACAAGTTCATGGATAATGACAGTGATGGCAAATGATTAAAGAATAAATAATTTAATTTTTTGAAAGTAAAACAATTGGGGTTAAGTGACTTGTCCAGGGTCACATAGCTAATAAGTGTCAGGTGTCTGAGACTGGATTTGAAGGTTTGTGCTCTATTCACTGCACCACCTAGCTGCCACCTGGACAAGTAATTTATAAAGAAATGGTGACCTGAGTCATGTGAAATAGAGTGTTGGCTTCTTCTCTAAGTTCTATATTTCTGCTGGAGAAGGGAAGGAGCAGAAATTAGTCTACCAACCTCATGGAAATATGAAGTTCTAAGCCTCCTTTAACAGGCAAGAGGTGGAGAAAACTCACTCTAGCTGCTCATTCTGCTACATTATAGGGGAAGAGTGATTACTCAGCTTCTTACCTCTATCTTCCTCAATAGGAACTAAGGGAACAAGATAGATGGTCCTCACAGGTTGGGTTCATAGAACTATTTGGTCACTGAATTTCCTCTCCATCAGTGGAAGTATATAAAATGAGTATATGGGGGTTGTCAATACATATGGATGAAGGTCAAGTCTGGGATAGATTGATATGATCTGATTCCTGGGTCCCCTTTGCAGAGAGTAGATGAAGAACCATATCTATATCACCTGTGTGAATGCTAGGGGAAGGGCAAGAAGGTCCCAGGAGCAATGCCATAGCTAGGCAATCTCACCTCCTATCACCAAGATGGATATCAGGCCAGAATTATATCTACCTGCCCTCCCCTTCCCCCGCTACCTTTGAAATAGTTCTCCTCTAAGAGTATGAGTATATTTAGAAAGAAAGATGTTTTCAGTAATTCCTCTTAAGTTACAATGGATGGCTTTACCTCTCCCCCTTCCGGAATACCCATTACATAAAAGACCATCACAAGTAGCAATAGCAAAAGAAAAAAAACACCACTTACCCAACCAAACTAATAAACAGAAACTTGAGGAGTTCTGTAGACTAGAATATACCAAAGAATACATAAGTGTGAATAAGCTCTTCAGCCTAGAACATTATGGAGCAGATTCCAACTTGTCTGTAGCTTGCAACCTTGACATTCAAAGTCTTTCTCCACTACCTCTCAGGAAGTCTTTTCCATTCTTCTCCCAAGAAAGTCTGGAACCAACTAAGTCCTTTTTGTAGGTAGATAGTTTTCCTGCTCAGCATTTTATCAGCCAACCAAGGTCATGTCTCCTGCAAAAAAAAAAAACTCCACACCTATCACAGGGCTATCCTTCAGGGAATCCCTCCCAAATCCACCTGAGCAGAGGAGCTATGCTACCAATACGGAGAATCATCTGGCTTTTCTCTACCAGAAACTCTGAAAACAGTTCCCCCCAGATCCAAATTCTGAGATGTCACCATACTAGTACACTCTGTGATAGAATCTGTTTGAATTGGGGTGGCTAGGTGGCGCAGTGAGTAGAACACCGGCCCTGGAGTCAGGAGTACCTGAGTTCAAATCCGGCCTCAGACACTTAACACAAAAACTAGCCGTGTGACCTTGGGCAAGTCACTTAACCCCAACTGCCCTCCAAAAAGCAAAAAGCAAAAAAAAAAAAAAAGAATCTGTTTGAATCTCCTGTCTCTATACTATCACTCACAGTATGAGTGCTAAACATTCAGAGCTGAAACAGGATAAGAGTTTTAGATCTGAATACTTGTTTCAATGTACTATCACAAGACAAGTCTGCTTACTGCTCCTATTTAGATGGAGTAAGATCAATTGTTTCATATTTCTTGCCTATTGTTCTCACATTGGTTCCTTATCCATTTATATTTAGAAATATTCTCAATCAACATTTATTAGTGTACATGAAAATATACAGATACTGTGTTAAGCATTAGGGATACAAAGTCTCTGCTTTTAAGGACCTTACATTCCAACAGAAAAGATAACATGCACATATATAAGTATACTTATACATATATGTGTGTGTGTTTATGCAAAGTGGATTCAAAGTAATTATTTATAAAGTGAATACAAAGTAATTGGAAGAGGAGTTCCATTAGCTCCTGGAGGGTTAGGAGGGGGTGGAACAGGAAGGCTTCATGTAGACCATGACATTTGAGTTAAGTCTTGAAAGAAAGCAGAGCTTCTGAGAGCAAGGTAAGAAGAGAGAGCATTCCAGAAATTAGGGGCAGTTAGCACAAAGGCACAGAGATAGAAGTTGGAGTGCTGTGCGCATGCAACAATAAATAAGCCAGAATGACTAGATCACAGAATGAATAAAAAGGAGTGATATATAAGAAAACTATAAAGTTTGAAAGAGATGGGGTTATGAAGAATTTCTAACATAAACTTCAGAAGATTATATTTGACTCAGTATGCAATACGGAGCTACTGGAGTTTATTGAATGAGGGAGGGGATTAAAGAGGGGAAAGTGGGGATAATAATAAACCTTTATTTTAGGAAACACATTTTGGTAGCCATGTAGAAGGTGGATTAGAGTAGGGAAAAACTTGAGACAAAGTGATCAAATAGATTATTGCAATAGTTCAGCTAAGAAGTGATAAGGACCTAAACTAGAGTGGGGATGAGTGGGAAGTATTTTTAAATAAAATAACAATTGTTTCTGTGGACCAGTCTAGAAATTAACAAGAAGGCCTTTATATTCTATTTCATTTGCAATCCATACTTCATTTTAATTGGTCATTATATCAAAACCGTTATTCAGTAAGTTTATTAATGATAAGATATGGACCTGAGCCTGTGATTTCATTGGTATGAGGAACTCCCAGGTGAGGAATCTCCCTCTACTAATGTAAATGACCACCTTCTCTACAACTTATAAAGTTATCTAGAGCAACTGCACTTGTCTCTGAAACTCAGGTCTTCCTAAATTCAACATCAACTTTACATCCACTATACCATACTGCCTCCTTCTCATGGCATCCTATCTTATTTTCCATAGTTCTAACATTTTCATAAATGCAGCCACTTCCTTCTCAGGATTAGAATATGACTTGACTACCTTGTAATAATTTATTTTAAGGTCTCTTTTTAAACCCACTAAATATATGTATTTCAGAAGGAAATTTTGTTATAAAATGAATTTGCTTCATCTTTATTATTACCACTTAGTAAAATGACAATTTCTTTTTTTAGCCTAAATATCTTTTAGAGTGAGAAAATCAGTGTCATAATAATATAAAAGAGCTCTAAGCTCTACCCCTTTATCATCACCCAATTTTGCATAACTTCCTTTTTAATGGACTGCTTTTTCCAAAGTTGATCGTCCTTATAAAACTTGAGAAAACTACATGTAAAACAGTGGTTGCAAACTGAATCAAAAACAAATCCTTTTTGGCCACATGTTTTTTTACTCCTACATAAATTGAACTTAAATGAGGCAGAGTTTCATGAAGACCTAAGTCTTCACTCTCTCTTCCAGAGTCATCACAGCCCAATGGCAGGACAGAGTCAAGGCAACTAGTGATAGCTTGTGGTGCAGTGGATGACTTTGGTGGTTTCCGTGTCTAACCAAGTTCTAAGCACTCCATAGCATGTGCTTCAACTGCTTTCATGGCCATTGGAACAAATTGTTTTAATCTACCCATTCTGCTAGAGGAAGTAATATAAATGGCCATATATTGACTTAGAAAACCACAAATTAGCATTATCTATATTTTATTGAATTATTATTTTATGAAACATTTCCCAATTATATTTTAATTTGGTTTAATGCAAGAGATTATATATTATACTCTAATTATATGCTTAATCCAATAAACATTTAATAGGATTACAGACTGAGCTTGGATAGGAACATATAGACCTTCTAGTCTTGCCCCCTCATTTTACAGATGAAGAAACTCTTAACTTACAGTTAAGAGAAACTGAAAAGTTAAATGTTTCTCCTAGAGTCACTCAGCATGCAGGTATCTCAGTAGGTATTTGAACCTAGATCAGGGATGGTAAACCTGTGGTCTTGAGGTCATATATGACCCTCTAGGTCCTCAAGTGTGACCTTTTGAATGAATCCAAACTTCCCAGAACAAATCCCCTTAATAAAAGGATTGGTTCCATAAAACTTGGACTCAATTGAAAGGCCAAACCCAAGAACTTAGAAGGCTATATGTGACTTTGAGGCTACCATTTCCCCACCCCTCATTATAGGACCTAGATTATACTAACTCCCGGTTCAGTGTCCTATGCATTTTGCCATGCTGGATTTCATTCATCTCTAACTATATCTGTTGCTTTATTCACTTGCAATGCAAAAGAAGATTTTAGTTTCTTTAGTACTAGATAAAAATGTCTTCAGACAAATGGACCTTTTCAATGTATTATCTGCAAATAGAACTCTTCAAAGATATTTTGCATTTGATTTGCACTTTAGAATTCTATAAACAAGCATATTCAATGAAAGTCTAATGTGGGTCTGACTCATACCCAGACCACCTAGGACCCACATGGAAGATGCTAGGGAAAAAAAGCTTCCTCAATGAAATACTTCCTATATAGGTTGGGGGGCAGTCAGTCTGGGGTGGTGGGTGGATTGTGTTCCACAAGGTTGGAAGATTAAGTACCTTTGGAGTTTTTGTATTTTCCTTCATCATAATTGGGCAGAAGCTTTGTTCTATTGGCTATGTAGCCAGACCTGGTCAATATTTTCAAAGGGCCTGAGTAGTCACTGGTCATTCCTGCTTTAGTATTCAGAGTTGGAAAAGAGATGACTTCTTCACTTATAGCTAATGAGATCGAGAAGTAAGAGCCAAGAGCTCCATCCCCACTCCCCAAATAGGTTATGTGGCCTTTGAGAAATGATTCTGAGTCTTTGATCTTTTGGTTTGTCCTTTTCATCCTAGGTGCAAGAAGTGGAGTCTCCAGTCAAGTCTAACCCAAGAGAACAAGCCATAGGGTTTTAGGACTCCAATAATCCAGGCCAAGGGTTGCAGCTAGCCCAGCACCAACATCCTGAGGAAGTCCAAGACTCCAGCCCAGCAGAGAAAACCAATGATATGTAGGCATTAAAAAAAATCATGACCCCAATCCACTCACCACCCCAGACTGACTGCACCCCTGCCAGTATAGGAAGTATTTCATTGTCCCCCAGGTATTGGGAACAATTTTGTTCATGCTATGGCTTTGAAGTAAATACTCTTGTGTGAAAGCTATCCAAAAGCTATCCGGTATTAATTGGTCAAATTAAACTGAGGTGCTAGTCAGTGGGCCCCTAAAATGGGAGGGGAGAAAGCAACCGAGAGGGCCTAAGCCATATGGAAAGGAGAATATTGCCAAATCTCCCAGTGCTTGAGAAACCTGGGAGCAGAGGAAAACATAACAGACTTGACCCTAAGATAGTGGGGGCAACATCAGTTTGTAATATAGGCAATATTTTGATGTCACAGGCATGGTTTGGGGAAAAAATGGCTTTTACTCCATAAAATTGTCTAATTTTCTCTAGAAACATTTCCTTATATTACCAATACATTTTTTAAGGTACACTTTCAAGATGTCATTTCAATTTATTTCATGCCATTTCATGCCATTTCATTTCGTGCCATGTCATTTTATGCCATCTGCAACTATAGCATTCTTTCAAAGCAAATACAGCATCCTTTCCTCTCTATCAATAACAATACTTGGGTATTCCAGTGACAAATACTGCTTATGATATTCTCTGGATTTGGACTTTCTATTTTGTACTCCTGCATTTCCAATATTTAATATATCTTTACTGTGCTTGTTTCAGCTAACAAAAATTCAAATAAGAGTTCAAACTGAGGGACTCTGATTAGTAGCAGAAGAGTTAAAAAGTTAAAAACCTGAAAAGTTTTCTAGATGAGAAAAGTTAGACCTGAAAAGTCAGCTGGATGAGAGTAGCAGGTGCTAAAGTTTTTCATCTCAAAAAGGTTGACATTTTAGTTATTAAGCCAAAGACTTAGTGGAACTTTCCCTGACCTATTCACTGAAGAGAAAGGTGCTACATAGTGGTCAAAACAGAGGAGATGGTAATAAAAAGCAACATAGTGAGAAAAAAAAAAGTAGTAGAAGGCTCCATTCTTCCCAGTGTAAAAAGTCACCCCCACTTGATGATATTACTAGCATCAGAAGCATGAGTTACATTGGTCATGACAGGTTCATGTATTCACCATGTGTGGGCTTCTTTATATATATATATATATATATATATATGATCTCCAATCATTTTTATTACCTGTTCATACATATTCCCTGCCTGTCTTCCTTCCCCCATTAGTAGAGTGATAATTCATAGTAGAAAGGACGTTTAGAATTATGGGCAAATTATTGTCGCTTATATTTCTATGTATTGTGGTTTTTTTCCTTTGAACTGTGTTCTCTTGATGACTGGTTAAAAAAAAACAGATTGGTGGGGGCTTATGAGCAATATGGATTCTACCTATACCCACAACATGCCTTGAAGCTAGCCTAGCGAACATTTAAGGAGACCCATTCTGAAAGGGGTCACAGGGGGTCACAGTCTTTTACTCATAACACTTTTGAAATCAACCCTACACACATACACACACACACACTCACACACACACACACACACACCAAAAATGAACTTTTATCAGAGAAACTTACTCCAAATCTTCCCAATATTAACTTATATTAATTATTTCCAATTGAATCTTAACCTTGCTGGATTTATTTGTCCAAAGATGAATTATATGTAACCAAAATGATCTATTTTACCTTCTATGATTTCTCTTTCCTTTGGTCATGAACTTTCTTCTAACTCTAGATCTAATAGAAAAATTTTCCACGTTTCTCTCATTTTTTATGATGAGACCTTCTGACAGACGTTCCAAATAAGATATATTTTTGTATATGGCCAGTGAAAGAATTTGTTTTGCTTGTCTGTGCATATTTGTTACAAGTAATTTGCTTTTATTTTCTCTTCTTCATAAAGGCCTTCTCTGGGGAAAGGGCACCATAATCAGTATTTATTGACCTTCTACTCTATGGTAGCCACTGAGGATCCAAGTATAAAGCATGAAGCTATCCCTACTCTAAATGAATGTTCTAATGGAGAAGCAAGAAGTACATATAAAAATATGTAAAAATAAATATAAAATGAATATGCATATTCACTTTATATATACACAAAATAAAATTCACAGCTAAATATAAGGTAGTTTTGAGTGGGAAGTCACTAACAGGGAGGGTGGAGGAAGGGGAAACTTTTGTGCAGAAGATGGTACCTGAAATGCACTTTAATGGGGCAGGGCTAAGGAGGGAATCCATTCCAGGCATGGGAGACATGGGAGATAGGAATGAAGAACAGAGAGATCAGTTGGATCTCATAAGGTGAATTGATAAAATGGCCTTTCCTTCTTTCTTTTATAAATTTTTATGAAAATGATTTCCTCCCATAGTGAGAGTACTCTTTCAGGCATGAGAAGAGAATAATCTCTTGATGACTGGTTAAAAGAAACATGCATTGGTGGGGGCTTATGAACAATGTGGATTCTAACCTATACCCACAACATGCCTTGAAGTTAGCATAGCATTTAAGGAGACCCATTCTGAAATAAGATTTGGCAATGAATTAGATGTGTTGGGCTGAAGAGAATGAAAAGCTGAGGACAACACTGAGTGTGCACACCTGGAGGAGGGCAAGGGTGGTAGTGCCCTTGACAGGTATATGGTCATTCATAAGAGGGGAAAGATTTGTTTGAAAGAGCTCTCTTGTTGTTGAGTCTAAAATGCCTATGGGACATCCAGATTGAGAGACCAAGTGACTTGCCTATGGTCACAAAGATAATGCTAGAGGTCATGTTTAGATCCAAGTCTTCCTGACCCCAAGTCAATCACTCCATTAAACATTTACCCCCAGGCAGCAAAATAATGGTAATATTGAAGGGCTATAAAACTATGTATGCACTTTGACCCAGCAATGCCACTATTAGGTTTGGATCCCAAAGAGATCAATGAAAAGGGGAAAGGACCCATTTTTATAAAAATATTTACAGCAGCTAGGTGGCACAGTGGATAGAGCACCAGTCCTGCAGTCAGAAGGACCTGGGTTCAAATCTGACCTCACACACTTACTAGCTGTGTGACCTTGAACAAGTTATTCAACCTTGTTGCTTCAGTTTCCTCATCTTTAAAATGAGCTGGAGAAGGAAATGACACACTACACCAGTATCTCTGCCAAGGAAATTTCAAAAGGAATATAGAGAGTCAGACAAGACTGAAAATGATTCAACAACAAAACAAGCTTATAGTAGCTCTTTTTGTTGTGGCAAAGAATTGGAAATGCTAAGGATGCCCATCAATTGGGGATTGGTCAAACAGGTTATGGTATATGATTGTGATAGAATAGCATCGTGCTATAAGAAATGAGGAGCAGAAATAACTGCAACTAGGAATTAAGATATACAGGGGCTGGGATAGGGAAACCCTCCCTGCCCTACCAGAAAATAAGAGAGCAGAGCAGGGGAGGGGCTTTACAGTGGGATTGCTGTTTTAGAGGTGGGGCAGGGGCAAGATGGGGAGAAAATTTGTAATTCAAAAATGTAATGAAAATGAATAATGTAAACAAGAAAACAAATAAAAAAGAAATTAAAAAAAAGAAATGAGGAGGAGAGTAGTTTCAGAAAAAATATGGGAAGACTTATATGAAAGGATACAAAGTGAAGTGAGCAGAACCGGGAAAGCCTTGTACATAGTAACAGCAATATTGTAAGGATTATCAACTGTGAAAGCCTTAGCTACTCTGGGAAAGCCTTGTACATAGTAACAGCAATATTGTAAGGATTATCAACTGTGAAAGCCTTAGCTACTCTGATCAAGACAAAGATCCAAGACAGTTATAAAGTACCCATGATGAAAAATGCTAACCTGTGGAGAGAGAATTGATGAACTCTGAAAGCAGATTGAAGTATACACTTTTTAAACTTCCTTTTCCTTGTTTTATTGTCTATGTTTTCTTTTGCAGCATGGCTAATATGGAAATACATTTTACATGATTTCATACGTGCAATTAATTTGAAATTGCTTCCCTTCTCAAGGCCCAGAAGGAGAAAGAAAATTTAGAACTCAAAATTTTAGAAAAGGAATGTTAATTTTCTTGCATGTAATTGGAAAATAGTTAATAAAATAAAATCAAAATATATTTTTAGAAAAGGGAAAATGTTAAGTATATTTTTAAAAAGAAAAAATTTTCTATGTGTTAAAGTTTCTGGAGCTTCCACAATGGTACCTCATAAAGTCAAATGATTAGCATCTGTTACCCATGGAGACCAGAGGGATCTGTCTAAATTGAATGAATGTTGTTGTATAAGAGGAAAGTTGTCTCCTCCATTAAACTATGAGCTCCTTGAGAGCAAGGACTGTCTTTTGCCTTTACTTGCATACACAGCTTATGACACATACTAGGCACTTAATGGTTATTGACTGACTAAGAGAACATTTGGTTGATGGGACTAGATGGGCTTTAACAAAAATATTAAGAGAGTTGTGTTGGATTAAACTTTTTCATTTACCACTTTTTTGAAATTTAATGATCCTTATGATAATTGCTCAAATGAAATAATCTTTGTAAAAAGCCTAGCAAAGTGCCTGGCACATAGTGGGTAATATATAAATGTTAACTCTCTCCCTCCCCTCCTCCTTTGAATGCTGAAACTACAGCAAGCTATCTGCAGAACAAAAAGAACTTTCAGAATGATGTTGAAGATAATATTAAGAGTTAAAAGAAATGACGAAG
>CM053599.1:29412528-29439113 GCA_028646575.1 Pseudocheirus occidentalis | reverse complement strand
CTTCCCCTTCTCCTTCTCTTTCTCTTCTTCCTCCTCCTTTTCCTATTGTTTCTCCCTCTTTCCCTCCCTCTGCTAGCAAGGCTGCGGCTGGGGTAGCTTCACTTACCCCGCCATGGGCCCGGCCCTGGCCTGGGTGGCTCTCGCCCACGAAAGAGAGAGAGCAAGAGATGCTGAGGGATGGTGGGCGGGAGCCACTACAGCTCCTTCTCCTGCACCCCCTCCTCCCTCCCGCGGGCTGCCTCCTCCCGGCACCTGGGTCCAGGCCAGTCCTCCATGGTGCGCTCTCTTATGCTGCCCGCCGAGGATTTATCGGTTTCAGGGCCGGCCCCTCCCCACCTCCCGGAGCCGGAGACGTGCCACCACCTCCGTCGCCATCCCACAAGCTGTTTTGTGCGAAGATGCGAATTGTACAGAGGGCCACGGCTGCCGCCGCCTCCTCTCCTCTCGTCTCCTCTCCTCCTCCTTTCCAACTCCTCTCCTCTCCTCCTCCTTTTCCTCCTCCTCCTCCTCCCGCTGCGGCTGCGGCTGCGGCGCTCCCGCATCCAAACGGCAGTTTCAGAGACAGAGGCAGGGCCGCGCCCCGCTGCCCCACCAGTCCTGCAGGGCCTCTGCCTTCCTCCTCCTCCTCTCGCAGCTGAGGCAAGCTTCCCAGGCGCCAAGACTGATGCCCACTTTATCTCAAGAAGACCCCGTCTCAGACTTACCAGGGCTCATCAACTTGTAACCCTGCCAGAGGACCCAGGGCTGTGCTTTGATATGGAGTATATATAACCCTGCCCGACCTTTACTGAAATCCAAAACAGGGGAAAGGGAGAGGGGATGTGAAGGGGGAGTTACCTTTCACTCCTGTCCTTGATTGAGGGTCTCAGGACGGGAGGAATATCTGGAAGTACTCCCTCCCCTCTGTCGAACTTTCACTGCACCCAGGAAGGACCTCGGGTTGAGACAAGGACAGGTTTAATAATTCATATACCTCATGTCCACCTGATGCTAACTTTCTACCTGGAATATATCTCTTCACTTCTGTCATATCACCTTATGCAGGAACCCTGCTGTTCCATTTTTACATTTCCTACATGCATACCCAATGATGCTGGAGAGATGATGGAGCAGGCACTCAAGAAATACTCCTTAGTTGATTGAAAATCTCCCTCTGCAGGGATCAGGTTCTCTTTTATCCCTCCAAGGAAAACTGTCTTTTTCAATATCCCCATCCCTAATGCTTTTCTCATTTTCACTGCTGATCTGGGTAGTCATTTCCAGCCCTCTTAGTCCTTCTCAGTCCTCATTTTATTTCTGGCCACAATGCCTCTGTTTTCATCTCCTTCCTCCCATTATACCATCTCCTGCTTTGAGTGGGTCAAGCCATCTGCCCCAATTTTTTTTCAGAGTGGGCCTGCTCAGGGGTGAGGATCACATGATTCTAAGCCAAATAAATCACGTCTTTTCTGAAGCCCTATCCTGCCTGCAATCCCAAGTGAAAACTGGGAGAGAAGAGGGAGGTTCAACCAGGAAGAAATATAGTGGGATAGTTGTCAATATAAATCCACTCCTCACTTTGCTACTTCCAACACAAATTCATGTTCCCTGGGTCTTCTGGATTCAGAGATGTCTTTATTGTGAATATTCTGTGCCCTGAAGAAAACCACAAATCTCCCAAATCTTAGTAGAAGGTTTTCCTGAATTGCTGTGGTTGGAAAATGCATTACTTTGAAATCTAACTGAAGTTGAGCTTCTTGGAACTCAGCCAGATTGGTCTTTGGATGACACAGAAGACCAGCTAGTGGCCCATACTGCAACCTTTCCCCTCTTGGTAGAAACTACCAGAACTCATGCTCATCTCATGGCGACTTCTAGAACCCAAGGTCATCTCTATGCCCCAGTGAAGCTCCCCAGTAGGACTAGGATAGAGGATGCAGCCTGGTACAATTTGGGGGAAATGGCTCTCAAATTCAAAGACCAAGGTTCAGATCCCATCTCTGATGCTTACTTCCTGTGTAACCTTTCAAGAGTCATTTGACTTCCATGTGACTTAGTTTTCTGTCTGCAAAATAGGGGTTTGGATTCAATAACAACTAAAGTCCAATGTTAATTCAATGAATATATATGTGTATGTATATATATATATGAATGTATATATATACATATATTTAAATGATCTTTAAAGTCCCATATATTTCTAACTCTATGATCTCTTAAACATATGGTAGATTAGCATACTGCCATCACAATAAGCATGAGAAAGTACAAAAGGAAATGAGGTTTGATGCCCCTCGTTTAACTGTAATAGAAACAGGTACCTGAGAAAGGATGAAGGTTCATTCAGAGTCTCTTCACTTCCCTGAATTCTCCAAAACAAGTACTGGACCCCGTTTTAGGTTTTCATGGTAACTACTAGGAAACAAAAGGATTTTAAAATTTTATTTTCTTAAAGGAACAAAAGTTACAAAATGCCAAGTCTTAAAAGACTACTTAGGAGGGATCCTCAGCTGTCATTGAAATGTAACTAGGACTGAGACTTTTAGCAAACTTGACATACTTCAGCTGCTCTATTTATAGACTCATCCACTCCCTCCTCCCTAACCCACCCTCACAAATCCTCCCTTGATTTTCATTTTGGGCCTCGAGCTGGGGCTACAACGGGAGGTAAAAAGTGATAATATGTTGTAGCGAAATAGAGAAAGGGAGCAAGGGGAGAAGTATTTATAAAACACCTATGTGCCTGGCACTTTAGTAAGTGTTTTAATATTACCTTATTTTGTCCTTACAATAGTCCTGAGATGTAAGTACTATCATCTCCTTTTTACAGTTGAGGGAACTAAAGCAAACATAGTTTAAATGACTTGCCCTGGGTTACACAGACAATAAGTGACTGAGGCTGGATTCGAACTCGGGTCTTCCAGACCTAGACTCCAGACATAGCACAATAGGAAATCAAAGAAGCAAATTTTTGAAAAGTATTATTTTAGATAAATACACATGCAACCTTGTGATCCAGGAATGAGTCCAAACTTAGCAGCTACCTCCAGAAAATGCCTTTCCTTTTGGCTCCCATTGGCCTTACCCAGTGTGTATTCTGAGAAGTCTAAGACTATATCTCGTGAATGTTTCCATAGTTGTCAATAATAGGATCCCTAGCTCCTACAAGAGCGAGGCAACAAAAGGTAACAAAAATGATCATCAGGTAAAGTTCAGTATTTTATCCCGCAGACGATGCAGAAAATAGAAAGGCTGGTAGTCCAAAAACTGATCAATACCACTGTGCTCCCTTTCCAGTGGGTCCCACTTTTGTGCCAGATCCAAATATCCTAACTCAGTACAGCCCCATGGTTTGTACTGTCTGCACAAGGGAACTGAACTTGGATTCTTATAATCCCTTACCATTACCCTTACCATAATCCCTTACCATTCTTCTAATAATCCCATTCTTTGGGTTGGACTCCACTCACCTACCCACTACCAGAAGCGGGGAAAAAAAGCAGTTGAAGTTGCTACTGATAGGCAGTGACAACATTTCAATGAATCTCTCTCCCACACCACAAAGAAACTGAGTTTTCATATTTCTTCCCAGAGGAATATACTTAAGGGTGCTAAATAATCAGTCACCTTCCCATCAGAGCTACCCTGTTTGAATAATTCACTATAATCACAGTGTAGTGCAAAGCCCAAGGCCATTGTCTCCATATTATGGGTTCTAGACCCTTGGTATTCTGTCCAGCCAGCACCAGGAGCCAGAAGCACAAAATGCATTTCAAATTCTTCCAAAAGGTATGATTTGGAGTATAGCAAGACTATGTAACAAAACAAGAGTCATCCCACCTAGAAAACATGCTTGTTCTGTGGAATACAAACACTCTGCAGGAAGCTGGTTTTGTCTTGACTTGTCTCACATCTGCCTTAAGACCCTATCCCTGTTATGTCAAGAGGTGTGTGTGTGTTCATACATATATACCTTTATGTCAGGTGTCTAATGAGTAGGGTACCCATTGCTTTACTGCAAGGTCATTTAATATTGATCAGTATTCCTCTTAGAATATGAATAGATCTAGATATAACAATAGGTAGCTAGGTGGCACAGTGCTTAGAATGCCAACCTAGAGTAAAGCAGACTCAACTTCCTGAATTCAAATTTGGCTTCCAACACTGACTTGCTGGGTGACCCTGAGCAAGTTACTTAAGCTTGTTTGCCTCAGTTTCCTCATCTGTAAAATGAGCTGGAGAAGGACATGACAAACCCCTCCAGTATCTTTGCCAAAAAGCAAAACAAAACAAAACCCAGATGGGGTCACAAAGAGTTGGACACAACTGAAACAACTGAACAGAAACAGATAATAGATACACACATACATATTCACATGTGCATTCACATTTATGTGTACACTATATGTCTGTGTACGTGCATGGATACATATCAAGTGGCCACCAAATTTTGATCTGATTTGATTAATAACAGCAGTAGGTTGGGATTTTAAGGAGATGTTTTGATCCCTTTTTAGAAAAATAGGAAACACATCCCTGCCCTAGAAGCCATACAAGAAAGGGAGGAGTCCTAATATACTCATGCACACTTCCAATAAATAGGAGGACCCATAAACAAACAAACAAACAAAAACACCTTGACTATAATGTTAGTATATCTTTCTTGCACCCAGGACTCCTGAAACAGAATGTTTCTAAAAAGATCAAATATTCTTCCTACCTGAGTTCAAGTCTGGCCTCAGACACTTAATACTTAGTAGCTGTGTGACCTTGGGCAAGTCATTTCACCCCAATTGCCCTCCAAAAAGCAAATAAATAAATAAATAAATTCTTTCTTAATCTCTGCCTCAACCATTGTGAATCACACCAGGGAAGTATTTTGATTTTTTGTTCATAATTAGATACAGGACACACGTGATAATGGAGAAGAGGCTGATTGGAAGGAAAGCAATGAAAGGGCTCTTCCTTCTCTAGATGAGTATGACGCAGGATGGAGCTGGCAGCAAGCATCTCATCAGTCCCATCTCTATTGTCCTTTTGCCACATCCTGCCAGTGTCCTGGAGGAGTAGGATTGGTGAACTCATAGAAATAAGAGACTGTGGCCCTAATAATGATATTTACTCACCATATGGTGCTAAAGAGAAAGAATTAATTCATCCAGGTTCTTTATTTTTTCCCTCCTATAATTGTCTCCCACAACAAAAATTGCCGTGTACCAAAACAGGGGAATTCTTGGAAAGAAACTGATTACCTTGACCAATTCTGAAGTCTGGTAGTTCTCCCAATACAGGTGTTACAACAGGGAATTCTCGATCTTTGTATAAAAATCTAGATTCTGAAACTCTAACTTGGATTTACTTACAAGCCAAACCCTGAAATCCTTCTCTGATTATAAGTCTAGACTCTGAATCATGCTGTCTGTGAAATCCCTTCACTGCAATCACCTCCTTTAACTCCAACTAGGAAGTTAGACTTTTGGAATGATGGTGTCCAGAAATTGCCTTTGTAGCTCAACATACTGTCCTTTCCTTGCCCTAGGACAATCACTATTAATAACTCCTGAGGTAGTGATGAGAACCCCCTCCCATTGCTGGGTCCTTAGAAGAGAAGTGAAATCTTTTTGTTGTCCAGCATAAGGAGATGTTTCTTCCACAAAAATTCATCCTCTGTAGAATCTAAGTGAATGAGTACATCTTTGGGGAAGCACAGTCACTGAGTCACATTTTACCTTTTTTTTCACTTTTAACACTGCAAATTCAAGTAAATTCCTCTCATCAACACCTCCTACCCCCACTTTGTGATTTTTTTATTTTAATATACTTGTATTTATGTCATTAAATATTTCCCAATTATATGTAAAAAAATCATTTTTGTAAATTTTGAGTTCTAAATTCTCTCCCTCCCTGACAACCCAGCCCATTCCTTGAGAAGGCAAACAATTTCATATAAATTATACATATGAAGCCATTGAAAAAATATTTCCATATTAGCCATGTTGCAAAAGAACAAAAAAAGAAGAAAAGTAAAACAAAGTATATTTCAATCTGCATTCAGACTCCACAAGCTCTCTCTGGAGGTGATATAGCATTTTTCATCATAGGTTATTTGGAATTGTCTTAGGTGATTGTCTTGATCAGAATAGCAAAATCTTTCAGAGTTAATCATTTTTGCAATATTGTTGCTACTGTGTCAAATATTTTCCTGGTTCTGTGCATTTCATTTCGCATTAGTTCATACAAGTCTTCCCCAGTTTTTTCTGAAATCATTGTGCTTATTGTGTCTTGTTGCATAATAATATTCCATTACCACAACAACTTGTTTAGTCATTCCTCAACTGATGTGCAATTTCTCAATTTCCAATTTCTTACCACCTTAAAAAGAGCTGCTATAAATATTTTTTTGTAAAAATATGTGCTTTTCCTTTTTTTTTATACGTAATTGGCGGTTGGGGGGGGGGGGAGAGGAATAGATACAGGTCTAGTAGTTGCATTGCTGAGTCATAGGGTATGCATAGTTTTATATCCCTTGGGAGTAGTTCCAAATTGTTCTACAGAATGGTTCATAATTCTACCAACAGTAATGCACCAGTTTTTCCACATTTCCTCCAGCATTTGTCATTTTATTTTTCTGTTTTGTTAGCCAGTCTTATAGATGTGAGATGACATTTCAGAGATGTTTCGGTTTGCGTTTCTCTAGTCAATAGTAATTTAGAGCATTTTTCCATATAACTAATAATAGTTTTGATTTCTTCTTCTGAAAACTCTGTTCACATTCTTTGTTCAATTTGAGGATGTGTCTTATTTTCATAAATTTATTCCCTATAGATTTGGGAAGTCTATATTTGAAAAACTTGCAGTAAAATGTTTCCTATCTTCCTGTTCTCTTTCTAATTTTGGCTATATTTGGTTTTATCTGAGCAAAAACTTTTCAATTGTAAGTAATCAAATTATGCATTGTATTTCTCTTTCTAAGTCTTGCTGCTAGACTTTATTGATAATATATAGAAATGTTGATCATTTATATGGGTTTGTTTTATACCCTGCAATCTTCCTGATTATTTCAGTTAGTTCTTTTGGTTGATTCTCTAGGATTTCTAAGCATACCATCATGTCATCTGCAAAGAGTAATAGTTTTGTTTGCTCATTGCCTAGTCTAATACGTTTAATTTCTTTTTCTTCTCTTTGTTCTATAGCTAGCATTTCTAGTACAACATTTGTATAATAGAGTGATAGGAGGCATCCTTGCTTCACCCCTGATTTTATTTGGAGGGCTGTTTAGCTTATCTCCATTACAGATAATGCTTGCTGATGATTTTAGATAGTTATTGCTAATAATGTTAAGGAAGGCTCAATTTATTCCTATGTTCTAAGTATTTTTTAATGGGAAAGGGTGTTGTATTTTGTCAAAGGATTTTTTTCCCTCTATCTATTGAGATAATAATATGATTTCTGTTGGTTTTGTTATTGACATGGACAATTACACAGATTGTTTTCCTAATATTGATTTTTCTGCATTCCTGGTATAAATTCCACCTGGTCATAGTGATGATCTTTGTGAAATATTGCTGTGACATCCTTGCTGGTGTTTTATTTAAATTTTTTGTATCAATATTCATTAGGTCAATTGTCTATAGCTTTCTCTGTTCTTACTCTTCCTGGTTTAGGTATCAGCACTCTATTTGATTGGTAAAAGGAATTTGGTCAGAGTCCTTCAGCTATTTTTGCAAGTAATTTATATGGTATTGGGATTAATTGTTTTTTCAGTGTTTCATAGAATTCACTTGTGAACTCTTCTGACCCTGGGGATTTTTTCTTAGGGATTTCATTGATGGGGTTGTTCAATTTCTTTTCCTAAGATAGGATTATTTAAATCCTCTATCTCCTCTTCTCTTAACCTGGATCATTTATATTTTTGTAAATATTCATCCATTTCACTTAGATTGTTAGTTTTAATAGCATATAATTGGGCAAAATAACTCCTAAATGAAGCTTCGATTTCATCTTCGTTGATGGTGCATTCATCATTTTCATTTTTTGATACTGGTAACTTGGTTTTCTTCTTTCTTTTTTTTAAATCAAATTAACTACTGTTTTATCTATTTATTTAATTTCTCCCTCCATAAAACCAGCTCCTAGTTTTATTTATTACTTCAATGGATTTTTTTCTTTCAGTTCTATTCATGTTTTTTGTCTTTCAGGATTTCCATTTTGGTGTTTAATTTGGGATGTTTATTTGTTTTTTGTCTAGATTTTTTAGTTCTATACCCAGTTCATTGATCTCCTCACTTTTATTGATGTATACATTTAGAAACAGACATTTTCTTCTAAGTATTGACTTGACTGTATCTCAAAAATTTTGGCATGCTCTCTCATTGTTTTTCTGGTCTTTAATGAAGTTTTGTAGTGTTTTTATGATGTGTGCTTTGACTCACTCATTCTTTAGGATTATATTATTTAGTTTCTATTTAGTTTTTAATCTGTGCCTCCATGGTTCTTTACTGAATGTAATTTTCATTGCATTTTTGTTTGAAAAGGGTATATTTAATATTTCTTCTTTTCTCAGTCGGTTATGAGATATGTATTTTCTAATACATGGTCAATTTTTGTGAAAGTAACGTGTGCAGCTCTGAAAAAGGTATACTCCTTTCTATACAAAATCACTTTTCTCCAGAGGTCTATCATATCTAACTTTTCTAAGATTCTATTCACCTCCTTGATTCATTTTGTCTTTCCTCTATGGTTTTATTTATATCAAGGGGAAAGTTGAGGTCTCCCACTAGTATAGTTTTACTGTCTTTTTTCCTCCTGTAGTTCATTTAATTTTTGCTTTAAGAATTGGGATGCTATGCTATTTGGTGCATATATGTTTAGGATTGATATTGTTTCATTATCTATGGCATCTTTTAGCAAGATGTTGTTTCCCTGCTTATCTTCTTTAATTAGGTCTATTTTTGCTTTTGCTTTGTCTGAAATAATAATTGCTACTTCTGCCTTAATTTCAGCTGAAGCATAAAAAAATCTGCTTTAGTCCCTTATTTTAACTCTGTTTGTGTCTCTCTGTTTCAAGTGTGTTTCTTATAAACAACATACTGTTGGATTCTGATTCCTAATCAATTATGCTATCCACTTTGGTTTTATGGGTGAATTCATCCCATAAACATTCACAGTTATGATTACTAACTGTGCATTTCTCTCCATCCTCCTTTCTTCTGCTTATCCTTCTTTTTGTCTTTTTATCCTGTCCCTCCTAAAAAGTCCATCTTGCTTCTGACCAGTGCCTTCTTTTATCTTCCCTCCCTTTTATCATCTCTCCCTTTCTCCTATCACTGTAACTCCTATTTCACTATTGGATAGGAAAGATTTCTGTACTCAATTGAGTATCCGTCTCTCTCGCATACATACACATACACACATATATGCATATATGTAATATATATGCATATATGTGTATGTATTCCTTTTTTGAATCAATAAGTGATGTTTAATCATTCACTTCCATCATTTCCCCCTCTATTGTAAAAGCTGATAGTAATTGATAACCAATGAAATGAGTCTCTTATCTCCTCAGTCAGCCAAAAAAAAATCATGAGGTAGGGTTTATTAGTTTCCATATAGTTTGGTGAAGTAGAAGAGAACAAAAGAAAGGATGCCTCACAGATTGAAAACAATATGAAGCATCATAGATGATAGAAAAATAATATGATTTGATGGAAGTGTGAAATGCAGGACTAGCAAGAACCACTCTTTCCATCTTGTTCCTAGAGAAAACTCATAGGTGATATACACCTGCAATTAGTGTCACGGAAATATCCGACCAGACTTTCTTGAAGGACAGCCAGTGTTGCAGAGATAACAGATGAGACTCCCTGACATCTATCTGCCCCCTTCAAAGATAGCAGATTTCTTCTACAAGCACAGCTAGTTGTACAGAGATAACAGTTTTCTTTCTATTAAAGTGACCTATAGGGGAAAAAAACTTTTAAGTTTAACTCAGAGAGAAAAACATCTTCTGGACTATTGAACTTCTGAACTTAACTGAGAGACAAAGAAACATGTCTCAAGCAGTTACAAAATGGAATTGATTGCAGGATGGATCAAATATGAAATGCCAAATCAATATTGTAATTTCTTAATATAGGGATAGAAATCATTTAACCTTGAGTCCCTTATGATTTCTCTTTTATGTTGACCTTACAATTCTCTTGAGTCTTATATTTGAGACTCAACTTTTCTATTTGGGTCTGATCTTTTCACCAAGAATGTTCAGAAGTCCTCTATTTCATTAAATATCTGTATTTCTCTTAGGATTATACTCAGTTTTGCCTCCCAAAACATCATATTCCACGCTCTTCACTCCTTTGACATGGTTGGTAGCTGCTAAATCTTTTGTGATCTTGATTGTATCTCCACAGTATTTGAAACCTTTATTTCTGGCTACTTGACATATTTTCTCTTTGACCTGGAAGCTCTAGAATTTTCCTATAATATTACTGGGAGTTTTTGTTTTGAGATCTCTTTCAGGTGATTTGTTTCCATTTCTATTTTACCCTGTGGTTCTAGGATATTGGCGCAAATGTCCTGATAATTTTTTGAAATGTGCTATCCAGGCTCTTTCTCCAATCATGGCTTTCAGGTAATCCAATAACTCTTAAATTATATCCTTTCAAACTATTTTCTATGTCAGTTGTTTTCCCAATGAGATAATTCACGTTTTCTTCCATTCTATGACTTTGTTTTATTGGTCTTTGATATTTCATGGTATCATTAGCTTCCACTTCCCCAATTCTAGTCTTTGAGGAATTATTTTCATCAGCAAATTTTTGTGCTTCTTTTTCCATTTGGCCAATTCTATTTTTAAGGCATTATTTCCTACAGTATTTTTGTGCTTCTTTCACCAAGTTGTTAATTGCTTTTTTCATAATGTTCTTCCTTTGCTCTCATTTCTTTACCTATTTTTTTCTTTACTACTCTTACTTGCTTGTGAAAATAATTTTTTTATCTCTCCCAGAAATTTTTGTTGGGCTTGTGCCTAGGTCCTGTTTTTTTTTCCTTTGAGTCATCACTTGTAGCTGTTTTTACACTGTTGTCCTCTGAGTCTGTGTCTTTATCTTCCCTGTCAACTTCTCTTTCATCTTCCCTGTCATAGTAGCTTTTTATAGTCAGGATCTTTTTGTAGGTTTACTGATTTTTCTACCCTTTTTGTTGTTTTTGAACATTACATTAAAGTTAGGCTCTCTTCTTGGTATGGAAGTAAGGAGGAACACTTGTTTTAAGTTTCTGACTTTGTCACTCAGATATTTTCAGAGATTGTTCTGGGGGTTTGGAAGTTTCCATGCTTTTAAGATTGTGTGATCTAGAGATAGGTATGGTCACTGCTTTCCTGGTCTGTCATCTAGGTTTTACCCAGGAAGGGCCATTGTTCCCTTGGGACCAGAAATGATAATGTTTCTTAGAGTCCCTGCTCCCTCTTAACCAAAAATGCTTCTCTTTGCCCTTGAACAGTATCCCAGAAGTTGGTATAGTCAATTAAACCACTAAATAATGTTCAGTCCAGCATCCAGTACTAATACAAGGGGACCTCTGCAACCTCTTTCTGACTGTCAGGTCTCTTTACCGTCTCTGGCTTGAGCGCCCCCAAAACTGCTTCTGATTCTTTTGCCACCACCTAATCTCACTACTCGTATTTTATCCATGTGGACTCCAGGCTAGCCTTCACCTCCATGTCACAGATCTCTTTTTTCCAACCTCCTGAGTGGTTTTGGACTAGAAGAGTGTCTCACCCTGATCTTCTGTTAGCTCTGCCACTCCAAAATTTGTTTTAAGGTGTTATATTAAATTTGTTTGGAGTGAAATTTTGAGAGAGCTCAGCTGACTACGTCCTTCACTCCACTATCTTGCCTATACCCTCTTTATCTTTAAATTTAAAAGAAATTTGCCATCTATTATATGAAGGCATTTATTTTGTGATAAGTCAGGTGCTATGTGATAATGAAAACTCAGTTCTTTCAATAGATATTAGCATGTGAAGTACAGATTTCAAAATGGAAGTGGGGTCAGTGGATGAGGTAGAAAATCCATTTTTTTAAGTCTACTATAGAACACACAAATGCATCATGCCTTCATCTGTCTCTACCACTCCAGGTGAGGAAAGTCCACCCTAGATTCATACATTTTCTAGACCAATATTCACCAAATCCCAGGGCTAGGTCAGCAAGGTGCTAGCAATTTCATCATGCTACTTCATGTTTTGTTACATCATTGCACTGGAACTTCAGAATAGGAATGGGTTCTTTTTGATAATGCTTATTAGCATAATACTATTATAACTTGTTAAAAATACATCTGAAGTTTGTAGAAGGCACCATTCAGTCCAGGAAATGGTAAGATCACAAGCTTCTCTACTGTCATAATACGAATTACCCAGTATTATATAATACCTGCAAGGGAGCTTAAGGGAAGAGGGTGAGGTGGAGGATGGAGTAGGGTAATGGTCATCATGACCTAGGAATGTGTTAAGTTCCCTTTTTCATCCTTTCCAGAGGACTATGGAGAACTTCTATAGACCTTTTTGCCCCTAATTTAGACCTGTCATCTATCCAGCAAGAATGCCACATGGCAACATTTATTTTCATTTGTTTTTCTTCCCTTGAAAAGTAAAAAAAGTGAAGGCTGAGCTCTAAATCATATTTATCAAGGCTGGTACTAGATCAACCTGGCTTCAGTTTCTATGCCTTTTCTATCTCTTGCCTGGAATGCACTCCCTCTTTGTTTTCACCCTGTAGAATTCCTAGCTTCATTCAGTACTGAGCTGAAGTACCACCTCATATGGAAAATCTCTTTTTTTTTTTTTGGCTTTTTTTTTGGAGGGCAGTTGGGGTTAAGTGACTCGCCCAAGGTCACATGACTAGTTTTTGTGTTAAGGGTGTGAGGTCAAATTGAACTCAGGTCCTCCTGACTCCAGGGCCGGTGCTCTATTCACTGCACTACTTAGCTGCCACTGAAACCTATCTTGATCCCTGCTATTGCTAGCTCCCTCTCCCAGAAATTACTTTGTATATAAAATACATGTATTTAATTTTCTATGTATCTATTGTTTTCATTCAATGGAAGGTAAACATCTAGAGGACAGGTATTGTTTCATTTTGTCTTTTTCTCTCAACAGCTAACACCATGTGTGGCACACAGTAGGTAACTAAAAATGTTTGTTCAAAACTGAATGCTGTGAAATTATGATTCCAAAAGAAGACCCCAAAGAAAAGCTATCAGAAGGAACCTTCCCATCTAGAGCTAGGTCTAGAACACTTTGTATAATGTTAAACTTTTCTTGATGTGTTTGATCAAACCAGACTTTTTTGTTCTGTGTAATAAGGGATGGCTCATTGGGAGAGGGAAAGAAGAGAGATGTTTGGGGGAAATGTAAAGGATGTAAAAACAAAAGATTGCAATAAAAATATTTTTTAAGAAAATAAATGCATGTTGAATTGAAATTAGAATGAATCCCAAAATAGAACAAAGAGCACTTTAAGATTAATAATGGTGAGTCAGTAGCTTGCACAAAAGACTCCAGGAGGTTAATTTACATCTCAGGGAGAAACTCCAGCCTAGTGTCTTCCTCTCAAACTGAGGAAGGTAATCTAAGGCCAAAAGTAAACCCATGTAATTGATAGTGTGGTCGGAAGAGGTCATGGAGACAACCTCCCACACCAAATAAATTCTCTTGCCTTCAGATAGCAACAGGAAGGATTACGCAATGCAATTAGAACAGGAATCATATAGCCTGAGTGTGGATCCTGGTTTAGTCACTTTGGGCAGGTAATTTTATTGCTGGGGCATATTTCCTTTAAATGCCCTCAGGAAGCTTGCAATTTAGGTACGGGGATAAGTCAAGAAAATCCCCAAATAGAGATCACAAAGATTTGAACACAACTGAGATGACTGAGCAACATCAACATGAGGCAAACAACTCTGCTGCAAGTTAGACAATGTCTAAATATTTGAAAGAGGAAACACTGAGAGGTCTTCAAAAGGGAGCGATTACTTTTAGCTGGGGATTCAGGGAAGGCATCTTGGAAGAGGTGGGTCTTCCAGGGAGGAAATTGTATCAAAAGGCCACGACGTGGGGGGAGGAGTGGCAGTCCATTCCGAGCATGGTGGTGGCATAAAAAAGAAACACAGGTGGGAAAGACAAAGACAGAGCTGGAAGCAGTAGACAACCCAGTTTGGCTGGTATAGAGAAATTACCATGAAATAATGTTGGAAAGGGATGTCGGGACCAAATTGTTGGGGGTGTTGGAGGCCACAACAGAGTCTGGATTCTATTTAGTAAGCAATGGAGAGTCAATAAAAGTTTTAGGAAAAAGAAGTGATTTGATCAGACTTGTTCATTTGTGGGAGCACACCTCCACCTAATTCAGATCATGACTATGACTATGTTGCTGTGCCTTTCACACCATCAGATAGGCAGCCCGTTTCCCACACCTACCAAGATTCAGAGCTAAAGAGAGGCACAACTGAGTAAGGCCCAACAGAAAAGCTTACGACATTGGCTATCCAAGAAGAAGAAAGGGCAGAGAAGAAAAAATCAAGATACTGGCCCTGAAACACCTATGCATTTTCCCCTCTAGCAACTTGCATAGGACTGAGAGAATTGGACCAGTCTGGAGACCTGGACCCCCTGCACTCATTGGTGAAAATGAGAATAATAATTGGCATAACTTCAGAGCCAGCAAGGACTAAGATTGCCGGCCCAGCCCTGTGATGCCTTGACTGTCCAAAGCTTTTTCCTCCCTGCATCAAACAAAGGAAGAAGGTTTGGGTCTTAACTCCCAGACTGAAAGATTCAAGACAGAAGGAGTCTAGGAGGAGCCTCAGACACCTAGCTCACCCAAATGGATGTATATATGGTTTTATTGCATTTCCTCTGTAGTCATAATAGCTAACATTTACAGATTGCTTTAAGGCAGTGGTTCTCAACCTTCCTAATGCCGTGACCCTTTAATACAGCTCCTCATGTTGTGGTGATCCCCAATCGTACAATGATTTTCGTTGCTACTTCATAACTGTAATTTTGCTACTGTTATAAATTGTAATGTAAATATCTGATATGCATATATCAGATATATTTTCAGTGTTACAAATTGAACATAACCCACAGGTTGAGAACCACTGCTTTAAGGTTCGCAGAGCAATTTACAAATATTATCTCAGTTATTCTCATAACAGTCTTGGAGGCAGGTGCTATTGTGATGACCATTTTAGAGATGAGGACACTGAGGCAGATATTTGTTAAGTGAGTTGGCCATGGTCACACAGTTAGTATCAGAGTCTAGATTTGAACTCAGACCTTCCAGGCTCCAGGCCCATTGCTCTATGCAGGACAAAGAGTAGGAAAGTAGGTAGGAATAAATATAAATATGGATAAATCTATACTCACCACATCCCTGTATTAGCAAGCACATCAATGTCACTCATTTTTTACCTGACAATTTTAATAGACTCCTAACTGGTCTCCCTAACTCCAGTCTTTTTCTGCCTCAATCCTCTCTTCATACAGTTGCCAAAACCTTTTTTTCTAAAAAGTAGGACTGAATGTTTTTCTCTCTTGACTCTTCCCAATATAGTTGGTCCCCAGTGACTAGTAGATGAGATACAAGTTTCTTAGCCACACATTTAAAGTGCCCCACACTCTGACCCCAGCATACCTTTCCAGTTCTTCACATGACCTTCCTTCACACACTTTGTGTCGAAATTAAACTAGACTGGTAGCTGTTTCCCAGAGGCAGCATGCCACCTGCTGTCTCCATGAATTCCCATTCACTCAGGCTACCCCAAGTGCCTGAAATGCCCTCAGACATCCTCTATACTTGTAAAAAAAATCAAAGCTCAGCCCAGGTGCCACCTCAATATAAAATCATCCTTGATGTCATCTGAACATATGCTGTCCTCCCATGTTCCCAGATTACTTTATCTGGAGCTTTTCTTGGCCTCCACAGTACTCCTGTCCTCAGGGAAAGGGCACCTCCTCAGAGAAGTGTGATGCCTGGTCTACTTACTCTGGAGCCAGAGCTCATACCTCTACTGTCTCCCTTTCTGGATCTTTGTTCCCCATCTGAAAAACATAAAGTATGTAGACTAACAACCCTCAAAGCCTGTGTCGGAGGCAGGATGGTGCATGATAGAGCAGGAGACTGTGAGAAAGGAGTTCTATATGTGACACAGTTCTACACTGTGACTACACTTAGTTATGACAGTCTCTGAATCCAAATTTCTTTGCCTATCAATTGGGAATGACATATGGATAAAATGACACATCATTGTGTCCCTAGAACCTAACTGAGTACTTGGTATATAGTCGACGCTAAAACATTTTTTTGATTGTTTGAAAACTGAGAATTGAGTGATTGATTTATTATTTAAAAAAACATTTATTGAGTGCATGTCACATAGAAAGCTACCTGTCCTACTTACCTCATCCTACCTCAGGTACTTACTAGCTGTGTGACCCTGGGCAAGTCATTTGACATCTCTTGCCTCAGTTTTCTCATATTCCAGAGGATAATAATAGTACCTATCTCTCCAGATTTTAAATTAAGTAAGATCTAATAACATGATGTATGTAAAGAGCTTTGCTAAACTTAAAATCGCAATATAACTGTTATTATTGTTATATGTTAATAATAACAATAATAATACAGATATAAGAATGATAAGTAACTGAAGATCTTTGAAAATTACAAAGCCCCTATAGGTATTTATTACTATTTTTTACATTTTAATAAACATCTTTAAGTCTGATTGACAGATGTACACCTGAAATGGTCATAGGTCTTATCTGATTTAAAATTGGAGGGGATCATAAAAGTCATCCAGGCTCACCTTTTCATTTTACTTAGGCTAGAAAGTTCCATGTCTTACTCCAGGTTGCACCTGCATTGTCAGAACCAGCCCCTGTGGCCTCAAATCCAGGGCTTTTTCCACTGCACTATACTAGCACCTGGAGATTTTTCCCATTTCTTTTATCCTCTACCTCGCTGCCCCCCTTTTCCCATTGTAGTGTACCCTTCAGGGATTTCATTTAGAGAAGTTATACTGCATTCTCCTCCTGGATTTGCTTCTAACTTCCCATACTTTGTCATCCTGTCTCATCTGCCATCTCATTCTAGAACTTCCCTCCATGCTTTGTGTCTCCTCATCCTGGAACATCCATTTGTCCCTATGGTCTCCTCCCCCTAGAATATCCTTCTACCATGATGCCCCTCTCTCCTATGAGCTCCTCCTGGAGCCTTAATTTTGGCAAAAATCCAGGATAGACAACCTTTATCCCCCTCCTGGATCTGCTGGCCCTCTAGATTTCAATATCACCCTCCCGCCAGGGGTACTTACCTCTTCACCCTGACACTTTTTTTTATCTTCCTTAAAAAAAAATAAGTTCCTTGAGGGCAAGAAATCCTTTTTTGGCTTGTATTTGTATTTCTAGAGCTTAGCATAGTGTCTGGCACATAATAGGTACTTTAAAAATACTCATTACCTTACTTTACCTTTTTTATACCCATGTTAAAATCAAACTTACATGGAAAAAATAATAACTATCCTAAAATGTATGTATAGTACATAAGCCCTGAGAGTCATTTTCTCAACCTTCATTCATTATCAGATTGGGTCCCCAGAATTGTGTTAGCTTTCTTTTTAATGTACTAGATTTAACTGTAAGAAATTGGTAGCTGGATTATTCTATTACTATTGCTTTTCATCCCCTACCTAGTGTGTTCCCCTCAATATCAATGAACTAATTAATATCAATGAGCTTTTATAAAGGGATATTTACTCCAAAAGTATGGCAAGATTCAAAGCATAAAAACAATGCTCTAATCAGTGTATACTCTACATATCCACTCAATTCCTTGGGAGAGTAAGCTCAGACTTTAAGGAGTTCCTGAAAAGCATTCTTCCCACTGTGTTAACATCTTAATATAGAATAGATAATGGACAAGTTGCTCTCTTGCTTGAAGAACATAGATTCTTACCTGCTGAATTGATGCACTGTTGAACTGGATCAAGCAGATTGCTTCAGAGGCCTCAGCTATGGTCTCAGCTATTTTAGTTATTAGCAAACTATGCTACAAACTCCAGTTGCTGGACCTCTGATGGCTTTCAGTGTTTCAAAGTGCACAAGACTGTAACCTGGACCGTTCCATCCCCAATATTAATTCGATCCAATAAACACTTATTAAGCACCTGCCATCTTCCAGGCACTGTGCTAAGCACTGGGGATATAAAAAGAGGTTAAAAAAAAGTCCCTGTCCTCAGGGAGCTTACAACTTAATATGGGAGGAGCAACATGAAAACAAATATATACAAAGCAATTTCGTATAAGTAAGAAATAGTTAACATAGAGAAGGTACTAATCTGAACTATTACTCACCTACAATTATGAAAGTAAACAAAACAGAGACATAGAAACAGGAAACTATGTGTTCATTGCTACATGGTAATCGTGTAGAGGGCTCAAAGGAAGCCTGTGCAAGCAATCATTACTGCCACTGTCACTCTCTCTCCTACCATGCGTCAAGCTGGATGCACACAGCATTCCTTCTTCCTTCTCACTCCAAAGCAGTAAAGGAAGAAAGATTTTGTCCATTCCAACCTTTGGCCCCCAGTCAGGTCAGCTAATATATATTAAGTGCCTACTCTGTGTCAAGTACTGCACTAAGTGTGAACACAAAGAAATTTACAAAAAAAAAATCCAAAAAAATCTCCCAGCTTTCAAGAAACTAGCAGTTTGTTGGGGAAGACAACATGCAAGGAACTATGTACAAACATGATACATAAAAGATGAATGGTGGGTAGTCACAAAAGGAAGGCATTGACAATAAGGAGGACTTATATGCCCATTAACTTCTACCTCAATAGCTAGATAAAAGCCTTTATACAGTAAGACAAATAGACAGCACACAGCAGGGCTTGTACAGGTTCACTCTTGATCTGATCAGACAGGAAAGACAGTAAGAAAGGGTTAACAATTTTACTTTATTCTAGTCTAGTTTTCTCAGAAGAGGATTGCTGATAGTGGGATGACAATCTCCTACAGCATTCATTCCCTAATCACCCTTCTCACAGGGACCAGTGAGAAGGGTGGGGCAGCTACCCCTACATCTCAATGGGATCAGCTGAGACAGGAACTACTTGTATATCCCCTGAATCCCCTCAAGCTGCAAAGGCAGACAGTTGAGGCAGACACATTCCCCTCAAGTCTTTATGGGGACCCATCAAGGCACACACAGCTTCTGTGCACTCAACCCTAAGGTTCTCCATTCACTGACCACTGACCACCTGCTTTATAGGGGCAACAGACAAAGAAGGCATATTGCCAGCAATGGCCTTGCAAGCTGACGTCACCCCATTCCTGGATCTCACTGCACAGTTGCAGGGGATGTTTCTTTTATTTATCATTACATAATGGTGCACAAGTGTGGTGAAGATATTTAAAACCATAGTTATGGGAACTCATATCTAATATTTGGGAATTGCTATGGCTATGTATCATAGGAAACTGAACTCTAAGAAATAATAACAAAAATTCACTTTATACACATTAAAATCCACCTTACTTTCATTAATATTCACCTTACTTACAACCACCTTCAGGATACCTTTGCATGCTCTGAAGTCAAATCATCAACCTGTGATGTGACTGGTCCTCTTCAGAAATGAAGGATGAGCAATGACAACAGCAGCATGCTTGAAAATAGGAAGGAAAAGAGCCCCTAATCTTGCATTTCTGGAATCTCTTTCACCGAGATTCTATGTGGATTAGCAGCTGGCAGATACTAAGCCTGCCCTAAGAACTGGGTCTTCAAAGTCTAGCCACCCAGTTACATACGTTCAATACCAAATGACTATAAAGAGCTAGTGTTATCCAGTCAGAAGTCATGAATTTTGAGCCTAGTTTTCTTAACTACTTTGTAGAGTGGTGTGTTTTTTGGGGTGTGTGCGTGTGTGCGTGTGTATGTGTGTGTGAGACTGTCTGTTGAACCATCAGTATTCTTTGCTTAGTAGAAGCAGGAAGATTCATGAAGAGTGGCCTTGCAGTGATAGAAGCTACAAAGAGAAAAAGATTCCCACAAGTTGTCTTCTGGTAATTGCAGTGTTTAAGTTAGAAGCAACTTTCTTAACATATATTGGTCTTAACATATATGGAACATCACTTTGTTATCCATTTCTTGATCATGAAAAGGCTTATTGTGGCTACCAGTGATTCCATCATGAACTTTTAAGTGTACCACAGTTTAAGTCCTTCATTTTAAAGAAAGGAAAAAAATGTTCCAGTTGAATTCAGTCTTTTCATCATTTTTTACTTTCATACCCACAGGGAGGCGTTGCTCTTCAGAGTTCGACATTTTGGCTGGTGATTACTAAGTCTAGACTTAAACAACAGGAACAAGAGAGGAAAGCATATATCCTGTCTCCAACTGAGCATGCATTCCTGTTTCCTACAAGTTTTGCCTTTGCCAAGCCGATTAAAACTGAAAATGTTCAAGGAAAAACCATTATAGTTTTCTTTGGCCTGAATCGACTTACTTTCCTTTTACTCTGTAAAGTTGAAGGAAAGAGTTTTTCAAAGTTTTCTTAGGCTCTCAGTCAACAGCCTCCAAATCTCAAAGACTTGTCATATTATGGTAACTTTTTCCAGTAATAACTTATTTTTTCCCATTTTCCTTAGGGTCAAATTCCTCCCACTGAGAGTGGATAGAAAAGTTGTCTGAATGTTTTTTAACCTGATTCTGCTGTGCAAACATGAAGTCTGAGAATGGGCATACTTTCAGTAAAAATAATATTGGGCCTGCTGTGATTCATTAGCTTAATTAGTTCTAGTATCATGACAAATGGCATAGGTTCCATCACCATGAAGACCAGCTTACTTTACTTACATGGCACTCCTAAATAAGTCCAGGTCTCTTGCACATGTGGGCACTCCTAAATAAGTTCAGGTCTCTTGCACATGTGGACCCTCAGTTATGAAGGGGACCAGTTGAGAGAATAAATGGACTGACTGAGTGATTTCCACTATATACATACACATATTAATTATTACTATTATATCTTATTATATATAATATATAATCATATATTATAGATGTCAATCATATTATATATATACACATATGCATGTGTGTGTATGTATATATATATATATATATATATACACATACATACATACGTATACAAATCATTATATAAATGCTGGAGATGTTGCAGGTTTGTTTCCACACTACCACAGTAAAGAAAATATTTCAATAAATAAATCAAGTCACATGAATTTTTTGGTTTCCCAATGCATATAATAGTTATCATTATACTATATAGTACTTTGTTAAGTGTGGAATAGCATTATGTCTAAAAATGTACATATCTTAATTTAAAAATACTTTGTTGCTAAAAAAATCACTAACCATCATTGGAGCCTTCAGTGAATTATAACCTTTTTGCTGGTGGAAGGTCTTGTCTCAATGTGGTTGGCTACTGACTGATCAGTGTAGTGGTTGCTGAAGTTTGGGGCAGCTGTGGCAGTTTCTTAAAACAACAATGAAGTTTGCACATTGGTTGACCCTCCCTTTCAACTGAACACTTAGAAGCCATGTAGGGCTATTAATTGGCCATTAATTAATTTCTACATTGTTGTGTCTCAGGGTGTAGGAAAGCCCAATCTGAGACAGAGAGACAGAGATAGAGACAGAGACAGAGAGACAAAGACAGGGAGGGAGGGAGGGAGGAAGGAAGGAAGGGAGGAAGGGAAGGAGGAAATGGTTAGTCAACAAAGTGTTCAGAACACACAGAAAAGTTACAAATTAAGTTCACATCATAAATAATTATAATTGTAACATCAAAGATCACTGATCACAGATGACCATAACAGATGTGAAAATAATGAACGTCTGAAATATTGCAAGAATTACCAAAATATGCTGCAGAGAAACGATAAGAGCATATGCTGTTGAGAAAATGTCACCAATAGATTAACCCAATGCAGGGTCGCCACACAGTCTTGATTTGTAAAAAATATAGTATGTGTGAAGCACAATAAAGCAAAGAACAAAAAATCATGGTATGCCTGTACAGAAATTCCTTGGATTTGTTGTTGTTATTGTTATTATTATTGTTTAACAAAAAAGTCCAATGCCAACCTTTTTATAAAAGAAACAACACAAATTATTTTGTTAGCATTTTACTCAAATAAAATCAATCATATATTCAGTTTTTATAACACCAAAGAAATAAATCTAAAACATGCAATAAAATGAATGTAGCATGCACATAGATTAAAACCCCTTTGCAATTTTCATATTTATAATTTCTAAGATGATAATTACCCCATCTAGAATTCTTCAGGAGCAATAGTGTTTCATATCATACTGTCAAACCTTAATATTGATTTTTTTGGAAAGTGTGTATTAAAAAAACTAAAGGGGAGTATTACAAAAAGAGCATTAAAAAAGAGAATGATGAGGCAAGTAGTTTGCAAGGATTTGCAAATAAGAACTGGAGTAAAGGATGTCATCAGACACTTATATGACAAATAAAATCTTAGCGGTCATGCAGTAAGAGCAAGGGATGAGAAATGAATGGCCAAGGTGCTTTATCACAGGCACCCTTCTGATGTGAGGAAAAAGGAAAGAAGACCTCCAGCACACAGAGAGGTAGGTAGAAAGGTAACAATCATTTATTAAGTGCTTACTATATGTCAAGCGTTGTAATAAGTCCTTCATAAGAAAGATGAGCAAAAAGAAAAAATAGACCCCGCCCCTAAAGTGATTACATTGTAATAAGGGAAGATAATTCATAAACAGAATTTGGGAAGTGATGGAATGTGGAAATGCTAGGGCAACCTATTGAGGAACTGTGGTATCAAAGTCCTTCAAGTCATAAGTAGAACAATCAGGAAGGGGCAGGAGTGGGCATGGGAGGGAAGTTACATATTTTTCCATCACTAAGGATGTTATTTCACTTTTTAAAAACCTGAGATATAAAGTCTTTACACTGATCAAATTGAAATTTGGGTTGAAAATTTCAAATGATTATCTATAACCATTCTTGAGAGTTTTTCAAAATGTTTAGTTTTTTTATTTACTATATTGCATTTGCCAAAATAGATAATATTCAGATATACAAGAGGTATTATGGTATTTTAAACTTCTACACTAAGATTTTTTAACTTCAAGTTTATATGCTTTAAATTTAATGCAGCAACATGATGACATAATTTACATTATCATGACCCCACACTACCTGATGGTGACAGTGATGAACTATACTTATGTCGAGATTTTACATACATCAATTCAGAATTGATCTCATAGGCAGTCGTGTGGAATAGTGGATAGAGCATTGGAGGTGGCATCAGCAAGGGCTGAATTCAAACCCTACTTCAGATACTTACTAGCTATGTGAGTTCTCTCAACCTCAATGGCCTCATTTGTAAAGTGGAGATAAAATAACACCTGCTTACTAGTTTGTTGCAGGAATCAATTCAAATTTTAGACACACACACGTAAAAGCACATTGCAAACATGCAAGTTCAGCCATTATTATATTCAATATTAAATGATTACTGGACTATATTCATTATCAGTTAGAGTAAAAGCTAGTCTCTTAATGAACAATTAGAACTTTGTTTTCCTTGGAGAAAAACATGTTTGCATTTATGTTGGTAAAAACACTTAAAAATTCCAAAAAAATGTGGCCATTGCATTTCCACTCTACTATAAAGCCGAGCACGAGCAGCTTTCCAGAGGTCTACTGCTGTGAACAGCTTTCATGGTTCTGATTACATAGTATAGTAAGCTCTCTATTTATTCCATAACAAATCAGAGTAAAACATTCATAGAAAATCAAAACACAGCATTCACCATATCACAATGCAAACAACTTATCACTACAATGGCCACATAGTTTTCACCAAAGTGGGGTCACAATAGTTTTCAACAAAGTACATTCATTTAGTCAATCACAAAAATCCTTAATTCAATCACAAAGTACAAAAGTCAAAGTTCTCCACCCCTAGGTCACAGTAAGTGACTCAGTCAATACACAGTATCCAAGTAGAGTCTTCTTTCAGCTTGACTCGAGGCTGGCTCTCAGCTTCCATGGATCTTTTTCCATGATCCCAGCTCTGTCACCTGGGTTCAAAGACAGGCAGCTCCCAGTTCCTTGTCCACCTCCTTGTCCAGTTCTTCATCCAGTTCCCATTCCATATTGAAGTTCACAGTGTCCAGTCCACTTCAAGTCCTTCACAGTTCCTCTTTCTGGGAAGACAAAGCTTGACAGAGCCACAATAATATTCATGCACATTGCCAGCACTATCATCAAATCACTATCTGCCTGTGAAATCAACTCAGACCCACTAACAAGGTCTGAGAACTCAGCACAAATCAACAAAGAAATCAACACAAACTCACAAACAAGGTCCAAGAGGTCAGCACAAATCATCAGTAAAGTCCCAGAACATCCAAAACCCTCCTCAAGGACTTCTATAAACAAACAAACAGAAAATCCTCTTTCAGGGCTTCCAGTAAGGTCCCAGGGCTTCTGTACAAAGTATCACAAACAAACATCAACAGAGACAGAGCAGACCAAGTGTCTAGATACCACAAGTTTTCTCCTTCTTGACTTTGCCACCACAAGAGTCCTCTTCTCAGTTCTGCTGTCCCCAGCCTGGGGCTCTCCTTAGATAGCTCCTTTCCAGGAGTTCACAAGTTCTAGGGTTCACAAGTTGTAAGGGTCACACTTCTGCTTCTTAATAGACTTGATACAAGGCTCAAAAGAAACTTGAAGGAAACAAGGTGTTAATTCAATAGCTGAAACAAAGTGTGAATGACTTCTTTGCTTGCCATTTCATCTACCCACCCCCAAAGGATCTCTCAACACTGCTTCTCCTCAATTCCCTCAATTATGCATGCCTCAGTTTGGAAAATTCTAGCTCAATGGACACACACACACACACAACACACACATATACACACACTCATGCACACACACACAGAGCATATGCTCAAAATATGTACCTGTCAGATATTGGGTGACCTGTGAAGATCACATATGGGCATAACAATTCATATGTAGTTATTATTCAGTAGTTTTCTTCAGTCAAGTCTGACTCCTTATGTCCTCATTTGGGGTTTCTTGGCAGAGATACTGGAGTGGTTTGCATTTCCTTCCTCCATTCATTTTTCAGATGAGGAAACTGAACCCAACAAAGTTAAGTGATTTGCTCAGTGTCACATAGCTGGTAAGTATCTGAGGTCAGATTTGAACTTAGGAAGATTAGTCTTCATATCTAGACACATATTCTAATGGATGCATAGATATGACCATAGCTCCCTGAGACTAGATTTTTTGTATGTTTTTAAGAGCAGGCACATTACTTAATAGTTACACCTTCTGTACATAGAATATTTTTCTGGAGGATTTAAAACCACCATCTCAGAGGAATCAGAATACCCAAAGGGCAATGAGAATATGCATGGTAGGCATAAGTAGACTGCGGAGTATTACCAGTGATGTCTGGAGAGAAGAAGTAGCATCATCAAGGAGGAAGCAGAATCATCAGGAATGATCAAGACATCATCAAGGATGAAATAGCACCATCAAGGAAGGAGTAGGATCATCAAAGATAAAATAGTATCATCAACAATGATCCAGACCCCTTCAAATATGAAGTGACATCATCAAGGATTAGTATCATCAAGAATGATAAAGACATCATCAAGGCAATGCATGATCAGAAAAGTAGTACAAGTAGACTTGACTTGTAGTAAGTGTAAAGGGTAAAAATCAGATGGTTAACTGGAGGACTGCAAAGACGCAAGACTACAAGATGTTAAAAGACCTAAAGGGAGACTTTTTGGAGTATAAGAATTATTCCAGAAAGAAAAAAGAGTGAGTGGGTTATAATCTGCACCACTGGCAAAAACAAAAAACAAAAACAAATTGAAGAGAATAAGGAGATACGATATTATTAAAGTGCCAATAGCAACCCCAAAAGATGGAGAATGTTCCTCCTTGAAAGAAAAGAAAGAAAAAAAGACCCTTTTTAATACTGGCAACATTGGCAACTCAAGGATTTTCCTAATCTCACACAATGGGGTATTTGTCAGTGAAGCAACTAAAGGTTTTGAATCCTGAATTTAATTGGAAGCATAAAACAGTGAGAAATCCTTTTTTGTGCAACTTTCTTAAGTAGAGTAGTTGGCCCACTTCCAGAAATATTGAAACTTCCCAGTATTTATGTGCTCATATATGGATGCTTTAACATCTCTTGTTTTCATCTGCAGAAATTATTAAGTACTTGTAAGTACAAGAGTGAGATTCACTCCAGGATGGCATGGGAAGAAAACAAAAAGCAATTAAGAAATGTGTCTTCCTGAACAGGCAATTTTCAGAGATAGAAATTAAAGATATCTATAAGCATATGGAAAAATGCTCTAAATCACTATTGATTCGAGAAATGCAAATCAAAACAACTTTGAGGTACCACATCTCACCAGTCAGATAGGCTAAGATGACAAAACAGGAAAATAACAAGTACTGGAGAGGATGTGGAAAAATTGGAA
>CM053599.1:29370713-29412028 GCA_028646575.1 Pseudocheirus occidentalis | reverse complement strand
AAAATAAAGGAGTTAGACTAGAGGACCTCCAAAATCACTTCCAACTTCATATTTATGATCATATAACTCCAGGATAATTTTAAAAGACAATTTAATTGCACAATGGGAAGAATACAGCATTGATTCAGCTGAGTGCAGCTTCTTTGTGATCATGTTGGCCACATTGTTGGTCTGCTGGCAGGAAGTCTAAAGGATTATATTCTCTCACTTTAATACTAAAGACAACAGGAAGTTCTGTGAATGGCTCAAGATTTTAGTCCTCTGAGCCAATTAGATCTTGAGGATGGTTTCAATACCTTTTATGGAAACAATGATAATAACCACAAACCTAATCTAATCTGATGGGGCAAGGCTTTGGGATTTTGTTGTTTCTTGAAATGGAGGAATCTACCTAGGTTCCCCCTCATTGGAACCTACATAAATCATAGCTTTAGAGCTTTTGGATACACATGAAATAAATCATTTAGTTCTATCTCCTCATTTACATTTATCTCATCTGGTTATTTTAAAACATAATGTCTTAAAGATATATAAGGGAATATTGGATGAGGAAAAGAAAATCTGAGAAATGATCATGTAAATTGCACCAGACACAAAAGAGGAGGAAACTAATGGAGAGAGAGTGGCAAGAAAGACCAGGCAAACCCAGAGTCAGTGGAGCCCACATTATAATAGCCAGAGAATGAACCCAAAGTGAACTAAGAGTCAAGGTAATTGATATGCAAGAGCAGTAGGATGGTTACCAAGACAACAGAGCTGGGTCTCAGAAAAGCATGTGCAAGGTGATGCAAATAACAGTCAACTACAACTGGGGTGGGAAGTCTAGGAGGGATGATGGAAAGATAATTGAGTAGCCATAGGAAAAAGGAGTGGTACCTGGGAGTAATCACAGACAAGCCAAGATTTGGGAATGTGACTTAATGAATAGTATATGCTATATTCAGATGCTAAAGACTACTAGAGCTATTCATACCCAAAAGGCTTATTCCCCATGTTTTAGTTGAACTTATTTGGGTTTCATTAAACATATAGATGAATACAGGTTTGGTTTTTTATTTCTAATTTATTCCAGGATCTCAAAAAGACCATTGATGGGGGGTGGGACAAGGAAGAGGCTGAGAGAGAGTGAAAACAACAGTATTAATAGCTAATATTTATCACTGCTATATTTTAAGGTTTGTGAAACATTGTTCACTCAGTTACTGTGGTTAACCCAAAGTTCCAATTATAATCTATGTCATCTGAAAAAAAAAAAGTTACTCTTGCCTCAAAATGCCAGACCTATGATTTGCAAGATCCCTATATGCTTGAAGTAATAAAATAATCAGATTTCAGTAGTTTAGAGCAGGATGGAACTTTATAAACCATCTAGTCCAATTCTATAATTTTATAGAACAGGAAACAATCTGTCCTGAAGAGATTAAGTAAACTAAGTCTTCCTATCTCTGATACACAAGTGACTAATGCCCCTATTTATATGTCATCTGTTTACTGGACTGAATTACTTTAAAGCTGAAATAAACATTGTAAATTAAAGTAATTGGTCACTTCAGTGAGCTCAGGTGTTCATCTTATTTAGGTAGGCAATTTCAGTCAAAGTAGTGCATTGATAACCAGGATCTTATCAGTCAAGAAAAACAGACAATGAAAAAGTTAATCATGATGTACTTTGGTAAGGTTATTAAATGAAATTACTGGCACTTTTTTGGCATTTTATATTATCGTGATAATGTAAACAAAATCTCCAGCTTTGTAAATTAAAACTAGTCTTCTAAGTAAAGTTCAAAGATTAGCTAACAATTCAGTTTTAGACTTACCATCTATTCATTTTAATAAATATTTATTAAACACCTACTAGACCCTGAGGATACAAATATTAGACTGTTCTTGCCTTCTTGGAGCTTATAGATTTTTTGAGGAAGATAAGTGTGGGTAATGGCCTAAAGTATTAAACTGAACAAGCTCAATTTACTTTTTGAACAGAAACAGCAATCAGTGAAGGTAAGGGAGAAAATGTTTCAATTCAGTAGTCAGTAAGGTGTGGGAGATAATGTACTAGGCTACTTTGGAACACAGAAGAGTGATCCAGGGCTTTATTTTGGGGAGGGGGGAATTGTTATTTTTCTCAGATTTCATCATAGTTCTGTGGATTAACATATAGTCAACAGTGGTGGCATTAGTTACTATTAAATGGTACAAACAGAAAGTTATCAAATAGTCCAAGGACTGGATTTTTCTACAAGATATTTTCATATTAATGAATATAAATAACCCCTTTTGAAGTCTGAAAAGTTCCAGTTTATTTTATATTACCTGATTTTCTTCTATATCTGTAGTATGTGTCAATGGATTTCATAATATTCATTTTCATTTTACTATCTTTTCATTTACGCATCAGTTCTATCTCAAGTAATTTTAATTCTGTTTTCCCCCCTGAGAGCATTGAAATCCTATGTGAAAATAAAGGAAACTATTGTTCCTAATGTAAATTCAAAATAAGCGTAATAGATTTCAGCTATGACAATTGCTCCCCCATTTAGAAGATGAACACCTAGTTAGATAAAGAACATCACTACTCCTATCATTGGAATGCATTCTGTTACCATGACAACTCATGTTACCAGCTTGCCTAGGATAAAAAAGTGTTTGAAATCTTTTTCTTAATATAAGATTTTCTCAAAAATCATACTCTCAACATTCCAATTTGGGGATCTTCATTTCTTCTTTAATTATGGGCTTCTTTTTTAAAAGCTAGCAGCTAAAGAGGTTATTTAGGATAAATTTACCATTGAAATAAAATGATTGGAAATCATAGGCAGAATGCAAATGAGCATGGGAAATAAAAACATTTTCTTGGAAGCAATCATTTTCTGAGGTCTTCCAGATGAATTAAATGACGGGAGATGATGCAACTACTTATCAAGAGATTATTTGATTTGACATAGAATGATCCAGTTATTTTTTTTCCATTTGGACATTATAATGACTAAGTTCATGTTCCTCTATTGTTAATGAAGAAGTGGCTAGTGTTCCTTCTTAGTGCTATGCTCAGTTGCTGTCAAGGAGTATAGTTTTATTATGGATTTTCTTTTGGAATGGGAGCTATGGAATTATTTGGGTCATTAAAAATGGTAGGGGGGGCGTTTCATGGAACATGATGGGGATAGCCTTGTATCTTTATTGATAAGCTTGTGTTTTGCTTTTGTGAAATATTTTATTTCAGTAACGTATGAAAACATGAATGAAGGAATTTCATAAGTAACAATGGGAAGGAATCCTAAGAAAGACTGAATTGTCCCTCTTCTAGTAGGATTATAGGTACATTTCATTTTGTTTAAAAAAACCTTTTACTCCTATACCATCTGATAACCATAATCTAATCTATCTCATTCCCTGAACCATCACAAAGATTGGGCTCTTTGGATTAAAAAACAAATAAGTGAGGTATAAAAAATTAAATCATCCATAGTTCCTTTTTTAAACTATTTTTATTTATTTCACTAAACATTCCCCAATAACATGCAAATAAATTTTAACAATTATTTTTTGAACTCTGAGTTCCAAGTCCTCTCCCTTACTTTCACCCCTCTCCACTCCTTGAGAAGGCAAGCACTTTGATTTCGATTATACAAGTGAGGCTGTGCAAAACATATTTCTATATTAGCCACATTGCAAAAGAAAACACAAGCAAAAATCATAAAAAGTAAAGTTTTTTTTTAATGTCTACTTCAATCTGCATTCAGAGTTCATCAGTTCTCTCTCTAGAGGTTGATTCCATCTTTCATAATGAATGAAATTGTCTTAGATCATTGTCTTAATCATAGTACTTAAGTCTTTCACAGCTGATCATCTTTACAATATTGCTGTTGTGGTGTACAATGTTCTCCCGTTCTGGTCATTTCACTTTGCATCAGTTCTCATAAATCTTCCCATTATTTTTCTGAAACTATCTTGCTTATCTTTTCTTATGGTAAAACAGCATTCAATCACAATGATATACCACAACTTGTTCGATCATTTACTAATTGACAAGTATCCCCTCAATTTCCAGTTCTTTGCTACCACAAAAAAAAAGCTGCTATAAATATTTTTGTACGGCTACTTTTCCTTTTGCTTTGATCTTCTTAGGATGCAGATCTGTCACCCAGTTCTTATCTGTGGCTACAAGAAGTTGTAGTATGCTCAGTGGCCACACTGTAGTAAACCATCTTGACACTTTGTTCCAACTGCCACGAAGGCAGCTAAAACAGGAGCTGTGGAACACTCAGAGCTTTGTCAGGCATTGAAGACACCAAGGTCATTCATTGCATTCTGGGTCATCGCAAGTCATTTTGACTTTTTTCCTAACAGTGGACTTCGATGATTCAGAAAGAGAGCAAGGCTGACAACTCTGTGCATGTCTGCCTCACATAATTCCAAGCCACTGGCAATTAGGATATCACCCTTGATCTCACTGGTTCTCCTAAAAAAAAATGCATGATGAACAATGGAACACTGGTATTGCTGAGTCAAAGAGTATGCACAATTTTATAGACCTTTGGGCATTCTTCCACAACCTCTTCAGCATTTGTCATTTTCCTTTTCTGTCGTGTTAGCCAATCTGACAGTGGTGAAATGATATCTCAGAGTTATTTTCTTTTTCTAATCAGTAGTGATTTAGAACATATTTATGTGCCTATTGACAGTTTTGATTTCTTCTTCTGAAAACTGCCTATGCACATCCATTAACTATCAAGTGGGGAATGGATCTTATGTTTATAAATTTGGCTCAGTTACATATATATTTGAGAAATGAGGCTTGTATCAGAGGAAATTGTTGCAAAATTTTCCTGTTTCCTACTTTTCTTCTAACTTTAGCTGCATTAATTTGGATGTGCAAGAACTTTTTTATTTCATATAATACAAATTATCTGTAGTATTTCCCATAATCTCATCTATCTCTTGTTTGACCATAAATCCTTCCCTTATTCATGTATCTGAGAGGTACATTTTTTCCATGCTCTTCTAATTTATTTATGATATCATCCTTTCTATCTAAATGTTTTATTGATTTTGTCCTTATCTTCGTATTTGGGTATTGTTGGTCTATGTCTACTTTCTGTGAAACTGCTTTCCAGTTTTTCCAGCAGTTCTAAAATTTCATTTATTGTTTATTTTTTTCATTTAAGGTATTTTTCCAGTTACAGGTAAAAATAGTTTTCAACATTCATTCTGTAAGATTTTGAGTTCCAAATTTTTCTCCTTTCTTCCATTCCTTCCCCTCTCCCCAAGACAGCAATTACACACACACACACACACACACACACACACAATGACATTAAACATATTTCCACAGTAGTCATGTGAAAGAAGAGTCACAACAAAATGGAGAAAACCATGAGAAAGAAAAAAAGTGAAAATAATATGCTTTGGTCTACATTCAGACTCCATTGTTCTTTCTCTGGATGTGCATAGCATTTTCCATTATGAGTCTTTTTTAATTGTCCTGGATTATTGTATTGTTGAGAAGAGCTAAGTCTATCATAGTTGATCCACGTACAATTGTCTTGGGTCATTGTATTGCAATACCACTACTAACTCTTGTATCCCAGAAATTAAAAAAAAAGGATGGGAAGAAGGACCTATATGTACAAAAATATTTAGAGCAGCTCTTTTTATGGTGACAAAGAATTGGAAATTGAAGAGATGCCCATCAATTGGGGAATGGATGTTTATGTGACTGTGATATACTAGTGTGCTATGAGAAATAATGAACAGGATTCTTTCAGAAAAACCTGGGAAGACTTATTTGAACTGATATAAAATGAAGTGAACAGAACAGGACATTATATACAATAACAGCAACATAGTATGATAATCAACTGTGAGTAACTTAGCTATTCTTAGCAACAGAATGATCCAATACCTCACCTACCCCCAGCATTGTGACTGTATAATAACATTCAAAGCTGTCTTTTAGCACGTTGAGGTTTACAAAGCATTTTATGTGTGTGTTACCTCACTTGGGATGGCCCTGTCAAGCAAACATTACAATTATTATTAAGCTCATTTTATAGATGAAAGAAACTAAGTCTCAGAAAAGTTAATGCCTTATCTATGGTCACATAGGTAGCAAATGCCAGAAGCAGGATTCAAATCCTGGCCTCTCCTGACTCCTTGTCCAAACTTCTTTCCACAATACTGAGCAACCCACTCTGTGAATACCTTTCTACAGTCAGATTAAAATTCTTTATATTCCTTTACAGAATATATGTTTGTTATCTACTTTTTTTCTTTTCCTATTTATAAAAAAAGTTCCATAAAGGAAAAAAATCTTCTCTTTTATTAAAAAAAATGCATTCCTAAATAAACTCCTATATGCTTAGCTAATACTATATACACAATAGGTATGCAATGAATGTTATTAGACCATGGAAGAAGTGAAAGATGAAGATGTGAATTGTATCGCCATGATTATTACATATTTAGCGAGACCTACACACAGTTGGTGCTAATGTGTGTATGTGTTTTTTAAATCTTAAAAAAAAGATTTATTTTTCTTTACACTATTAAAAAAAACAGAATGATGCAAGACAATTCTGATGAACTCACGATGGAAAATGTCCTCCACCTCCAGAGAAAAAACTGATGGAGTCTGAATGAAGATCAAAATTTACTTTTTAATCCTTTATTTTACTTTTCTTTTGGTCGGTGCTTTTCCCTCTACAACATAACAAATATAGAAATAGGTTTTGCATCACTGTACATACATAGCCTATATCAAATTGCTTGCCTTCACAATGAGGGGGGAGAGGAAAGTAGAAGGGGAGAATTTCAAACTCAATTTTTTTCAAATGAATGATCAAATTGTTTTTACATGTTATCAGAAAAAAATAAAATATTTGGGGGGGAAAGAATGGTGACTTTGATTGCTTTCTGGTTTGTTTACTTAAGAATGGATGATGCATTTTGACAATGGCTTTTTTGCATCTATTGATATAGTCATATGATTTTTGTTGTTATCGTTAATGTTAGATCCATTATGCTGATATTTTCCTAGTATTGAACCAACCTTTTACTCCTACTGTAAATTTTTGTAATATACTGCTGTGATCTCCTTATAAGTATTTTATTTAACATTTTTGCATTAATATTTATTAATCAAATTGGTCTATAGTTTTCTTTCTCTGACTGATTTTGCTCTCCCTGGTTGAAGTATCAAAACCATATTTAAGTCATAAGAGGAAATTAGTAGGACTCCTTCTTTACCTTTTTTTTTTCAAACTAGTTTATGTAGTATTGTCTCTTAACTGTTTGGCAGAATTCACTTGGAAATTCATCTGGCCCCAGGGGTTTTTCCTTAATGAGCTCATTTATAGCATGTTCAATTTCTTTTTCTGAGATAGATTTAATCAAGTATTCTTTTTTCCCTTCTGCTAATCTGGGCAGTTTATATTTTTTAATATTTATCTATTTACTTAGATTGTTCATTTTACTATCAAATAATTGGGCAAAATAAATACTAGTAATTGCTTAAACTTAATCTTCATCAGTAGTGCATTCACCTTTTTCCTTTTTGATGCTAGTAATTAGGATTTCTTTTTTTTGTTCAATTAAATTAACCAACAGGTTAATTTATTGGATTTTTCATAAACCAGCTCCAACTTCTACTTATTAACTCAATAATTTTCTTACTTTCAGTTTTATTAGTCTCTCCTTTGATTTTCAGCATTTCCATTTTGGTGTTTAATTGGGGACTTTTAGTTGTGTGTTTTTCTAGTTTTTTAGTTGTATGTCCAATTCATTTATCTATTCTTTCTCTCTCTGATACACATATTTAGAAATGTAAAGTTTCCCCTAAGTAGTGTTTTGGATGAATGCCACAGTTTTGGGAATATTGTCTCATTATTGCCATTCTCTTTAATGAAATTATTGATTGTTTCTGTAATTTGTCCTTTGACCCATTTAACCGTTAACTTTAGGATTAGATTATTTAGTTTCCAATTAGCTTTTAATCTATACTTCCAAGCCCTTTACTGAATGTAATTTTATTGCGTTATGCTCTGAAAAGGGTGCATTTAATATTTTTGCTTTTCTGCACTTGATTGTGAGGTTTTTATGCCCTAATCAATGGTCAATTTTTATAAAGGTAGCACGTACAGCTGAGAAAAAGGTATACTCCCATTCACTTTTCTCCAGAGGTCTATCATATCTAACTTTTTTACTCCTTGACTTCTTTCTGCTTTATTTTGTGGCAAGATTTATCTAGAGGAGAAAGAAGGGGCCCGTCTAATATAGTTGTACTGTTTCCTCCTGTACTTCATTTGACTTTTGCTTTAAGAATTTGGATATTACGCAATTTGGTGCATATATGTTTAATGATGATATTACATCATTGTGTCTGGTGTCTTTTAGCAAGGTGTCATTTCCCTGTGTATCCCTTTTAATTGAGTCTACTTTTGCTTTGTCTGAGATCATGATTGCTGTCCCTGCCTTTTTTAATTCAGCAGAAGTATAATAGATTCTCTTCCAGATCCTTATTTTAACTCTGTGTCTCTCTGCTTCACATCTTCTTCTTGTAAACAACATATTGTTGGATTCTAATTTCTAATCCATTCTGCTATTTACTTCCATTTTATGGGTATGTTTATCACCTTCAAATCCACAGTTACAATTACTAACTATGGATTTCTCTCCATCTTATTTGGATGCAGAACCAGACATTGACAACTCCATTGTCTATATCTACTTTGGGGTCACAGTTCAAGGGTGCCTCTTTAGGCACACTTTTGATCAAGAGGGAGTGGACCCCCTGTTGGTCAGTATCACTTCCAATCCCAATGGATTGAGGAATGGTATCATTTTTGGTCCCAAGGGAAGAGAGGCCCTGAGAAGCAGTATTGATTGCTATCTCAAGGGATCAGCAGCCTTTCCTGGGTAAGGACCAGAATGCAGACCAAGAGAGAAGTGAACACACCTCTCCCCAGATCATGCCATCTTGGAAGCATTGAAGACTTCCAAACTCTCAGAACTACCTCTGAAAACAGCAGAAATACTGCTGTTTGAGAGAATTAACTTGCAAATTCATCTGGTCCTGGGGATTTTTCCTTAGGGAGCTCATTTATAGCTTGTTCAATTTCTTCTAAGATAAGGTTATTAAAATATTATTTTTTCCTCTTCTGTTAATCTGGACAGTTTATATTTTTGTAATATTCATCTATTTCACTTAGATTGTCAAGTAAATCTTGATCTTTTCCTGCCCCAAACTTCTACAGACACTTCTAGGGCACTGATTCAGTCCACAGAGAAGAAGTATACTGATAGCTAACCTTACCTGGCTGTCAGCCCAGGTGTAGACAAAACAATGCTATAATAATTGTGATGGTTAGCCCATATCAACTACTAGTTCTGGTATGGGAGCTGAGAGATCAGTCAGTGATAGGAGAACTAGATCTATTGGACCAAAAACTAGGCTGTTATGATGTTATAGGTAAATCTGAAGATAGTTATAAATGAGATAATATTTGAAAAGCACTTAGCATAGCACATAATAGGTGTTTAATCAATTCTCCTTTCTTCCTTCCCTCCTTCCTACCTTCCTTCCTTCCATTTGTTCATCCTTTTTTCTTCTCTTTTATCCTATTTAGCACTATATATCAGGTACTTTACTTAACATCAGGAATATAAAAGTAAAAAATGAAACAGTGCATGACCTCAAGGAGCTTACATTCTAATAGGGGAGGTAGCAGATATATACACAATACAGGGTAGATGGACGATAACTTAAGAAGGGAAGACACCAGCACAGTCTCTCAGTGTAGGTTATAAGTCCTCCTTCCCATCCTATGTGACCATCCTCAACATCTTCCAGTAAATCTTCTACAGGGGTTCCAATCAACCACTTGGATTCCTTAAGATCCCTTGACTTTACATGAGTACCAATGTAATATGCAAGTTGTCCATCTCTCACTATGACTAGCCAACCTACCTTTCTGGTCCTAGCTCTCCTTGCTCTCTCATCCACTACCCAAAGCCATAAAAGTCTCACTTCTTTTCATTCATAATTCTGGAAATGGGTAAGAAGAAATGTGATGAAACAGAGAGAGGATTAGGTTCAATCATGGCTGTGCCATCTTGGGTAAATCAATTCCCTAAGCCTTGGTTCTTAATCTTTAAAATTTGGCAGTTGGATCCAATGACATGTCAGGTCCCTTCAAGCTTTAAATATAGGATTACAAGAATTGACCTTTGGAGATAAAGAAGCTGGGAGATTTAGCTTGGGCATCTACATCATGACACTTGCCTGCCTGTAAGATTTCTGTAAAGGCTTTCGGTCTGCCATCTAGTGGCCACTGATTTAGGAATGTGAGTTCCTAAAATTAGTTAAGTAAATTTAGAACTCTTAAGAGATTAAAAATAACTCTCTATATTAATCATGATGCATGAAACACTTAGAACCTTCACAAAATATATATAATTTAACAATGTAAAAGTGCACTGAAATGTGACTTTCTTTTATTATTTGTCATCACAGGTCACATTGTTGGAATCTCCGCTCAATGTTTCAAATTTATTCTCAGAAAAAAGAATCAACCTTTTCCCAACACTTGCCTAAGGGAATTTCAATAGAAATAGAGAAAGGAGACTCTTGAGGGCTGGACAAATAGAGTGAGTAGTATCCTTTAGGGTATAGTCGTGTAGGAAGGGATGGCTATATGTCTGATAACACTCTCATTTGCAGGCACAGAAGCCTCCTCAGAGAACAGATGCTCATTTGTCAGAGATATTACATTAGAAATCAATTCTGGACACAGTTTGGACTATATGGGTGATAGAGTCCCTTTCAGCTTCCAAAAAAAGAGTACATTCCAGCATGGGAGACAAGCCGAACAATGTCACAGAGATGGGATATCAGGTTGGTTTCATAGGGATAATGAGTATGTGGAAATTTATTATGTAAGATAAACACTGGGGGTGCTATATTATAAAAACAAGACTAAAAAGTATAAACCTTCCTAAGTAGCCAGTGGGGAGCTGTTGAAAGATTTTGAACAGAACAATAACATGACAACATTTATTCTTCAGGAAGATACCTTGGAAGTGGGATAAGTAGTAGGTTGGAGAGGAGACAGAGAAGATGAGGCAGAATAGTTAAGATTTTACAATAATCAGAAATCAGGAAGAGAATGAGAAATCAGTTAACTGGGTGGTTGGAAAGATAAGTAGAGGACTTTGCTCAGAAACCAAAAGAGAGGCAAGTATGCATAAGGAGGAAGTGGTCAACAATTTCATCCCCTCTCCACCTACCTTCTCAGCTGACAACCTTGCTTCATATTTCAATTACATAATTGAGGCCATTCTCCCAAAGCATACATGTCTCCCCTCATCTCATATCACTCAGACACCTTCTGTTACTACCTCCTCTGTCACCCATGTCTCACATGAACCGATGGCCCTTCTCCTGGCCAAGCCAAACCCCTCCACATTGACAAGTCATTCCATTCCATCTCATTTTCTCCAGCAGATTGCCCCTTTTGGCATCTCCACTATCTCATTTATCTTCAATCTCTCTCTCTCTCTCTCTCTCTCTCTCTCTCTCTCTCTCTCTCTCTCTTTCTCTGTCTATGGCAGCTTTCTAAAGCATACAAACACAACCATGTCTTACTCATTCTCAAAAAGCCCTCCCTCAATCAATCATCCATGATTGATCCAATACTGTCATCCTGTATCTCTCCTCCCTTTCATAACTAAATTCCTTGATGTGGTATTTACAATTGGTGCCTCCATTTCCTTTTCTCTCATTCTCTTCTTAGCTCTCTGTAGTGTGGTTTCCAATCTCATCATTCAACCCAAAGTGCTCTCTCCAAAATTACCAATGATCTCTTAATTGACAAATCTTAAGGCCTCATTCTTCTTGGGTCTTTGTCCAAATAGGTGAAATGGGTATGTCTACACCCTTTAAACTGGAGGCGCTCTCAAATACTCAAAGGCTCATTTACCTGTACACTAATAAAGTTGATCCAAGAAATCTTCTGATCAACACTCAGTAGAATTAATAAAGGTGATGATGGGACATATAGGCGCTGGTTTTCACAGCTTGCAAATTATGGCCGCCTGTATAGTTCCTGAATACCAAAGTTGATTTGGTAATTAAATCTAACATCTATAACAGTGGGGAGAAGTGTGGTAAAGTGGAATATGTATTGAATCTATAATCAGGGAATCTGGTTTCAAATCCTTACACTTCTACTTACTAGCTGTGTGATGTTCTTATCCATATAAAATGAAGAGGTTAGATTTGATGGCTCCTAAGGTCCCTTCCAACACTAGATGTATGAGCCCATGATCCTGACTTGAGGGTCTTAGACCCTTGAAAAGAGGGGCTTTGAATCCCAACAAACAGCAAGCTTTGACATTTTGCCACTATGCATTTTCTCAAAAAATGGATATTAACAGTAAAGTTGTTATTAGTGGCTATCTTCAGGATTTTTGATGTTGAAAGTGTTCTTACACTTGAAGAAACTAGGAACTGCACATTCATTTATCCAAATCTTATCTATATCATTGGCATCTGCCCATTTATGTCCCTTCTTCCCCAGTCTCCTGTCCCCTGCCCCACCCCCACTCCCAATAACCTGGGTTCTTTCTTAGAAAAAAATGAGTGATGCTCAGAGAAAGCATGGCTATCATGCTTCCTTTGCCCTTTGTATAAAGACTCAGAGGAAAGTATTGAGACTTCACATCTCAAAAATGTAAACATCTGTCCAGTTTGACAGTTTTCCAAAAGGAATCAGAGCATAAGCAAGCTCCTGTGTAACATAAGTGTCAAAGGATTAAATTGAAGATATTTCCTTCTTGGAAGCAGCAAGAGCAGCAGCAAAAGTCAGCTTGTGACACTGCTGGAAAGGTTTCCTAAGGTTTCCTGAGATTCACTACCATTTCTGGCACTAAACCCAACTTGAGCTATCAGAAGCATATGGGAGTTGGAAAATTATGATGGTGGTGAAATGTAAGACCATTTTCTAAATGATCTAAATCTAAAAGATCTAAGAAAAGGAATAGCCTGGATCCCTGTTCTCTTGGTCTATAGAGACTTTAAGGGTCATCACTGACAACTGCTGACTCTAAGCAAAGCCAAAGGCCTTTAAAAAGGTGGGTGGGGAAAGTTAGTGAGAAAGCCACATGATGAAGTGGAAAGAGCACTGGGTTTGGAGTTGTAGGGCCCGTCTGAATTCTTTATCTATAAAATGAAGTGTTTGGATTAGATAGCCCTGAGGTTCTCTCCTGCTCTGAATCTATTATTCTAAACTCAGAACCCAGATAAGAGAGGTTTTTGTAAGAGTTCTTGAATCCATATTTGCAGCAAGCATTTTTATTTTGTCAACATATATTTTCTCCATCAATGGATACCCAATCTAAGTGATATGGAGTGGATGGCTGCAAAATCTTTTGATGTTAAAAAAAAAATCTGTTCTCTTACTTGGAGAAACTGGGATCCATTGGAGCTGATAAGAAATTAGAACATTACTGAGTTCTAATCTTGTCACTGTTGAGGAACATCTGTGTCAAGGTACTGGACAGTTTGATCTTTGCTTGCACCCTCCCCTAATGTCGATAATGTCTCTGCAGCTGCTGATTTAACAGGGGGCTATAAAAGCAGGGAAAGAAGAAAACAGGGGTGTTTGGAAAGCTAAATGGACAAAGGCAACCAGACAACGTCCTTCTGCTTAATGAATTCTCTGCGAGATGGGAGTGGGGACCTCATTTGGGGGTGATGGGTGTATTGACCAATGGTCAGATGTTAGGAGGATAACCACATGTAGTTTGCAACGGAGCAGAGCTGCCCCCACACTTAAGTGTGGGCTTCCTTTCCCCGCTGAAACAGGGAGCTCCACAGACTTGCCCTCCCTCTTGGTAGAGCATTTTGGTCAGACGCGCGTGGGGGGTGGGGTGGGGGGGGTGCTCCCGCGCGTACTGAAGCCTGCTTCTCCACCTTTGCGGTCCCGCTGCCTCTGTCCAGCGGCCAGATTGCGCACCTGTGTGCCCTGGGACGGCGGGAGCTCTGGGCGCATCCCGCGCTCGGGCCAGCCTATCTGCGCGCCCCGCTCCCCGTCTGGCTCGCGCTGACCGTACGCGCGCCAATCCCCTTCCCCCGTACCCCCTCCCCGCCGCTCTTTGTGCCCGCCCCGGTCCCGGGCCAGCTCAGGGAGCGCGCGGCCGCCAGGGTTGCGCCGGCCTTGACCTCGGGCGGGCGAGCAGCCGGGGGCGGTGCTGACACCACGGCAGGCCGGGCCCCGGGGCCCCCTGGGTGGGGCGGAGCCGAGGGCGCCCACAGGCAGCGGAGGGCGGGGAGGAGACGAGGGCGGGCACGCGGCGGGGGGTGACTCAGTCTCTGCAGCCTCAGCAGCCTCAGCAACCTCGGCCTCCGCTGCTACTGCTGCCTCCGCCGCGGCCGGCTCCTTCGCCGTCTCCGGCTTTCTCGGTGCTCGCCTCCGCTCGCTCCGCTGGCCGGGAGAGGGGAGAAAATGGCGCTTCCCCCGGCCGCCGAGGCAGCCGCACTGAGTCCTCCGGAGCCCCCCGCCGCGAGTGCCCGTGAGCTTCCCGGGCCGCCCGACGCAGAGGAGCCGTTGGCTATGCAGCGCCTGGCGGAGTTGAGGCCGGAGCCCGGCGGGGTCCCCTTGCACTCTCCCTGGACCTTCTGGCTGGACAGGTGAGGCCAGGCCCGGGGCTAGAGGCCAGGCCGAGCGAGCCGCACAGCCGCGGGGCCCTGGGCCAGTCCCCGCCAGCCCCCCGCGGCCCAAGCGGGGTGGGGGTAGGGGGAGTTGCGGCGCCGGCCCCGCCCCCGACGGGGCGGCCCACTCCTGCCCAACCCATCACAGTCCGGCCCACCCTGGCCAGGAGCTGCTGCTGCCAGGCCCGCTTTGTCTCCCTAGATGGCTGGCCCGCCCCTCTCCCCTCCAGAGCTTGCTCTCTGATCTCTTCTTTCAGCCCAGAGTTTCCTTCAACACCCCACTGGGTTCCCTACACCAAACTGCATCTCCCCTTCGCTCTGCACCCTGCCCTGCCTCCCTTCCTGCCTCCCGCCTCCACCTTTCTTTCCTTTCCTTCCCTGGGTACGGAGCCATCCCCTCCACAGAACCATGGCCCAATCACCCTGGCTCCCTGGGGCCACCAGATTGACCAGATTCCTTCCACTACCTACATAGTCCTCTTTTCGCCCTAAAGCTAACTCTTCATCCAGAACCTCCTTCCTCCTCCCCCTCCCCCAAGCCCACTTTCTTGTATCCCATGCTACCTGTACTTTGATGTTTTAAAAAGGTAAGACTCCAGAGCTCATGCAACAAGATACTACCGGGGAGCAACCTCCTAGACTAGCGAAAGAGGCAGCAAATGTTACAGAACCTTGAATGACTGACACTCCCACCAGCTCCATCCCGCTGGACTCCTGTGCCCGATTCTGCCCTAGCAAAGCTGGGTAGTAACTTGAAACCTTTGGAAACTTATGTGGGGGAAAGTTGGCCTGCTCAATTATTACTTAGCCCTCGGCTGGGTGGATGGGGGTGGGTGGGAGGATTAGAGAGCTCAGTCAGTAAAAGTTACCGTCTCAAGTCCCTTTAAATAGCAACAAATGCAAAGAGCACCAGACCAAAATTCAAGTAACTGACACCAGTTAAGTTCTGGCTGCTTCATCTTTGACCTGCGAAAAATGGGCATAATAAAATGAGTCTTATCTACCACCCAGGATGTTTGTGAGGAAAAAGTGGGATAATAGATGCAAAAGCTCTTGGAAAAATTAAAAACACTATGCAAACAGAAGATGGCATTTTATTACCTTTGCAGCAGGGTTGCCGTGTCAGGTCTTCAGTTTGTAAAGCATACGTTTCATGCCAGGGCCCTTCAGTAACTTGGTACTCACAAACGTTATAGAAGAGTAAAATGATGCCCTCCCCGGGCGGCTAGATGGTGCAGCGAGTAGAGCACCGGCCCTGGAGTCAGTAGGACCTGAGTTAAAATTCGGCCTCAGATACTTGACACACTAGTGTGACCTTGGGCAAGTCACTTAACCCCAGTTGCCCTCCAAAAAGCAAAAAAAATAAAAGTATGTCTTCCCCAAAGACTATCTAAAACACATTTATGGACATTTAGTTTAGAGAATCTATTATGACTAATGGCTAGGAGAAAATCTTATGTGAAAGTACTTTTGTAAAAATCTCTTGCGGTAGGCAAGTCTTTAATTTCAAAAGCATTATATAAAACACTTGAGGATCAACAAGTTATCTTCCATATTGGAAGGAATAAGCTGTCCTCACCGAACTAAAATTTTGTTACAGTTGTTTTTTTTTTTTTCAAAAATGATACTTAGTCCCATAGGCCATTCTGTTTCCCATATTCATAGGTTAATGGGGGGGGGGGTAGGGGAGAGGAAATGGACCCATTCTCCTGTTTTCCAAAGCATTTCAATTCGATTGCTTTTGTATAAGATACAGAATCTTAATAGGACATTTAATTTTCATTACAACCCTTAATTAAGCTTATTTGCCCAAAAGGTAATAATTGCCTTTATCTCGTTGTTTTTAAAGGTGTAAAGGCACAGGGTATTTAAATGAAAACAATCATAACTCATTATCTACCTCTTCTTGTTTGTTTGTTTGTTTTTTTAATGATATAACCTAGTATTTAAGGGAGGTAAGTATTATAGTCAATTCTGAAGTTTTTTGGAATTTTGTTGCCTAAAAGAATACTCATGCTGATTTGTGGTTATGGGTATGGAGAAAGTATTTTTCCCCCTAGACCAATGCTTAATTATCAAAAACTTATGTAATAATAGATTTAAGTTGAAAGGTGCCTTGTCTAGGATAATCCCTTCCTTTTACATGAGCAAATTGAGTCTCAGAGAGGTAAAGCCAGCATTTTTTTTGCACTGTACCATTGCAGTTGTTGGTCTTCCATTCTCAAAGAGATCTAGTGGCATTTGGAGGTTGATATCCTCACTTGCAAGTGAGGCTGGCAGTGCAAAGTTATCAGCCTCAACCTCTTCTCTAGGATCATCAGAGTCCAGTGGCAAGACATGGGTCAAGATGACTGGAGATCATCTCAGATGCAGTGACAGACCTTGGTCTTTTTAAGCTAAGGTCTTTCCCTGGTTTCATTTTGTCTTGAGGCAATACCCATTCAGTGATTTAAGTCTAGATGAGAAATGAGGTTAAAGGTGGCCTAGTTTGCCTACTTAGAAAAAAAAAAAGAAATCTAACTGGAAGGAGAAGACCCTCTGGGTTTCCAATTTACAGTCTGTCTAAGCCAGTGGTTCTCAACCTGTGGGTTATGTTCAGTTTGTAACAATGAAAATACATCCTGCATATCAGATATTTACATTATGATTCATATCAGTAGCAAAATTACAGTTATGAAGTAACAACAAAAATAATTTTATGGTTGGGGGGTCACCACAACATGAGGAACTGTATTAAAGGGTCAAGGCATTAGGAAGGTTGAGAACCACTCTAAGCCATCAAAACCCAAACCATGATCAAGTAAGGCTTTGACTTCATAGCTCATTGAGATTCATAGGTAGCCACTTGACCATATCTTAACTGTACCTTAGGGCCTCAAGAAACAACAGAAATTTTCATTGATTTCTGCTGGTAGGTAGAAGACAGACAAAAATTATGTGTTGTTTCAGTGTTTTCTAACATTTTCTTGAAACAATATACATGTCATGATAAGCAGAAAAGAAAAAAATCAATAAATAATATTCTCCCACTTAAGAGTTTGGGATTTTTTTCATTGTAGTAACTCAGTAATTAGTTTGAATATATTTTCTTCACAGTACAGAAATCATTAATATTGATGGTTACATTCATTTATTAAACATAATTAGTTAAAACATGCCAAATAATAGCGATATATTTTGCTCAGATTGATTTTTAAATGGTTTTTATTGAACAGTTCCTCCCACCCCACCAACCTAGTATCAGTAATAATTACATACACAGTTCCCACTTTGGGAACAAGTTGTGTTTCAAGAGTTTGTTTCGAGTTCATAACATATCTTCTCAAAGAGATAATTTTACAGTACTAATCTGAGTTCTGTGGTCTTGAATTAGAGTTCAGATACAGTGGAAAGAATGCTACATTTGTAGTCAAGAAGATTTTAGTTTAAATATCAGCTGCTGAGTTCTCTCATCTGTCAAATGAGAGGCTTAGACAGCATGACTTTGATGGTCAAATTCAGTACCATATCTGTGAGAGTGTCTTCCCCCTTTTCTAGGTAATAGGCAAAATCTTTCAAAGGGTCAGAATTCTCCTAGGTATCTTCTACACCTTTTTCTGGGCTCCTCTCCCCAACCCGCTCACTGCCCTAAGTTTCCTACTAAGGTACACATCCTGGTAAAGTTCTCCCTTTCCTTCCTTGCAATCCAGATTCCCAGTTCTTCAATATGGATTTCAGGAGCAAAATGATTAATGCATGAATGATTGAAAGTGCCACATCACTCAAAGAAGAATCTGTATTTTTCAAAAGAGCAGATGCTTATTAACCCAAATAACTCTCTGTTTGATAGAATTTCAGGCAAGGAAAGCAAAGGAAACAAACATATATTAAGTGCCTACTATGTGCCAGGCATTGTGCCAAGCAGTCTCACTACTGATTTTGATTCTCTGCTAAATTGATCCTTACAACAATCCTAAGTGGGGAGAAAAAGCCTGGGAATGAAGCAGGGATTTGTTGGGGCAGGAGGCAAACCAGCTCTAATCTATTTCTGATTGTTCCATTTTCTTTCCTTTCATATCTTTGAATCCCCAGATTTGGCTAAAAGTGCCAAATATTTGTACTCTGTTCCTTGAGAATTAAACACAGATCTGGATGTAGAGATGAGGATAAACAGTGACAGCACTATCTATGTCTATTGGTGAGGGTAGTTTGTAAGTTAAGACAATTTTAAATTGTAAAAAGAACTGAGGGGCTAATAGATGACGAAGATATGTTACACTATTTTTTAAAAAATGGTAATCCTTTATTGATTCTCCATAGGTACAGTATTTCTAAATTTGAGTTTGTGTAGTTTCTTTTTTAATTTATTTTTCATGTTATAATTTAGGGTTATTGAAACATATCATTGTCATCATCATAATAGCTAGCAGTGATAGAACACTTTCATGTTGGCTAAGGCCTTTTCAAAGATCCTCACAACAGCCTTGGGAGATAGGCACAATTATTTTACAGATGAGAAAACTGAGGCAGACATGGGTTAAGTTACTTGCCTAGGGTCACACTAGCTAAGTATCAGAGGCTAGATCTGAACTCAGAGCTTCACTTGAGGTCCAGCATTCCATCTACTGTGCCATGTAGTATTTACATAGCTCTTTATATGTTATTTGATCTTTACAAAAGCCCTGTGAAGTAGGTGCTATTAATAATTTTATATATTAAATTTACCTGTTTTAGATAAGAGGAAATATAAGGCTAAAAGCAGAAGGAAAGAAACAGGCATTTATTATACAGAAATGAAATTGATTGTATTTGTAATTGATCCTACTTGGCATTACTGCCTCATTTTGTATGATTGATTAAACTATGTTTTCTTGTCTCTCTGCCTATGAGCTAAGTTTAGAAGTCCAGTTGTGCTGTTAATCATCCTTCTCTTCTTGCCTCAAGGAAATCTGCTATCCTTGAGGAATGCAGGTAGACAGCAGGGAATCTGGGCTAGTGTCTTTATACCACCAAGCAGTCCTTCAAGGATGTCTGGTTTGTTATGGAAAGAAGTCTGGTCTACTATCTCTCATTTTGCAAACAATGAACATTTCTTAGTGACAGAATGGAAGGAGAGGGTATTGCCAGCGCTTTCTTTCCACATTCAGTCAGTCGTGTTGCTCTTACCCATATGCTGCCAGCCCTGTAATCAGTTACGTTGTTTTACTCTTCTTACCCAGTTCTGTTCTTTGTTCTATGATGATCAAAAGGAGCTGTATCTCCTTCCCTGTGTCATTGGTCTAAATGACATTTGACCCCCTTTATTAACAGGTTTGCACTCTGCTAATAAACTGAAAAACCTTTGGATTCTGTACCTCTGTTTACCCTTATTGAATTCTATTGAGACAGCTAAACACCTATTTTGTGCCAGGCACAAAGTGCTTTACAAATATTATCTCATTTCATTCTCCTGGGTAGATATGTTTATTATTCCTGTTTTACGGTTGAGGAAGCTGAGGCGAAGAGTGATTTGTCCAACGTCAAATAGCTAGTAAATATCTGAGGCAGGATTCAAATTCAGGTCTGCTTGACTCCAGGTCCAGCACTCGTACCCATTCACTATACCATCTAAGTGAGAACCAACTCTGGGACCAAAAGACCTGGGTTCAAATTCTGCCTCTCGCATTTTTACCTACATAATCCATGACAAGTTATTTGACCTCTCTGGATCTCAGTTTTCTCAACTGTAAAATGAGGTGTTTGGACTCGATGTTCTCTAAAGTCTAGATCAATGATCCTTTGAAAGAATTTTTTAAAACTACTAAATGATTTGCTGTTTTTTAAAAAATATATATATATACATATATGAGTGTATATATATATATATATAATTCTAAACAGCACACTTTACAAATACTTCTCAACAAGCACTTCCATGCTTCAGGAAACTCCTCCTCCTCCTCTTCCTTCTTGTTCTCTTTCCCCTCCTTTTGTGGGTTCTCTCCACCAATTAAGCTCTTGTCTTTCTTGGATTTTAGTGGATAAAGTTGTGATTGAAAAATTGAGCACCATGTGTGCAAGATGGTGGCAAACCACTTTGAATTTAACTAGACTGACTGCCCATACCCCAGGCAGTTCTATGTTGGGAGGTAGGCCCTATCCTAGTAAATTCTCTGCTGAAAAATGGAGGTTCAGACAATACAAAAAAAAAACCAAACAAACCAGGATGTGGAGGCAGCTTCCAAGTAAAACCATAGAATCAAAAGTATTTATATTTTGATTTTAAAATAATAAAGCTGATTTTATATCTATCTGTCTATATACACATACATATATGTATGTATGTTTTTTAAATGACAAGAAACAAGCATGCATAAGGAAAGTCGACAAAGCAACGATTATGGATATTATTTCATTTACATTATCTATGTGCTACAGCAGATGGTCCCAATAATGATTCCCTCTCTTTCTAACTTTCAGTCTTTCCCTCTCTCCTGCTGTTTACTGACATGCCCAAGTATCTCATCACTAAAAAATACCATCTTCACTTAAACCTACTAATCCCTTTAAGCTGTCACCCTATAGCTCTCCTCCCTGGCATAGTCAAATCTTTAGAAAAAGCTTTCCTCACCTGTTGCTTCAGGTGCCTCTTTTTTTTTCATTTACTTCTCAGCCCTTTGCAGATTTGCTTCTAATCTTGTCACTGCACTGAAACTGTCCTCCCTAAAATTACCAATACTCTTACTTCTTTTCTTCAATAGCCTTTTCTCAGTTCTCATCATTCTTGATGATTTGACATGCATGATTTCACACTATTGACCACCTCCTCCTGGATGCTCATGTGACCAAAAAAACTAAGGAGCCCCTTCTTCTTCACAGTCCCACTAACATTACATTTTATCATTGTAGGATAGGCAAAAGAGAAAAGAGGAAATCTAGTAGGTTCAGAATATTAAAACTAACTATGTAGTCTACATTATACCAATATTTGTCATAATTTCTTTGAGAGGATTTGAGTGAATAAGGAAGGGAAGTAGTGGTAAGAACAAAACAAAATCAGGATTGTTTTCATTTTAAAAGTCAATGTGGAAGCAGCATAGTACAGTAGAAAGAGCACTGAATGATTAGGAATCAGAAGACATGAGTTCAAATCCTACCACTCATATTTCTTATCTGTGTGACCTTAGAAGACTCAGTTAATCTCTATAACCCTCAGTTTCCTCATTTGTAAAATTAGAAGTGAACCAAATGACCTCTGAGATTGCCTCCACTTCTAGCTCTGCATATTGTTCCTTCATTAAGATTTTACTCCTTTGACTAATTGTGATTTGAAAGTGAATTGGTCTGGTTTTATGAGACTATTCCAATAGTGTGCAAGTTCAGTTAGGTCACAACCAAGATGGAGGGTTTAGAATATGACTTTGACAACAAACTATCATTTGAAAAACAGTCTAGCTAATGTTTTGGAGGTTCGTCACCAGGTTGGGATGGGTTAGGTTGGCTACCAAGTGAGAATTTTCCTTTCTTTTCTTTCTTTTTTTTTTCTTACCCCAGCAAGTCATGAAATCATTGAAAACATGGGACCATTGAAAAAATGGGAGAAGTTCAAGTTAAGGAAGAACCTACACTGCTTAAATCATCAGTCCAGGCCATGGGTTCTTTGGTCTTTCAAAGTCAAATTCATGTTATTTTCTTCCAGGAAGCCTTTCTTGATCTTTTTGTTGATAATTCTCCCCTTTAGAAGTCACTCACATAAGAATCTGTCCCTTTCTTAAATCCTTTTGCATTATTTAATTTATAGTTATTTGTATGTCATATTGTATGCTGGATTATAAATTCAGTGAGGGGAAGGATCATAATCTTATCTAATTGTATCTGTAGCACCTAGCACAATATTTTCCATATAGGAGGCTAATAATAGCAAATGTTTAGATACTCTAAGGTTTGTAAAGCACTTCTCGGGATAAATCATACCACGTTTTAGAGAAGTAATTGTTGCTTCCATAGATGGTGATAATATGTAGCATTTATTTAGGGTTTCTAAAGTATTTCATAGATACTCTCTTCCCAAGAACCCTGGGAGGTAGGTGCTTTTATTACCTCCCACCCCCATTTTACAGTTGACAAAACTAAAGTAAAATTAAGTTAAGTAACTACTCTGGATCACACAGGTAGCAAGTATATGAGCAAGTTTGAAACTCAGATCTACCTGACTCCAAGCCCAGCTTTCCCTCTGCTGTGCCACCTAATTGCCATTAAATGTTTGTCTCGTCAGAGTGCAGTAGATGTGGTATCCATACCAGACCATTAGTAGGACTCAAGGAACCAAATGGTGGTAGTCTCATTTTATTCAAAGCATGGTGGATAAGACTGGTATTGGGCCCAGCAACCACAATTCTTTCATTTAATTCTTTCATTTAAAATTTCATTTTAAAAAATGAGATAGAATATATAGTAGGCAGTCAGTCAACCAACAAGTAAACTACCAAGTGTCTGCTTAATAAGTGTCTGCTGTGCTAAGTGCTGGGAAGTCCTTGTTCTCATTTCACTGTGTTGGAGGAGATTGCCTTATATTACCAATGCAATACCCATAGTAGCTGCTGTGAATATGCAGACGTATTTCCATGGTTGAATCGCAAAATATAAATAACTCTTCCTCAAGACAAAGCCAAGATATTTATTCAGATACCAGAAAACCAATTCCACCATGGTAACAAGGAAGTTTATACACATCACTAATGCAGGGAACTTTGCCTCTCCAAGCCTTCCCTCCCCACAAAGAAGCTACCCTAGGCAAAATTCTTACCACTCTCACTCAAACTAGCATCTCTGCCTCTGCTCTCCCCAGACTCTCAGATCTGCCTTGCTCTCTCTTCCTGCTCTACCTGTTGGGTAAGCTCCTCCTACCATGGACTCTACGTGACTCAAGCTGTGGGGTGGGCCAAAGCTCAAAGCAGGCCACATGGGCCAATTAAGGGGCAGGGAAGATCTTCAAATTCCCTTAACATTACATGCCTGCAAACACTCATCTACAGAAAAGCTGTGTGCAAGAGCAATTGGAGATAATCAGCTGAGGGAAGATGGTAGCATTCAGAGAAATCAGAGAAGACAACTTGGAGTAAATGGAAGTTTAGCTTCCAAGGGGTTTTCTCATTTTTTTTATCTTCATTTTTCAGGTGAAAAAACTACAGAGTTAAAAATCTCTCTATAACCATTTAAAATCTTGTGATTTTTCAGTATCATACCCTACTATTCTAATGAAATTACTCTTTGGAGTTATTAATAATCTCTTTATTGATGAATCCTATGGTCTTTTTCTTAGGAGGCAGCTAGGTGGTTCAGTGGATAGGGCCCTGGGCCTGGAGTAAGGAAGACCTCAGTTCAGATCCAGCCTCAGTCACTTACTAGCAGTGTGACATTGGGCAGCTCACTTCTATTTGCTTTAATCTACTGGAGAAGGGAATGACAAACCATTCCAGTACTTTTGCTAAGAAAACCCCCATGGACAGTATGGTCCATAGACTCATGAAGTCATGACTGAATGATTGAACGAGAACAAGAAAGTCTTTTCTTTGTGTTTCTTCTTCTTGACTCTGCTGCAACTCTTGACTCCTCTCTTCTCTCTCATTTCCCTTTGTTTTCATAACTCCTCCGTCTGCTCCTCATCTTCCTTGGTTGGCTTATCATCTGTGCCCATACTCAACTGCTGTTGTTCTACTATATGCCCACCCAGGCTATCTTGGTGATTTATTAATCCCCATGGATTCAGTTGTCATCTTTTTGTAGAGTGATTCAAACCTGCATATCTAAATTTATTCTCTCTTGTGAAATGACACAATGTCATCCTTTGAGTACTAGACTTTTCCACTTAGATGACACTTAGGCAACTCAAACTCAGTTTGTCTAAAATTCCTTTATCTTCTATTTTGAACCTTTCTTTCCTCTGACCCCACTGCCCATTATTTCATAGCATTAAAAAAAGGGACCAGAAAAGTCATCCAGGCATAGCATCGTAGATTTAGAGTTGGAAGGGTCTTTAGAGATTATAGAGACCCACCCTCTCATTTTCAGGATGAGAAACTGAGTCACAAAGCAGTTGAGGGGCTTTCCTGGAACCCCAGGATAAATGTCTGAGGCAGGATTAGAACCCAGATCTTCCTTACTGAGTATGGTGCTCTGTCTTTGTTTCTGTGAGGCTAGCACCATCTTTATAATCATTTAGGGCCACAATTTCATCATTGTCATCTCTTCTCTCACATCCCTCATAGCTAATCAGTTGCAAAGTCTTGGCAGTTCAACTTCTACCACGTCTTATGAATTCACTTCCTTCTCTTTTCTGAATAATTGCAACAGTCTTTCTACTGAATTCACTTCTTCCAAATTCTCCATTCTGTAACATATGTATAGCTCCTAAAACAATCTGCTTAAAGGTCAGGTCTGACTATATTACTCCTGTACTCAATAAGTTTCAATGGCTCCCTTTTGCTCCTAGGAAAAAATACAAACTTCTGAGCTTAGCCTTTAAAGCCCTTTCAGTTTGGATCCAGCTTGTCTTCACTTATTTATTTCATTTTACTACCGTTCAACTCATTCCATGTTTTATTCAAACTGGCCTTGCAGTTCCTCCAGCTCAACATACTATGTCTTACCTCTATAGCATTACAAAACTATTTTTCATGCTTGGAAAGCCTTCCCTCTTCTTCGCTTTTGCCATTTAAAATACTTTGCTATCTTCCAGAATCAGTCCAGGTTCTTCCTCCTACACAAAGCTTTTCCAAATCTCCCTAATTGCTATTGTTTTCTCCTTCCTCAAATTATCTCTTTAAATGTTGTACTTGTGGGAGACACTGGTGTAGTAGCTAGAGAGAGAGCTCGTGACACAAGAAGCTTCGGTACATGTCCTACCCCAGACACATACTGGTTGTCATTTAGCTTCTCAGTGTCCCAGGCAATGTCTAAGTCTGTCAAGTCATAGAGCAGTTGCAGATATGTATTGATAGAAGGTATTTCCTCACTTGGCGATGGCATCCAATGAAATTACAGAAGTCTGCTAAGTAGTAGGATGCAAGAAAGGATCATTTTTTTGTTTTTCTTTTTGTTCTTAGTACGTAGTAAAACAACTGACTGTCCCTGTCAGCTAGTGATCATTTGTTTAGTTCAATTCCTTCATTTTCCAGATAAGAAAGCTTGGGCGCACAGAAGTCAGACATCCTGCCTGTGGTTGCCAGAGTTGGCTAGAGGCAGAGTAAGGAGCAAACTCATGGCACCTACTCCCTTGTTGTGTCTTCTAGCCATGATGTGATTTAATTCTTTCTGCTTATGAGTAAGGAGAACAGGGAGAAGAGCCACAAACAGAAATGATGAGAGAAATGGACAAAATCATGTGAGAGGGAGATCATAGAAAACTAAGAAAGGGAAGGAAACAGGGTCCAGGGACCAGAAAGTTAGAGGAAGAGGATATTTCCTTGTGTTTTCTGTGAGCTTAATTGTATCCTCTCTAGTATATAAGGGGACTAACATTGGCAAACACAATGGAAGTCACCTCACTTGGTTCATTCAACAGGCATTGATTGACCAAATGCCCGGCAAAAAGATACAGACAACTGGGTTATGATGGGAATCAGTCACTCAACAAACTTAAGCAGGCTGGATCTGGATTTCAGAAGCCCTGGGTCCAAGCAATGGTTTTTCTTAAACTGTGTGACCTTGGACAGGTCACTTAGCTTCTCTCTGCCTCAGTTTTCCTATCTGTTGATAACCATAGTTTGCCATAACATTATGACATAACATATACCATAACATTAACTAACTTACTGAGTTATTATGAAAATAAAATGTGGTAATGTATCAATCATCAATAAACCTTTACTAAGTACCTCCTTTGTGTCAAGCACCGTGCCAAGCACAGGAAATATGAAATGAGGACGTATGTAAAACTTTGCATAAATTTTTATTAAAACAACCATTGTGGTGAGAGTAAAAGTATAATGAGTTAAAAAGAATACATCTAATATAACTTTCTCTTTTTCAGTGCTGTTGTGGTCCTACTTCCTCCCTATGTTGTTGGGTTTTTTGTTTGTTTTTCACTTCAAACTGATATGTTTCATTTTCTTTTCTATCTTATAGGCACATTTACCATCATCCTTTCATTCATTCCATCAGTACTGAGTTCATGCAGTTCATTGTGTTGGATGCTAGGGATGATACAAAGATAAATGTAAAGTGTTTACCCTGAAAAGAATTACAGTCTACTGCAAGTGATTAGGGCAGCTAAGTGTCACAGTGACTAGAGCCCTGGGCCTGGAATCAGGAAAAGCTGCATTCAAATCTGGCCTCTGATATTTACTAGCTTTATGACCTTGGGCAAGTCATTTAGCCTCTCCTTTTGCTTCAGCTCCTCATCCGTAAGGTAAGGGAACATACTTTCCAGAGTTGTTGTGAGAATCCAATGAGATAATGATTGTAAAATGTTTAGCACCGTGCTTGGTGCTGAGCAAGAGCTATGGAAATGGAAGTTATTCTTATTACTATTACTAATCGTACTCTAAAATAACATGGAGATCAGGATATAACATATCCAGAAGCACGGCAGAACATTGTGGGCTAGATGAAGCAGGAGAATATTTCTGTCTTGGGAAGGCTTCCCAGGGGAGGCAGCATTAAGCAATACTCAGTCATTAATGTCACCACACAGATGTGCTTGAGAGCTGGTCATTTGAGAAGTAGCAAATACCCAAGTCTCTCTATATAATTTTTAATCTTTCTTATAATTGTAGAGGAATTTGATGTGACTGAAGGAATCATTGAGTTTCCAGTACTTAGCGCCATCCCTGGTGAAGAGTAGGCACTTAATAAATGCTTGTTAACTGACTGCTTTCAGGACCCAAAATCTCCCAGGATTTTAATAACTCAGGAAAAAAGTCAATAAAGAGATGGCTTAACTAAAGGTACAGTTACTTTAAAGTAACAAGCAAATCATTTTTCTGTGATCTTCATATGGAAATTCTCCTTCCCAATTAGTCCTCTCCAGTAAACATGTTGTATAAAAAAAGATGAGACCAGTTTCCAAGAGTAAAAAATATTCTGATCCAAGAACTATACTATTCCTTTAAGAAAAGAGAACATGGGATGATGAGGCTATTTATACCTTTTTGTCAGCAAATTTTTAAGAGTAGCCTGATTACAGAACAATTAAACATCTGTGAAAAACTTTTCCTTTAACAATTGAAACTTTTTCTTTTTGAATTACTTCTGCCCATTGTGACAAGTGAATTTCACTGTTCAAGGCCTTCCTCACTTTCTTTATGACCTTGACCATCATTACATGAAGGTTACCATTTTCTCTGTAACTTAGCCTTGAAGTTGCCTACAGGCACTGAGAGGTTCAGGAATTTGCCTGTGGTCATACAGCTAGAAAAAGGTTCTTGTGACTTAAAGACCAGTCATTTAAATACTATTGATGGAATCCTAATAAAGCTGCCCCAGTCCCAATATTCTAACTTCATTATGGGCTAAGTCCCACTGAACAGCAGCCCCACTGTACCTGTCTAGGACTCCCCATGTCCTAACTATGAAGAAGTTGCTCACTAGAACAAAAAGTGTGTCCCTGAATTCTTAGTTCCCATAGAAATGGCAGGTATGTCCATGTGATGGGAACCCAGCTACTGCCTCTACCTGATCACTGCCCCCATTCCCACAGAAAAAAGGCATGTTCTTGTATTCAATCACAATCATCTCATCCATCTAACCCAAGACAGGACCACAATAGCTAGCCATTTGGGGAGCAGAATGACCAGAATGTTTATCCACCAAACCATAGAGGGGACCCCTCCTCCCTTAAGAAACTCATCTTGTCTTGTTAATAATAATGATATTCCTCTATTCTATGTAAATTTCTGTTACGTAATTGCATCAATACCTTACAAAAAATCCATCTTGCTTCCTCTGAAGTTGCTGGTTCCTCTTAGAACTTAGCAGGTTTCATGAGAGGCATCAATCTCAATAAGTGCCTATACTTGGATTAGAGGTGATCTGACTCTGAATTCTTTGAGACGGTTCCACTACAACACATCATGAAACCCCAACAGTTTTTGGAGTCTCTGGGTTTAAACTGCAACACCATTCAAAAACTCCCTTTCCTCTCATTTTACTGAGATCCATTTGTCTTTTTCCCTCTTTTAAAAATTTCATTAAATATGTACCAATTACATGTAAAATAATTTTAACAATCATTCTTTTAAATTTTACGTTCAAAATTCTCACCTTTCCTCCCTCAAGACACTTTAGTATTAATCAGATTTTTAAACCCATGAAATGAATAATTGCCTCAGCTTTGAGACTCAGAATAAGGCTATATATTAACTGGATGAGAGTCAGCATGGTCTAGTCCATAGATAGATGACCTCTGAGTCAGGTTCAAATCCCACCCCTGCTGTATGACTCTGGTATGGCGCTGATCCTCTCATTTATGTGTTCTCTTGATGTTCATTCCACATAGTATGCACCTAATGCATGCTTTTTATTTATCTATTTCAGTCATATTTTCTTTGGTAGTCATGTAAGACTTTAAGCTGTTTTAAAACTTTAGCCAGCCAGGTGGTATAGTAGTTAAAGTGCTAAATTTGGAGTCAACAAGATCTTACTTCAGATCCTGTCTCAGGCACTTCCTTGCTGTGTGACCCTGGGCAAGTTACTTAAACTTTGTTTGCTTCAGTTTCCTCATCTGTAAATTGGGGATATAATAACACCAGTGTTATTATAAGAATCACGTGATGTTATATGAGAAACATGTTGCAAACCTTAAAGTGCTATATAAATCCAAGGTGTTTTTATTAAGGCTTTTTCTCATTGGGGCAAACTTTAAACTGTGATTTTGAATTATGTTGTTATCATGCTCATCGTTATTTTGTTAGACATTCTGAAATATTTTTATTAAAGACTAATTTTATACTAGGTAGGGCTACACTAATAAATCACATTGCTTTAAAAAAGTGAGGGGCGTCCTCTTTGAAGATACTTCTACTTAATAGATTAAATTGCTTTACACAAAGGTGTTAAAATTTGATATGAGCTGAATGCAGCAATGTATAATGCATAGCCAGTGATCCTGGTATCATTTAGAAGATCAATATCCATGTATAAATGTAGGTATCAAGTCACTGTCAACAACTGTGAAACCAGTCATAAGGCCATTCTCACCCATACTTTGTGCTGCTCGGGGACCCATGTGCCAGGTGACCCTCAGATTATTGGAAATACTCTCCAAGTACATTTTCCAAGTACTTGATGTTTTACCAGCTGATCTGACAGCCCTGTGTCAGAGCAGGTTCTGTGTCTACTGTGCAACCCCTTCTTTTGGAATTGGAAACCAAGCCACTTTAGCAAATATGAAACACAGATAATATATGGGAAACACAGGTACAGAAGAAAAATCATTATTAGATTTGTATAATTCTTTCAGACCTGGAGTTTGAACAAATGGTCAAAGGACAGGGTTTGTTTACATAAAACACTACTTCTATGAGGTACAGCAAGGCAAAGGGGAAAGGACAATGGATCTTGAATTAGAGGATTTGGGTTCAGATACTGAGTCTGCTACTGTGTAACCACAGGCAAGGCACTTAAGTTCCCTAGGCTTCAATTTTCTATTCTGTAAGATGAGATTGGACGACATGGTGCCTGGCATCCGATCCAGTTCTAGATCTATTATCCAAATAACTATTTTAAAATTCTGCAGATATTTGTTAAGTAAATTCTATGACCAAGACAAGTTTGTTGGGTAATCTTAATGTGGCATTTGGTTAAAGGAACATGTTGTGGTTTAGAGTTAACACAGTATCACAGTTTCTCTTGTTGATTGACTGTTGAGTTTAAAAATTAGTCAGACAGAGAAAGAGAGAGAGAGAGAGAAAGAGAGAAATAAAAAATGTCCACTGACTCACTAATTCTGGCAGTTCTCTAAGGTTTTATACTTGTAAACTTACGTAGAGATTGAAGCAAGTAGCCATAGATTTAGCCATTTGGGCATTGCTTTAATTGGTGATTTGGGTTTGATTTGGTGAGAACCCAAGTGTATGTTTCCTGAATGCATTTGGGGGGTAGGGTTCTACAATGCCTAGCAAATAGAAGAATGAATAATCCCTTATGAGGGAAGGGGGGGCAAAAGCCTTTTGATTGGAAAGAAAAAGGAGGCAGAAAGAAGCCTATTATGAAAAAATCATGTTTCTTAAATAATTTAAGCAATGGAGAGGAACTCCTAATAAAATAAAATAATAATGTTTCATTGAGGCTTGGGATAATTTAGTAACCATAAGCCCACTCAATCCATTTTGATTAGTGCATTTAATCACCACATAGGGCACTTTTATTAGCAACACATTGATTGAACGTGGCATCATTTCCATCCCACTGTTAAAAGTAGTTATTATTATAGGCATGACATTTGACAAGAAAATGTGATCACTATAGTCATTGCACATTCACACACACACACACACACACACACACACACACACACACACACACACACACACACAATCTAGGCCAATTTCAAATAACTAGAAAACAGACCCAGAATTTCAACAGTTCATATTTCTTTATTGGTTTCCACTTGTCCCTATCGGCAGTAGATGTTTGCCACAGAAGTCTCCCGCTTTTATGATTTCTTAATGACATCCAAAAAGAGTTGTATAAAGTTATGATGATCCTTGCAATTCAGGCATTTATAGCTCTAGAAGTGTCTTGTCTCTTTCTCTGTCCCACAATTTTTGTCTTCATACATCCCTAGTACCTAGCATAATGACTTGCGCAGAGTACAAGTTTAATAAATGGTTGTTAAAATTATCTATAACATGTACAAATCCTAATAAAGACCATTCCTTTTCTCACAGAATGCATGATACAATTATAAAACCTATTTCATTGAAGATATGTGTGTATGTTAAATTGCACATGCAATTTTTGTACACATAATTTTAATGTATGCACATAAAATTCTGATACTAGATGTTCAATTGCATTGCTATAGGAAGCTCCCTCTACAAAAGCAGATCAGAATATGCTATGTAATTTATACTCTTAGAGAACTGACCGGGGCCACTCAGAGGTTAAAGATTTGCCTAGAGTCAGAATCAGTATGTGGCAGAGAAATTTCATAATGAGTCTTCCTGACTCTGAATTCCACTCTTCTCTCTTCTACCTGTTGATCTAGATGGAGACATATTTAGTCTGCCAAATGTCTTATAATGCTATCATGCATTCTGTAAATGGATATATGGTAAATATCAAATGAAATCAGATTTCTAAAGCACTTAGCACATAGTGTATAAGTGCTGGCTATTGTTATTTAAGTATGCTCTTTGTTAAGTTAAACACATACTGTAGATCATTTCAATGAAAAAAATCACTATCTAGTCTTTGTAAGGTTCTAGAGACCCATGAAGATAAAAATGAGAAAATGCAATTATCTTCTATTGGGGAAAATAACAGGCAAAATAAGTGATTAGTTACAAGATAATTTTTAATTGATTTGTTTATTTACTTTTAGTTTACAAGATTCAGTTCTAGAATCCCTTGAGTTTCAAATTTTCTCCCCTCCCCCCAACCATGGCAGCGTGCAATCAAGTCTAGGATCTGCACATACTTTCACATTGGACAAGATAATGGTACAAGATAATTTGAAGAGGAAGAGAGCACAGCTTTAAAAAAAATGTCCCCCTGAGCTGCTAGGTGGTGCAGTGAATAGAGCACTGGTCCTGGAGTCAGGAGGACCTGAGTTCAAATCCAGCCTCAGACACTTAACACAAAAACTAGCTGTGTGACCTTGGACAAGTCACTTAACCCCAACTGCCCTCCAAAAAGCAAAAAAAATTTTTTAAAAGTCCCCCTTACCCTTCTTTGGCCCCTCAGTGGAAACCTAATGAAAGTTCAGGGTCATAAAAGTAATGCTGAAAAGGGATCTTAACAACTATCCAATCTAACCTCTATGTTGTATAGATGAGTCCCAGAGAGGATTATGTGCCTTACACAAAGGTTATATAGGTAAAAAGTACCTGGACTGAGATTCAGACACAGGTTCTTTGATTCAGATCCAGCGCTCTATACATTGCCTGGTGGTGCCTTCTGCAAAAGTGTGGAGAGAATGTTTTTTAGACATGTGAAAGGGACAGGCTGGGCAAAGATAGAGAAGGGTGAAGCATTCTGCTGAGATTGGGCATATGGCTGGTAAGCCAATTGACTGGAATCTACTATAAATTAAGGGGAGGAACATGAAGTAAGTCTGAAAGGATAGGCTAGAGTTAGATTTGGAGGGGCTTTAAATGCCAGCCAGAAGATTTTGTGCTTTATCTGGGAGGCAATAGGGATCCACTGGAGAAGTCTTTGAGCAGTGCAGAACATGGTAAGATTTATGGGTTAGGAATATTGATTTGAAATACAGATTGCAGAAATGAGATTGGAAATAGAAACTATTGGAAGGAGTTCTGACCAAGCTAGGTTCCTGACCAGAGGCAGGCTGCCCAGCTCCCACATACCTATTACAGGAAAACCTAAATAAAGATTGAATGGTGATTGAGAAATCTCATGAGAAACTCTAAAGTGACTTTATGCAACTCAGAATTGTACAAATAATCAGCCAGAAGGCCAGGCAGTAGCATAGAGGATCCTCCAAAGCCACCACCATGCAGTCAGACAAGAGACAGGGCCCCCAGAGTGACCAGAGATGAACCATTAACCTATATCAAAATTGGAAAGGCTCCCATGGGAAAACTCCACTGTGATCAGAAACCACATCACCTTTATGCACAAATGGTAGTGAGAACAGAAGCAACCAGTCAGGACCCACCCAGCAGGACAAAGATTGGGGCATCCCAGACCCTAGGGCTCCAAATTCCCTAGCACTCTGTCCTACTATAGAAGGCCCTGAGGATCCAATGTTCTAAGCCCCATAGATCCAGGGATGAGGTGGGGAGAAGCATGGCTTAAACCTAGTTTTGCATAGACACACCCCACAAGATAGATAGCAATTGAGTGCATTCACCCAGGTGGACACTTGGTCTTAGGGCCAACCATCCCATCCAGTAGCAGAGTGGGGGTTGGGAGACTACACAGATGCATTCTGGCCCTGTCACAATACTTCGATTCAAGAACAAAGGCTAGAGAGATGAGTAAACAGAAGCATGCACTAACCAGTCTGAAGAATCATTATTAATTCAGAAATGCCCCAAATTCCAATCTAAAAGGAGAGAGTAATTCCATAACCAGTGTAATCAGAGATTCCAAAAGAAAAAGTAAATTTTCAATGTTTAGAAAAAACAAAGCAAGAGATAAAGAAAATTAAATAAAATTTCTGAAGGAAAGAGTTGGAAGGAGAATAAATAGTTTAGAACAAAGCAGCATGCCTTAAATAATGGACTTTTCAAAATAAAAAAAAGACTAAACAAATCAATTATTCCTTGAAATAATTCTGAGAACAAAATCAGAAGACTAAAGAAAAAAATGTAAGGTATCCGCAAACAAAAACAACTGTCCTGGAACACAGATCAGGGAGCAATAATTTAAGCATTATTAGGTTCCCTGAAAACCAATTTTTAAAAAAAGCTCAGCCACTATATCTAAAGAAATCGTAAATTAAAACTTTCTATTAGAACCATAAAAGTGAAAATACAATTCGCTAATTGCTTCCTGAAGGAAACCCCAAAAGGAAAAGTCCTACAGATATCATATCACAAATCTAGAATTTTCGCATCAAGAGGGAAAAAATTCCTGCAAGCAGTCAGAAAGAAAGATTTCAAGTATTAATGAACCATAGAGAGGCTCATAAAAGATCTGGCTACTTCTACTCCAAATGAGGAGATCTTAAGTATAATATTCTAAAAGGCAAAATACGCAGACTAAGAACTTGGAATAATTTAAACCACAAAGAATGTAATGGAAGACTTGAAGGTATTCTGGATGAGATGACCAGTCACTTAGCAGTGACTGAAATTTCTCTTGGCAAGTCGAGAAAAACTTAGATAAATATATCTTGACTATTGTATTGGATTGTTTCATGATAAAGAACTAATAGGGAGAAAACATATATTTGACTTTTTAGAACCTTAATGTCTTTAAAGGATTTTGAGGGTGTTAATTAGAAAAAACAAGAGTGAAGGAGTGGTGCAATGAGTCTGCTCTGAGAGCTTGAAGGGAAGAGAAATACACTATTTTAGAAAAGAGGGAGAAGGGGTGGAATCTACTCTACTACCACCAGCACAGCTGGGTGAGCTAGCAACCAGCGAGTAAAAAGATGGGGTGTGTATTCCATAGTCTGTTTATTCCAGAGCCATTTCATACAAAGCCAAAGATACAAGGAACTTCTGAGGTTTATATGCCCCTATCCTAGCAGAAGATCTTATGTAACCAGAAAAAACAGCTTCTTGTTTTGTAGACAAAATACAAGGGCCCTCCTTCGGTCTTGATTACCCCCTACCCTAGCCTAAGACTAATTATTCATTAAGACTAGGACCGCCCAGAGGCACAAACAAGACTTGCTGATTAACTACCCTGAATCTTCCCTAGTTATTCATAGGACCATGTCCAGAGGCATCAACAAACAAGACTATAAGTCCTCCTGATTGTCTGCCTAGAAACCTTATAGAAGTTTGTAAAGGAGAGGGGTAACATTCCATTAGTGGGGCTGGGGGACCCCTTAAAGTCCTCTACACTACTACACTGCAGTGCACAAGAAAAGTTTTTAAACATGGAGGAAGGGGCTGACATGTGAACCTGATCTGAAATGAACAAAAGATGGTTGAACATACACACAAACTGAGCAGGGAAGTAAATGTAAGAAGGGAAGAGACGATCAAACACAAAACAACCTTGTTGATCCTGAAGGAGGATGAGGACTAAAGCGGGAGGGGGAACAAAGCAAAAACTTGAGAACTAATTGGGTACCAATTGGGGAAAGACTGAACAAATTTAGGTATATGATTTTAGTGGCTTATTGTTTTACCATTAGAAATGACAAAAGAGGTCATTTCAGATAATTTTGTGAAATATGAACTAAAAAGAGTAAAGTAATGAGAGCCAGAAGAATTTATATAACAGTAGTATTTTAAAGAAAAACAACAATGGAAGATTTTGGAACTCTACTCAAAACAACAACCAACCTTGTTTCCAGAGGCCCTGAGATGAAGCCCTTTAGTCATCTTCCCACAGAGGTGATAGATTCAAAGTGCACGCAAACAACATACATTTTTGGACATGTCCATTGTTTACATTTGTTTTGCTTTTACTATCCTTATTATAAAAATAGATTTTTTTTCTCTTTTGAATTGGGAGGGGGCTGGACTGAGGGAGATGAAGTATCAACAATAATGTAAAAAAGAAAAAAGAAAAATATTGGCCACTGAAACATTTAAAAGTGCACAGAAGAGAAGGAAGTTCAGAAGGACACAATAGGACAGTTTTGAGTGAGATGCTGAATTTAGATATTTTAATAAAGCTGTCCAATAGATATTCATGGTTTAATATATAATCCTCTTTATGTTCTACTTTTTATATGGCAAAGTTCTTTTTAAATAAATTCACAAACATGCTACTCTGATAGTCTAGACAAGAGGTGAGAAGGACCCCAACTAGGGTGAGAGTTGCATTGTTAATGAGAGGAGAACTATCAGAAACTTGTACCTTGTTCCCCATGTATGGACAGACTTCCTCCTTCCTTCTCATATACTTCCTGTCACCTCTTTCTTCAAGATTCAGCTACAATGCTGCTGCCTTGCCGATTTCTTCAGTTGTTGCTTGTATCTCATTTCAATGACTTTTTAGTCATTTTAATGTATTGTATTAATAGATTATTAGATACATTTTAAATTATTAAATATAAATGTTAATATATATTATTATATGTTACTCATCTATAGTCCAATTACTTATCTGTCAGTCCTATTTTAGGACTATAGATCTAGAGTTTGAAGAGACCTCAGGGACCAGTTTATACCCCCTCATTTTACAGATAAAGAAACTGAGGCCCAGAGGGGCTAAATTATTCAGTGTGGCCCAAGGAGTTAGTAAATATCTAGGCAGTGGTTCTCAGCCTTCCTAATAGCAACTCTTTAATACTCATATGTGGGTGTATCTGCATGTGGGCAGACTTGCCTGGAGATAGCAGAGCTGTGTCTCCATGTCTCCGTTCCTAAGACCATCGGAAATGGGAAATGTGTTTTTCAATGGTCTTAGGTGACCCATGTGAAAGAGTCATTTGACCCCAAAGGGGTTGTGTCCCACAGGTTGAGAATCGGTGATCTAAAGGCAGTGTTCTTTCCATTCTCTTTAAGAGAATGACTTTGAGCTCCCTGAGGCTATGAGCTGTTATCATATTTTTCTGCTTATATCCCCTATGCTTAGCACATAGTAAGACTTAAACATGGGCTGTTTGGAGATGTTATGAAAACTAAAATCAGTTAAGACCTGGCAACTGTCTAGATATGGATGGTGAGGGAAAAGGGAAGAGTCAAGAATGACCCTGAAGTTTGACCCTTAGATGGCTGAAAGGGTGTTCATGCTTTTAGCAACTGTTCAAGTGCTTAGTATTTTCAAGGTGCTCCACTGGGTTCAGTTTGGAGGGTCTTTTTTATTTACAGATAATCCAATGAACAGAGGTTATTGTGAGGAAAGAGACTATCCCAATCACTTGGGATGGTCCAGGGAATAAGATCTCCTTGTCACAATTCGGTTTTCTAGTGGTCTCCTTACTTCCCCACACCATCTTTCCATTATATGTAATCCTTATCCATTGTTAAATTACCAGTGTCAGGTAGCAGAATTATGAATGTATTTGTTCTCACTTCACCCTAATCTCTATCATCCTAGGTGCTCAGTGCTCTTAAAGCAACTCTGTCATAATATGGTACAAGACAAACCGGCACAATTTAAGAACCTTAACTCCAAAATATTCCTGAGGCCTATTTTTGAGATACCAGTTTGCTCTAACTGGTCTTCTACCATTCCCACCCATCTCCAAGCAAGAATAAATGAGATAATGCCATTTTCTAGCCCTCACTATGTAGTGTGTCAAAGATGAGATGCTGTAGTATGTTGCCATCTAGTGGAATATAGAGTGAACTAATAATGAACATTCTGACAGCTGGTGGTAAAAAAGGGTACAGTATGCTTAGTTTTCTCATCACTGGGAGCAACACATTCTAACTATGAAATATGATATTATTTTAAAGACCTTTTGAAAATCTAGTTAAACTAAGGTTTAATTTTAATTTTAAACCTTCTTTTTCAAGTAATGAAACAGGTGATACTGTGTAAGGAGTGCTGCTACTAGAGTCAGAAGACTTGGGTTCAAATCCTGGGTTCTCCTACTTATTATTACTTGTGTGGTCTTGGGCAAGTAGCTTAACCCCTGGGCCTAAGTTTCCCAATGTGCAAAGTATAAAATCTAAATGACCTCTAAGGTCCCTTCCAGTCCTAAATCTATGATCCTAGATAAAAGATGGCCAGGTAAAAGTATACATTTACCTCAGAAAAAAAAATAAAACAGAACAGTAGATAGAATCCTAGAATGATAGTTTAAAGAAAGCCAAGAAACCATTGCAGACTTCTTTTTTTCTCACCCATTTACCCTCATTTTACAGATACTCAGTAGCAACATTTATGCATTGTTTTGAGGTTTACAAAGTGCTTTACAAATATTGCTTCATTTTCTCTTCATAAAAACCCTGTGAGGTGATATTACCATTTTTTATGAATGAGGAAATTGAGTCAGAGAGAGGTAAGGTGACTTGACCAGGGTCACAGAGCTAGTAAGGATCTGAGGCAGGATTTGAATTTAGGTCTGCCTGCCTCTAGGTTTATGATGCCACCTGCCTGCCTCAGACTAACAATAGCAGAACTGAAACCCAGACTGAGGTCTCCCACCTCCACTTCCAGCTCTCTTTCCTCTCCATGGTTTCTTTTTCTATTTCTGCTACATAATAGTCTTCAGAGCAGTAAGCCTTCATGTTTCTCATCTTCATCTGTAAACTAGCATAACTAGTTTATGAACTGTAAGGTCCAATGGCAAAGGACTATTTATAGCTTATTTATTTTACTTTATTCATCTACTTTGGACTATAAAACTTTCCTAGCTCATTTTTAGTTATTGTTAAGCTTCCAAGGAGTTTTTGGCTATGTTTATACTTTAAAGAAATAAACATGTTACTTTAAAAAGCAAGAATAATATTTCAGCACCTTTTAAAATAAACAGCAACCCAGCAATTCCAACATTTCAGTTCAAGCTCTTACCTTTTAAGGTTTTTAAAAAATGTTTTAAGCTCTATTTCATTTATGATTTCTGGATACTTTTATACTTTAAAATGTTATACTTTCTAATTATAATTTAATTATTTTTTATTTTATTTTATTATTTATTTATTTAATTAATTTTAATTCTTTTTGTTGGGGTTGGTATTTTACTTAGGTCACTCCCTGGTACCACAGCAGCTGAATGTGCATCAAACTTGAAGAAAATCTACACAGTGCAAACAGTGCAGGTAAGAAAAGTGAAAGGTCAAGTAACTGTTCGATGTTAATTAAGTATATGTTTACAATGAGTGGCTTTTTCTCTGAAGTCTTATAAGTGAGAACAAAAGAAATGCCATACTAGTTCAGACTAGTACAAATATAGAACTAGAGGTAATGTCCATCCAATAAGAGACACATTTAGAACATTTTCATGTATTGAATGCCTCCTCTTTGCCATGCCTTCAACTAGGCACTGGGAATACAAACAAAAAAAATATGAAATTATCTGTTACTTTCTCTCTGTATAACATGTTCATAACTAATTATATGCAAAATCATGTACCAAAGCAACATCATTTTCATTTAAATGGGTAAGTACTAGTAACTAGAGGGATGGTGTTGGAGGTATTTTGTGCTACATGCCACGTGGCTTACAATGGAGACTAGAAGCTTCTAGAGAAAGATACATACAGTGGTCCAATTTTGAAATGTAGGGTACTCAATTTCCTTTACCTAGTTCTTTTGGTTGACTGTTTAACCTAGGATTGTGTATCTTTCACTGTCATTAAAATATATTTTATGGAAAGGATGCCCCCTAGGACAGAAATAAAGAATGAGCTATAAACTTACCTAACTACATTATATCGCTCTCATCCATGAATTTATAATGCTAAGTCATTTGAGACTAAAGGAATTGAAGGAGAAAAAAAAATTAAGTGCTTAGTGTAAAGTGTAAAGATTTTTTAAAAGAGATAATCCTTCTGAAGACAATATCAGGGGAGAGGGGGAGTAAAGGGGGCATTTTTCTTGTCTTGGGGAGGGTGGTATATGCCTATTTGGCAGGCAGAGGGTGAGATGCCTGGTACCTATTTGGTTGGATGGGTTGTAAAGCTAAAATATGGTCTGGTGTCTAGGGCCAGTAGACTGAGTGGGTTAGTTTCTACATACTCAGTCACCAATCCACTGTGGTGAGCCCTGGGGCAAAAACTCCAAATATGAGGGGATCAGCTGCCTCAGGCATTTGGGAGGGGGTGGGGATTGGATCCAGGAAGACCAGGCAAAGAGGTTCAGGTCTCTGATTAGGGGTGGAGAGTGCCAGTCTAGGGAGAAGAAGCAGATGAACAGCACAAGCAGATGTAGCCTACATGGATGGCTGAATAGGATATGAGCCCAAAGACCATGTTTAGAGCCAGCCAGCCAGCAGATACAGCAGGCTAGTGAGAAGGTATAGTGCCAATGCAAGTGAATAATCATTTATGTAGAACCAACTAGGTGCTAGGCACTGGGATAAGAACTTTTTTTTTTTACAATTATAGTTAGCATTTATTATGTGTCAGGCACAGTATTAAGCTCTTAACAAATATTTATCTCATTTGAGTCTCACAACGATCCTGAGAGGGAAGTGTTATTTTTATTTGCATTTTATAGTTTAGGAAACTGAGACAAACTAGAGGTTAAATGACTTGCCCAAGGTAATGTGCCTAATAAGTATCTGAGGATAGATTTGAATTCAGTATTCCTGATTCCAGGTCAAGTACCCTGTCCATTGTACCATCTATGAGGGGTTTTTTTTGTCTTAAATTAATATATTTATTTTCTTGTTCACATCACTCATTTCCATGAGATTTTGAGTTACAAATTTTCTCCCCATCTTTCTCCTACCCACCAAACCAAAGCAGCCATCCCACTGTATAGCCAGCCCCTCCCCAATCTGCTCTCTCCTATGTCTTCCCCCATTGCCCCTCTGACTTTCCAGTAGAGCAGGATAGGTCTCCCTACCTCAGTGCCTATATATCTTAATTCCCAGTTGCATGTAGTTAATAATAATTATTATATATGTATACATATATATTTTTAACATTTGATTATAGAACTTTAAATTCTAGATTCTTTCCCTTCCTCCCTCATCGCCCACCCACACTAGAAGGACAAGCAACTCAATACAGGCTGTACATGTGTAATTACGCAGGACATCTCCACAGTGCACATATTGTGAGAGACTGATTATATGTCCCTCCTTCCTATCCTGCCCCCCCTTATTCTGTTCTCTACCCTGTCCCTTTGCAGAAGTGAGTACTTCTAGCAACCCTTTCCCCCTACCCTACCCTCCCCTCCATCATCCCACCTGTCATCTCCATCCCCCCTACTCTCC
>CM053599.1:29336769-29360262 GCA_028646575.1 Pseudocheirus occidentalis | reverse complement strand
AGCCTCAGTTTTTTCATTTGTCAAATAGAGGATGACAACAGCTGTTCTGTCTGTTTCACAGTAATTATGACGACCAAATGAGATCATCTCTGAGAATCTATGTAGACATAAAGTCTTATGTGAACATCATGACATCCTTTTTTTGTGATTAGGTATTATTCATCCTTTCCCTTTTTCATCTAGTAGGGAAAGGAGAGGGCCAAGGAATAAGGTATTCTCCCTCTCCCTCTCCCTCTCCCTCTCCATCTCCCTCTCCCTCTCCCTCTCCCCTTCCTCTCTCTTTCTCTTTCTTTCTCTCTCTCCCCTCTCTCTCTTTCTCCTTCTCTCTCTCTCCCTCTCTCCCCCTCCCTCCCTCCCTCTCTCTCCATCTCTCTCTTTCTCTCTTTCTCTCTCTCTCTCTCCATCTCTCTCTCCCTCCCTCCCTCCCTCTCTCCCTCTCCCCCTCTTTCCCTGCCTCCCTCCCTCCCTCTCTGTCCCTCTCTCTCTCCCTCTCTTCTCCCCCTCTCTTTCCAACCTCCCTCTCTCTTTCTCCCTCTCCCTCTTTCTCCCAGGACTCCCTTGTGCCAGGGTAGAAGATTGAAACATAATTTTAAAGAAAATAATTGGAAATCATCTATGATGTCAGAAAAATCATTAGATAAGAATCAGTTCCTAGTTGTACCTGATTTCATGTTCCATAAGAATATTTGCTCAGTAACCACAGAATTCTGAAGCATAGAACTTGGCATGGTTTTAAAAAGTAAAATTCTCTATCATTATAAATGTTAATGTTCCTAGTGGAAAGTTAAAAGTGATAATGAGAAAAAATCTATTTTTAATAGCTATAACTTAATGAGAATCATATTTTCCTGCATGTGTTAATTTTGATGATTTAGTAGCATATAAGTTAAATGAAAAAGATTTGAATTAATCTAAAATAGGTTGTTTTCTTTCCAAGATATTCTGGAGTGTGTACAATAATATTCCTCCTGTGACTAACCTGCCTCTAAGATGTAGTTATCATTTAATGAGGGGAGAGAGACGACCTCTCTGGTAAGTAACTCTCATGTAATTTCAGGTTAAAAGTGGGAGGGAAACCACAGTGAAGCAAATAGATTTGTACTACCTTGGAATATAACTATGACTCTCCACCACTTAAGTCTAAAATAATTCTTTTTATGAGTTTGTAGTGAAAGAAAAACATGCCCACCTAGGTCATCTAAGGCATTCAGACAATATGGTAGTTTTCAGCCTTTTCTCCTCAATGTTTTGCTTCCTTGTCAAAAACAAATGTTTGTATTGTTTAAGCTCTTACATTTTAGAGTTTTGTAGTTCTTAACCTGGGGTGTGAATCCTTGTTATTTTAATATTGATAACTGTATCTTAATATAATTAATTTCCATTATGATCTTATTGTTTTGTATATTTAAAAACATTATTCTGAGAATGGGTCCATAGGCCTCACCAGATTGCCAGTGGTCCCTAACAGAGAAAAGTCTTTCAAGAAGCATTATTTTTGACAGTTTGGATTAGACATGGTCTCTGGACTAAAGGAACTTATGGTCTCATGGAGTGACAAGGTAGAATGTGTTTCAAGTAAAAAAAAAATAGACCTCAGATGAATTTATAATATAGAGTAATTGTAAATATCTGTGGGATCACTAATGTTATCTGAATGAAAGAACAATTAGGAATCATGAATTTAGATCTGAGAGGAACCTCAGGGATCAAGTGTTCTCTCCCACCCCCTTGCCATTTTAGAGATAAGAAAACTGAGACCTAGAAAGTTTGCTCCAAATCACACACAGGTAATACCTGCCACATTCAGGCCTCAATCACAGGTCCTCAGACTCCAAAACTGGCAGTTTCCAATGTGCCTACCCTCTTCTTTTTATCTACTACCCAACTCCCACACAACCTAGGGTTTTTTCCATCTACTGCCACCTTTAGGATCATATACCCAAACCTCTAGTCAACCTCATTGTCCTGAATGGTAGCTTAAGTTTTATCACTCTCAGTTCAGGAAGTATTTATTAGACACCTACAATGTCTAAGCACTGTGCTAGAAGTTGAAAATCCAAAGGCAGAAAATGAGAGTCTGTGATCCTTCCTCTTTTCTCTTCCTTGCATCCATTCCAAAAGTCATTAACCTCTTTTTGTGTCTATGAATCCCTTTGCAGAATAATGTTTTTAAGCACATAAAATAAAACACATAAGATTACAAAACAAAACAATCTTATTTAAATTCAGTTGTCAAATTATTTTTTTTTTAACTCCATAGATCTCAGGTAGAGAACCCCTCATCTAATTCCCATGGTTTTCTCCTGCTCATGGAGAAAATGAAATAAAGATTTTAAGGGAAGATTCTTTTATTTTGTTTTCTTTTCCAAGGTCATTAAAGTCTATTGTTGTATTTATTGTTGCATTTGTCTTGTCCTCTCCACTAAAGTCATGCTCAATAACTGCCTTGTTAAATTGAACATAGTCTTTTAAAATACAAATTTAAATAAAATAAATTTAGTAGAGTCTTAAAACACAAAACAAAACATATATGAGAAATTTGTGGTTTCATATGCTGTCTTTTTGTTGTTCATTGAACATTGGAATGTTTGTTTGATGACAGTAAAGTTCAAAATTTAAAAAAAGAAAATTTTAAAAAGTTCTCCTTGGATATTTTCTTTTGGTACAGAGTGCTGTGATGGACACAAATGGAAGGAATAGAGAGATTATAGTAGTATACCTACTGAAGAAATCACAGATAGTTTGATGTAATGAAGCATGTGCACATATGAACACATACACACACACACACACCTTAGACATACAATTAGATGCATATACTTTTTCAACATTTTTTTGTCTTCAACTTAGGGAAGAAGAAAGCAATGCAAAGGGTGGTGTGTGGAAAATGAAAGTCCCTAAGGAAAGCACGGTATGTCTAGCAGAGCCTTTCTGGAAATGACTCATCTGGGCCTTTGTTTATTGTGTTAGCAAACAGATTTGTGTGTTCCAGAGTATGCTAGCATTGTTGACTTTGAGTAGGACGTAATGATGAAAAACCCTGAGTTATTCTCTTAGCCCTTTCTCTGCCCTACTTTCCCACCCTGAGAAATCATTTCGCTTCCTCTATAAAGTAGCAGAAGCAATGCTGACTGATGGAACAGCTTGCAAAACTCAAGGCTAAGCAGACTGGCATAAAAGGGAATTATTGCTAAGAAAATTATTTCTCTCACTTTTCTCAAGTTCCCATATTTTATTCACCTGGCAATATTAAGATAGTTTTACTCCTGGGTTGGCCAAGATTGTACTAAATTCCATCCTATTGGTAGAGCCTAAAGACCCTAACCAGTTGCTTTTTTAAAATGGAGGATAGCTCTAAACACTTATAATAACTCCAAATAACACTTTGGAATAACTCCACAGAGCCCTTCTTTTACAGTGATTCCATTTTTAACACATCTCTGTAAAGCAGAATTGTGTTTTGATTCAGCTGAACATCAGAAAGTTAATGTTCAGGTCTCAGCTCCATCACTCCGTCCATGACCTTCTTAGACAGATCACTTTAAGCCAAGGGATTCTTAACCTTTCATCAGTGAACATTTTTTTTAATAGTTTGATAACTGTATTTCAGTATAATTGGTTTCTACTTGGTGTGGTCATACATGCCTTTAGTCCCTCCCTAATGGGGAAGTTTCGGTTGGTGGTTCACTTGAGTTCAGGACTTCTCAGCTGCTGTAGGCTAAGCTGATCACTAAGTCCAGCACTTATGAGTGCCTGAGGAGCCAGCAGGCTGCCTACAGAAGGGTGAACTGGCTTCAAATCAAGAGGTTGATAGGACATGAGGCATGTAATATTTCTATTTAGAGGCTCCGGAGTAATGCTGGGCCTTGCTGATGATGATCAGGACCTTCCTATCTCATCAGATGAGATAGAGGTGGCACCTAAGAGATGTGCAGCTGTTTGCTTTGACAGAGGCATTCAAAAGCATGATCAGCCATGTGTCCAATAGATTCTTTGAGAGTTAAAAAAAAAGAAGCCTATTCACATGAGCCTGTATTTGTTATATTGGATGAAAACAAACATTAAAATGTTACGTTAAGACTTAAGCAAACCAAACCCAGCCTTTGATAAGGGATAAAAGAAATAAAACTACAGAGTCTCACCTTTCCATTGTTTCTTTCATGTATGTATGCTCAAAAGAACTGAAAAGCCTCCAGGGACCCATATGTCTGAGATGTATAGAACCAGATTTATTTGTTAAAGTGCAAACTATTAGTCAAGATACATTCTTCCAAGTTTTGACTGTTACTTGGCATATGTATTAAAAAGAAAATAAATGTTAGGGAAGCAAATAATAAACTACAGAAGGCTTACTAAGCAGAGAGAGAAGGGGGGAGTAGAGAAGGGAATGAGGGAGAGAGAGAGAATGGGGGGAGGCAGAAATACTTATTTTTCAAGTTTCATTTTTTATTCATTCAAACTTAATAGTAATTGAGTTTTAAAAGAAACCCTGATGTCAACCTCATTTGAAAGGAATTTCCTATTCATTCCTTGTCTTTATCCTGAAATACTAAAAAATGTTAAAAGATCATATACAAAATCTGAAGTCCATTGTTAATTATTTGTTTTTAAAAAGCATGCATTGACTTTAACAGGATTAACAAACGTCCTGTTTGCTGCTGCTTTCCCTATTGGCTTTTTACTTCTGTGGATTCTTTGGATTGTGTTCATGTTGTTTATATTATTGTTGTTCCAGTTTAGCTTTCTTCACCCTGCATCCCTTGTATATCTTCCCATAGTTCTTTGTAGTCTTTATATTTGCAGTTACCTATGATATAATAGTATTCAGTTATGGTGATACTCCATTTTTTCTGCCATTAACTAATTATCATAACTCAGATTATCTGCATTTATTTTTTGATATTATTAATATGCTGTGATACTTGGGGGGGTCTGGATGGCTTTTCCTCTCTCCCCTCTCAACCCCCCATTCAATAACATTATTAGAGTATGCATAATGAATTTTACATACTAGACTTTGAGCTAGAAGACAGCTCAATCATGAAATTCATTTCTTTCACCCAGTTAACAGGTAGCTGAACCCACATTTGGACCTGGTCCTCTGACTTCAGATCTGCATTTATTCTGCTGATGTTGTGCCAAGAAACATAGTGAAAGGGCCTTTCTATACAGTGATAATTTACAAAATGGACTCTAGTTTTAAATTTGAAAGGGTGCTGCCTATCAGTCTCATGATGTGGCATGAAATCCTCTATTTGGCGTTTAAAGTCCTTTACAATCTGGTCCAATTTTACCTCTCCCATCTTCTTAAAATTTATTCCCCCCCCACCCCGTGTGCCTCTGATACAGCTTCTTCTGCTATTCTTCGTACAAGATACTCCATCTCCTGACTCCATGCATTTGCATTGGCTGTCTCCTGTGCCTAGAATGCTCTCCCTCTTCAGCTCCAACTCTTGGTTTCCCTGGCTTTTTTTAAGCCTCTTACTACACCTTCTTCCATAGGCCTTTCTTATTCCCTCTTTTCCCTGTCCCCTGGCCCTGAACTGATACCTTTCCTTTGAAATTGCTTTTCATTTACATTGTATACATCTTACAGTTAACACCACCACCACCATCCCAGCATTAGAATGTGAGCTTCTAGAATAGGGACCATGTTTTTTTCTTTTTTCCCTGTCTTCTTATTCTCAGTATTTAACACAGTGCCTGGAACATAGTTAAGTACTTAATAAATGCTTTGTGACTGACTGTCTGAATGATCGAGTCTTCATTAATAATAATTATGACCAACAGATTAGCTTTGAGAATCAAGACAAAAAGTTTACCAGCTCACGGAAAAAGTTTAGCTTCTCCTCCCACACCCCAACAATAACTTATTTACTACTGACATTACAAGACTATGACAGCCTTGACAAAGATACAGAAACAGTTAAAATCAATTTCCTTTTTTCTTTTGAGGTGTTTTGTGGAGTTTAAATGTATTTAACGTTTTTTAAAAATTATCCAGTGCAAGAAAATCCTTGCAGTTTCACAGACCTAAAATGTGCAAACTAATCTATTTCTTTCAAAGCACTGTTTTGATACTTTTGAAATTAATCCAGAACTGAAATTATTTGCATATATGAAAGATGTGTGTTTGGGAGTTTTTTCATTTAAGAAAGAACAGAACAACTTCTAACATACATGCACATACATATATGTACATATGTGTGTGCTTATGTATGTGTATGTATATGTGTGTATGTACATCTCTACACATTCTGGCTGATGACAAGGGAAATTTAATCTCTGCTTATTTGACTGTCACTGACTTTTCAAGTTTGTTTGTTTTTTAGTTATTCTGAACATTACCAATGCCTTTACTAAAAATGTGTTTTCTTTAGCCCTGAAATCTCTTTGCCTCAGTTTACCACAGTTCATTATTATTTTCCCTGCTATAAAATTGCTTGTGTTATATAATAACCTCCTCCAGGCGCTCCTCTCTACAATTCTCCATACAGCTGCCAAAGTAATCCCACCAGTGCACAGATCTAATCACATGATTCCTCTGTTCAGAAACATTCAGTGTTGTTTTTCCCATTGCCTACTGAACAAAACAAAAACTTTTTAGCTTGGCATCCAGAGCTTCTACAACCTTTATCTACCACTACTCCTTCTTGAACTGAAATCAATCTGGCAACTGAAAAACATGTATAAAATGCCTTCTATGGACCAGGCACGGTGCTAGTCAATGGGTTTATAAAGACAACAATTAAATAGCCTCTGCTTCAAGTAGCTTAACATCCTCATTGTTCCCAGGTCTTTGCACATGTCATCCCTAATTCCTGGAATCAATCCTTCTCTACATCTCTGCCTCTTGAAATACTGCTCTTTTTTGAAGGATTGACTCAGACCCTGTCCAGCTCCATGAAGCAGTCCTTGGTTACCCCTTTCTAGACATGATCCTTCTTTGAATGTCTTGCACCATTCTCTTCAACTCTTCCTTCACACTTAAACCCAAACTTACCTTGTAGTTATTCATATATGTGTCTCCCACTTACTCTGTCATCTAGTGCTTACTCTGTTGGCTCCCAAGGGTAGGAAGAGTGTCTTGCTTCATCTTTGTATCCCCAGTGCCCTTGCCCATCATTGGAAAAGACTTAATAAATATTTGTTGAGTTGTTAAATTATTAAAGATTTTTGCCCATGTGATTTGGGGATGTCTGAATTTTCCAAGTGAGCTTGAAAAACTCATATTTTCTGATAGAAGAGCAATTAGACTGGGGTCCTGAAACTCACTCTCTGAAAATGTGTATGTATTTCTCTTACATGTTAGCCCACAGTTTGGAAAGAGTTGTTGTTAGCAACTATCGGGGAACAGTTTACAGATTGTTCTACAGCAGGTAAAAAGAAAAATCATGGCTCAAACTGCATGTGTATGTACCTAGTGCTTGGCTTTTGTGTTTCTTACTTGGCAGAAGTGATTTTGTTTTTTGGTGTGGTTTTTAATATGATGTTGTTAAGAAACTGTTTATTTTGTTACTATGTAGTTGGCTTAGATTTTTTCTTTTTCTTTTTTTTTTTTGCATGTAACCATTGGTTTTTAGTACTGTCTTTTTTGTAATCTACGGAAAGGTCAGAAGTGAGAGAGAATTTTTTTTTTAGTTTTTTTAACTCTTATGTGTCCAAATTCTGGAGCTCCCCATAGACTTTCTTTTGCTTTTCATGGGCTCCTTGGTTGCCTCAGAAGTTGCATGGATAAGTAAGATTTTAATCAAATTAGTGGTTAGCTATCCAAGTTTTCCATAAAATGTAATGAATATCTTTCATGCTGCACAATTAGAAAATAACCAGAAACTTAAGCAGTAAACATATAAGAAAAACGTCTACCAAATTTCAAACTACAAAAAACCTGCCATGTTATATATATATATATATATATATATATATATATATATATATATATATATACATATATATACACACATATACATATATAATCAATATCTTAGAATATAAAATGTAGCACTTGATGATTTGCTTCATTTTATTTATTCCCAAGTTGTTGTTTTTTTTCAATCAGCCATGGTGATTTGTCTACAATCAATAGGAAACAGAAATAAAAGTTAAAATCCACTGAACTATTATTACCCTGAACAAAATTGTTTTCATTTTCCTTGTCTCAATTTTTATTTTAAACAGGAAAGTGAAAAATAAGATCCAGTGGTATCTCCTGAAGTGTGTGAGAAGACGGGCCCGTTCCGTTAGGTCTCTCACATTCTTTGCCCTTTTGAATTGTCCTGGAGAAGCAGTACAAAGTTCTTATTTCCAAGCCACAACTGAGGCTGCAGAGTGAGCAGGGCTTACCCTCAACTTAGCTCTCTGTGCTGCTCTGCACATATCCTGTCTAGTCCAGCCTCGATTGTTCTGTAGGTAATGATAAGCTCAGGGCTTTCTGAACCTTGCTAGCCTATTTTTTAATGTTGAATAGATTTCCCAAAGTCCTGAAGACTGACTGATCATTATTCAATTCAGCACACAAAAAAACTAAGAGCATTTAAGTTCATTTTGATTCCTTCTTGAGTGTCACGTTCAGACAGATTCTGGGTAAGTGTAGATCAACAACTGTTTCCCCCATTTGGCCTTTAAATAAAGCACAGCTCTTTTGAAAATTTATTTTGATAGAGTAAAGAGCTTGTGGTTTTTACAGAGCATTACCTCAATAACAGAGTTAGAAACCGCCCATGTCCAAGCTGTGTGTAGCTACAATCAAATAAATGAATAAGGTCTTTTAATTTTATTGGTACACTTACCTCTTACACTTCAACTTAGCTACTTTAGAGATGAGCTGGGTTGAAATGAAATATTGGCTTAACAGTAAATAATCTTTCTGCATTAGCAGGAAATAGTAACTTGGCTAAATTTTGCTAAAAATATGACTCATGCATAATTACAAACATGTGAATCCTATTGAGAGTCAGTTTTCTGTATGAATTATTTCTGTTTCAGGTACTAGGAAAGATGAACTAAGTAAAAATAGCTGACCAGTTTAAGTAAATAATGTCTATGGTTACACAACTGTCTCTGGAAATAACACACATTTTATTAGGGTCGTGTTCATGCTGGCTAATTCCACGTATGAATATAGGTTTGCTGGATAGCCAGAAGTTCCCCTCCATATAATTTACTTTCTACTTAGTGTATAATTTTTGGTGTCCACATCTTAAATTCAAGGAAGTGCTGTGCTGGACAAGTAAGATATTCTCTCTCTCTCTCCATATATGTACGTGCGTATGTACGTACGTATGTATGTATGTACATATGTATTTATATATGTATATGTGTGAGTATATATATATATATATATATATGCAAAGTGAAAAACTGCCAGCCCATTTTCAGTTTTTAACAAAATCAGAACAGTTTACATAAACAATTTCAGCTATTGTGAAGAAATATATTACTGAAATTACTTGAAAAGAGGATTGTTCTCTTCCTAAAGTGATAGTTGATTTTATTATTACTACGAGATTAAAAAAAGAAGTCCTGTCTCTAAATAAAAGTCGTTAGTGTAGCAGAATCTCAGAACTGGAAAGGCCTTAGAATCCATTTAATCTAGGCTAAGGCTTCTCCACCTTTTTTGTATCACCCTTGGCATTCTGGTGAAATCAGTGGACCTCTTCATTGTTTTCACTTGCATAAAATAAAATATATAGGATTAAAAAATATGCCTATATATGCATATATATTTATACACACATACATATATATGTTTGGAGTGTGTGTGTGTGTGTGCGTGCGTGCATGTGCGCGTCGTGCGTGCGTGTAATCCAATACCCTGAAATCTATTCACGGACTCCACATTAAGAACCCCTAATCTAGTCCAACCTGCGTTCTATAAAATTCTCAACACATATCATAAAATAGTAAATCTGGAAGGGATCTTAGAGATCTTTGAGTCCAACCTCCTCATTTTTTTTCAAATGAAGACACTGAGGCTGGGGAACTGAAGTGCTTTTGTCACTTAATACATTTCCTGACATATTAGTAAATACTTTTCTCCCTCATCCTTCCCTAGGTCATATAACTATTAGTCTGGAGGTAAAATTAGAATCTAGGTTTCCTAGCCATAAGCTCAGCTCTCTTCCTGTTATACCAATTCTGCTCATGTCCACAAGGGAAGCACATTTTATTAGGCTCAAAAAAATTTTTTAATAAAGCAGTATAGTAAATTTTTAAAAGGAAATTTAAGAACAAAGCTCATGATTTAAATTGTGTCAGATTATACAAATGAATTTAACTTCCAAAAGAAAGCAGGATAAACTTACTAAAATTTGACATTTGTGAAACAAATCCGGCAAGATAATGTATGACTTCATTTTCTAAATTTGTTGATACTTGTGTATTTCACTTTAGTAACAGAATGTCAAGTTTTGTGATGCTGTTTATAGCCAACCATATTTGTCTTAGTGTAGTGAAAGTATGAAACCAGAGATATTATGTGAGACCACCATCATTGCATGGGAATAGATACCCACAAACATTCCTTCGAGCTCTAATATTTTTTGTTTGAATCTACAAAAACTGAACAAGTGAACATTATAATAATTACAATAATATCCCATCCATTGGTTATCGAATTAGCCCTCTCAACTATTGATAACACTGGCAAGGACTGAGGAGTGAGCAAAAAATGTTCCAACAGATCATGGGATCCTAAATCTAGATCAGGAAGCAACTTGAAAGGTCATCTAGTCAATTCCTGTGCCCCCATTTTTCCAGGAGATTAGGTGACTGATGAGGTCACACAGTAAGTATAAGGCATTTGACCCAAATCGCCTTGTGTTAACACTAACAATGTGTTTGCCCTTCTTTTAGACAATATTCTCACAAGTTTGATTATCTGTTTTCCCAACCCACAACAGAAAAGAAATTTGAAGGTAAACATGGCTATGTGAGTAGAAACTGTTACAAACAAGCACAAGGACATCAGCAAGAAGTAACAGTTGATAGCCTGACAGAAAAGAAAGTGACAGAAAAACTTAAAAGTTGGCACCAAGACTCAGAACTTAGAAAGAAATTGTGTATAGTGAAATAGATGTATATACATCTCTATAGCTCTTGAGAGCTTCATTAAAGCAACTGCTGTCCATAATGATGATCTATAGTTATCAAGAAGTGATTCATTTCATTATATTCCATTTAAGATATCAGGAACATATGTGACAAATATGAGAAATAGTTCCAGCAAAAATGAATTTAATAATACATTTTAAAGCTTTGGTGCTTAATAAAATGTTTCGGTTATTTGGAGCCCAAGAGTCCATGACATTGCTGCCGCGTTAAAGTCACTTGTTTGCTAGCTTTTTACCAATTATGTTTCCAATTTGCTATATAATTAATCTTTAGAGCATATTCCTTTTTAGTTTTATCCATAATTTAGGCAAAATGTTAGATTTACGAAGCTCATTGTAGATTGACTCAAAAGATTAACTCGTTTCCCCCTTGATCCTGTCTGTCCTCCATGTAGACGATGATGTAATAGGGGTTAGTGTGAGTGTCCGTGACCGGGAAGATGTTGTTCAAGTCTGGAATGTGAACGCCTCTTTAGCAGGTGAAGCAACAGTCGTAGAAAAGATCTACAAACTCTTGCCACACATATCTTTCAAAGCAGTATTTTATAAACGTAAGTACTATGGTTCCAATTATCCCCTTTTAGGGCAATCTATAGTTTACTTTTAAAAATAGAAAATATATTGTTAAACAGGAAAAACAGAATCACTTGAGATTCCTGTGTGTTTAAAAAAATAGCCTGCATAATTCAGACCAGATTTTATTCCCTCCTAACTGTGTGGGTCAGGCACAAAGGTACATAAAATATTCGTTATTTTAAAAAATTAAACCTAATCTTCTGTATGTCATACTCAAGAACGATTGCGTTAGATTCAAGACAAATTTTAAAGGCTATTATAGGAGCAGATGGGGATGGATCTTTAGTCATTCTTCCCATTTATAATATGTAACATCTGTATTATAAGGTGAGGCTAGTTCTAGATGTAAAGATGGTTGTAGATTATACTGAAATATTAATCATTTCTCCTTATCCATGATTAGAAATATATAAACTGAAAGTAGATTTATTCCCTTACAATGATAAAGTGTTAGCAATCAAAGTATAAATACATGCATGGATAGACCTGGAGTTTCCATTTCAATTTGTATCTATTGTTTATGAGTGGTTTTAAAGTTATCTCTCTTATAAAGGAAACAGCTTTGTACATCCTGTTAAGCAAGCGTCTACAAATTCTGGGTTATGGGTTGAATGATAAATTTGAGACTAAAACTGCCCCTTATTCAATGAGCATTCCATAAGTGCCTAGTAGGTATAAAGCACATGCCATTTTAAGGTTTTTTTTTAATATTTGAAATGTTTTAAATATACAAACTTTCATAATAAATATGTCCTTTCTCCTGCTCTTCTCCCAGTTCCATTGCCAAAAGGTGGGAGGAGCTTAAAGATGGGACGGGATCATTTATTATTTCAAGATTGGCTGACTGTGATTTAAAATATTGAATAGAGCCTTCTGTGGAAATAAGAGGCATCAAAGTCAAAATGTTCAGGTTCTAAATAGTAATATTAGCTCATAGCTACAGTGAGATACAAAGTACTGAATTTCTTCATTTTAAACAAAAAGGAGGGGAGAAAGAAGCCATCCAAATAGTATTTCTTAGACTTGGAGTGTGGGAACTGTGTGCACACCCACATTGTACTTTGGATGCTATAAAACTATGTTCCCCCAAAAAAAAGAAAAGAAAAGAAAAAAGAAATAATTGAAAGTTTACTTTTTAAAATGTTATCACTGATATAACAACACTCTTAAGATCAGAGTTGTTTTGTTTTTCTTGATGGATTGTGAGAGACTATTCTTTTCTATCCATTTAGGTATTGCTACCTTGATTGAACTTTATAATATGAAAAAATGGTTAGTGTGGTATAGAGAAGTGAAGTGGTAAAGGGTTCTGGCCTGGGAGTCAGGAGACTTAAGTATTAGTCCAGGCTCTGGACAAGTCATTTAACTTCATTGGAATTCAGTTTCCTATAGAAGGAGAGTGTTGAATTAAATGACCCCTAAGGTTCTTTTCAATATTAAATTTCTATGGTTCTGTGGTTTGGAGTATTCTAGTCAATCTGAGTTGGTCTAGAATCAGAGAAATTTAATTTTTCACATTCATTAAATAATTGGATCCCAAATTAGCCAAACTAGTTTTTGGGCCTACATTAGTGATCTAATAAGATTGACCATGTGGCAGTGTGATTTGCTGCTTCGCAACTAATTGTTGTGCTTGCTGAAAAAAAACCAGAATTCAGTTTATTTTTAGCTAATTTAGTCAAGCTGAATGGCCAAACTGACTGTAGATGCCACTAGAAATCGTGACTAATGACAGGTGTCATTTCTGAGTAGGAAAAATCATATTTTAATGGCATATATTACAATTAAAATATTTCAAATTATCTAGATTTTAATTTAGATAAAATTATTATTATTATCCTAGTACAATTGAAACACCAGCAGTTTTTCTGACTCTCCAAAATAGGCAGACTTTTCTTACCAGGATTATGAGTCCTGTATAATTGTTTCAGAAACATAAGAAATTGACAGAAATTTTGTTCACTGAGTGATCTGACATTAATAAATAGCTCCAGGGTGAACTGAGAGAGGTGACTGACTTCACAAATGTATTTTGTAATGATAATACCTTTCGTTCTGGGTTCAAGAACTCAAGAATTGACAGATTTGGGACGGCATGTTAAAAATCAGATCCACAGAAGTGACTTAATGCTCAATCAAGCCAGCCAGTCAGTCAGAATGGGAATACTGGTAACTTGGGTGATAGGCTACTTTTGTTTCCAAGTCTAAATATGTTTTTTAACCAGGGGGCAGAAATCATAGATTGTACTGAACTCTTTTGTAGAGTAGACTGAGAAATCTCTTTATGGAAAGTAGAAGGAACATTTTTATACTATCTTTCCATGCAATTTTACATGTCAGTCAATCAACAAGCATTTATTAAGCACCCATTACATGATAAATTTTATACTAGGCATACTGTCTGTGTTATCTATGTATTGTCAGTTAGAATATTTTTTATCCCAGTACAGATCTCACTTAAAAGTATTTCATTAGAAGGCTTGACAGGTCTTAAGGAAAAATGAAAGGGAGGAAGGAAGGAAGGAAGGAAGGAAGAAAGAAGAGGAAAGAAAAGAAGGAATGAAGAAAAATGACTAAATAGACCTGTGAGAAATGTTCAGCTCTTAAGTACAGTATTCATAAAGAATGATAAATATGAATAGTTGAGAGAAACCTGGGAAAATTTGCATGAAACTACACAGAACCAGAAGAATAATACAAATAATAAAGACAACACTAAAATCAATGTGGATAAGCAACAAAACTCTAGGCAATTACAAATGTCACCATTTGTGCCATATAATCAAAGTTAAAGAGCATATTGTGGTTAATTGAAAAAAAATTATTTAGGGGAAGTATACTTTACAAAGTATGATTTTCTTTGTTGCAAAGTAATTGCTGGGTCGAAACAAAATGTTTCAGAAGGAGGAGGAAGAGGAGGAGGGCATTTAACTGAATGTACATAGACAGGAAAATTGCAATGTTCAAAGATGGAGTTCTGTGTCTGGATTGTGCGAGGCTTAAAGCCACCCTTAGGAGGACACAGATCTTGGGACAACACTCACTTTTCCACACTAGTTTTTATGGTTGAACTGTGGTTAAGATTAAAATAAATTTTAAGGGAAAAAGAAGTCAAAATAGCAATAGACATGAGACGATGTAATATATATCACATGTCAGTTGGGAAGGGAGGGGTCAGACTCACCATTTTGCCTTGGCAGTAGTGTAAAGGGTATGGGCTGATTAGATGTCATAGTTTACTTTTAGTTTTTAAATGAACAGTTGGCAGCTCACCAATTCGAACTTCCTTCATTTTTCATCTTCATTTCTTTAGGAGACTTTGCTTATCTCCATCACTGCTAGTACTTTGCCTCAGATTGCCCCCAATTTACATATCTTTTATGTTCATTGTTATTTGTATGTGTTCTTTCTCTTTAGATTGTAAGCTCCTTGAGGACAAGGACTGTTTCTTCATTTCTTTGGATTCCCAGTGTTTTGCACAGTGCCTGGCTCATTGCAAGCACTTAATAAATTCCTGTTGACTTGATTCAACTCTCTAGTCCTTTAAAGTGTGGAAACTCAAAAGCATGAGAACCAAAGTCAGTTTCCCTGATTCTTCACCATACTTTGGCATGGCTCTGAAATGTTATTTAGTAAAAGAAAACAAAAAATCCTGGTTGTCCAAACTTGCCATTTGACTTTGGGTTTAGAAGCTGCCCTCAAGGATGTAAATTTCCTAACCAGGAATTTAGCCCAAGAGAAAATGTTGTAAACTCTACTTCTAAGTTTTTTCACTTCAGAATGTGAAAGTTGTCATTTTTCACATTACAGATCACAAATGTAGTCATCAGACATTGGGACTAACAAGTAGGGGGAAGTCTAAGTTTTACCGGTATCAATAGTTATTTTTTTTTGTCTGTACAGAATGAAGTAGAAGAAAACTTCAATGTGAAAAATGTATTAGCTTTACAAAATGCCATTTGATTGTATTCTGACTGAGCTATTAGTATTGTCTCATGTTTTTTGGGGGTTATTTATTTTTGTTTGTGTTTTAAAACGAGACTATAAAGTCTTAACTGGGTAATTTTTCTGATATCTGTTCCATGTGACACATTTTAATTTGTGGGTCTCGCTTGGAGCAACATATTTTCTTCATCACCCTGTCCAGTCTTAAGCTTCTTAGACACAGCAAAAAGAATCAGACAGCATTATTGTTGTTCCCTATGTTTTGTTTTTTATTTTAATTACATATCCCAGGAAACAAGTGTGTTAGGGAACAGTTACTGGGGAAATGGTATTTGAATTTTCACTGACATTTAGAAAATAAAATAAGATGCTTAGAAGAGGGTTGCCCCATTCTTTGTTTAAACTTTCTTTTCCTTTCTTCTTTTTTCCTGCCCTTTTAGCCCATGAAGAGCATCATGCTTTTGAAGGTGGACGTGGAAAACATTAATTGCACTCTGCACAGAATTCTTTGTCCTTGGCTGATTGGTTTGGACACAATCTAAGCAGAAGGGAAAGTGGAGAGAAGACTTGCTGAAGCAAGATACTGGCCATTTTCGATGTGGTTTTCACCCTCTCAGATTGGGCAATTAGTACTCCAGGTTTCAGATGGCAGAGGACTTTGTTGACTTCTAATGTTATAGTACTTGCTTTGGGCCTTTTAGATTCTACCTTTGTTCTTTTCATTCTGGTTGTTCCCACATCCCCATCTTCTTATTTTCTCTTCAGTCTAATTATTGTTTTATATAGACTTGTCTCCTTGAGGTACAAGGTTCTGATTTCTCTTGAAAGGGCAAATAGGTACAGCCCTGACAATGCTGCTCTTGCCGATCATGTTGTCCATAGAGGAGACTGGCTTGGGGAACCAGGCATTTTAATTATTTGTCATCAAACATTCCTGTTATTAAAGCTTTTGCTCATTGTCTTTGTTTAAGGAGAAAGGGAAACTGTATTATATGTTCTAACGTACAAAATGGTCTGATTTTGCACTGATAAATACGTGCACAGGTTAGGTTGAGGGTTTGAGGTTGGGGTATTTTTTTGTTTGTTTTTACACAAAAGGTAATATCAAGAAATGATTTTTGACAAATACCATGAGCACATTTTCATATTGTTCCACTCTGGAAATATTTTTAACCAGGTCTTCACTTTGTGTTTTTGAAAACATTACTTTAGAGTGGAAAAGGAGGCTTCATAGCAAACCTGATGCTTCTCATTTAAAAAGGAGGTGATAACGGAATTGCTTGGAATTAAGTTTGTTGCCTTCTGTATTTGGGATGTATGTACCTATTTAAGGTTTTTCAAATCAATCCTAATGCATTTTGCTAAATGGATTCTCATTTCTAGCTTGTATTCTGCGGAGTTTCACATTATTGACGGTACTCGGAGGGAGGCAATTTTTTCCTCCCTTTTTCATTTAGGAGCAGGAAGTTAATTCTCATTTGCAGTATAAATGTGAATATTTACAAAGGTGAACTCGGAGTGCATTTTGTCCGTATTAATTATTGGAACTGTTGATATATTTTATTATGCTACCAAAGAACTATTGATTTTAGCTGGGTTTTTTTTTAATGTTTTCAAATAAGAAACTGCAGAGTAGAATCAAATGTATACCCCCCTCTCCCCGACTGAATGAGATTAGTTTTTTCACTTGGGAATTGTTCATATTGCACTGATATCCATATCTTTATTCTAGGAAGCCTCTGCCTACACCTACCTGGAAAAAGCACAAGATTTTTTGGTGTGCTTATTTTTTTTAAGTTGTTTCTTTTTGTTGCTTTATTTCAGAACTGTTAGCAGGTAACACAAGGCTATAAATCTTGTGACAGGGCAATGCGTTCACTACTGTTTTGCCCAATATTTCTAACTCCTCTTTGCAAAATGAACAGCAAAGATACGACTTAAGACAGTCATCAGAAATATATGTTTATAAATAAATGAAATTTCCATTTAACATTTTTTGAATTCCACCTGTATTTATAAATAATAAATTGTGCAGTTCATTTACGTTATCAATAAAAAAACTTTCTAAAATTGAGTTGCTTCATTGATTTCAAATTGAAATAAAATATAACTAGACCTGTTTTTTTTCTGAAGACAAGGACCTGTTTATTTAATAAATCACTAACATTCAACTCATTTCTTAATTTTTCATCAAGAAATTATAAGTGACTCTTTTTTCAAAAGAGTAAAAAATTTATCCTTAGCACAATTTTCTTCTGTAATAAACTGAATCTGAAATATTTTTACTTTTAAATATATGTATCTGTGTTAAATGTTGCATGTAGGTTTTCCAAGGAAAAAAATAATATTAGGCTTAGTTTAATTTTTGCCAGTTTCTATCATTTAAGTTAAAAAACATGAGTTTGGCATATTGAATGACTTTTTGGCCAAATGAACTTTAGTAATTGTTTTAGCACCTTTCAAAATTAGTGGCTGTTGAAAAGACTTTAATTTACATAATGTTAAGAACCTATCATCTTAATTACCTTAGAAGAGGATTTTGTTCAATTTTACTTTGGAAATTGTTTTAATTGAATATTTAGTTCATAATATCCTTTGAATGAGCTGAGCTGATTTAATCAGTTTTAAAACCTCTCATTAACTGCCTAGATTAAAGGAGGGAATGATAGGTAGAGATGCACGGAAGCATTTTGTGGGGTTTGTGTCTTTCTTTTCAACCTATTTTACTAATCTTTCCCCAAGTTGAAGTGGTGACTTTCATTAAAATTCTGATATTTGTAGCCAAGACATTGAAGGTGCCAAATCCATAACCCCTCAGGCACTGAGATTCACTTCCTCCAAAGGCCCATGGAAGCAAATGGCTTTCCAAGTGAGCATAAGCTGTCTTGGACTTTCTGTATGCTCAAGAGTCACATTTCTTTTCACTGAACAAGGGTATGTGACTGAATCCAAGATTTGTTTATTCTTCACATTTTCCCTAGGCATTCCTGCACCAATAATCTTTTAGGTTCTGGGCTTATCACATCCCTTATTAAACTAAGGAAGCACAATATATAGTTAAACTGTTAGATATTGGCAGGAACAAACTAATGTCATAGAAATAACCATGGATTTGGACTTGGCAGACATGGCTTTGGATCCCACTTCATTTATTACCTGTGTAACCATGGGTAAGGTCACTTGGGTTTGTTGTTGTTCAGTCATGTTCAATCTTTGTGACCCCATTTGGGGTTTTCTCGGCAAAGATACTGAAGTGGTCTGCCATTTCCTTCTCCAGCTCATTGTATTATATGAGGATACTGAGGCAAATAAGGTTTTAAGTGACTTGCCCAGAGTCACACAGCTAATAAGTGTCCTGGGTCTTCCTGACTCCAAGCCCAACATTCTATCTAGCGCACCACATTGTTGCCCCACGTGGGTGGCAAAACATGCAATACGTATACTATGCACCTCACACAATTATTGTGAAAAAAAATGGTTTTAATACTTAAAATGCAATAGAAATACCAGTTACTATTGGTATTTGGAGATGTTTCTCTTGCAAGTAGGATTGGGCAGCTTTTGAAGTTAGACAGTGGACTGGATTAAGCAAACTTTTCCCTTCAGTTTTGCTTCTTGTCAGTACAATACACCAACTGAATAAACCTAGAATGTGTTGGGAGCCTGGTATGGTAAACTAGTGATGTCTAACTTAAATAGAAATGAATTCTTGAAGGCCACATACTGACTTAGAAAGCCACAAATTTACATTATCTTGTTTTATATTTTGATTTGTTTTCTCATACATGTCCTGATTACATTTTAATCTTCTTCTGATAGCTCTAGGGTGTTTTTCAGGTCTGGAGCTTTTACAGTAGGCTATTAGAATCACAGGATCTGGATCCAAATCCCAGCTCTGCTACTTTATTCTAATCAACTGGACAAGCATTTATCAAGGGCTGTTCAAGAGAGTACCCAGGCTCTGTGCTTAGACGTGGAGATACAAAAGCAAATATTCAAGATCCTTCTCCCCAAGGATTGACATTAACCTTTCTGGTTCTTTGTTTCCTTATTCATAAAATTAAGTAGTTGAAGTAGGTGAACCAGGTACTTTCTGAGGAGCAAGGGAGCAGGGGAAGTCTGTCAGTTGGTGGTGAGGGGAGATGTGCTACCCCAACAATCAATCTCCAGATCATGAAGTGGAATGAAATGATTGATTCAATTTTATGTATGATTTGACCAAAATAATCAGACATTTCTGTTTTTTTTTCTAAATTATTCCAGATGCCTCAGGGACAGCCGAATTATTTGGTCATTGGATATGCTGTTTTCTGGGTGGTTTTTTAAATGGAATATTATAATCAATTGTAAATCTGTTACACAACTGAACATTACAAAGTGGCAAAAATTGGGATTAAGGTATGGGGCGGCTAGGTGGCGCACTGAGTAGAGTACCAGCCCTGGGGTCAGGAGGACCTGAGTTCAAATCTGACCTCAGACACTTGACACACTAACTAGCCGTGTGACTTTGGGCAAGTCACTTAACCCCAACTGCCCTCCAAAAAGCAAAAAACAAAAAACAAAAAAAAACTTGGGATTAAGGATGTGGTCCCATAGGGGAATTTTGTAAACTGGAATTGGGATGAGAGTAAACATGGAAAGAAACAGTGAAAGCTTATCCTGTCAATTTACTGGATACATGAAAACTACAGAGTTGTTAGGAAAAAAAATACTTTGCATACATTAACAGACTATTTTAAGATGAGTCAGGCAGTTATTATCAGCCCCATTTTATAGGTGGAGACACCGAGTTTCTGAGAGGATCTTACTTGAATTTCAATGTTAACCAGTAAATGTCTGAGGCTACATTTGAACCTATCTCATGACTCCCAAACAGAGTCACTAGCTATATCTCAATAATCAACAAGGATCATCCTGTGACTCAATTAATCATAGGATCATTGTTGTAGAACGAGAAAGGACTTCTGTACCCAACGAGTTCAATGTCTTTATTTTACAGATGAGGGAACTGAGACTCAAGAGAAAGGATTTGCCCAGAATCATACAACTGGTAAATGTCAGAGGTGAGACTTGAATACCCACATCTTCCTGATTTTAAGTCCCTCATTCTTGGCATTTCACTGATAGAGGAAACTCCTAAGAATGAAGATCAAATTGGCAACTTCCCTGCAATGTATGTTTCTAAAAAGTGGTCTGGAGCACTGAGACTTAGCCAGTGTCTCACAGCCAGGAGAGAAATTGGACCCAGGTCCTTGTGATGAAGACCAAACCTCTACCCATTGTACCGTGCTCTCTCCCTCCACTTTGGTTTTAAAGGAATTTGGTCTCTGGCCTGATTTGGAAGGTTTTTAGTTAATTATTGAAATCTTCCTAGAAAAAAAAAAGATATTTTCACGTAAAACAAACCTAAAGTTTAATTGTGGGGGGAAAATATTTAGTTATTGGCATTGTTTCCTAACGAATATTCAGAAAGGAATTTGGATGGAGACATAATTTTACAAACATTCTAGATGATATGAGGCCAATCAAAAGCTGTTGACAATCGTAGCTTTTAGAAGTGCAATTTAATCTCTATGGGGCTCAGTTTCTTCATCTGTAAAATAAGAGATTGGAATTGGTTGTTCTCCCTTGTTTCCCACGGTTAGGTAAACCTAATGGAAATGGGACAAAAAATTCCTTGGAGACGCATTCAAAATTCAAATGTTTATTCACCCAAAGTCTAAACTAAATTACTTTGTACATTAAAGTATATTTTGTCATTTTTATACTGTTCCCTATGCTTGGAATGACCTCCTTTGCCTTCTTAGCCTTTTGAATTCTTAATCATCCTTTACAAACTAACCCCCAAAACAGTTTTTCCATAAAGACTTTTCAGTTTCCTTGCAACTCCATCGTGCACTTACATTACATTGTTATATCTGAAAGTTAAGTTCCATGTGTGGGGAAACCGTTGCTATGTATATTCTACCTACATAGTGTGTATATGTACACATATATGTTATGTGTATTTATTACTTTGAGGGTCCTACAGTAATTAGGATATCTAAGAATATTCAGACACGAGAAGAATAAAGAGGGGAAAAAAATCTATCTTTTATTTTACAAGTATTTCTAGTATTATCTTTTTGCCTATAGCTGTTAAGTTGTTTCAGAGAAACTCCTCAAACCACATAAAATTACTTAGTTCAGATATATATATTGCCAATAATGCTGTGAGTGTGGAGGACACCTACCATTACTCAGATGTGCACAGATAAGACTCATTAATAATAACTTTGTCTCAATAAAATAATCTAGGAAATTTTGGCAAGTTCACAATAGAAAGTCATTTGTGGCTTTGCCATGAAGTGGTAGCTCCTATTTTTTATCTATTAGTATTTTTAGAGGAGAAAATTAATGTTCGGAAAAAATGGTTACTCCATATGTGCAGTAACTACTTTTCTGTAATGTCTTATGGCATCTGAGGTTCAGCATCATTGAACAAGATTAAATGAATGTTGTAGAGCTATAAAAGTGCATGTAAAATAACACAGAACTGTTGAAATGACTATCAGAGTTGCCTATGGACAAATTTTTACTAAAACTAATTGTCACTTCTAATAGTACAATAAAGTCATTCTTAAATCAAAAGATTATTAATAGAGAAATGTCAAGTAATCTTGATGATCAAGAGGGCATGAATGATCAGCAAATGTCAGGAAGTCAGTTTTTTAATAAGATTTTTATTCATTATTGGCACAGAAGTTTGGAGTCATATTTCATAGATTTCTTCAATTGGCCATTAGGTTACTCTGTAAAATATCATTTGGTATATTTTCTACTTTAGAAAATTTATTATGGGGGCGGAGCCAATATGGCGGTGTAGAAGCAGCAAGTTCCCGCAGTTCCCACACCCCCACCCTAAACACCCAGAAAATATGAGCCCAGACAAAGTCTAGGAAAAGTCTAGGACTCTCAGACTCACAAAAATACAGAGAACACACCACTCACTGAAGGCAGCTCGGCAGCAGGGGCTCAGCGTGGCAGCCAGAACGGAGTCTGGAACAGCCTGAAGCTGAGACCGCGGCCAGGCCTGGGACTGTGGGAAGGAGCCAAACTGAGCAGAGCCAAGCGGGCACCGCAGCCAGTCTCAAGAGGTTCTACAGCCTTCAGCACCTCCACATCTGCCAAGGCATGAGGAACCAGAAGGGAGAGGGGCAGCTCTCGCTGCAGAGGAGCAGAGACCCACCACAGCGGTGGCCAGGCAAGGCCCCAGGGCGGCCACAAGGAGCAGTGGAGCCTCCCAAACAGCAGCTTGAGTCTAATTCAAAGAAAATGTAAAGCACCTGCCTTAGGGGAGCTTTGGTCAGAGCCCGTTAGTGAAAATGAAGCTTTGAAAATTAATTTGGGCGTGGTAAAGCAGTTCAGCCAATCTGCCCCCGGGGTAAGGAAGCAGTGGAGGAAGGGAACTGCTGGATCTGCCTGCGGCCCCCACCAGGCTGCTTCAGAGCCCCTGGCCGCTGAATCGATTGATCAGGGCCAAGTGCTCTTGCATTGAGCGGCCTGGATCTGAATGGTGGTCTTGGGTGGTGGTCCTGGGGTGCACTTTCAGCAAGCCAAAGCTGGGGAGACTTGCAACACCCCCCTTATAGCTCCAGCAGTTGGGAAAACCCCAGCGATTTGGAACAGAGCTTCCCCCCTTGGAAGCAAAGCTTCACAGAGCTAAAAAACCAACTAATTAATTGACTGGACAGCATGAAGAAAAGGAAGCAAAATAAAAACAGCCATAAAACTCTAGAATCCTTTTTTGTGGACAAAAAGGGTCAAAGCATGGAAGGGGAGGAAGAGAGCCCAGAACTCAGAACTCCCACACCAAATGCTT
>CM053599.1:29316843-29336269 GCA_028646575.1 Pseudocheirus occidentalis | reverse complement strand
AAAGCTTCACAGAGCTAAAAAACCAACTAATTAATTGACTGGACAGCATGAAGAAAAGGAAGCAAAATAAAAACAGCCATAAAACTCTAGAATCCTTTTTTGTGGACAAAAAGGGTCAAAGCATGGAAGGGGAGGAAGAGAGCCCAGAACTCAGAACTCCCACACCAAATGCTTCCAAGACAATTGAAGAATGCCTAGAAGCTATACATCAACTGAAAAAGGACTTTGAAAACCAAATAAGAGAAGTGGAGGAAAAACTGGGAAGAGAAATGAGAATGATGCGAGAAAATCATGAAAAGAGAGTCAACAACCTGACTGAAGAAAATTTATTATGGCAAATGTGTTTTTGGGTGCTGACTAATTTTTTAAAATCTCCTGTTTTTAATGTAGTATATATACATATGTATGTATAAAATCCAACTGTTAAGCTTGTGCACAATTGAACCTGATGGTTTTTCTTCTAATTTTGTTTCGCATACATGCATATTTTGAATTATATAATTAGGAACTATATGTAGAGATATGGATGAAGCCAACTATGAGTTTGGGAATTTTCCACATTAACTGATTAATATGCAGATTATCATTATCATTTTATTAGGAATTTCATTATCATTTTATTAGGAATAAACATGAACCAACTTAAATTTAACTATTCAAAACCTTTAAACACAGAATTTTTTGACATTCCAAATCAATTTAATGGACCCTGGATAGCATACTAACTATGTCATAGAATTCCTGTTCCAAAAAGAATAATGCATCCTTTCCTTAAAAAAAAAATAAGCAAGTAGAAATTGCCTGTCCCCTGATATTTTAGATGACACTAATAAAAAACTTCAAGATTAACTAAGAAAAACGTTTTCCCTCTTTTATCAGTATCATTTTAAACTTTCCCATACTGGTTATTTTTGCATTTCATTGTAATAATTAAAATATTTTTAAAAGAATTTCAGGACTTAAATGGGCATGCTGATTTTTGATGGGAACATCTTGGACCATTTGTCCCAAATTTAAAATCTTATCAGTTGTATTCAAAATAATTCATTCTTTAGAACTGTCTGTCTTACTTGTATAAGTTGAACCAGGTTTATTTGCCTTATGTTTTGGATCTGTTTTCCCCCCAGCCCCCTTTTATACCATCTGTGCCCCATGCAGTTGGGATTCTTTCACATCTGGCTACAAGCTGGGGTAATGCCCTTCCTTTTGATCTTGCTTCAACTAGTGATTTGCTCAATATTTTTAAGGTCAGACTTAAAACTTTTCTGTTCTAGTTATTTTTGATTTTATATTGTGTGTTTTGTTTGATGTTCAGATACATGTGAAATGCAGGAGGTTTGATGTTTGTAATTTTTGCTCCAGCGTTTTTACAACAATAAGGTAAGACTAGCCTTTATTTTTCTAATATAAACAATCTAATGTTGGTGTATGTGCTTACTACAGACTCAAGTTCTTACTGTAAAAGTGATGGAGATTTTGTTCCATCCTTGGGCACAATACTCCAATGATCTAACTCTTCTGAAGTCAACCTATTAAATAGTTCACAACTATGTACACGGCCCTGAACTTGTTCTGCCTCATTCTACAACTTTTCCATTTGAATGCATATTTAATGACCTTTGTTATTCAGAAAAAGAAAAATAACTCAAAGTGACATTTATATAGTGCCTTAAAGTTTACAAAGTGCTTTACATCCATTAGCTCATTTGATCCTCCCAACAGCCCTGGGAGGTAGGCTTGAGTGAACCTAGAAAGCAGAAGTTCTTGACTCTCATCAGATCTTCTCCCTCCTCCAACCCTTAGACAGTACACATTCTCTTGACCCAACAATACTTTTTTCTTCCCTGGTATTTAAACATCAACAGCTTTATTATGTTGTTTGTTCCTCTGTTGGTATCAATGCAGGTATCTGGGTGTTCATCGATGGAATAACCAACTCTCTTTTTGAATATGTCACCACCCTGTACTTCTCTGTATTGTTTGCTGGTGATGTTAGTTTTCTTCTTTTCACCTGGTAGTCAAGTTGTTTCAATTTAGACTGCCATCTTCTCTCACCTCTGACACAAACTTCCGTTGCCTTTGGCCTGGGAGATGAAAGAAGTACTTTTTGGCTATTTCTTTCATATTTATTCTTGGTGTTTTTTTTTAATACAGCCACATTTCATTTCGATGCTCCATTGGGTGCTCATCAATACTATTTGTTAGAAATTAGATATTATTTATATGAGAGGTCTAATAAGTATATTCAACTCTTCAAAATATACAGTAAAACAAAACAGAAGAAGGCAATAAAAATTCTAGCATCATTCTCTTAGTTTTAAAGTTTTTATTTCTATGCCCAAATGATATTGCACCCCTGGCAATTAGGTCCTCTGTTTTACTTATTTGGCACACCTTTGAAAGTGGTCCGATATTTTTCTCTCCAACAAGATTGCAGGGTCCTTGCAGGCTGGAACTTTGCCCCTTTTTACATAGCCTTTCCTCATTCTTGAAACTGACATTTAGCACTTTAAGTTCGTAGGGGTACAATAGGGATCTAGCACATGTACAGACCCCATCAATTTGTTAAAATGCCATTCTTTGTATGGAGATGCCATCTTACCAACTGGAGCTTGCACCAGAGCGCCCATGTAGTTTCATGGATCTAGCGACAGAAGGGACTTCAGAAGTCATCCAATTTAACTTCTTCACATAACAACTGAAGAAACTGAGGCCTGTAGAGAGTGGCTTGCCAAAAGTCACATGAATAGTATCCTAGGTAAGATCTGAATACAGGCCCTCTGGCTCCAAAGTTAGTGCTCCACCCACTGTACCACACTGCTGTACAAAGCATTTTATCCATATCCTCTTATGCAAGGCTCCCAACAAACCTATAGGACTGGTCCAAGTATTATAATCACCATCCTATAGATGAATAGAAAAAGAAATGCTCGTGGTCCAGCAGCTAGCTAAATGTTAGGATCGAGATTCAAATCCAGGGCTCCCGGACTTCCATTGTTCAGTTCCCTTCACCAGCATGCCATTCCTCATGTAATTCCCTATTCAGTAAATTCTAGTTAATAACCTTTATAATTGCTTTCAAGTTTTGGACATATTGGCTATTGAGTCATTCAGACCCTCATCACATCACTGCAATGGTATCTCAATTCTTCTCCCTGCCTCAATTGTTTCCCCACTCCAGTCCATCCTACACACTGCTGTCAAAGTGATTTTTCTTAAGTCCCAAACTGACTGTGTCTTTCCCTTGCTCAGTCACCTCTAGGATACAACAAAACTCCTCAATTTAGCTTTTAAAGCCCTTTCAAACCTGGCCCTCAATCTATCTTTCTATCTTTGTTGCATATTATTCCTCTTCCCACTCTGCAATCCAGCCAAACTAGCCTCTCCATTTCTTACACATGACCCTCAATCTCTCACCTCTTTGCATTGGCATGCCTGCATGGCAGCCTGCAATGCACTCGAGGTCATCTTCAACTCCTAAAATCCCCCTCTTCCTTCTAGACACAGCTCAAACAACGCCTTCTACATGAAACTTTTCCTGGTCCCCAAATCCGCCAGTGTTCTCTTCTCCTATGACATCTTCTACTTAACTATTTTGTATTTATTTGTGTTTATTCTCCTTTATGGTTATTCTCTATATGCTTGTTAATATCCTTGTATCCCTCATTCAAACGTTAGCTCCTTGCCAGCAGGGATGGTTTCATTTGGAATATTTTTATCCCTGGTTACTAGTATAGTATCTGGCACATAGTAGATATTTCATAAATAATTGTTGACTGATTTTTTAATATTTAAAAAGATGAACATTTTTAAGGGGGAAAAGCATTTACAATAGAGAGTAAATTGTGTATACATTGAAATATGCATGCACACACATATACGTATATATGTCTGTATATACTTTATATAACTGTCCAGAATTTTTGTGCTGACTAGCTGATTTTATGCCAGTAAAAATAAGTTTAAATCACAAGCATATTAAAATAGTAATCATAAATCATAAGTCTTTAGAATAATAAGTATATTGGAATCTGGCAACATTTTCTACAGATGGTTTGAGCAAATGTGTGTTGCTCCCACCCATGAAGATGTGGACAATTCTTCACAAAAGTTTCATTTGCATCTCAAAAACCGATCATTTCCCCCTTCCTTATCCCACCCCACCCCCGCCACATGAATAGACTGTTGAAAAAATAAGACACTAGAGAAAAGTTTCATTCTTTGGGCAGTAAAATATGAAATGGCATGTTCTACTTTTGCCAACAGAGTTGTGTCGTGGAAAGGATGCTGGATTTACAGTTGGAATTCTTGGCTTCAAGTCCATTCCCTCCATGTTCAAGCCTGGGCAAATCAATGTTTACCTCTACCCTCTGTTTCCTCATCTGTAAAACCAAGGAAATCTTTCCAGCTTCATATCTATGATCTAAGAATCTTGAATAATGGGAAAGTTCAAATGGTTTTTAGTTTAAAACTAAAAAAGAATACAATGATAATTTCTATTCTCTGAAAACTTAAAATCTTGAGAAATTTTAAGGCTGTGGAAGATGAATTTGTAGTATTTTCAACATAAATTGATAAAGAATTTTAGAGTTGGAACATTAAAGATCATCTAGTCAAACCCTCTTATTTTTTACATGAAGAACCTAGAAACACAGTAAATGACTTGTCCAAAGTCATATAACTGCTTATTTGCAAAAATCAGATCTAGAACTATGGCCTCCAGTGTTCTTCCCAGTATGTTACAGTATGTTTGAGGTGAGCTACTTGTTGGAAGAGCAATCCATCAATGCTGGAAGGACCAAGAGTTGGTCATGAATGACAAAGACAGTAATCACACAGGACAGGCTGGCATGAAGGGGATGTATTCTGCATTGTTAAAAAGAATGTTCATATTAAGGAGAATGCAAATTCCTTTGAGTCTCTTTCATGCATACCCTTAGATGTTTGATAAATTCTATACCATGTTAAAAGCCACTTTTTACCTGCCATCCACCCTATGGAAATGTTTCTTTTGTTTTCTAACTCTTCCAACCCCCCAAACCCTCATAGGCACACCATTCATTCATTTATCAGTTCATTTCTTCTGACAAGGACTGAAATTAGGAAATCAACATTGTCAATACTGTGTAGACTTTAAGTGAATGCAGTGTGCCAGGTTCTGTTTGAGGTGCTGAGAATGCAGAGAGTGAAACAAGGCTTGCCCTCAGGGAGCTTGCATACTACCAGTGGAGATAATATGCACAGATATGAGAAGTTAAAGAATATGGACAAAATAATTATAAAGTAATTTTGAACAGAAGGACATTATTAGTTGGATAGGGGTAGGGATGAGAATCAGGAAGGTCTTCATGTGGAAGGTGATGCATAGTCTGTAGCCTTCATGGAGGAGGTGACATGATCTGGACCTTGAAGGAAAGAGTTGGACATTGGATAGAGTTGCCAAGTAGAGATAGGTAGAAAGGACATTCTTGGTAGAAACAACAACACAAGCAAAGGCCTGCTTAGGGACAGGGGGTAAGGAGAAATTTGGTTTGACTAAAGCACAGTTTGAGATAAAACTGGAAATGGACGTTGGAGTCAGATTGTAGAAGTCACTGAATATCATCCTTCAGAATTTGGACTTCACTGCATAAGCCATGAGTAGTCACCAAAGGGCCATAGGCAAGCATTTCCCATTGCTGTGGATAAATCTTGAATTTTTCAAATATATATTTGTGTGTATACACACACACACACACACAAACATGCATACATATTTAAAATAGCCATTATCATTCTGAAGCCTTAAGCTAACTATAAAAACTCTGCTGGAATCTGCATCATGAAACTCTTAAACCAGACTCAACAAATATTAAATAGCACTAGGAATACACACACACACACACACACACACACACACACACACAGAAACAGTCCCCTACCCATGCATAAGCAAAAAGAAAAATGTCTATGTAATACTTTGTGCACATTTTTCTTTCCTTCTCAAGATAGACATGATTATTGAAAAAACATGTTTGCTAATTTGATATAGATTTTCAAACATCTCCATAAAGCAAGTCCTTCTATATTGCCTGGGAGTTCATTGTAATTTTATGTTTACACTAGGACAAGGGGCTAACTTCCATATTGCAAGGTCTTTAATTTCATTGATTAGGGTCCACCTCCCCCTGATTCAGATTATGATACGTATGCTTTACTGAATTAGTTATGAGACTTGCTTTGATCGAGACATCAATCAGTATGAATTTATTCAATGTCTATTATATACAAAGCACTGTTCTAGGTAGGCACTGCATATATGGAAAAAAACCAGTCCCTGCATATTAGGAGTTGGTATTTTTTCAGAGGAAACATATTATATGTTGTGGTGGTCCATCTCTTATGTTGGAACTCTGTGCTCAACAAAGGTATAAAGTCCATCACCAGTCCGTACTGAAAAGCCTTCTTGGTTTGACCTACTAGTACTGGTGTTCCTTGGCTTAACAGGATTATCTCTACACTAATAAGAGGCATTGGAGATGGAACTTTAGTAGAGATGCTCTTCATTCAACCATCTATCCACCCATTCATTAAATGAGGTAATAGTAGGTGCTACATAAATGCTTATTTCCTTCCCCCCACCCCTTTATTCAGCAAACATTTATTAAGTACCTTCTACAAGTCAGGGATACCATTGAAGTAGGCAGTTCAGATGTACAGAAAAGCAACACAAACCTTGCCCTCAAATAATTTACACTCTGTTGGAGCAAACAACAATGCACAAGTAGGTAAATTGGATAAACACATGCATATGTGTGTATGTATGTGTATGTGTATAACCTTAGGGAAATACCCCAAGGAATAATTGTACCAACATGTTAAATGCACAAATAGTTGAATTCTTATACCGTCAAAGTTATAAAAATTGGGTGTGGGTGTATGTCGGTGTGTGTGTGTCTCTGTGTATATACACAGAGACACACACACACATATATAAATTCTTTATAAAGATTATATAATAGAGGGAAATTTGACACTAAGTATAGGATATATAGTATTTTGGGGGCAATACTATCCATTTTAAGCAATTTAAGAAGCAAACTAAGGGTGTGTTATCATATCCAATGCACCACAAATGTGCATCTGTGATGTGACCCATCTGGAGACCCTTTCCAAGATTATTCATTCCAGAAACACATGATGACATTAGGCTCAGTCCTCTCTGCTCTTCCACTCACTTTGTGGTCTTTTAAGACCTGAATAAGGTCAAATAATTCTGCCCCCGTACTTCTTTTAGTGACTGTTTTCTGAGTGTTACCTAATGCCTCAGACTTCTGATAACTTTGTAGAAAATCATTGGGCAGAAAAAAAATCCAGCCCAAGATCACTGGGCTGAAAAGGGCAGAATTGTTTTAAATAAAAGGAGCCAGCTTTTTAAGGAGAATTTGTTAAATTCTCAAACCCTCCTGTTTCACCTGTTGACTCTGACCTCTTCTCTCAGTTCAAGTTCATACATATTCTTCAAAGAGTGGCACAGAGGAGATCACACATTTTCCTAGATGACAAATTAATCAAACTTGATTTCTTAGACGAGATAGATACAAAAGAACTACAACCCCCCAAGGGCTGAAAGTCAATACTGCTCTTCTGGCTCTGATTAGTGTAACAAAGAAATATCTGAGAGCCATCTTCCTCCTCTTTCTGCTGGGGGATCAAGCAAAAAGAGGGCTGGGGTTATAAAGGAGAAAGGGCTTATTAAAACACATTTCAGCTGTAACCAAGTGAATGGGAAGATATCCTGACAAAGTCAATTACTTTTCTGTAGATGCTCACCTTTTCTCCAGTGTAAAATTTCCTCTGAGGAGATGTTGAGGAAGTAGTTTATTATGAAACTGAACTGTTTATTGATCTTCCCTTTTATGTTACTTCTGTGAGGATGATTTTCAAACTGAGTAGACTTGGGGTATCTGGAAAAAGTTAGAGATATTTCAAGTTTGGATAAACAGGCCTGCTTTATTGCAACTTGTTTTTTAAAAAAAATGGAGGAATAGAAAGTCCCTTAGAACAGAAAATTTGCATTCCTTTTAAGACAAGCCAGTGCAAGGTGAAGTAATATGTAATGTAGCAAAATTGCTGTCTGTCTACTGTAGCAAATAAGTTGTGTATAATAAGTTCTATGCAATACTCTATGTGGGTGTGAGGTATTACAGTACCAAACCCTTTGCACAGTTTTGTACGTCTGTGTTTTTCTTTTTTTCCACAAGAGCATCCCAGGGTATATTTTGCCTCATTCTAGTGATCCCTACATGGATCTATATTTAGAACACTTTCAGTGGCCCAGATGAAGTGTGGCCTGATGCTATTGGAACAAGGCTACATATTTCAGTGAAAGTTTTTTAAACAGCAAAGTGCTCCTCTTTTTATATGGTAATATTTTATCAAGGTAGCTGACATTATTTCCCTACAAATATTTAATTAAAGTTGAATCCAAAACCTAAACTTTCTGGGTTCATATTTTTATGTTTGGAGCATCTATTTCTAACTTCACCTCTATGCCACCAGTGAATGCTTTTAAAAAATATTTCAAAGAGCACAGGTTAAATTTAATAACAGAATCTTGGTAAATATTTGAAAAAAAGAAATTAGAGATACTTTCTCCAGACAAGCAGTTTGGTAGTACAAACACCTGGGCTCATCTCTCATGGACACTTGGTTATGAAGATCTTTCCTCTGACTGCCTTTCTCACCCAGTCAAGCAGGTTTCAAAATATTTGTGGCATGCCAGACCCCTTAATAATTTAAAGTTATGTGTCTAGCAATGAGTAAGAAAAGCTATGCTTTGTTCTTTTCTCCATCTGGCACAAGTCTAGGTTTCCAGCCTTTATCTCCCACCATCAAATATCCCATGGAACTCAATTAGAGTTGTGCTTTAATTGATGCTGGTGGAGAAGAGGAAAGGGAGATAAGGTTATGGTGGAGTGTGGTTCTGAGTATTAATGTAATGAATTTGGTCTGGCCAGGGAAATGTCAATTTTACCATACTGCAATCTCGTCGAATCTAATAAGAATTTATTAAGCTCCAATTATGTATGAGGCACTAGGCTAGGTGCTATGGATCAAAGACAGAAATGACATAGTGCCTGCCCTCAAGGAGTTTATGTTCTTCTTGGGAATGGGAAGGAAACACAACAAATACACAGATAGAGATGTAACATTTGTGTTCACATCTTCTTTTCTCCATCAACTGAAGTTCAGTTGCCAGTATTTTGAATGGTCGATTTTTGAACGTCATCCTCACTTTGACTTGAGTAAACTCTAAAATATAGAAGAACTGTTCTAGAGTAATGAGTGGGGAAAGTGAAGAACTTGGAATCAGAAGACTTATAGTCAAATCTAACCCAAATGCCATTGGCAGCCCTACCCAGGTTTGGCGTGAAGGGCCAGCCCCATGGCCCTGATGGCACAAAAAGTTCTCACTTGCACATTGGGCATGGCCCCTGAGCCCCCAGAGTAGATTGTGAGGAACACAGTGAGGAACATGGGGAAGAGGGTGGCAGTAGTGGAGAGAGGCAATTTCAATTTGATGTTCATTTTTGTGATCATCTCCAATAAACAATGCCTCCTTTTCTTACTCAAAAATAACAAACAAAAAGCAGTCAAAACAGACATTTTGCTGTTCCCAATACAGCCGAGCACTTTCCTGCTTCCCTGATAAATGTTCATTCAGTGGAATGACAGATAACATTTGTATAGCCATTTATGGCTTACAAAGCACTTTACACATTTGAATCTCATTCCATCCTTGTAACCACTTTGGAAGGTAGATACTAGAGGTATGAGGTTATCATGTTTTAGAGGAGAAAATGGACTCATAAAGATTAAGTGATTTGTTCATGGTCACATAGATAATGTTAGATTCAGGTTTTGAACCCAGTTCATGACTGACTCCCTGTCACTCCATTATACCATAATAACTTTCAGCAGTTCTCTGAAGAACCATTAACTGAGCAGTGCCTTCTGTAAGACTATTTCCCTATGTTCATCCATTCTTGAAGGATGAGCACAAATGCCACCCCCTTAATATTCTCAATGAAAGGAGTGAGTAATCTCTCCCTCCTGTTTTGTCATATCATTTTGTGTATTTCTTATATGATTTTTTCCTACTTTCTTCATCCTTCTGTCTTAGAAGTATATGTATACCTGTCTTTATCTCCTCTTTGGGAAAAAGCAAATTTTAGAATGTTCCAAAGAAAGAGTGGCAGGATCTGTAGTAATGCTAAGCTTTTGACTTAAACAACTAGATTTTGTAACCTTGATAGAAACACCTCATGTTGTAACTGGAGTCCAATTTTGTAACTGGAGTATAGTTTGCCTCAATTTTAATGAGACCAGCAACTTGAAGTCCCAAAACACATTTCATTACAACAGACTGATCCATTTGGAGACTGTGGGCATCAAATGAACTGATAGCAAGGGCATTATGGTGGTGCTGAAACAAAAGAGAGAGGGGCCTGCCACCTCCTACATGAGAACCACCACCAATAAGAATGCTTAGGCTATACTCAGTAGCATGTGACATATTATCTGCAAGAGTAAATACCACAGAAACCTCCTTACAGCTGCCCTCTGATGAACCAGTGCCATCCTCTGGAGTCACAATCCAGTTGTGGTGAATTGAACACACCTACCCAAGAGTACTTGAGTGCTTTCCCAACCCCCCTGCACACTATGGCCTGATTATCTGACTTCAACTTCTGGCTTTAATACTAGATTAATTCATCAGTATAGAAAACTGTTAGTCAAAAGAACTTTCATGACTTCATCATGAGCAACTCATGCCCAACTAGACCAACTTCCTTTTTTATTGCTAAACTAAAAGATGAGAAGAATGCTATGGATATAGTTTGCCTAAATTTTAGTGAAACTTTTTATAACGTCATATTATTCTTGTGGAGAAGGTGGAGAGATATTGAGTAGAAAATAAAATCAGATGAATTCAGAGCTGTTTGGGTGGTTGGACATCAATAACAGTTGTTAATGCCTTCATATCAACATGACTGGAGGTCTCCAGGGAACTCGGCCTTTATTATATAAAATATAGATTATAATCAAAACTGCAGATAACACAAAGCTAGAAGAGGTACCTATTATATTAAATGATAGGATCCAAATTGATCACGATAGACCATAGCTTGGGGTTTAATCTAAGAAAAAGAAATTCAAAGGAATACATGTAAAATCTTGTACAAAAAAGAAATTCCCAAGTACAATAACATGGAGGAGGGCATAGATAGACCGCAGTTGTTCTGAAAAAGATATGGGACTTTGAGTGGACTGCAGGCTCACTATGAGTCAGCAGTGTGATATCATTGAAAGTCCAAAAAGCTAAGCCAGTCTTGGCTGCATTAAGAGGGCATAGCTTTCAGGAACAGGAAGGCAATAGTCCCACGGGGCTCTGTCCTCATCAGAGCCCATCTGGAGAATTTTGTCAGGTTTGGGGGGCTGCTGTTTATGAAGGTCATTGATAAGCTGGAGAGTGTCCAGAGAAGGGTAACCAAGGTGGTGGAGGGCCTTGATTTCATGGCATGTGAAAATCAGTTGAAAGAACTAGGCATATTTGTGCTGGACCAAAGAAGACTCAAGAAGCACATGATAGCTATCTGCAAGTGTTTGAAGGACTGACACATAAACTTGCTCCACTTGTTCATAGAACCAAGAGCAATAAGTGGATGTTACAAAGAATAAATTTAGGTTCACTGTGAGTAAAATTTCCTAACAATCAGGACTGTCTAAAAGTGGAAGAAGCTGCCAAGAGAGGCTGGGTGTTCCTTCTCATTTAAGATCTTCAAGCTGATGCTGTCCAATCACATGTGTTGTGGGGATTCCTTTATGTATGGGTTGCGCTAGATACTCAAATATAAAATTCCATTATCCTCTATTTTCTCTACTAAATGATAAATTCCTCTGTCAGGGTAGAGACAGTGCCTTATTCATCTCTATAGCCCTGATTAAACTGAAAACAATCCTGGCATATAGTAGGCAACCAAGAAATATATTTTAAAATAAATGACTGTCAATATAGAAAGCATTTACCAAATCATATAGCCAAGATTCCAAAATGCAAGTTCTCTACATTGAAGAGAGAAATGTGGATTTTGCCTATTCACCCAAGATCCTAATAATATCCTCATTTTTTTTTCTATTGTAGTTAAAGGTAGTCCAGATTGGAAATCTCAGCTGAACTTACCCATGAAGTCCTTTGGGATAGGCTATATCTCTTTGTGTCGAGTGGACAGAGTCTGGAACAAATGGGAAAATAGTGCTTCTACAGTATATCCTGGTCAGATCACATACAGAGTTTCCTGTATAACTGTGGGTACCACATTTTGGAATTGAAAATGGCAAACTGAAGCATGTCAGGAGCAGGGGATCAGGATCATTAGAATATTGGGTGAAGGAACGGTAGACATATAACCTGGAGAGCAGAAGGTTTACATGAAAGCAAATAATAACTATCTTCAAGTATCTGGAAGAGAAATTAAACTTCTAAATAGACTTTTGCTCACAAGATAAAACTGGAAGTTGTGGGTATAATCTGCCTAAAAGCCAATTTAAGTTCCATGTAAGGAAAAGCTTCCTGATAGTGAGAACTCTCTGAAAGTAGAAAGAACAGGTTGCCATGAAAGGTATTTATTGGATTTCTGTCTACCAGTAGTTTTCAAACACCTGGCCTTCTCCAGCTGTCCTGGTCTATATCATACCATTGGACCTAAAAGACTCTGGAGGAAAAAGTGAGGCTGGTGACTTTGCAAGAGCCCTCCCTCACTTAAATCCAATTCACTTGCAAGTTATGGTATCACTTTCCTATTGTCATGGTCCTCTTAGAGAACAAGCAACAACAAAGTCTTCAAACAAAGATCACTTGGGATCTTATAGAGGGAATTCTGTATCATCAACAAATTAGAATAGATTGATCATATAGTTATAGACTTTGAGCTGGGATCACCCTTAGGCAGGATTTGTGAGTCCACAGAGGCCATCTACTGAAATACTTTCATCTTATAGAGAAGTTAAGCATGTAGTCCAGTGGTTCTCAACCCTCCTAATGCCACTTAATACTGGAATGTGAGTGTATCTGCATGTGGGTGAACCCGCCTGGAGACAGAAAGAGGAGTGGTGTCTTGGTTCCTAAGACCACGGGAAATATTGTGTTTTCCAATGGTCTTGGACGACCCTTGTGAAAGGATCATTTGACCCCCAAAGGTGTCACGACCCACAGGTTGAGAACTGTTAATCTAGTCCAAGGTCTCACTAGTATTAAATAATAGGAAAAGGTTTCAAATCCAGGTCCCCTGGCTCTAATTCCAATGTTCTTTTCACTGAACCCTTTGAGTTCTCTTCCAACTCCAGGATTCTATGTCTCCTACAAGATAATGTGACAAACAGTCCAGATGGATCCCTAAACCTGAGACCAGTTAGTGCATTTGTTAAGCACTTAACATGTGCCAGAAACCATGTTGAGTAACTGATGGCAAGGAGCACATCCTGGAACTGCTGATGGTGCAGTATCCTGATGATTCTCATTGGGCAGACAGGAATTCTTGAATTGAAAGAATTCAGATTGGTGAAAGAATGACAAAGAAGAGAGATGATTATGGAGAATTTGGCCCCAGTGCCTGAGGAGAGAGAGCTGAAACTTCTTAAGATTCTGCCCTTTCCCAAGAAGCAGTAGAAGGGACAAGGACTGAATAACTCTTGGATTCATGGCCGAGTTACAAATGAGCAGAAGGCCCTCTTCCCTGAAGGTCTTTAAGTCATGGCAGAGGTGGCTGTCCAGGACCCCATGGCCAAGAATCCAAGTGTGGCAGTACTCACTTGCCAATCAGCCCCTTGCCCCAACCACAGTTGTCCAGGGGAGGAACCCAAGGAGAATTTGGATCCAGTAACTTCATATAGACACCAGCATTATCTCTCCTTTACACTCTCACCAAACTGTATTACTTGCCTTCTAGATGACTGTCTTGACATCTCCTTTGTGGCTACATGAGGCCTTTCAAACCACCCACATCTGAACATTCCTATATATGTTTTCTACCACTTTTAGAAGATGAACTCTTTGAGATCAGGGGCTGTATTGCTTTTCTAATTCTATTCCTAGAATTCAACACAATGCTTGGAATGTATTAATAAACACAGTGGATAAAAGTTGTTAGCCATGAAATCAGGAATTCTGTCGCAGACACTAGCTGTGTGACTATGTAAATCACTTAAGCTCATTGTGCCTCAATTGCCTGAACTGTAAATGGGAGTGATAGTAGCACCTGACCCACAGGATTTTGTGAGGATAAAATCAGATTATACACACACACACACACACGTATGTATGTATGTATATATAAAAGGTGCTTTGTAAACATATATAACATGACATGTATAAATGCTAGCCCTTCATTCTCAGCACTAAACTCAAAAAGTCTTCTTTTGAACAATTCATTCAGAAAATATCTTCAAATAACTTCCAATTAATAGTCACTAAATCTTCACAGTGAATAAGAATAAATTTCCTGACTTTGAGAAAACCTAAACAAAATAAAGTTGAAGTTAGTAACTTTAGATCCTGCATTTTTCTTGTCCTTTCTGCTTCTTGTCCTCAAGAATAGTTTATGTCTTGCATGTTTGTCATGAGGGAGCTTAAACAAAATTTTATTACCGGATTACAGTCATCGGGAGAATAATTGTGCACAGTTAACAATTTTCCACAAGAGAAGTTTTACTAGAGTTTGAATATTTATCATATTCAGTGGGTTTTTAAAATGACCGTTAATTATCAGCACTTTACCTTCCTTTGTTTAACTAAACGATGAGGTGTTTCTCTTGTCTATGGAACCCAGTCAAAAAAAATGGCCACAGTGAAATTGCTCATAGGACCTCATCAGGAATGTTAGGACCCCAAACTTCTCTTTGTTAACAGTGTTCTCATGCTAGGAGGTGAGAACATAAGCTAATTCCCTGTCTGTGAAAAAGCAGTACTGAATTCAGAGATCATGTCCTAGTGGAGAAAGGGGGAGGATATCCTATCATTCATCAATGTATTCAGGACTTCTAGTGAAGAAGTTTCATCCACCAACGCATATTTCTCTGCCCCCTTTAGAGTCTTAATGAGTTATCTGGGACACTGAGAGATCCAGTCACTAGCCCAAGGTCACATAGCTAGGATATGTCAGAGGCAAAATTTGAACTCAGGTCTTCTTGACCCAAGACAGGTTTTCAATTCAATGCAACACTCATACTCCCTAGTATAGTCTTTCTCAAGCTGAATACAGGTCCTACCGAAAGAATTTGACAGCCAAGTCTATAAACCTATCAGTCCTTTCATATAACAGCCTTCCTTGTCCACCTGAATTTAACTCAAACATTTAGTAAGGACCTATGCATTAAACACCATACTAAGCACTGACAATATAAAGACAATGAAACTGCCCCTACCCTTACTAGGGAAGGAAAGGGAACAAACATTTATTAAGTGTAGTAAACCAAAATATTTGATTCTTGGGCGTCAGTTTCTATGCAGATGTCTTTGAGATTGCCAGCTTTGGCCTCTGGGCTTTGAAGCCTGCTCTTGGAGATGTGTATGCATTTGAAAAAATACTAACAGACTTTCCCAAAACTTTCTGGCTTTTCCCAAGACTTTCTGGCACCTAGAATTACAAAGCCAAAGGATTACAAAGAACTACTTTCAGGATATGACAGACTATCATAATGATAAGACTATGATAATGACAGTATTCCAGGGTGTGACAAACTAAGGTTATTGATGAGAGTACTTGAGTCTTTGTCTGCTTATTCTGTAAAAACCTTGTTCGAAGAATCGTTAAATGGAGTCCATGATTCTTCCTTGAACTACCCACATTGTCTGGTCATTTCTTATTCACATCTCCCATCATGCTTAGTGCTGGACACTGAGCAGTCCATGACAATTAAGCACTTATTATATGGCAGCACTTACATATTATCTCACTTGATCTTTACAACAACTCTATGTGATAGATTCTATTATTAGCCTGATTTTATAATAAAAGAAACTGAGGCAGACAGAGGTTAAGTGACTTGTCCATGGTCACACAACTGATAAGTGTCTAAGGACAGATTTGAACTCAAGTCTTTGTAACTCTTGGCCCAGCACTTTATCTACTGCACCACCTAGCTGCCTCATTATGGAAACTAAGCTTATTCAATATAGAAGTCGTCTTCCTCTATACTTTAATAGTTTGTTTCAATAAACACTTATTAAATGCCTCCCTACTATGTACAAGGTGAGAAATATAGTGCTATGGTGGATAGAGGGCCCACCTTGGAATCAGAAATGCTTGAGATCAAGTTCTATCCCTGATATATACATTGCATAAGTGGCCCTGCCAAGTCACTTAAGTTCTCAGAGTCTTCAGATAAGTCTTTAAAACTATAAGTCATGGACAAGTTGCTGATATACCTTATTATATGTTCCTTGCCCTTAAGGAGCTTATAGTCCTTTAGGAAATGTATGGCATGTAACCAGATCAATATAATCCAAGGTAGAATGTTATAGAAGCAAAGGAGAGACACAAAATGCTCTAGAAAAAGTTGGAGTGAGAAGAGGGCAATTTCTTCTGGTAGAACCAGAGAAGGCTTCATGAAAAAGGTCTCAGCTAAGGGGTACCATAAAGCAGGAGAAGGATTTTAATGGCAGGAATTAAGGAAATAATCATTCCAGGCATGGGGGAAGGGGCAAGGTCTTAAAAGCCAGGTTAGTCAGTTTATAGTTTATCCACTGGGCAATAGAGAGCCACTAAAGGCCTTTGAACAAGGCTCTCCTGTTCATTAGGAAGATCACATTAGCAGGGCTTTCATGGATAGATGGACAAGAGAGGAGAGACTGAAGGTATAGATATAGGTAGAAGATGATTGCAACCATCTGGATGATAGCTGATTAGGGTCTGAATTAAGATGCCGGTACTGTGAGTAGATAGGAGGGGCAGATGTGAGAGAGACTGTGGAAGGAGAGCTGGCAGAACTTAATAACAGATGGAATATAATAGATGATGAAGAGTTGAAAATGACTGCAATGTTTAAAACATGGATGACTGGATGGATGGTGGTGCCATCAAGAGAAATATGCAAAGATGGAGGAAGAGGTAGGTTTAACGGCAATATTGAGCTTGGTTTCATATGTATTAAGTTTAAAGGGTTACTGGTTAATCCAGGTATTGATGGCCTTGCAGAGAGCTGACCATATGGTCCTGGAACTCAGGGGAGTGATTAGGCTGGGTGAATAGATCTACAAGTCATTTGCATTAAGATGAATCAATGGAAATAAGTGAGATCACCGAATGAAAAAGTGATCCATATCTATGTATATCTATCAGTCTGCATGGAGGGAGAGAGAGAGACAGAGAGACAGAGAGAGAGAGAGAGAGAGACAGAGAGAGAGAGAGACAGAGAGACAGAGAGAGAGAGAGAGACAGAGAGAGAGAGGTGGGAGAGAAGGAGAGGGAGAGGGAGAGGAAGATGGAGATGCATGGTCAAGTGAAGCTAGGATCAAAAGTCTAAGCTGAGGAATTAGACTTGGTAAATCATTGGGCTACTTCATTCCCTGACACTGAAACAAAGGAGAAGAAGATGGGTGAAGACATGAGTTTTGAGGAATGGAGGAGCAATGAGGGAAGTCACAACACATCATCTCATTTTTCTTAGTAAAATAGAAGGCAAGGCAATGTATTGAGAGATAGAAGGGCATGGGTATATTGGTGGGCTTGATAAGAGAGGATTTGGACCAACTGCTGTGGGAAGTATGAAAGGACCAATCAGATAAATGAAAGAATTACTATATAGAGTGATGAGGACCTCACCAAGGTTAGAAAACATGACTTTGTGATAGACTTAGTCAACAGGGTTCTATTTCTTCCCCTAGGAAGAACCCATTCAGGTTCTTGGGAATAAGAGTGGAGTAGGCTAATGGGGGGAGAGGGAGTAGTTCCAGGCTTGAGGATTAGTAGGTCATTCAAACTTTGTTGAATAAGATGAAGACAGGGAAATAAGGCTAGAACAGAGAATGTGGATTTTTCGTAAGAGAGATTTAGGACCTCAAGATCAAGTGAAGTGGTTAGGCAGTGGGAAAAGTGGAAGGGTCAGGAAAATGCTACTAGAAAGGAGAATTTCAGAGTTGACGAATTTAACCTTTTTGAAGTAGAACAGTTTTGGCTGATGGTGAAGGCTAAGGTGTTAACTGCCATTCCTCCCAATCCCTGTCAGTGACAGAGTTACAGTGGAGTCAAGAAAAATTCAAGAAACCCATGAGGTCAAACAGAGCCAAAACCAAGATGAAGTTTAATGTTATGCCCTAACTACCATGAGGTCTTACAAGATAGTAAGGAAGAAGAGATTTTCTTGGAATAAAAAAAACCCATTTTAAATTGTTGCATAATTGCCTCCTTGGTAGAGGGGTTTAGCTTTAGGATTAGGTTTTGTCAATCAATACATGTTATCCAGTCAACTCTTAACTTTACTTAAAAGAATGTTCTTTACCTATGTAAATCTCCTCACTCCAATTATACAACCATCTAGAACAGTGGTTCTCAATCTTCCTAACACCACAAACCTTTAATATAGCTCCTCATGTTGTGGTGACCCCCAACCATAAAATTACTTTCGTTGCTACTTCATAACTGTAATTTTGCTGCTGTTATGAATCATAATGTGAATATCTGATATGCAGGATGTATTTAAATTGAACATAGCACACAGGTTGAGAACTGCTGATTTAGAAGGTATAATCCCTAGATGAAAGAGGTACTAATTGTGTGTATGTGTCTGACTCTATGTCTTAGAGTTCTCAAAGTAACAAAAGATTTTTGGATTATTTGGTCTTTTAAATAATGTTACTATTTCTTCCATTAGTATGGATAATTGTTAGAGATTCGTAATTTGTATAGTGAACAAATGAGCTTTTTTTTTTAAAGATCAGAGTTTAAATTCCTCAGAGATGCCCCCCAATGTTCCCCTCACCAGTAAGCCAAAATGAAGTGGACTAATAAGAATTTTTGAGCCAGAAGGGACATTAGACTTCATCTTGTCTAGTACCCTCATTCTAAGAGGCTACACAGAGATTGATCATCTCTCAATTACTTAGTGACAAAACCAGAACTAGAACATAGGTCTCCCAACTACAAGTCTAATGCTTTCTCACTGCATTGCCATTATTTCAGGATTGTTTAAATAATATATTCCCTGAACTCATTCTTTCTTTACAGAGTAGATATTATTAGTCACATGTTTTAAATCACTTCAACTTAATTGTTAGCATGAAATTTAAGGATTTAGAAAAATAGTAAATCGTTGCCAATAGCTTACCATCATAAGTACAAAATACAGTGATGTCACTATAAAGTACAACTATATTTAGGAAGAATAG
>CM053599.1:29293867-29316343 GCA_028646575.1 Pseudocheirus occidentalis | reverse complement strand
TCTGTCTGTCTGTCTGTCTGTCTGTCTGTCTATCTGTCTATCTGTCTATCTATCTATCTATCTCCCTTCGCTATATTGTAAGCTCCTTAAAGGCAGGAGCTGTTTGCATTTTAACTATGTAACCCCAGAACCTCTATAGTGCCTAGCACATAGTAGATACTTAATAAACTGTTTGTTCATCAAGAAAGAAAAAAAATGAAGGAGTAATGAGCATTATGCTACAGTGGAAAAAACACTCAATCTGGTATTCAAAGACTTGGGTTCAAATTCCAACATTGCTACTTGCTACCAGAGTGACCTTGGTCAAGTCACTTGACCTCTCTGTCTCAGTTTTTTTGTAAAATGTGCAAGGTGCCCTTGATAACATATAAGGTCCCTTATTGCTTCTAATCTCTTATCCTATGAGGGTCTAGAGGGAAAGAACCAGTGTTTGGGGATAGGGGGATAGGTTCTAGGCTCCAAATACTAATGAAGAAAAGAGATTTTTTCTACCTCCAGCCTCCTCAGATTGTCTGAGAGAGGTGGACTATCTGGGCAAAGAGACCTTGTGCTTCCCCACCCCCTTAGCTCCCTTACTCCTACTATAGTATTTAAAAAGTCCAACTGTAGCTTATCTCCAGAGAGAACTGTATAGACCTAATACATTGTCAGAGGTCCCTTTCCTGTTACATCTTCTCCTCAAAAGACTCCACAGTCACATGGCCAGAATTTCTTCCTCATTCTCTGGTAATACCTGAAATGATATTAGGGTTAAAAGAGCCTTCATACAACCCTTTAAAAATGGATATCTGACCTCAATAACACTTTAGTATGAAACAGTCACACAGGAAGTATAAATTAGTCTTAGCAGAGCCTTCCTTATTTAGTAACTGAGATCTTGGCATAAGAGCAGAAGAGGCTAGACCCCTGAACAGCAGGAAAGGGGAGCATGGCACCCCAAGGAGAGAAAAGGGGCACAGGAAAGGGGGCTGGGAGCACTTTAGAGACATCATGATTCTGCATGGGCTTTCTCCACTTACTTTCACATATTGTTTTGTAACTATTCATATTTCTGGCTTTTAACTAGACCTCTCATGTTATTAGTTCTTGGAATTCCAGATAAGGACAACTCTGTAATGGTAATGTATTTTTGCTAAATAGGAAGATCTTTCCCATCCATTAATAGGCCCATGTAACCTGCTTAAGTAACATGGAAGCCTTAGTCACATGAAGCCTGTGATGGAAAGCACTTGCTGAACCAGTGGAGCAGGAAGGGTAGAGGAGAGCCCAGAGGAACTTGGTCAGAGCAGTGAGAGTTGAGGGAGAGAGAGAAAGCAGGCAGCTAACTGTGATTTGTGGGAAGGCCCTAGCAGGGGAAAGGCTTGGGAATGGCAGTGCCCCCTGCATGCTTATTGTGTATAGATTTCTTTGTTGATATGATGGATTTGGCTTTCTGGTGCTGGGAACTGGCTTTCTGATGTTTAAATAAATGTTTTGGTTCTGTGTTCCATGTGGAGTGTCTGTTATATTTTGCTATTCAGAATTAAGCTGCCATCTTCATAGCCACCATAGGTGCTATGAATATCATGTTGGTGCTACAAACTCCTACTAAAGTAGATGGATACCTGATATTCAGCCTTTAGTCTTAGAAATTTCCGCTGACCATTTGGGAGATTAAGTGACTTGTCCATGTCAGCAAGCCTGTAGGTTTCAGGGGTGGAATTTGAACCCAGGTCTGCCAGTGATGTTATCTCTCTGTGCACTACACCACACTGTCTCTCAAAAATTTTTGTTACACAGCTGCAAAATGCAAGGAGGGGGCAACTATGGATAAAAAAAAAATCTTTTTCTTCTGGTCTTTTTTGTTTGTTTGTTTGTTTGTTTGAATAGCTGACCTCAACTGAGTTTTGTTACCAAGAAGTTTGTTAAGTCACTTCATTGTAGTGAAAGCGACCTGAAAACCAAATGTTGAATTTGGGGGTCTTTGCTATCTCTGTTTTTTCCACAGTTACATTGTCTTGAGAAGTTAGAAAAAGTAATTTTGCTGACAGGTATATCTAAACACTAAGAAGGTTCTCTTATTAAATGTTCTATGTGCTTTTTATTTTCTCGGAAAATATAGTCAGAGACATAGATACTGCTCTCTGCTCAGTCTCATTACTCAGAGACAAGAAAAGCCTTGCTGCTAATTGTGATCAGCAGAGATTAGATGTGTCCCTGTCAAGTTTGATTCCTCAAGTGTAGGTCAGTCTCTTTATTCCATTCAGCTTGAGAAAAGTGATTTCCATATACTAACTCTGATTGCATTATGGAAAATTCCCGACCAGTGACTATGGCCATGCTTGTCTCTTAATGAGTCCATAAATTTGACATTTCCAGATAAACGTGGGCATCTCAAATCTATTTGGTGCAAAGAACTATTGGCAAGAGTTATTAGTATTTTTGAAAACTGCTTGATATTTCTTAGATTGTTTCAGCTGCTATATTTTCCTTCCCTCAATTCATGGCCTAAAGTTTCTCTTGCTCTTATTTTCTGCATATTTCAAGCAATCGATTAATCAATCAACAAGCATTTATTAAGCACTCATCTGTGCCAGGCACTGTGCTAAGCTCTGCTGATACAAAGAGTGTTAAAACACATTCTCTGCCTTCAAGGAGATCTCATTCTAATAGGGGAAATAACTAGCAATCTATGTACATACATCATCTATACAATGTAGATTAGAGGTAATCCCAGAGGGAAGATATAAGTAGTGGGGAATGGGGAATGTGAAAAAGCCTTTTGCAGAATCTGAGATTTGAGCTGAGTCTGGAAGAAAGCCAGGGAAACCAGTAGGCAGAGGTAAGGAGAGAGAGAATTCTTGACATGGCAGAGGGCCAGTGGAAAAGCACAGATTAGGAAACATAGAGGAATAGCAGCAAGTAGAACAATGTTGTTATATGATAGAGCTCATGGAGAGGAATAGGGAGTAGGCAGACTGGTAAAGGTAGGAAGGAGCCAGGCTACAAAGGGATGTAAAAGCCAGAGGATTTGGGAGACCCAGAAAAAAATCATGTATAATTTTAGACTTCTCCCCCAGACGGGATCATAACAAACCAAGGAGAATAAGACCTTTTGGAGGCAGAAGCCAAGATGGACCCTGGTTCATGTGCATCAGGAGGCAAGACATTGTGGATCATGTATTCCACAGAACAAAGTGAGGCCCTCATTCAGTTAGAGCTTTTAAGTTTCACAGTCGAATAAGGGAGTTTTCCAGCTACAGGTTGGGGAAGCAATGAAGTGCAGGATGTTTATGTCCTGGAGAGGAATGGGCACAGAATCAAGACAGTCTTTCCTTGGCAGCGTGGGGCTGTTCTTTCCAACCTAAGGATCCCTGCCAGACTGACTCAAGGAGAGAAAACATAACAAGTGCTGATGTGCCCCTATTTTACATAGAACATAATAAAAGTTTTCAGGATGATTTATTTTCCTAAACAAGAAAATACAATGGACTCTATCCATTATTCAACATGCTAATGATAACCTTTAGTCTCTTGTCAAGGATGATCTAAGGTAGTGCTCTATTGAAGAACAAAGGAGAATTGGGGGAAGGGAGAATCACCCAACCAGGCTCTTGGCCTTGACAGTGGAATAGAAGTAGGCGAACAATGAGATTTTAAATGAAGAGAAAAGATGTTTCTGCATTTGAACAGTTGTGATGCATGATAAATAGCCAACATGGCAGGCTGGTTTCTTTTTCAGTCTTAGATGATTGACTAGAAAACTATCCCCAGAAAAAGTGAGTATTGATAACTCAATACATTTTACTTTCTTCATTTCTTCTACATCACATTTTTCCACCCACATGAGCAGAATTCCCTACCATTGTACTAGTTATTGGTCTGTATATGTTGCCTCAAGAGGCAGCCTGAAAGTTCAAAGAGGGTCAGCCTTGAAGGCAGGAAGACCTGGTAAGTTTTACCTCTGATTCATACTGGGTCTGTGACCATAGGAAAGCCACAATGTCAGCTTCTCCTAGTCGCTCTAAAGCTTTAAGCTGCTGAGCGCAGTTAGACATTTACGGAGCTGCCCACACCAATGAAATCATAGCCACCATTCTTCTCTCCCTCTTCCCACAAAAAGTGAGTGGCTTAACTTATATGTTCTCTGGTCCCTAAGAAACTTAAGGAAATTGTCCCATCCAGAAAACAATAGTCAATGAGGAAAAAAAAAGTTTAGGTTTGGTTTTAATTTGACTCAGGTTGATATAGTACAGAAATGGTCATTTCCAAATTAATGTATAACCTCTTTCCAGTTAAAGTGTAGGTAATGGGAGATGATCAGTTTTTAACAAAGTTTCTTTATAACCAAATTGTCCAGTTTTTCTGATGACATTAGGGATCTTCCAATGAATCTGAGTATGAGCTATTTCAAGCCTCATAAGCCATATAACTTTTAAAATTACTATTAAAGCTGAGGTATTGATTAGGCCAAAAGTAAGACTTTCATCTTTGAACTTTCATATCATTGAAAATTTTTCTTGGCAGGCAATTGAAAAACTGATGGCTTCAGATAGAAAAGTGACCCAATAAAACTGCACTTCATGTTTGAAAATATATTCTCTTTTAATGGCTTCTACTGACTTTTATTTGGGAAAAAAATTAAAAACTTATCATTAATTCCACCCCGCCCTCCATTAAAGGCTTTGCTATTCTTATAGTCATGAATCAAATGAGTCAAAGGACTCATTTAAATGAATGGGAATTTCTATGTTTATTTTGAACTTGTTTTGGACATTATTTCATTATTTAAGGGAGGTTGTCGTACAATGTAAAGAGAGTAGAACTTGGAGTCAAAGACTTGAACATTGAATCATGCCTCTGTCACTTCTGGCCTGTATGACTTTGGCCAAATCATTCCACCAATCAGGAAGATGAGCTTCTTCATCTTCGAAAAGAAGAAGGTTGGAGTAGATGGCCTCAAAAGTCTTCCACCTTTCTATCTATAATCTTTAGAATATTTAAGCAAAAAAAGCATTCTTTTACATTTTAAAATTCTCTTTTTGTTATCAGTTTTTTTATGCCTTCTAGAGTATCTATCTTGAACCCAGAGATGCCTTGATATAAAACATGCCTTTTCTACTCTCCAGCTACATTAAGTTGCTTAACTTTTCTAAGTCTCAATTTCCTAATCATAAAAAGCGAATAATGTCTATGGAAGGGTTGGGGGGGGAAGTGGTCTACACCTCCCAGCTCAATTAATCAATAACATGCCATTATTCTTTTTTAAATGTATAAATAAGATTGATTCTTATATGAGGTCAGAGCTTCGTTTGACTTTCAGTAGGGGAAAATCAAGATTGCCTTACTAAGTAAGGAATGCTTGTGAGGGCTCTAAATGGCTGGAAGAATTTCTGCATAGGACCAGTACAACAGCCAAACAATTAACTGATTGAAGATTGTAGACTTGAGAATACCTTGAGCCTCTTCTAGAAGGTCACAAAAGGGTATTGGGGAAGTGAGCCTAGGGAATGTTATACACTCTCCCCCGACTATCATATTATTGTTTAGATTGGACTGGTAACAAAAAATTCATTCAGAGTATACACCAAAGATAAGTATGGAAATGGATAAGGAAAAGTAGCTGCCAAAGAGAAGAAATCATTTCAAGGAATATTATTCCTTGTACCAGAAAATAAACTCTTATACTGACCTGAGAAAGGACTCCAATAATCTGGAATTCTGAATTTGCTCAGCTACATGTGTTCTCTACATGTGTGTTTCACTATCATCATACTCTAGGCTGGAATTCATTCTTCCCCTGTATTCTGTGTGTATTTGTGGGAGTATGCACACTAGATTTTGGGGGGACATTTGGTACCAGGTATTCTTCCTATACCATCTTAGTAAATACTAATACTACAATCTAATTGAGACTGCTGGTTGATAATAAATGGGAAGCTCACTGGTGGGGGCTCATGAAAGAAAGAAAGAGACAGAGACAGAGAGAGACAGAGACAGAGACAGAGAGAGAGTTTTAGACACTCAGACTCTCAGGGTTACCCCTAGATTCCTGAAAAGAGTAGTTGCTTTCCATATGGTGATCTAGTTTTCCAATGTAAAGGGAGCTAAGGATATAACTCTAAACGGGGTGCCACAGTCTTTATCTCAAAAGATTGTGATTAAACTCAAATGAGAAGACATTCATAAAGTGTCTTACAAAACTCGGAGAGTTATATCCACATCAACTTCTCTTATTATTGTTATAAATATGTATTCAATTTTTTAAAAAAAATTTTGATTTGTTGTCCCTGACTTGCAACCACCATGTTAAAGATTTTTCCAAGTAATTCTGAGATTTTCCATAACTATAGCTATTTCAAGCTTGCTCTCAGAAGATGGAACTCCACAGAAGGCTGTCCACGTGATTTTTAGTCCAAATCTATAAATAATTGGTGTATCCATTTTAGCCCGAAAGACTCCCATCTGGTTCTTCTTTCCCACAAGAGACTAGGCTGAAAGCCTGGAAGGTTAGTAATACTGAGATGCTTGAAAACCACGTATGTAATCATTGTGAATTCAACATGTGCTTCTTGCACCCAATTTGCTAAGGACTATGTGACCCAGGCCTCCCCAAGGTGATTTCCTTCTGTGAAAAAAGCAAGAACAGGGCTTAGAGGAAGGCATCTCTTCTCTGCATCCAGGTGTTGTGCCCCACTGAGTCATCCCTAGTCTTTCAGCTAGTGAACAATAAGTCCTAATCTAGGATGCTTAATAGGAAAGATTAAGCTCTGAAATATCTAGCCCCTTCCTTGCTCTAATTGTTGAATTTTTATAACCCATTATGTGTAAGAAGCAGCAAGAACACAGCTTGGTTTGGAGATCCCAGATGGAATTTGCAGGATGGCTATTAGAAAAATCATCTCTTTTTTTTGATTGGTAAACTGGGAAATTGTAATTTGGAAAGTCAATGAAAAGGCATAAGTTTGGGGGCCCCAAACCCCTCTCCTGATATCATTTCTGCATCTGTAAAGAGTCACTTTCCAGTGTAGATCTGCACTTTAAGAATTCTTAATGGGTACAATTGGTTCAGACAGTCAGCCGAATGTGTTGGATTCCCTGATAATGTTCCTTTGATTAAAAAAGATGGGAAGAATGTTGGTACCAGACGGGTCCTTGCTGTTTTGAGAATGACAGTTGAAGAGAGAAGAGGAATATTTAGTGATTGAAGCAAGACTTGCCCCCAAGGAGAGAGGAAGAGGGGTCAGCAAAGGTAAGTGTATGAGAAGAAAAGGATTAACAAAAGGGACCTTTTAAAAAGAGAGAGAGAAATTAGAAGGAAAAACAAACAAATCAGCCTGGAATTCACTACCATTTTTTGAGACTGCTTAATTAGAAACTGTGATTTCTACAACTGTTGAAATTGGGGCAGTTAAAAAGAAAATCATTTCGACTGTGTCAGGGAAGGAAGGAGCTGGGAGATGTTTGATATTCAAATGTCCTTTTAAAATTGCCTTTGTTCCAAAATTCTTGGTTTGGGGCTGGTTAAATTCATATTAATTTCAACTCCTTAATGAATTGCTGAAAGCTCAGTATTTTTTATTTTTGGTCTGTGTTACATGACAAATGAAAAAGGCGGCACCCCTGACCCATCTCCTCAGGTTTTATCATTTTGTAGGACTGATAAAATTGAATAATAAATAATAAGTAAATGAGAGTCTCTGGGCTAGAAGACTGAGAGAATAACAACCCTATGTTTGATTGTAGATGTGAAAAAGTAGATTTTTCTTACGAGATATTCAGTCACTTCCCAGTTGAAAGGCTATAGAGAGGACAGGGAGATTGATCAATAGATCAATAAATAAACATTTATTAAGCACCATTGATGGAGAAAGACCTTAATGTAGTGATATTATGATAGTACCTCGAAGTCGAATCTAGCACTGACTCGAGAAAAGCACCAATTAACGCCACCCTGATTGTATTGAAAACACCAACTATTATACTTGTAAGTACAACCTGAAGACAATTCCGAACTCCCTCTTTCTTCAACCCAACCAAGGCTGCAACCAAGACCAGCTTATTGCTTCTGCTACCTCCATTGCTGAGTATGATTGACAACCTAGGTCATGACACCAGGGAATTTATACTAAAGGCCTAGGGTCAAGGCAGCCCCAGGAGAGATGTCAAGTTTGTATAGGGGAAAAAAAATACACAACAGAGGAAAGACAGAGGAAAGAGAGGCTGAAGTCTGAAAACTGGCAGGCATCTGTCTGTAAGGAAACTCCCCCCTAAGGAATTTTCTACTGGAATTAAATTAGGGGTTGAAACATAATGCAGCTGATCAGGCCTGAAGATGGATTTTTGTTTTCTTGTGTATTGCTGGGAAGGAAACAAAGAGGTTATGGGCTGGCTCAGAGTAATGTCAAAGCAGAGTTAAGGTTTCAAGCTTCTTTTGATGATGTTGGGAGCAAAGTCACCTAAAGAAGTCCTTCCCTTTTAGATTCTTCTTCCCAGATGTTGAATGGTATTAAAAATGATGTTTCCTTAATGTGAATTACTACCATTGTCACTGGTTATCCTGATGGAAAACTAAATGCTTGGAAATAATTTTTTAAAATATATAATCTGTCATATTTTAGGTATATGCTATTACTAGAACATTCCCTGAAGTTCCTGATCTTTTTTAGACTGCTTTAAAGCTTGCTTTTCTCATCTCTAGACTACAGAATTTAAAGTATTTATTTGATTTCATGTCTTTAAAACCAAATCAAGTTATCTGTATTTCTCAAAAAGAAAAAAAAGCTAAAGAAACAGTCCAGATCTTTTAAAAATTAAAAATGATGGTAATACGACTACCATAAGATGGCACTATAACATAAATTATGGAGAAAGTCACTATATGGTATAAGGACTGAAAGAATGAAAACTCCATCAGATTTACATGTGAAGCAGCATTGAGGAATGATTCTGACAGTTAAATTAAATAGGAAATGTGTTCAGAATGTGATCCCAATTCCATCTAATCAGTGAGAAGTTATTGTGGAATTGGGATGTGGAAAGGCCTTTGTATACCTCCAGTAGACAAATGGATTCAAACACAATCCAAAAGGGCAAAACCAAAACCTTGTGATCCAGATCCCAAGTACAGACTGTAAGATGCTTTACACCTTTAGTTCTGTGTCCAGTGAATGTGAGGACTTAGGACAAGTGAAAACAATGTTTAAACATCATTCCTGGCATCTTTATCTTCAGCCTGTAAAGACAAAAGTCAGGCCATCTCAATAACATCACCAGGCCCACTGAGGCCACAGAGGGGCCTTTATCCAGATTTGTTTTCACAAAGCAAGAATAGCTCTTGACATCTCTCCTCAAATGGAAAATATCCTGGGATACTGAAGCTGCAGGAATCCTCTTTTTCTGTGCTCCATTGAGAAGGGCTCAGTCATCTCCTTGCCTGCCAACCTTGGCCTTATTAGTGGCGATCCCTTTAAGATCAAGAAAGCTTTTTAGAAGGGGAGATAAAAAGAGCATCGGAAATCCTCTGTAGGGGGCCTACAGCATCAGGGGCGGTCCAAACAGGATTGTACCTCAGAGTGTTCGTTAGCTTTAAGAAAAAAGCCTTTTTAGTTTATTTTATTTTTAAGTAACACAGTTTCTTGGAGATCTTGAGCTACAGTGGCAGCCAGTGAGTGCTATCTGGGGCTTGGCTAGATACCAGGTAAATGCTTTTCTCTGCTTAGCAAGCATTACCAAGTTAGGGGCTAGTTAGGTATATTGAAGCCCCTCAGTTTTCATCAGAGAAATACAGGATTTAACGTGCCATTGGGTATATTGATGAGGCTGTATTCCTGGGATGTTTTGAGGGGTAGAAAACAAAAAACTGAAAGGGCACAGGAATGCACACTCTTTGAGGGTCTTCCTCTGGGTCAGCTTGTAATTATTAGGGTAATAAATAGAATAAAAGATATTTATTGATATAGAGCTCTGAGGTTTGCAAAACACTTTACATATATGATTTCATTTGGCAGTGTAGATAACAGACCAGCACAAAGGTTTGGACATGTTTGCCCACAGGCACCCAGTTAAGAACCCCCAAGTATAGATGGTAGAGCAGAACACAACGGAAGATGATAATATTTGAACCAATACAGAGGAACATAGATTTCAGCCTGGAAGGGAAACTGGGGGTTCATCTAGTCATTTGGCAGAAGATGAAACTAAAGCCCAGAGCAGTTGAAATAAGCCCAAGGTCACATAGGTGACCACAGATAATAAGTGGCTTCTCCACAGGAAGTGAGTAGCTTGTCCATAGGCAATAAGTGACAGGACTGAAATTTGAACCCAGGTTTCTGATTCCAGATCAATCACCCTTTTCATTACATAACACCAAACATACTTACACCCCAAGGCAACAAAGGGATTGCTAAGTACCTCACCTTGTAAGCCCATGATGGCCTCCTACCCATAACTTGGCAGGATAACAGGAGCTTCTCTTGGGTGAGTTACCACTCAGTTCTCTATGAATAAAGGACTAGCTGGTTTCTCTGGCATGGTCCATAGACTCCCAAGTCAGTAATGACCAATTGTACTTAATAAGTTGAGTTTAAGGTGATTCAAGTCTATCCCCTTACCATCTTTCTTTTAAAAAAAGAAACGCTATGCTATTAAGATGTCTTGTTTCTTAATGTGTTACTAACACTTAACATGGGTTTGTCTGGGGACAAAGCAAAGAGAGAACTGACCTAGTTCTGGTTAAACTTATATCTTCCCTTCTTCTCTGGTGCCAAATTTCTGCTGTAAAAGAGCACATGTTCCTCTTGCAATTACATGCTTATTGTCTTCCTAAGTGTTATTTTGAGAATGTGGTCTGATTCTTTTTTTAAAATTCCCTACAGATCATACAATTTCTTTCTAATAGAGAAAGCTACATCTTAAGGATTATTCCCACACACACTACATGTGAACCTGCATTTATATGCATAGGAACTCTGGAGAAAACTGTCACAGGGACTCTGTGATAAAAGTAATAGGGAATAGTTATATAAGAACTTAAAGGTCTGCAAAACACTTTACATATATTGTCTTATTGAAACTTCACAATAAGATGGTGAGGGAGGTCCTCTTATTTGTTCTCCTTTTTACAGAAGAGGAAACTGAGGCAGAGAGTTTAAGTGACTTATCCAGAATCTTTGAACCCAGGTTTTCCTGACTCCAGGTTCAGAACTCTGTCTGCTATACCAAGCTGTCTCCCATATATGTGTATGTGTACATATATGCATATACATAAATACATACTTATATTTATATGTAATGAAGAAAATTATGTAGGCATTTACCAGATATGCTGCAAATATGGAAATCTGACAAATGTTACATATGCATATATATAGAGACAATCCATACGTGCTCTTTATAGCATGACTTCCTCTTTAGTATATATGTTTTATTATATTTATTTGCATATCCACATACATGTAGATTGATGGGTTTGTGATTTCATCAGCATAAAGAAATAACTCTCCATGTGATACATCCTTCTACCAACACAGATTAGAACCTGCTTCTGACTTAGGACCTAAATCCCAGGGAGTTGCCTGAAGCACCTAGAAGTTAGGTCATTTACCCAGAATCAAACAGTTATTTAACACCTGAAACAGGATCTACAGCTTGGTCTTGGTGGCTCCCAGTTTGTCCTCTATCCATCAGTGGAAAGCGTGTTGGCTCAGGCAGGGTTCGAATGCCATCTCTGATAAATACTAGCAATGTGACCTTGAGTAAGAAGCAAACTCCCCAGACCTCACTATTCTCATCTATAAAATGTGAGGTTTGGACTAGATGACTTCTGAATGTCCTCCCAAAATTTGATATGATTCTTTGTTCTTATACCATACATATGTATATATGTAGATTCGTATGTACACACATATGCATATGTGTATATGCATAACTCTCACATTAGGGCAAAATTACACAAAAATGCCACAATTGGCAGGGGGGAAAAAAAGCAAATCACAATAGATTTTTCATTTGTCCTATTGTTCCTATTTTAAAATTAAGCTGCATTTTGTTTTAGCATGACCTATACCTTTAAGTTCTAGATTTATACTCTCAATCCTAAAATTAATCTGGTAAAGGTGTCTAAGATGGACCAGATAAGGGGACTAGAAATGAGGACTGTTTGGGGAGGTTATAATATCCTGACTACATAAGTGCTGATGAAGATTTGAATTAGGATATTCATAAAGTAAACAGAGGTTATGACTATGAGGAGTGTGTTTGTGTGTGGGTGCATGCGTGCATGTGTGTGTGTTTGGGGGTGGGGGACTGACAGACTTTTGAGGCAATGAGAGAAAAAAATTGTCTATTTTATGCTATGAAAAGGCTTCACTATCATTTGAAACCATGACCACATGCTGAAATCAAAGTTTCTCACCCTCATGAACCCATCAACTCTTCATTTTACTGTTCAAGTCAACTGAAAGAGCCTTCTACCCAACTGCATGCCTAGGGAAGCAATACATGATGGTTGGGAATTCCATTACTTCAATCAGTCATTTATGACTTGGCGAAAAACTTACTATGGAGTTACTTAAGGCACAGAGAGCTTAAGAGACTTGCCTAGTCACTCAGCTGATTAAGTCCTAGACTTGGGCTCTGAGTTCACATCTTTAGTGAAGACAAGCTTAAAATCTACAGTCAGTCGTCAGGATTCTGGGAAGGCAGATGTTAAGAGAATGCAAATCCTTTCCATTCTCTAATGCTCCAAGTAGATGTCTTCCCATTTTTTTACACTTGGGACTGCATTTTTTGAGAACTGGAGCTAACCTTATCACATAATGACCAATCTTGGTATCTCTAGCTCACAGATAATACATTCCACACATTGACATGCCAGAGGATAGCTGTACACTTGGGATCTAGAAAATCCTAAATACTTGCTTGTAACTGAGATTATGAAAATCTAGTTGGAGATTAGTATCTGTTCTAGGAAGTATTTATTAATTCAATATCAGGAACTCTCCTGTATTTCCTCTATGTTCTTATGATTTTACATTTTTATGTGTCCATATTTTTGTCCTAAAACACCACCACCACCACCACCAAAGTAGTGTGAATATGGGGTGGCAATCCTTGAATGCCTTCTCATAGAAACCAGCATTTTCTATTTTCTATGCTGATTGATCATTGCTGTGACATGCCACATCTGGTCACGTCAGTTCCATTCTGTTTATGCAACATAACAGCGTCAAACGGTACTGAATTTGGCAAAGACGTCAGCCAACAGGATCTAAAATCAAGAATATTATTTCTGAAAATTGCAATAGAAATGCTAGAGTATTTTAAAATTTTTTTCAGACATTATTTCAAAAGGAAGAGAGAATTATTTACTTTCAAGGTTTGTAGTTTATGAAATTCCAATTCAATAATTGACATTTTGATCCACATTAGACCAAAATACCTAGAATTACATTTTGTTGCCATTAGGATAATGAAGAATCATATGTATATATATACACACACACATACATACAGATACACTCCCCCTTAATTTTTCTTCTTATTCTAACTTCTTACTACATTAGTGGGACCTCTTATGGTGAACAAAGATAGAATTGAGCATGAAGTCTTTTCCTTTCATTTAATTTAAACCTTTCAAACTTCAGGGCTATGAAGTTTAAGGAAAAAAGATTTTACACACATTAAGTAGAAAAAAATAACACCATCAAATGTATCATTTTAAAGATCATTCACAACAACAATAATGAATTCAGGCCATATCTTTGTTGATAGCAACTACAGACCATTTCTAAAATAATTTACCTATTTAGTTTCACAAGGACAGAAATGGCATGCAACTTTTCAAACAATTGTTTTTGATATGATGTAGATTTTTTTAAAAAGCAGAAAAAAGTAAGTCTTGTTGGTTGAATGGTCTATAATTGGCACAGTCATAAAATGTTCCCAAATAGGCTGCTCAAAGCAAGTGGAACTTAATCTCTGTATAGCTCCTATAATCTCCCTGTTCTCATTCTCACTGAGGAATCAAATTCCCAGAGCCAAACTATATCTCATCTTTGACCTTCTAGGGGTAGTGCTGAGGGCTTTGGGGATTCCTTCCTTAATGCTATCAGACCAAAGTTGTAATTATCATCACCCAGCTCCCCCCCCCATATTAACAGCTAGTAATTAGTGCTATACTTTCATTTATTCAATTAAAAATATCAGCTCCCTGCTCCTGCCAATTATCAAGTGCTTATTTTTATCCCTCTCATCTATTTTCTCCCACCGTGGAAACAAAGAAATAGTAGATTGTTTCCTTGTATCATATAACATGATGCAATATGATTTTTCAAGCAAAACAAAGTGTTACATTGGTTATGTCCAAAAAAATACATTTCTCACTTTGTATTTAATGTATCATTTTCTGTCATGAGGTAGTCTGTATTCCTTATCATCAGACCTCAAAAACTGTGGATAATCATTGCACTGACTCACAGTCTTTAGTTAGTTTGTATAAAAAGATATTTACTGCAAAGGTAGCAAAACTTACAAATAATTTTCTGCCAACATCTTGGAGGATACTCTTCTTTATGTTTCTTTGGTCCCTTGGGAGAGTGGGCTCAACCTAAAAGTGACTTCAAGATAGCATTGGCCCGATTTAGGTTCTCTTCCTAATTTGCCATAGATCATTTTCAATGGAGATAACTCATAGAGTATCCTTTTGGCTGCCTTTTTTCTATTCTAGGTCAAACAGCCCTTCTTTGCATCTACATTAAAAAGAAAGAATTTGGGACAGTTTTCTCAACTGGGGCAAACCATGGATTTAAAACTCATTTATGAATGCTCCTTTAAATGGAATTATCAAAATGTTAAATAGTGAGGTACCCCAAATTGTATACCTAGAGCACTATGCTGTGAAAGATTGACTGGTATGTGAGTCTCAGCATTATCCCTGCTCCCTCTTAAGGACTGGCTTAGAAGTGGAGAAAGCATCAATTCTCTCAGGCTCTCTCTATGCTACTTTGGGGACCAGTAACATATGGAATGCTTCATGTTTGTTTCCTGAATATCTGATGTTAGCACTTCAGAGCATCACTGGTATACTCCTGGGAGGATATTTGTCATGTGAAAGAAATAATTATTTTGGCAGCTTGGAGAAGATATATTTATAACTTTCATGGTATTTATAAGAGGAAAAGGAATATACCTTCCCTGTGCTCCCTCCTCCCCTTCCTGATCTCAATAATGAAAGCTAATGGGTGGTATACATAAATAAGGAGATCTACAATGAAAATATTTCATTAACTCTTAGATTCCTGCAATTACTGAGCACAGAAGCATAAACTTGGAGCCAGATGGGATCTTTGAGGTCACTGAGTCTAAATCCTGCATTTTACAGAAGAAGAAACAGAGGACCCTGAATGTAAAGTGACCTCCCCCAAATCAAATTGGTCATGAGGTGGCAGAGCCCCATTTCAAACCCAGTTCTCTATCGCCAACTGTGATGCGTCCCCACTTTAATAGACTGCTTTGTTAAACTTAAAAGCAATTGGTTTATCTGAGTACAGGCATGCGAATCAGAAAGTCATAAATATGAGCCCATCATAGCAGTGTCTGGGCAAGGATCACAGAGCAAATGGTAATTGTTGGTATTCATAAAGTGCTATAAGGTTTTCCAAAACTTTTCATGTGTATTATCTCATTTTTTTTACTCATAACCACTTTATGGGATAGATACTACAGAACACATGTACATATGTCTGTTTTTATAACAAAGGTCATCACATCCTATTATTGCCACTTTACAGTTAGGGAAACAAACATTTAGTAGGTTTAACTATAAGTTATAAGTGAGATCTGAACCCTAGTCTTCATGACTCAAAGTTCAATGACCACAGGGCCAAATAGACAATTACAGCTAGAAAAAGTCAATAAACAAATAACATGCATTTATTAAGCACCTACAATGTGTAAGGTACTGCCTAGGAATACAAAAGACTAAAGTTATAGAGTCCCAGCCCTCAATGAACTTCCATTCTTTTGGGAATGGACACCAAAAGACACCATGTCTTTTAGTTTTGACTCCTCAACTAGATTGTAAGCTCCTTTAGGTTTAGAAGGACAATGTCCTGTGCTTCTACAGTCTCCTCTCTCCAGGTCTAGGCCAGCTCTGAGCTATAAGTTTTGAAGTGCCTTGTATATGGCAAGCAGCATGTTAAGTGCTAGGGATAGAAATGTAAAGAATGAAAGGACCCCTCCTCTCAAAGATACTACATTTTAATGGGGCCAACATCATTATACAGTAGTACATCACTTTCCAAAGTCACATAAAGTGGGGGATACCTTATATATGTGCTTCCCAACTTATCCATCCTCCCATAAAGTCTGAAGGCGTTTCCAATCAGTTTTAATCCTCAGGTTCTAAAAGGTGTTCTTTGCCATAATAAATGCCATATAGTACATTGAAGTTTACAAAAAGTATTTTATATTTTTATATATGTCCTATGAGATGTGAGGGAGGTTATTCAGGTATTATCAACTCAACTTCACACACACACACACATACACACACATATATTTATTTTTAATTTTTTTCAACATTTGATTTAAGAACTTTAAACTCCAGATTCTATGCCTTCTGCCTTCATCACCCACCCCCACTGGAAAAACAAGCAATTCAGTACTGGCTGCACACGTGTAGTTATGCAGAACATCTCCACAATGGACTATATTTCCCTCCCTCCTATCCTGCCCTCCGCTTGTTCCATTCTGTACTTTGTCCCTGTCCCTTACAGAAGTATGTGCTTCTAACAACCCTCCCCCCACCAAACCTGCCCTCCCCTCTGTCATCTCCCCTCTCATCCCTTTACCCCCTACTCTCCTGCAGGGCAAGATACCCAATTTACAGTGTATGTCATTGCTCCCCTAAGCCAAATTCAATGAGAGTAAAGTTGACCCATTCCCTTTTGACTTCCTGTTCTTCCCCTCCATTGTAACAGTTATCCCTTGCCTCTTCTATATGAGATGATTAACCCCATTCTGTCTCTCCCTGTCTCCTCTCATCCTGTTCCTCTCCCACCTCTCAATTCCACCTTTTAAAATATCATCCCTTCCTATTCAATTGATCCTGTGCCCTCTGTCTATGTATACCTGTACACAAATATACACACACTCACATATGTATTGATACACATACCTTCCTATAAAGATATATGTATACACACACATTTATATTCCTTTCACCTTTCCTCACTGAGAAAAGTTTCAGAAGTTACAATTATCATTTTTCCATGTTGGCATGTAAAGAGTTCAACTTTGATAAGTTCCTTATGATTTCTTTTCTATGTTTGCCACCTCATGCTTCTTGTACTTGAGTGATACATTTTCTATTCAGTTCTGGTTTTCCTCAAGAATGCTTGAAAGTTCTCCACTTCATTAAATGACCATATTTTCCCCTGAAACATCATACTTAGTTTTGCTGGGTAGGTGATTCTTGGTTTTAATCCTAGCTCCCTTGATCTCTGGAATATCATATTCCAGGCCTTTGGATCCCTTAATGTAGAAGTTCATAGATCCTGTTATCCTGATTATGTTTCCACAGTATTCAAATTGTTTCTTCTTGGCAGCTTGTAATATTTTCTCCACAATCTGGGAACTCCAGAACCTAGCTATATCATTCCTAGGAATTTTCATTTTGGGATCTTTTTTCAAGAGGTGATCAGTGAATTCTTTCAAGTTATATTTTGCCCTCTGGTTCTAAAATATCAGAACAATTATCCTCAAGAATTTCTTTCTAGGTTCTTTTTTTATCATGGTTTTGAGTTAGTCCAATAATTTTAAAAATGTCTCTCCTGAATCTCTTTTCCAGGTCAGTGGTGTTTTTTTTCAAGGAGATATTTCACATTGCTTTCTATTTTTTTCATTTATTTGGATCTGTTTAATAGTATCTTGATTTCTCATAAAGTCATTTGCTTCCATTTGCTCCACTCTAATTCTGAAGGAATTATTCTCTTCAGAAAGCTTTTGAGACTCTTTTGTCCATCTGGCAAATTCTACTTTTTAAGGCATTCTTCTCATTGGCTTTTTGGGCCTCTTTTGCTATTTGAGTTAATCTATTTTTAAGGTACTATTTTCATCAGTCAGGATGTTGAATCTCTCTTCATAATTTTCTTGCATCATTGTCATTTCTCTTCCCAATGTTTCCTCAACTTCTCTTATTTTGTTTTCAAAATCCTTCTTAAGCTTGTCTATGGTCTGTAACCAGTTTACATTTTTCTTGGAAGCTTTTGGTGTAGGAGTTTTGTGTTGTCTTCCTCCCGTTCCACGCTTTGATCCTTTTTGTCCCTGAAAAAGGAATCTAAAATTGGATTGCTGAGCTTGCTTTGCTTCCTTTGCCAGCTTCTGTTGCCAGTCAATTACTTGACTTCTGGGCTCCATAGAACTCTGCTTTCAGAGGGGAGAACTTTGCCCCAAATCACTGGGGTTTTCACAGCTGCCAGAGCTATTAGGAGGTCATCATCTCTGCAGCCCCTACTAGCTTTGGCTCACTGGTCACGCACCTCAGGACCACCACCTAAGACCACAATTCTGATCCAGGAAGGTTAAGGCAAGAGCACGTAGCCTCTGCATGATCCCTTGGCCCCTCTGCAATCTGCAGGCCGGGAGCTCTGAAGCAGCCACGTGGAGGCAGCTGCAGGGCCACTGCTTCTGCTGCTTTCTTGCCCTTGGGGCAGATAACTGGGCCTACTCCTACCCCCCTAATTTAGCTGAGTTTCACTGACCTTTCACTTTTTCCTTGGCTCTTATGGGTTGATAATTCTGGAGACCACCACAGCTACCAGTGATCCACTCTTCTGAAAGCTCCAGCCCTGGTTTATCCCAGCCACTCTGTGGCTAAAGCCACTACTGCATGTGGTGCTGGTCTTGGCTCCCAGTGCTGCAATGAACCCTTCCCATATGCCAGGCTGCCTTCAGAAGAAGCTTCATTTCTCTGTCATTTTGTGGGTTCTGGAGCTCTAAAATTTGTTTAGAGTCATATTTTATAGATATTTGAGGTGGCTATGGGGGGAGCTCAAGGAGTTCTCCTGCTTCTACACTGCCATCTTGAGTCTGCCCCTCCTCATCTCCACTTTACAAATGAGAAAACTATGGCCTAGAGAGACCCAGCAACTTGCCCAAGGTCCCAAAGACAGCAAATATCAGAGGCCAGATTCAAACACATCTTCCTAACTCCAAATCCAATACTTACTTAACTAGGACACTCTTCTTTCAGGTACTTGCTCAATAAATATGTGTTGATTGGTTAGCTTATTGATCAAAGGATCCACAGTTAACTTCCAAAGTCATGTCATTGGGGAGAAGATGCTAGGTCTTCTGTTTTTATTTGCTTCTCTTCTGCTAACGTCCTAGTGGGATCCAACCAGGTTTGTAACCCTCAGATTATAAAGAGGCCAAATGATGTTTGATTTACAGAACTGAACCTAAGAATTTAGATAAGGAAGTCCAAAAGTAGTCTGAAAGTGGATTTTAAAAGTCAATTTTGTTATTTTAGAAAAGGTGTCTTTGCTACAGTTAATCCCAGTTATTATTTTGAGATATCTAATCCAGCTCTCCAGGAGGTTCAATTTAAAATGCTGCAAGTAGTTCTTTATTGAAGGGCAGCTTGTCATAGCAGATAGAAGAGTGGCCTTGTAGTCAGGATGACATTGGTTCAAGTACTATCTTTCTCATACCTACCGTGTGACCCCAAGCAATTAGTTTAACCGCTCAGGGCACTACACCCTTCTTTACGATTGCACCAGGGGCGGGGAGCCTTTGACCTCAAGGCCACTTGTGGCCTTCTAGGTCCTCAAGTGCAGCCTTTTGATTGAGTCCAAGTTTTGTATGACAAATTCTTTTATTAAAGGGATTGTTCTGAAAAGTTTTGATTCAGTCAAAGGGCTGCACTTCAGGACCTAGAGGGCTGCAAGTGGCCTTGAGGCTGCAGGTTTCCCACCTGTGGACTAGAAACTAGCAACAGGTGCTAAACTGTATTGGTAGATAGCATTTCCTCACTCATAGCTTCTTATCTCTGCAAAGAAATAATAGGTCTGTTTTTTTTTAAGTATTCATTAAATTTTTACTATGTATAAGGCAATGTAAGGATATCGGGACTAATAAGACACACTTTCCACCTTCAAGTAGCTTACAGTCTAATAAAAGAGACCCAAAATATACACATGCAACCATAATGGAAGACATATATAATCTGATGTGCCTTAGGAGATATTCCTCTCTTATGGTTTAGGAATTCAAATGAGGAAGACATCGCATTTGATTGGGCCAATCAGAAAACACTTCGTGAAGGAAGTAGCTTTTTAGAAATTTTTAAGTAAATTATTTTTTAAATTGATCTATCCCTCCCACTACCAAGTCAGGCATTAAGTGAATTAAAACAAATGAATAGACTAACCCCAAAACCAAATCCCTCAACTTATATCTACATAGACCAGCAAATACATCAGCCACATCTGGAAAATGAATGTCTCTTTTGACATTTTAAGTTGATCATCTCTCTATCAGAAAATGAGTGGTAAATCTCATCTGCAATCTTTAGGACTTGGGATTTTTCACTAAATTGATCAGAGTTCTAAGGTCTTTCAAAGATTTCTTTTCTCTATAATATTACCATGGTATATATTGCTCTCCTACTTCCATTCACTTCACTGTACATCAGTTCCTATGTGTTTTCATAGTTTCATCTGAAATCATCATTTCATCACCCCTTATGGTGCAATAACATTCCATTAAATTATTATACTACAATTTGTTTAGCCCTTGCCTGATAGGATACCCCTGTGGTTTTTTATTTTGAGCTACCATGAAAAAGAATAGCTAGCAGCTCTTTGATATTTTTGAAGTATAGACCCTTTTCCTATTTATTTTATTTCTTTGGGGTACAGTACTACTAGTGAAGGAAGTGCCCTCGTTTGCTAACCTTTTGGGCATCATTACAAAATGTTTTCCAAAATGGCTGGACCAATTCACAGTTCTACTAGCTGTACACTAGTGTACCTGTTTTTCCACAGAATCTCCAACCTTTGTCATTTCCCTCTTTTGTCATCGTTTTCAGCCTGTTAGGTATGAGATACAGCCTCAAAAGTTTAATTGCCATTTCTCTAATTATTAATGATTTATAGCATTTTATGTGATTTTAATAGCTTGGATTTCTTTCTTTATAAGCTGCCAGTTCATTACTTTTGACTATTTATCTACTGGTAAATGGCTCTTAGTCTTATAAATTTGAATCTGTTTGGTATATATCTTTAATATATACATATCATAAGCATATACACATAGTGTGTATGTGTGCAGGTATGTACATATGTATACATGTATATATATTGATGACTGGAGTGGCGAGAGATTTGTGTCAGGGAGACCAACTAGATGGTATTGTGATAATCAATGTGTGAGGTGATAATGGCCTGCAACAGGGTGTTAGCAGTGTTAGAAGAAAGAAGGGGACCTATGTGAGAGATGTGAAGAAAGGAAGTGGAAAAATCTACTGTAGATGACCTTTCCAAAGAGTTTAGCCACAAAAGGGAGGTAAGATGTGGGATGATAGCTGGTAAGAATAGATAGACCAAGGGATGGTTTTTCAAGGATTGGGAAAATATGGGCATGTTTTTAGACATGCAGCCAGTGGACAAAGACTGAAGAGAAGTGGAAGATGGGAAGTGATAAAGGGGGTAATCTATTGGAAAGTATGGAATGGAATGGGATAATTTGTGCATCTAGAAGAGTCTGCTTTTTTTAATGTAATAAATTTTATTTGTTTTCTTGTTTCCATCGTTCATTTTCATGAGATTTTTGAGTTAGAAATTTTCTCCCCGTATTTCCCCTACCCCACCCCCACAACAGCGATCCCACTGTGGAGCCCCTCCCCTGGTCTGCTCTCTAACTTTCTGGTAGGCAAGGGAGGGTCTCCCTGTCCCAGCCCCTGTATATCTTTATTCCTAGTTGCAGGTATTGCGGAGCTTTAAATTCTAGATTCTTTCGATTTCTCCCTTGTCACCCAACCCCGCTGGAAGGACAACAAATTCAATACAGGCTGTGTAGGTGTGATTATACAGGACATCTTCATAGTGGGCATATTGTGACAGTGATCATATGTCCCTCCTTCCTATCCCTCCCCCCTTTGTTCTGTTCTCTACCCTGTCCCTGTCCCTTTATTGAAGTGTGAACATCCAGCATCCCTCCCCCAGACTCTGCCCTCCCCATTCTCATCCCCACGCCTCCTACTCTCTTGTGTGACATGATGCCCATTTTAGAGTTTATGCCATTTCTTCCCTAAGCCAGATTTGATGAGAGTAAATGAAAGTAAAGCTGTAACAGTTATCCCTTGCCTCTTCCACATGGGGTGATTAGCCCCATTTTGTCTCTCCCTGTCTCCTCTCATTCTAGTCCTCTCCCACCTCAGAATTTGCCTTTTAAAGTATCATCCCTTTGTATGCAATTGATCCTGTGCCCTCT
>CM053599.1:29264417-29293367 GCA_028646575.1 Pseudocheirus occidentalis | reverse complement strand
CAAATAAATATAAATTTTCCATTATGATCTTCTTAATGATCTTTAATTGACCAGTAATAAGTCATCTTCATGCTTTTGGCTTTGTAATTGGGCTCTTTGTAATTCAGACTTTGCAAATTCTGATATCCCTAGGACCGTTTCCTTCTCACATTTTTTATTATCTTTAATCATCTGACTTTTTGTTCCTCCACATGGATTTCATTTTTTTTTTTCTAGGTGCATAAAACAGTCTTTTGAAAGTCTGGTCCAGTACTGAATAAGTAAATTAATTTAGGAAGTATTGTTGTATTTGTTAGGTTGGCTCTGTCTAATCATGAGCAATTCACATTTCTCTAATTTTTAGATTTGTTTTTATTTCTGTAAAGAGTGTTTTATAGTTAAATTCATATGATGGGAATCTTGGTAGATAGACTCCTAAATATTTTATATCTGAGAGAGTTATTTTGAATGTAATATATCTTTCTGGCTCTTCCTGCTGGATTTTGTTAGTTATATGTAGGAATGCTGATGATTTATGTGGATTTGTCTTACATCTTACAATATCGTTTCAGCTGCCAATTATTACAGCTAATTTTTGGTTGAAAAATCTAGGGTTCTCTAAGAACACAATCCTAGCACTGATAAAAGTGACAATTGTGTTTCCTCTTTGTCTATGCTTATTTCTTCAATTTCTTATTCTTGTCTTATAGGTATTGTTAGCATTTCTAACACTATGTTAAATGGCACTAATAAATATTCCTGGCTTATTCCTGATATTTTTTGGAAAGTCCTCTAATTTTTACATATAATATTTACTCTTGGATTTAGATAAATACAATTTATGATTAAGGAAATGAAAGCATTTCCCCCATAAGTTTTAGAATTTTAATTAAAATGAGTATTGGATTTTATCAAAAAACCTTTTCAATATTTCTTGGTATAATCATATGGTTTATACTTATATGATTATTTATATTTATATTATTATATTTCTATGATTTATAATATTTATCTGTATATTATTATATTTATATTGTTTGTAATATTTTATATTTATATTATTATATTTATTTATATTTATATTATTAACATGTTTTAGTATATACATATACACATGTATCTGTGTGTGCATGTGTATGCTTGTGTGTGTTCATGTGCATGTGTATGTGTATAATCCTCCCATCCTGAAAGAATTCTGCATTCCTGGTACAAACACAACCTGGCCATATTGTATAATATTTTTAATATACTGTTGTAGACTAATTGTTATAATTTTATTACAAAAATTCTGCATCAGTGTTCATTAAGAATATTGGTCTGTATTTTCTTTTACTGCTTTGTCTCTGGTTGAGATAGCACTGATATTCTTAACTTGAAGTCTGTGGACTTGAAAAAATTATAAATAAATTTGATTTAATTAGTTTCCTATGTAATCTTATGTATTTTACTTTGTGCATTTAAAACATAATTCTGGGAAGGAGCCTATAGATTTTATCAGATTACCAAACAGGTACATGACACACAAAAAATAACCAACCTCTTATCTAGTCCAACATTCTTAGTAAGTAGCATTTTTTAAAATTTGAGATTCTTTGTTCATTGAAGATGCTCATTAGCTCTTGTGTTAGTGAGTATTGGCCCATCAGAATCCATTATCTTTGCAGCTCTTTTTGTTTTTCATTAAAATATTTCAAAATTTTGCATGCTGGTCATCTTATTCATTTATGTATAAATGTACCTTTTACTTATTACCCCTTGAAATATGAATGCTTAAAGTGCTTCCTTTTTCCTTTGTCACTTCAGTTCCATTCATATCATTCAACCCCATTATTTTTCACTCTTTTCTTGAAGGCCTTGGTTTTTTTCTTTTGATTCCCTGTTTGCCTGTTTTTTTTTTTAATTTTTCTAGCATATTCTACTCCATCCCAAGTTTTCGTTTTTGTCTTACTAGGGGAATTGGATTAAATAAGTACAAACCCCATAACCTACAACAATTGTTCTTCCCCAGCTCCATTCCTGCCCTCACTCATTTGAAAAATTAAAATAACATAAAAGTATTGCTCCATGGGAAAATTCATAAACATTTTCCCTTTGTCTTTCTGAATGCATTTTTCATTCTTTTGACTTTATATTTGCAGAGAAAACATTTACATCTGAAAAGGAATAGCATATACATTTATTTGTAATAGCAAAAACATGGAAAGAGAACATGTCCAGTGATTGAAGGATGGCAGAATTAATTATGGTGTAGACATAAAGGAAATGAAATATTATGGTCTCATAAAAGTGATGCTTATAAATATAAGGAAATATGAAGTACTTATATGAAATGATGTAATGGGAAATTGGCATCACCCTAACTATCTATACATCAGCTCCTACTGCATAGGTTTTTTTTAAAGGGACAGCATACAGTAGTGGAGAGAGAGACAGCTGTTATCAGAAAGACATGGGTTCAAGTCCCAACTCTGATATATATTGACTGTATGACCTTGGGCAAGTCATTTAATTTCTCAGTGCCTTAGGAAATTGTCTAAGACTATAAGTTGCAGAATAACTATTGATCTGCATTGATAGAGTGGGTTTCCTCACAGGAAATTCCCTAGAATTATAATGATAGGTCTGGCCAGAATATTATACACACATATATGCACATATACATGTAAATACACATATATGTATACAAAGTAAATATTGAGTAATTGTTTAGTGTGAGGTCACTATTAACTGGGGAATGGGGATCAGAAAAGCCCTTTCATGGCAAGTGTAACTTTAGCTGAGTCCTCCCAGCCACTAATGCCTTCTGCTCCAAGATAGCCTTGCATTTTTTTCGTATTTGTACACACATATTGGATCTATCTAGTTCGTTACAAGTTATCTCTCACCATTAGAATGTGGGCTCTTTGAGGGTAGGGATTGTTTTCTGCCTTTCTTTATATCTCCATCCCTTGGCATAGAATAGGTGCTTAATAAATGCTTATTAAGGGTGGCTAGGTGATGCAGTGAATAGAGCACTGGCTCTGGAGTCAGGAGGACCTGAGTTCAAATCTTACTTCAGACACTTAACACAAATCCTAGCTGTGTAACCTTGGGCAAGTCACTTAACCCCAACTGCCCTCTGGAAAAAAAAGTAAAAAAAATAGTTTTTGACAGACAAACCAAGCTTTTAAGGGACCTGAAGTTTCCAAAAGTTGAAGAGGGAAGGGACATATTTGTTTGGTTCAGCTTTGTTAAATAATAAGGGTTAAATAGGAAATTTTATTCCTCATTTTGAATATTATCTATTTGTTTTTTAATGATTCCATTTATGAAAGATCTTTAAAATTTTTTGAAAATACAGAATATATAATTTTGTTAAGTCCTACTTAACTTATTATTATATTAAAAACAATTAGAAATTGTTTGATGAAGCAGATTCTGTTACAGATGGCCAGCCTCCATACATTCCATGACTTGGGTTTCTTCTCACCTTCCCCCAGTCTCTTACCAAGTCTGTTTTGCATCATCAGTTCTCTTAAAATATAAGCATAAAGTGATAAAGGACACTTCTTCCACCTTTATTCCTTTGAGTACTCTTTGTTCTTCTCTATTGCTTCTCCAATCAATCTGCACCTACATTTGAAGGACTTGTGTCAACTTCTACAAGTTATATCACCTCTCTGGGTCTCAGTTTCTCATCTGGGAAATACAGGGCATGGGTTCATAGGATACCAAGATCCCTTCCAGCTGTAACATTTTGTGATTCTGTGCTTGGCTCCTTAGGGTTTCTGTCACTGTCATGATCTTATCCATGTAACACACACAGGAAGCCAGTTATCACTTATTGTGGCCCTCCCCCCAGTCGTCTATTCTCCAAGCTAAACATGCCCAGTTTCTTCATATGGTGTGATCTTAAGGGGCTTCATTATCCCAGGTGCCTCCTTCTGAATACTCTCCTGTTTAACAAGATCCACAGAGAGAGAAACAGGAGGCACCATGTGCCAGGGAAATCAACCACCATCAGCAGTTTGACAACCATCTCCTCTCAGACTCCAGAGGAGGCAGCCCAACAATTTGAAGTGAAGAGCCTTAAGAACAGCAATCCTTCTAGCCCAGTCCCATCATGCAACATCAGCTCCTACATATGCTAAAGCTATAGTTGCTGAAGACTCAGAAAAGAAATTTTCTATCACCAAGGTCCTGACATAGTCACGTAGCTTAACATCAGAAACTGACTAGGATTTTCTCAGTGGAAATGATATTAAAGAAGAACCATTGCTATCTGCTTGGCTGCTGCATCCGAAGGTCTGTTGGACTTTTTCATCTGACTTGCAGCTAAAGCCTTTCATATGTTCTTCCTCTTCCTCATTAGGATGCAAATGCCTTGAGAGGAGAAACTGTATACCTTTTTTGTTTGTATCTCCAGCACTTACCACAGTGCTTTGCACATCGCAAATACTTAAATGTTTTTTTTAATCATTTATTCACTCATCAGCGTCCTTCCTCAAATGAGGCAGCCAAAATTCATCATAATGATTCAAAAATGGTGTAACCAAAAGAAAGTAAAACAGGATGAACTTCTTCAGGGTCCCCCACACCATGCCTCTTCATGCAGTCTTATCTCAGCAGCTTTTTTGGCTTCTAATATCATTCTGTTGACTCATTAAGATTATAATCCATGAAAACATCCAGACTTTTTTCAGATAAACTGATGTCTAATCTCCCTTCTAGTGCTTGTAAATTTGATATTTTTAGAGCCCACTTGTAGCTCTTGGCACATTTTCCATATTCTTCTAAAGATCACTCACAGAAAGTGATGGGTTCAGGAATCACATCAGTTCTTTACATACTTTGGGATGTGGTTCACATGACCTCATACTTATCTTTGCTTTTAAATTCTTCTTTGCTACTTTGTCCTATCATTTCAAGCCCAAAGACCATTCTCCTTGGTAGAGAAAACAGAAATAAAACAATATTTGAATATATGTTATGTCCCATTGTCCTCATTCACCTGGCATCCCACCCACTCTTCCTGGTAATAGATTACTCACCTACAGTTGGAGGAAGAGACTAGCTACAATATGGCAAGACTCATCACCAAAATGTGAGCCACCATGGGATGGACTTTTTTGTTTGTCAGGGGAGGCTTTAGCTAAATTAGTAAGTACAAAAAGCATATGATAACCTTCAGTCCTACATGGGCCTTTTCTGTTTCTACCATGATTATAGCAGAATGAAATAAAACAAAATAGAAGGTGCTAATAAGCACACATTTCATAGACCATATACGAACATCAACTCAACCATTGGCATTCTTAATACAGGACCAATACTGCCTACTGGATGGAAGACACAGAGGCACTAAAATGAGCAGATTAGTCACCATAATCATATATCATTATCACCATTGGTAATAGTGGAACCTCCATTTATGGAGTCTACCACTTCAATGCACGATACCTTGTTCAAGGAATGAAACTTAAAAAAATAAAGCCAGGGGAAAATAGCTGGCTCTGACCAAAAGATGCAGAAGAAAACTGAGCTTGAGGTGACACAGTTTTTAGTGTTCTCAAGGACTAAATCTCAAATGGGAGAAGATTCCAAGAATTCAGGAAAAATTCAAAGGAATGAGAGACACAGAGAATCTGCAATATAATTAGACACTATTGGCCCTTATGCCTGCTTTCTCATCTCCATAAAAATATTAATGAGAACAGCCTATACATGCACTGAGGATTAAATCAATGAAAATCTCTCCCTTAAAAAAGTTCTGGGACTAGTCATGCACTGAACTTTCAATGTGAGATGTCAATATATCATATATGTGTTTATCCAATCTTTTCAGCTAGTCTTATGACATGGTCTTGAGGCCCTTCACCATCCTAATCCCATTCTTTGGACTCTCTCAGCTTGCCAATATCCTTTGATCAAAACTGAATACTCCACTTCAGATGTAGATGGACCAGGGCTAAGTGTAAGACAATGATCACTTCCTCACTTCCCCAATTATGAATATTATGCTTCTCTTAATACAATCTAAGATTTCATTAGTTTGGGTGATGCCAAGTTATATTGTTAAATCATAATGAGTTTGCAATGAAAAATTGGCCCCAGATACTTTTTCAAGTGATATTTACACACACATCTATATACATACAAACAGATAGATGTGTTTGTTTCTGTGTATCCTATGAAAAGGTCAGATTAACAGGAGACTATTTGTAACGCTATGCATGAGCAGCTTCCCAAAAGAATGCTACTGTGAACAGCTTTAAGATTCTGATTATACAGTACAGTGAACACTCCATTTATTCCCTAACAAATTGAGGCAAACATTCACAACAAATCACAATATAATATTCACAACATTACAGCTTATCACAGAAAATCACAATATAATGTTCACAACAGCTTATCATTAGAATGGCCATGTAGTTATTTCACCAAAGTAGTCACAGTATTTAGAACAAAGAACAAAAGAACGATCATCTGCTATCCCTAAGGAGGTTCACCTCCTTACTCAGTCATTCAGTCATCTCACAATACAATAGTCAGTCTTCCACTCATGGGGCAATCATAGGTTAACTTAATCAGTCACTTATCTAGCAATAAGTCACTAAGTATCTTTAATCACTAAATACAATCAAAAAATTACACAAACCCTCTACCCCACAGTGTGGAGTAAACTTCAATTTCATCACACCATTCAATATCCAAGGAGAGACCTTTTCTTCATCTTGACTTGGGGTGGTCTCTCAGATTCCCTGAATTCCCTTCCATGGCCCCAGCTCCTACCTGAATACACCAAATGGTCACCTGCCTGCAGAGACAGACAGCTCCCAGATCCTTGTCCAGTCCTCTGGGCAGTTCCTGCTACACACACTGAAGTTCACAGGGTCCAGCACATCTCAAAACCTTCACAACTTCTGTTCCCAGAAACTCAAGGATCAGCCAAGCTACAAACAAAGTCTTATCCCAGCCATGCTTTTTCAGTCCTCCAGCAGTCTGACTGGCTCTAGAACCCAGAAGAAATCTCAGCCTTCCAGGTGGCTTTCTTGGCAGCAACTTCAGGCTTCACCAGATTCTTGTCTCAAGGAAATCCTTTCTTAGTTCTCAGTCAGCTTCCAGATACTCACTGAAAGAAACTCCCTCTCTCCTCCATCAGGAGCCCACCAGGAGAAAAATTCTGATTCTGCCTCTCTGGGGCTTTTCTTATATACACACACAAAGCATTGGCCTCCTGTTTCAGCCAAACCTTTCCTGTTATGTCAGCAACAGGAGACAGAGTTCACACCCTCTTTCACAGAGACTTGACTAAGGGCTAAGTACTTGCTTACTTGACATAACAAAAAGGGGTCTTCAAATTTAAATTAATTATCATTACACTATTAGCTATCTCCATGAATCTGAAGGGCTATCATGTGGAGAAGGGATCATCTTTATTCTCTTTGGCTCTACAGGGAAGAACTAGAAGCAAGAAGTTGATGTCTTAAAGAATCTAAGTTATGTTTGATCAAAAGAAGAGCTCCTCAACAATTAGAGCATTCCCCAAGTGGAATGGGCTTCTTTGTTATTTCATGATTTCCTTGTCACTGGAGGTATTCAAGGAAAGAATTGATAAGCATTTCTTTCATATATTGAAGAGAGAATTTCCATCCAGATATGGTTTGGTTCAAACTTTAAGATTCTGTGAATCTGGTTGTATATAACAAGAATCAGACAAGGGTAAGGCTAAACTTCATTAGGAACAGTAACAAAATAGAAGACAAGATGGCTCTGAAGTGAAACTTCAGAGATGCTTTAATCTTCATGAATCTACAAATTTTATTTTATTTTCAAATTCTCTCCCTTTCTTTACTTCCTCCCCCACCCATTGAGAAGGCAAGAAACATGACACACTTATGAATTCATGCAAACCATATTTCCACATTAGCCATGGTAGACGGGGGTGGGAAGCAAGAAAAATTTTTAAAAATGAAAAAAATATTTCAATCTGAACTCATAATATATTAGTCCCCTCTCTGGAAGTGGAAAGTATTTTCATCATAAGTCCCTTGAAATTGCCCTATGTCATTGTATTGATGAGAGTATCTAATTCTTTCATAGCTGATTTGTTACAGTACTGCTATTACTGTGTAGGATGTTCTCATAGTTTTGCTCAGTTTACTTTGCATTGGCTCATATAAGTCTTCGCAGATTCTTTCTGAAATAATCCCCTTTGTTATTTTTTATAACACAACAGTAGTACATCAGCATTCCCCAATTGATGGGCATCCCCTCAGTTTCCAGTTCTTTGCTACCACAAAAAACGAGTTGCTATAAATATTTTCTACATATACATCCACACTTAAAAAGAAAGCAGATACAAATACATTTGCCTAAGCTATGATAGACAACTGAATGAAAAGTGAAAAAAATACCTACATAACTAAAAATCACACATTGGTCAAAGTATCCAATTAAGTTACTTATATGGTATCCTAACCCCTCTATTTTACTGGCAGTTGACTTGATTGAAATATCAAGTTAGCTAATCATTTTGCATATTTTGAAAAGGCACTGCAGATGATAATGGACTGGGTCTAAAATATGAAATTAGACTCAGTCTCATCCGGGCAATTGAGCAGTGCATTCAATGTCACCCTCTATTTGTTGCAACAAAAGTCCACATTTGTCCCATCAATATTCTCCACCATAATATAAATATTTAATGGAACATGGACCACTACAATCTTAGATGGATCAAAGTTATAAATAATCTAAAAGGCAGCAGTAAGATTCAAGGTGAACATGAGTGCTCTGCTGTGTATTACCTATAGAGATGCTGGTATAAGACGCTCTACAAAAGACATTCTGAAAGAAATGGGTGATGGGAAATGAAAGTTAGCCAGTCACAGAGCAAGACAGACAACAGATGTACAACCCAAATGTAACATTAGTACTCCAAAGATATTGGAAGAACAAGAGGGAGACATCTAGTAAACTGGGTGACCCCTATGGAGAATGTATAGGAAAACACAGATGAAAATGCTCTAGTTGAGAAGATGACAGTGGGTCATAATATACTTTGGTGAAAAGAGTACCTACCCAGCCAAAAATCACGCATCTATCAAAGAATCTAATTAAGTGACTTATATACTACATTGACCCCTCCAGTTTCCTAGCTGGTGAGCTATTGCCAATGCAGATATCACAGGGACACTCTTCCCTTCTCCTATTTCGAAATTTCTCCTAAAATTCAGAACATATACATTCTGATCCTTCCCTCTGGCTCTTTGTGCAGGCTGAAGTTACTGAACTAGACTTCTTTCGAAATTCCGTTGCGTTAGCCTTCTGTAGTCATATCTGGTTGTTGTTACTTTTAGATTTCTTATTTGTTGGATTTCTTCTTTCTTGATCTGGCCAGTCATTTCCTGGAGGCATCTCCTTAGTTCATAGGAAGAAAAGATCACTGAGGCAGAGTGATGCCTCATAGCTTTAGAATTGGAAGGGATCTGTTCTAACTCCTTCATTATACAAATGAGGAAATTGAGGCCCAGAGACATTAAGGACAAGTCCAAGTAGCCAGCAAGTGGAATTGAACCAGGCTCTCTGACTCCAGATTAAAGATATTGATTCTTGTCTTCATGCTTTCTCACATCCCTACTTTTTAATTATTTCCTTTATCTCCTTCTCCATCCCACCACTCAAGTTTTAATAGGTCCTGAGGACTTGTACAAAATAACATTTCTTGGAGTGGCTGAGTGGCTGAGAGCACTGGCTCTGGAGTCAGGAGGACCTGAGAATCCGACCTCAGACACTTCACACACACACACACACACACGCACGCACGCACGCACGCACGCACGCACACACACACCATGTGACCTTGGGCAAGTCACTTAACCCCAAATGCCCTACCTTCCCCCCTCTAAAGAGCAAAAAAAAAAGCACTTCTTGATCGTGTCTTGCCAGCCTGTTTCTTTCTTCCCATTTTATATGAAACATAATCTAGCATGATATCTTTTAAAAATAGTTTTTAGAAAGTTTTAGCAGAGCTCTTTGTTTTCCATATCTGTCACCTTCCAGTATTTCATACATCTCCCTCATAAGAATAACAACAAAAATTGGCGACAAACAGTTAAGTAAACTGACATCTGAGAGCATTACGCGACATTCCATACTCTTGGGGGAAATGAATTCATCATTTGTTTTCCAGGGCCGCTAGGAGGCATTGCCATGAATCTGACTTTGACGTCTCTCCGAGAAGTTTTCCTACACGTTATCATGGTGATTATGGATGTTGTTCTCTCAGCCAGTCAGTCAATCAGCATTTATGAAGTGCTTACTATTGTTAGGGGCTGTGTTGAACTTTGTGGATACAAGAAGAGGCAAAAGACAGTCTCTGCTCTCAGGGAACTCATAATTTAATGGAGGAGACAAGAAAGAAATGCAAATAATCTATGTTTAGGATACGTAGGAAATAATTAACATTGGGAAGGCCTTAAAGTGAAGAAGGTTTGGGAAAGGCTTCCTGTTGATGATGGTATTTTATTTGAAACTTGAAGGACCTCAGGGAAACCAGCAGGCAGAGATGAAGAGGGCATCTACTCCAGGCATGTGGGAAAGCCAGAGAAAATGCTCTTAGGGGAGAAGTGGAAGGTCTTGTTCAGGAACAGGAAAAAGGTCAGTGACGCTGGATTAAAGGGCACACAGTGGGGGAGTAAGCTTTAAGAAGTCTGGAAAAGTAGGAGAGGGCTAGGTCTTGAAAGGCTTTGAATGTCAAGCAAAGGATTTTGTATTTGATCTTAGAAGAAATAGGGAACTGCTGGCATTTGTTGAGTGGGAGGGTTCAGGGACAGGAGTTACATAACTGGACCTGTGCTTTAGGAAAATCACTTTGATGACTGAGTGGAGGCTGGATTGGAATGGGGAGAGACTTGACATGGGGAGACCCACCAGAAGGCTGTTGCAATAGTCCAGATGTGTGGTGATGAGGGCTTATGCCAGGATGGTGGCAGTATCATAGTCAGTCCAATCCATAAGCCTTTGTAACAGATTGGATACTGGGGGTGACAAAGTGAGGAGATGAGGGAACTAGGAGAAGAGTGATCTCTTCAACAGCAATAGGGAAATTAAGAGGGACAAGGGTTTAGGAGGAATGATCATAAGGTCAATTTTGAACATGTTGTGTTTAAGATGAACACATAGTTCAAGAAAGAAAGTTAGAGATATAAGAATGGAGATCAGGAGAGAGGTTAGGGCAGGATAGGTAGATTTGAGAACCATCAGCATAGAGATGATAATTAAATCCACGAGAGCTGATAAGATTATCAAGAGAAGAAACACGGAGGAAGAAGAAAAGAAGGCCCAGAACAGAGTCCCATGGGACATCAGTGCTTAGAGAGCATGACCTGGAGAGCGTGACCTAGGATCCAGCAATGAATGGACACTAAAGAAGGAACAATCTAATAAAGAAAGAGAGCCAGGAAAGAGTGGTGTCCTGAAAACCTAGAGAGAAGAGAGGATCAATGAAAAGAAGATTATCAACAGTGGCAAAGCCTGCAGAGAGGGCAAGTATGAGAATTGAGAAAAGGTCATTGGATCTGGCAACAGAGAGATCACTAGTAACTTTAGAGAGAGCAGTTTTGGTGGAATGATGAGGTCAGAAACTTAATTGTAAGGGTTTAAGGAGAGTGAGAGAAGAGAAAGTGATGGCACCTGTTGTATATGGCTTTCTCAAAGAGTTTAGCCACAAGGGCAGAAGAGATAAGGGAGAATGGGGTGGGTAAAAGGAAAAGTGAGAATTTTCTGATGATGGAGACATGGGCATATTTGTAAGCAACAGGGAAGAAGCCAGTATACAGGGAATGATTGAAGATCAGGAATAGAATATGGATGACAGAGGGGGCAATCTGTTGAAGGAGATGGGATGAAATGGGATTGCTGGTACAGGTAGAGGGATTTGTTTGCCTTTGTAAACATCCCTTCAAGTGAAATATAAGTAAAGAAGAAAACAGCAAGCAAAGGCATGTGAAATGAGGAAGAGGGAAGAACAGGGAGTTTATGGCAAATGGCCTCAATTTTTTTCTGTAAAATATGAGGTCAGGTTCTCAACCAAGAGAGTAGGGGATGGAGACCCATGAAAGGTTTGAGGAGAGATGAAAGGATTTGGAAAAGTCTCTGGGGAAAGTGAGATAGTAAATCAATAAGCGAGGTATAGAAAGACTTCTTCGGAGCAGTGAGGACCCAGCTGAGTTGGGAAACATAAATTTGTAGTGAACCCAATCAAAACAGTTGCATGATTTTCTCCACCTTCGTTCAGCAGCATAAGTGTAGGTGCTAATGTAGTAAGTGATGGGAATGATCCAAGGCTGAGGACTACCTGGGCATAATCAGCAATAAAATAAGGGTTAAAGATTAAATCAGTAATAAGAGGGCTAGGGATTAAAGAGGACAGTGTGAGTTGAATTAGTTCATCAAGGGGTCAAGATGGGGAAAAGAGGAGAGAGTGGCTAACACAGGGGTGACGAACTGGGAGAGAACTGAGGGGTCAGATGATTGGAAGTCATCCTACAGACGAAGAGTAAAGTTTGGTATGGAAGGCACAGGGAAAAATAATAAGCCAATAGATTACGGTCAGATAAAGGAATTCTTGAACATGGTGGTGCTACATTTGTGGGTGATGGCAAGATCAAAGATATGACAATTTTTGTGAGCAGCTGAGATATGGTGGAGCAGTAGGTCATGGGAAATAAACAGGTTGAGAGCCTGAGTGGTTAGGGTGTTTAATAGATGGTCAACGTGTCTGTTGAAATTCCCTAGGATGGGGACAGGAGTGTAGGAGAGAACAATTGGGAGTACTGAACTCATTGAGGAAAAGAGAAACATGTCCTGGAAGTCTATAGACAATATCTATCAGGATTTCAATTGAATGGTAGATGTGGATCTTAGGTTGGCTTACTTTGGCTTGCATCAGATTTTACAAGTATTCTCAAGTCTCTCGGGTTTTTGTATTGGATTATTCTTAGAGAGCAAGAGTGTTCCATTGCATCCATATGTCACAAGTTGTTCAGCTATTCCCCAATTGATGGGCACCTACGTTGTGTATATTTTTTTACTACTCCAAAGGCAATACCTCACTTCTTTCCAAATATCCCTGTTTTGACAAAATTAAATATATTCTTTATACCTGAAGGTACTATTTATTTCTGCATAGTACCATTGCCTCCAAAGTAGATTATGTCTATGTGGCTAACTCTTTCTCCTCCTTACTTATGAGTAAATTCATCAGAAACTACATGTGTTCTGAGATAGGAATCCCTGTTTACATATTTTAATAGAGCATGAAAAATGTATGCAACACTGAACTTTGAAATTTTTTGGTCTAGAGCATAGAACAGAAAATAAAGACTTTCAAAGGAGGACGGTTTACCATTCCCCTTGGACATCATTCCTAGTCAGCTCATTTCTTCCAGAGTGTTTGCTTGATCTCCTCCTTCCTCAGTTTCCTAACCTGTTGGAAGTCAGGAACAGCCTGAGGTCTTGGAAAGTTCAATGAAGAAAGAGCAGTACAGTGGTACAAGTGTAGCAGGGGGTCAGGGAAACATGGCACATCATATCAAATGGAACAAGAGAGAAGTATGTGTGCAGACACACACACACATACACACACACACAGATATACACACCCCATTTACTTTAACCTTCTCACTCATCTCACTCAATAGCATATCTCCCACCCCCTTCCTCTGTTGATTTGGGATTCGGAATGTGAACAGCTGCACAGTACTCTCATCTTGCTGCACATTCAGACACAACATTCTTAATGATACATCACAATGAATAACTTGATGCTGTTTCACTCTCGTTAAACTATGTCGTGGACTGCATCAATCCCAACATGAATGGCAAATTTATTCCTAAAATGTCCATTCATAAATAAGAAGAGCGTCTTGTTTTCTATGAATCAATTCACCAAGATAAATATTTAAAGAAGATGTGTTTTCAACTGTGCTCTCTGATGATACTTGCTGGCTCATACTATGTAACTGTATCAATGTGTTCTATGTCCTGTTCCTTTTTTTTCATGCTGACAAATGAATATAACAGCTAGAAGCACATTGTGATCTCGCAACTAATGCATTAGTGATTTTGTGGAAATATGTACATTATATTCTAGGTAATGAAGGAAATCCATGCATCCCGAAACTTTGGGATATGATACTGTTGCTAACAGTATATAATGTCTATCAAAAGATAGGTGGGAAAGGTAATTACTTTCTTTGCAGGGATTAGAGAAGACTGGCTCTCCCATGTGGCCCAGACTGGAAGTACAGTGGCCCTTCAGGGACAAATCCCATTGAAATAAACCTACTCTGTCTCTGACTTGTGCTGGCTTGCTTCTCCTTAGTCAGTCAGGTGGTAGCAGATTTAATATGAGTGCTTGATCCACCTTCGCTTGACTGCAGCTCAGATCTCCTGAGCTCATGCAATCTGCTAGTCTCAGTCTCCCCCAAGAACCAGGGATTACAGGGAAAAACTGACATGTCTGAATAAAGGGGATTACTAAATGCCCTCTCTTATATCTACTTTTTAGAATCCCCAGTTTCCTTCAAAGTTTAGCTAAAACATAACTTTTTATAAAAAGTCTTTCCCAATATTCAGAAATAAATAGTAATAAAAATGTAATTTTAGCCAATTTGATAATAATGAGAGTATTTATTTTTGGTAAAGCAGAAATGTTTTGCTTGTACCTCACTCCCCAAATTACCCTGTTGCTGTTGTTGTTGGTTTAACATATACTTATACATGCACTTGTCTATAATCTATTCAATAGAATGTAAACTCCTTGAAGGGAAGGACTACTTCATTTTTGTCTTTATAATTGGAGCACCAGGTATAATGTCTGGCACCTTAAACATATTTAACAGATGTTTGTTGATTGACTGAATTAGCAGATATAATTCTGCTAAAGCAGGGAGCAGTTGCATATCTCCTCATCTTTTAGTACAAATAACAAATAAATGGGGTGAGATTGGACTTGTGATGTCATGACCTGAGGGAATTCCCAAGGAAGAAACTCTTTCTCCTCGTGTGGATTTTTCACCTGTTCTGCAACTGAGAGTGTGAGAGGGTTGCTTGGGGCCACAAAGAGACCTACCCAGAGTCATAGAAGCAGGACATGTCAGAGGAAAGCTCAGAATCTCCCAACTATCAACATCACACTATACTACAAATTATAAAACCTCAATTCACCAAGATAAATATTTAAATAAAATGTGTTTTCAATTGTGCTCTCTGATGATAATTGCTGGCTCACACTCTGTAATCATATCAATATGTTTCTCCCCTCTTTTCTCATGCTGACTGATGAACACAGCATCCAGGAGACATGAACTGTAAAACTGGGTGATAAAAGCAGAGATAAGACTTCTCAATGTGACAGACTTCCCTTTATTCCTACCCTGCAGAACACTGACCTCCCCCTCCATCTTTGCAACATCTTACTTGGGGGGATTAAGCCCTTTTGAGACATCTGCTAGGCAGCCAAACAGTGGGATAACAGTCAGATTGAAATTTAATGTCAACATCAGTGCCCCAAACAGCCCTTCTCATAAGATGGAGCCGTCCAATAATTCCCACAGACCACCATCTGGGACTGTCTGAAAAGGAAGCAACCCAGCCACTATTACTCAGTTCAATCTACTCTGACCAGTGACGTCAAGCATGTCAACAAAACCTTAACTATGGCTTAGTAATGTTTGGAAAATTACATGGTACACAATTTCATAATGTTGAATGATTTATGAAACAAATACCCCCAAAGAAAAAACAAGCAATACTTTCCCTCCAATTTCCATCACTTACCTCTCCTCTCAGATACGTGGATACTAATGTAAAGCTGAACAATGGATAGGTTATCACGTTTCTAATGACAGATATTATAGGATTTTTTAAGGTCTGAAAAGTACTTCTCTAGCCAGGCACTGAGAGAAGAAGGCAGAAGCAAAGCAAAAATGCAAGAGACTTCTCTTGCTCTCAGAAGGGCATGACTCTCCCAAACTAATTCCAGGTTCTCTAATCCTTCTTCTTCCAAAAGTATTATTTTTTTAAAAAAATTAAAAATAGATTTTATGAGGGGGATAGATTATGAAATACATAGTAAATACAACTTTTACTCAGAGAGTCCAGTCCTGGGCATATACCCCAAGGAGGCCAAAGAGGGAAAGAAAGGCCTATTTATACCAAAATACTCATTACAATACTCTGTGCTGGTGAAGGATTAGGGACAAAGTCTGTAACCACCAATCAGCAAATGACTAAACAAATTGTGGTACACAAACTCAATGGAATATTATTATACTATAACAAACAACAAATATGAAGGATTCAGAAGCACATAGGAAGACTTAAATGAATCAGGGAAGAACAAAATAAGCAGAAGCATAAAAGCCACGTGCCAGCAACAATATTAATAGAAGGAATAAGAACAGCAGAAATAAAACTGTGTAATTATAATGCCTGACCCTGACCTTACAGAAAAAACAAAAAGGCACCTTCCTTGTTCAGTGGTTCTCAACCTTCCTAACGCCACAGCCCTTTAATACCCCTATGTGGATATATCTGCATGTGGGTGGACTCGCCTGGACATAGAAGAACAGGATCACGGTTCCTAAGACCATTGGAAGTATGTGTTTTCTGATAGTCTTAGATGACCCCTGTGAAAGGGTTGTGTGACCCCCCAAAGGGGTCGTGACCCACAGGTTGAGAACCACTGCCCTTGTTTCATTGCCTAAGAGAGGAATGACAAATGTCAAATACTGGATATCCCATCCATGGGGAAGTTGGTTTTGCTGAACACTTTTTCTGGTTTTGTTATAAGAGAAGACTTATTGGAATGGTAGAAGGATGTATTTAGGACAAACTGTGATACAGAAAGAAAGGCATAAAAAAACTGTTAAAAAATAACTTAAATGAAAGTTTAAAAAATCAAAGAAAATAAATATGAATTTAAATCATTTGGTTAAATGTTTTATAGCCACAATTAACTCAGTACATAGGATGCCTTGCACAATAGCACTGAAATAAAATGTTGAGCAATCGAAGTGTTTCCTTGCAAGGCTGAATGGTCTAGCCTCTCAGATTTGGAATTTCTACTTCTGTGTTGGTTGTTTGGATGGATTGATAAGTAGGTAGTGTCCTTGATGCTTTAAGTGTTCTTGAAAGAAGAATGCCAACTGGGCCCAGGTAGAGAAAGATAAAGTGCTTAGTCTCATTAATCACAGAAGTTCCTTCCTATGATGTAGTTCCAGGTGGAGTACTTCCTGTCCAATCCTTCTTGATAAAGGTTGTGCTGTCCTGTTTGTGATGCTTTTCAGAATCACAGAATTTGGAGTTATAAGAGACCTAGTCTAACTCACAGTTGAAAGGAATACCCCACTATAATATACCTTACAAATGGCCATCCAGTCTCTCTTTAAAGACTTCCCCTGATGAGAGATCCATGGTTGTAAGGAAGTCCATTCTACTTTTGACAGCTCTAAGGACTATTCTGGATTTTCATCTGAACCTCCATATTCTGACTGGTAGACCACATCAATAAGAGCCTCACGCCATACATATGACTTGGCAATGGAGGTTCCATAAATTGTTTTCTTAAGTAATATGGTACAATCCAAAAGAGCACTACATTTGGATTCAGAAGATGTAGATCCAACTCTTGACTCGTCACTCACCACCTGTGAGACCATAGGCAGTTAGTGCATTCATTCAAGGGGCATTTATTAAGAACCTCTTGTATGTCAGGTTCAGATACCAAGGATATTAAGACAAAAACAAAACAATATTTGACTTCAAGAATCTTACATTGTTCGGGAGTGGATGGGGAGAACAAAGATAGATAGAGAGATGTATAGGCAGATGGATAGAGAGAGAGTAAGAGAGGTAGCAAGAAAGATGGAAAAAGAGATAGTAAAAGAGGAATACACAATGTAAATACAAAGTAATTTCCAGGGAGAGAACACTAAGAGCACGAGGATAAAATTCATATAAGAGGCAATACTTGAGCTGAACCTTGGGGAAATTAGGGATTCTACTGAAGAAGTGAGGAAGGAACTTGGTTTTTTTACAAATGATATTTTATTTTTTCCAATTATATGTAAAGATAGTTTTCAACACTCATTTTAAACATTTATTTTTGGTTTTCAACATTCACTTCCATAAGATTTTGAGTTTCACATTTTCTCCCCATCTTTCCTCTCCCTCTATCCCAAGGTGGCATGTAAATTGATATAAGCTCAGTATGTACATTCATACAAAACCTATTTTCATATTAGTCATGTTGTACATAAGAATGAGAACCAATGGGAAGAACCATGAGAAAGAAGAAATGAGAGAGGGAGGGAGGGAAGGAGGTAGTAAGAGAGACAGACAGACAGACAGAGCACAAATAATATGCTTCCATCTGCATTCAGACTCCATAGTTCTTTTTCTGGATGTGGACAGCCTTTTCCCTCATGAGTCTTGGAATTGTCTTAGATCCTTGCATTGGTAAGAAGAGATAAGTCTATCAAAGTCAGTCATCATATAATGTGGCTGTTACTGTATACAATATTCTCTTGGTTTTGCTCACTTCACTCAGCATCAGTTCATGTAAGTCCTTCCAGGCTTTTCTGAAGTTGACCTATTCATCACTTCTTGTAGCACAATGGTATTCCATTACATTCATATACCAGAACATGAGCAGCCATTCCCTAATTGATGGGCATTTCCTCAATTTCCAATTCTTTGCCACCACAAAAAGAACAGCTATAAATATTTTTGTACATTTGGGTCCTTTTCCCATTTGCATGATCTCTTTGGAATATAGACCTAGAAGTAGTATTGCTGGGTTAAAGGGTATGCACAGTATTATAGCCCTTTGGTCACAGTTATAAATTGCTCTCCAGAATAGTTGGATAAGTTCACAACTCCAGCATTTCTCATTTTCCTATTTCATCATGTTAACTCATCTGATAGGTGTGATGTGGTATCCCAGAATTGTTTTGATTTGCATTTCTCTAATTGGTAGTGATTAGGGCATTTTTTCATATGATCAACATTCATTTTTCATAAGATAATAAGTTTCAATTTTTTTCTGTTTTCTTCCCATACATGCTCCCTCCCATCTCTCCTCCCTAAGATGGCAAGCAATCTGATATAGGTTATACATGGGCAATCATGTAAACATATTTCCACATTAGTCATGTTGTGAAAGAAGAAACAGAACAAGTCAAAGCCACAAAAAAGTAAAAATGGTATGCTTCAATCTATATTTAGACTCCATAGCTCTTTCTCTGGATGTGGAAAGCATTTTCCATCATGAGTCTTTTGGAATTATCTTGGATCATTGTATTACTGAGAAGAACTAAGTCAATCATAGTTGATCATTGCACAATATTGCTATTACTTAATAATACAATGTTCTTCTGATTTTGCTCACTTCACTCAGCATCAGTTCATGTCAATTTTTCCAGGTTTTTCTGCTATTCCCCAATTGGTGAGCATTCCCTCTATGTCTAATTCTTTGCTACTGCATAAAAGAGTTGCTATGAATATTTTTGTACATGTAAGTTCTGTCTGCTTTTTCATAATCTCTTTGGGATACAGGCCTAGTAGTGATATTGCTGGATCAATGGCTATGCACAGTTTGATTGTCCTCTGGTCATAGTTCCAAATTGCTCTCCAGAATGGCTGGATCAATTCACAACTCCATCAACAATGCATTAATGTTCCAATATTCCTACATCTTCTCCAATATTTATCATTTTCCTTTTTTCATATTAGTCAAGATAATAGGTGTGAAGTAATACCCCAGAATAGCTTTAATTTGCATTTCTCTAATCAATAGCAATTTATAGAATTTTTTCATATGATTATAGATAACCTTTAATTTCTTCATCTGAAAACTACCTGTTAATATCCTTTGACTATTTATCAAACAGAGAATGACTTGTATTCTTATAAAGTTGGCTCAGTTCTCTATATATTTGAGAAACAAGACCTTTATCAGAAAATAATAACTGTAAAAACTATTTTCCCAAAGAGATTCCTGCACTTGTTCTCTGATCAGCTGCTTTGTCCCCCAATGATCTGTGGACCTGGAGCTCCAGAAGCAGCTGCTGCTGCTGTTACTGCCACCCAGCAGCAGTCACCTCTGCCGCTCTGGGGCCATAGGCTGAACTGCTCTCTTCTATCACCCAAGTCCAACAGGGTTTCCCCACTGACCTTTTACTTTTTCTTTGGCATTTGTGAGTTGAGAACTCTGGAAACCACTACAGCTGCTAGTGATTCAGTTCCCTGAGGTCTGCCCCAACCCTGTCTGTGCTGCCTGTCTATGCCAGCACAGCCCACATGGGACTGGGCTCTGCTGCTGGCCCAGTGCAATAGACCCTTCCTTTCAGCTTGCCTGGCCATCTTCAGCTGGAGTTGTATTTCACTCTGTCATTTTGTGGGTTCTGTAGCTCTAAAATTTGTTTAGAGTCATTCTTTTACAGATACTTGGAGGTGATTGAGGAATGAACTCAAGCAAGTTCCTGCTTTTACTCCACCATATAGATGCCATTTATTGCTGAGAAAAAAGTTTATATTCCTTTCTATCCCCATTCAGTTTTCTCCAGAAGTCTATCATATCTAACTTTTCTAAAATTCTATTCACCTCATTAACTTCTTTCTTATTTATTCTGTGATTAGATTCATCTAGTTCTGAGAGGAGGAGACTGAGGTTCCCACTAGAATAGTTTTGTTGTCACTTTCTTTCAATAACTCACTTAACTTGTCCTCTAAGAATTTGGATGCTATACCACTTGGTGCATATATGTTTAGTATTGATATTACTTCATTTTCTATGGTAACTTTTAGCAAGATGTAGACTCCTTCCTTTTCTCTTTTAATTGGATTTATTTTTTGTTTTAGCTTTGACATCAGGATTGCTACCCCTGCTTTTTTTTTAACTTTACTTGAAGCATAATGTATTCTGCTCCAGCATCTTACCTTTACTCGATGTGTATCTCTCTGCTTCAAATGTGCTTCTCATAAATAACATATTATAGGATTATGATTTTTAATTCACTCTGCTATTCACTTTAATTTTATGGGAGAGTTCATCTTATTCACATTCATAGTCATGATGAGAAGGGAGTCCTTTCCAGGGATGGGGGATAGCCTGAGAAAAGTATGGAGATATGATATAGGAATTGGTATATGCTGAACAGCAAATAACCCAGTTTAACTAGAAGGTAGAGAATGGGAAGGAGAATAATGTTCAGTAAGGCTTAAAAGACAGTCTGGAGTCTGAATATGAAGGGGTTTAAATAACAAACAAGAGTTTTTATTTCATCCTTGAAGTAATTGTGAACCACTGCACAGAGGAGTGACCTACTCAGACTGGTACTTTGGGAATATAAATTTGACAACTACACACAGGATGGGTTAGAGAGAGAAAAGACTGTAAGTGAAAGATAAGCAGAGTGACTATTACACCAGTCCTGGCAAGAGGTGCTGAAGGTTAGGATTAATGTGACAGCCATGGGGGTGAAGAGAAGGGTACAGAAGCAAGAGGTACTGTAGAAGGTAGAACTGACAAAACTTGGTGAATGTGGTGATCCAGAATGGGGACAAACAGAGTGAAGTCAAAAATGACTAGGAAGCTACTAACCTTGGTGACTGGTGACTCAGCAGAAATAAGTATATTAGGAAGAGGAAAGGGTTGGAGGGGAGGGGGGATAAATATAAGTTCTGTTTTTAGTATCTAGAGTTTAAAATGCCTTGGGGACATTCAGTTGGAAATGTTTTATAGGTAGTTGGTGATGGGATTGGAACTCAAGAGAGACTAAGGTTGGACATGTAACCCTGTATGTCCTTTACACAGAAATGATAGAAGAATCCATGATAACTGGTGAAAGAGTTTCAGGAAATAAATCCCCAAGGTACACGCTTACACATAAGGGAAAGGATATGAATAACGATCCACCAAAGAAAACTGAGGAGGGGCTAGGCAGACAGCAGAAGAATGAGGAAAGAACGGTGTCATAAAATCCATTGACAAGGTAGGACTCCAGAGGGGGCTATGGCCAATACGTCAAATGTTGCAGAGAAGAGTAGAAAGGGAAAGTCTGAGAGGGGATCATGGGACTTATTAATTGCATTTAGTGATCACTGTCAATTTTGGAGCAAACAGTTTCAGTTCAGTGGAAAGGCAGAAATAAACAGTACAAGGGACTCATGAGAAGCAAGTTGGCTCATTTCTTTAGGGATAACTCTCCTCATCTGGAAAAAGAGGGGATTGGATTAAAGGCCAATCAAGTCCCTTCTGGCTCTACTTCTATGATCCTGTGGTTCCACTGTTTGGAGGAAAGTATTTCAGTACAAGAGATTCATTTGAGAATATTTATTATGTGTCATGCTCCATGCTAGATAGTAAGGATAAAAAACAGACACAAACCAGTGCTTGCCCTCAAGGAGCTTACATTCCAAAAGAAGAAAAAACCCATATGCATACAAGGTGTTCCAAATGGAACCATTAAAGCTGGAAGTTGCACCAGTGTTTTTGGAACACCGTGTATTGGTGAATACAAAGATATGGAAAAGTAAATGCAAGGTAATTTTTGGGGAGAGAGAAAACAGTTGGAAGATGGGGAAAGGCCACATTGAGATATGGTGCTTGAACAGAGCTTTGATGGAGGTCAGGGATTCTAAGAAGCAGAGGAGAAGACTGGCTACATTTTTGGTATAAGGGAAAAGAATTTCATGTGTAAGGAACAGCAAAGAAGACCAGTTTGGAAGAGACAGTTATCCAAATCTTTACGAACTATTTTTTCTAAGCTTTACATCCCAATACTATCCTGAAACAGAGAACATTTTTGCTTTGAATGTGTTACATTTGATTTAAGCCCACAAACCTATTTTTTTAAAGCAGGCTTCCCTTCTAAACCTGTCAGACAGAATGTTTGTAGCTTGATTAAGAACTAAACACAGAACATCAACTTACTTAAATACAGACACTTCCTTAAAAGCTTTCTGTTCGACTTGAGAAGGTAAGTCATTTTGATTACTCAATTTCTATATTTATTAGAAATGATAAACCAAAGTAGTTGAGGATAATTTTAGTGCCTATGAAGTGTGGTGCTGGATCGATCCAGGACATGACAGTCAATTACCCTTTCCACTTTATTTTGGTCCTCTGCAATCAGTTTGGATCAATACTCTCAATCTCAATTGATAGCATATAGCAAATCTAAAGTAATTTTTAAAGTGGTCTGTCACTATCCCTATAAGACAACTTCCACAGATTCTTAACCATTCACTTTGTTTCCATCTGGCCCAAACGGGAGGAAATACGTGATGTCCAAATTGAAAGCATGCATTGTTTCGGCATGAATGGATATCAACAATCAGTTCAGCATGAGTGGAAAATAGAAACACAATTCACTGCATCTTATTATGCCCTGTGTCATATCTAAGTAAAGTAGATGTACTTAAAGAATTAAGCACCTGAAAGAATCTGATGGCAGAAATTGGGTGGGCAAAAGCAGGAAAATGACAAGACAATCAAGCAGTCTTTATAAAGCACTCTATCAGCATGAGATATTCAGTTTCCAAAAGGCTATGTCCCTTTTGAGTCAAAGTCAATATTCAGAGGCATTGGATGGATATTTCAACTTGAGCATCATATCTCTCAAGGATCATATTCAAGTTTATGAAGAGTTAAGAGAGCCACAAGTGTTTTGATCTATTGTTTTCTTGCAGGCCCTACACTGAAAGACAAGTGGATACTAGAAAAATACTTGGTTAGTTTTTGCAATTTTCAATGCAATTTTCATATTAAAATTGTATCATTAATACTTGCAAGGTTATCATGTCTTAATTTTTGCCTTTCTCTAATCCTTCTTACCAACCCACATCTCCAGCATCAAAAACATAAGACAGGGGTGGCTAATTGGTACAGTGAATAGAGCACCAGTCCTGGAGTCAGGAGGACCTGAGTTCAAATCCGGCCTCAGACACTTAGCATTTACTAGCCATGTGACCTTGGGCAAGTCATTTAACCCAAATTGCCCCTCAAAAGAAAATAAAAGCAAAAATATAAGTCAGAGAGTAGGCAAATTAGATATCAATATCAGACTGCAAGTGTCCTTTAGGTCTCCTTACAATACTGATCACAATCATGGTCTACAAGAGCTCTCTGTTGACTGATCAATCTAGAGAAATAACTTGTTCAACCTGAACCATCTTTGCCTTTTTTTTAACCAGTACTTAGTACAGTGCCTTGCACGAATTCAGTTCTTAATAAATGCTTATTGATCTGATTTATCAGATTGGCTAATATGACTAAAAAAAAAGACAACAGAAAATGATGGATATTGGAGGGCATATAGGAAAACTGGGACACTAATACACTGTTGGTGGAGTTGTAAACTGATCCAACCATTCTGGAGAGCAATTCGGAACTATGACCAAAGGGCAATCAAACTGTGCATACCCTTTGATCCGTCAATACCATCACTAGATCTATATCCAAAAGACATCAAAAAAAGGGTTAAGGACAGATTTGTATAAAAATACTTATAGCAGCTCTTTTTGTGGTGACTAAGAATTGGAAATCAAAGGGATGTCCAACAATTGGAGAATAGTTTAAAAAGTTGTGGTATATGATTGTGATGGAATATTATTGTGCTATAAGAAATGATGTGGAGGGTGATTTCAGAAAAACCTGAACTTACATGAATTGATGCAAAATGAAGTAAACAGAACCAGGAGAATGTTGTATACAGTAACAGCACTATTGTTTTATGAAGAATTTTGAATGACTTAGCTATTCTTAGCTACATTTCAAGACAATTCCAAAGGATTAATGATGAATATGATCCACCTCCAGAGAAGAAACTGATAATTGCTTGAATACAGACTGAAGCATAATATCTTCCTCCCTCTCTCCCTCCCTTCCTTCCTTCCTTCCTTCCTTTCTTCATTCTTTCTTTCCTTCTTCTTCCCTCCCTCCCTTCCTCCCTCCCTTCCTTCTTTTCTTTCTATTCTTCTTGTACAAAATGACTAATATGGGAATGTTTTATATGATTGTATGAATATAACCTATATCTGATTGCTTATCATCTTAGGGAGGGAGAAGGGAGGGAAGGATAGAATTTGAAACTCAAGACTTAAAAAAACACAAATATCAAAAAAAATTTAAACGTGTAATTGAGAGGAAAATTTATATGTATGTATGCATACATATGATAAAACATAATATCAAAAAATAAATGCTTCTTGACTGACTTCTTGACTAACTTGTTACCATGCCTTCTCCTTCTCTAGCTCTCTCTTTCCCTGCCCCTTCTCTATTCCTTCAATGGCTCCTAGTTCTCTTTCAGACACTATAATATAGTACCCCTCAAGGTTCTGTCCTTGACCTGCCTATCTTTTTCTCTCTTGATATCATCATTCACATCCCTTGTTTCAGAGAGAGTCAATATGTTTTGGGGTAAGATAACTAGTTTGGAAGCAGATGATGTTAATTTAAATCCCAGCTCTGTCATTTATTACCTGAGGTCCCTGAGAGTATTAGGCAAATTAGCCCTCAATTTCCTCATCTGTAAAATGAAGGAATGATTTTTAAGCTGCTTTGTAGCACTAAATCTGGGGTCCTGGGATTCAATGGATGTCTATACTGAAAAACTTGAAATTTAGAGCAATTTGGATCAGGAGCTCCAGACCTACATCTCTTTTCTTTTAAAGGACATTTCAACTTGGTATCCCACAGGGACTTTAAATTCAACACGTCCAACTTGCTCCTTCTTTTGAATTACCCATTTCTGTTAGCAACACCATCAATCTTGGGTCTCCCATTTCTGAAACTTTTGCACCATTTTAAAATAAGTTCTTCTTCCTCATATTTGTTGACACATTCTACCACCAAAGAATTTGCTCATAACAATCACCCAGAGGGCCCATTAGTTCAAGAAAAAAAGATATCTAATCAAATATCATAGTAAACAAAGAAACTATAAAAGTTCCTTCTCTGCATATGTGGGCTTACCATACAACCATTAGGAAAGGCAGCACATACAGAAAACATGTATAACCAGGGAACCAACATGTAGGGTCTCTACCCAAGGAAAACACATGGGGTACACACACGGGAGACATGTATGTTAAGGGCAATCTACACCTCTGTTATACTCTAGGGTTGCTGATGTCCTCTGGTAACATTAATAATAATAGCTAATGTTTATATAGATTTTAGTATGTGCCAGGCACTATACTAACTGATTTATAATTATCAACTCATTTGATCCTCACAACTGCCTTAGAAGCTACTTCCATTATGCGAATGAGGAAACTGATGTAAACAAAGGTTAAGTGACTTGCCCAGGGTCATTCAATTAGCATTTGAGACTGGATTTGAACTCAGGTCTTGTTGGCTCCATTATATTCTTATCTGTGAGGAATTATCCCCCTGGTCTTATGGTTGCTGCAGGGTGACTCTCTTGGTCTCATGATTTCTGTTAAGATAAGCTTCTCTCTATTACTAACTTTTGGGCTTCTTCAGGACCATGTTACTCCTTATTTGCTAAGTGAAATGACAAGATAACTTCTCTCTGACATGGGTAAGCTTTCAAGTGAAAGTCACCACATCTAGATAAGGGAAACAGAGTGTTCCAGGATACAATTATGTCTCTTCTATTGATTTCCTGAGTCGGGTGTTAATTTGAAGTACATTATCCCAGACAATCATAGGACTTAAGACTAGAAATTAATTGAACACCCTTTTAATCCTTCACAGGTATATTGTGCCCCCCAAATCCATTTCAGGGACATTAGCAAACAAACCCCAGAGGTGCCCCAATACCTGCATGGGGGCCCTTCATAATATGTAGATTGGATCTAAAGAGCCCATTTTGCTCCCCAAAAGCTCTCTAGTTTGACATGTAGATGAATCTATGAAAGAACAAAAACTAAGCAAAAAAATAAGGTCCCTGTAAAGCCACGCACTAGCAACTTTCTAGAGGATGGCTGCTGTGAACAGCTTTCAAAGTTCTTATTACACAGTATAGTGAACACTCTATTCATTCCATAAGAAATCAGATCAAAACATTCACAGTAAATCAAGGTACAGCATTCACAATGTTATAACTTATCACAGAAAATCAAAATATAGCATTCACAACAACTTATCACAGAAAATGGCCACGTAGTTTTAACCACAGTGGTCACAAAGTTTCAGCAAAGAACAATAACTTAGTAATTCAATCATTCAATCATCCTTAAGGAGGTTTGCCTCCTTAAAGGACACCAAGTATAATAGTCAAAGTTCTCCACTCATGGGACACACTAAGTTAACTCAATCAATCACTTATTCGGTCATCATTCACATAGTACAATGATTTAGTCAATCAACCGTTCAATCAACTCAGTCTTTCACTATTCAATCATCAGAAAATACACAAGCCCTCCACCACTAGGTTGCTAGTAAATTATAATTCCTCAGTCAGTACACAGTATCCAAGTAAAGTCTTCTTTCAGTTTGACTTGGGGTGGTCTCTCAGATTCTCTGAATCCCCTTCCATGGTTCCAGCTCCTACCTGGATTCACCAAACTATCATCTAGGTTCAAAGGCAGACAGCTCTCAGGTCCTTATCCAGCTCTCTGTGCAGTTCCTGCTCCACATTGGAGCTCTCAGTGTCCAGTCCATTTCAAATCCTGTACAGTCTCTGTTCCTGAGAAAACAAGGCTTCACAAAGCCACCAACAGTTTCATAAAAAGTACCAGCATCACAGTCATGCTTCCTCAGACTTTGGCAGCTCCAGTTGACCCTCAGCTCTCACTGGCTCTCAGAAATCCTTAGTAGCTCTGGATGGCCCTCAGACTCAGCAGAAGTTTCACCTGGTTCTGAGAATCAAAAATCACCTCACCCAGGTTCTCCAGATCAAAATCATTCTCTCCATCTTTGGAAGGAGGGTAGGGGTGGGGTGGGTTTCACTCTTTAGCCTTCCTGGTGGCAGCACCTTCCACCTCCATGGAGCATGCACCAAGAGGATCTGACCTTTCCCAGCCAGGGTCTTTTCTTATATACTGACAACATTAGCTTCCTGTTTTAGCCAACTCCTTCCTGTTATGTCAGCAACAGGGACTGTTTCTTTAACATAGGCTTCATTAAATACTAAGAGCTAAGTACCTGTTACCTTTACCAATACAAAGGGATCTTCAAATTCAAATTACATTACCATTACAGTTCCTTCACTCTGCACTCCCTCCAACATCACTGCCCTTATAATATTTCTTGATAGAAACAAGCTCCTTGAGAATAGGGGTTGTTTTATTCTTTCTGTTTGTATCTTCAACACCAATTATAGTATGGCTCATAGAAGACAATTAATAAGTGCTTTCTTTTCTGATGGATTTTGCTATAGTATAAGAAGTATGAAAATATGCACCATTCCCCTATAGGTTCAATCAGTTGCTAAGTCCTTAACATTCTATCTCTGTGGTTTCTCACATCTATTCCACCTTCTCATGACCCATTATCCTATAATTCCTCTATAATGTCTTCTTCATTAGACTCTCCTCCCTTTCAATTAATACTTCATCCAGCTTCCTTATGATTAGACCTAGTCATGTAACTTCTATGCTCAAAAGCCTTTAATGGTTCCCTGTGACCTAAAGTTCAAATTCCTTAGCCTCAGATTTAAGGCTCTTCCAAATCTGCCATCACCATGCAAATATAGGCAAAGGATTTCAGAACCTTTCTTTCTTTTTCATGTATCAGTACCCCCATGCTCCCTATACTCCAGCTTGAATGCTAGCCATATGTAATAGTAATCAGTTTATCAGATACTTAGCACTTAGTAACCTAGGGCTAAGTAGCACCTAGGACTAAGTATGGAAGGTGTGAACCCTGTCCATTGTTGAGAAGGCATGAACTCCCCTCTTAAGGTGGAAGAAGGCTATTGGCTGAGATAGGCAGCCAGTGCTGTA
>CM053599.1:29246758-29263917 GCA_028646575.1 Pseudocheirus occidentalis | reverse complement strand
TTCATGAAACCAAGACTCTCTGCAGATGTGACTGTACCAGAAGGTCCCTGCTTGGAGCCATCCTGCTTTGGAAAAAACATGGTGGCAGACAGACTCCTAAAAGGGCAGAGCTCATCTGATGATTTCCTTAATAATCAGTTAACAAAGTGAACAAATCATTATCACTCCTAATGTGGCTTATAGGCTGCCCCTTGGAACTAATTTGTTGGAGATTTTTTTTTAAATGAGTTTCCACTTAAACCGCTTGTTGCTGTTTTTTCTTTGTAACTTATAAATATTATCTAGTGGTTCATAAATCAGTAAGTCATTTATATATTTGAAAAAAGTGATATTAAAAATTAACATGGAGTAAACATTAACTTCCATCACACTATAACATATCAACACTTTCAGATTTCATATGCGGAAAAAAAAAATCAAACCCAATGGATTTTATTTCTGTTGCACAAAATCAAAGTCCATTCAAACATCTGATAATGCTGGCAAACCCAAAGCATTTTAGGTATCCATGTATAAGGATGGTTGATGATTTCTTCCTTTGGAAAAGTCAAAGTGATAACATTTTATCCATTTCAAAAGGCGTTCAACTATTTTACTTTATAAAAAGCTTAACACTTAGTCTGCTTCTACTAGAAGACCAAAAAAAAAAATATCCCATAAAGGTCAGTCTTCTCCACTGAAAGAACTGAAAGTGGGTAACATTTCTTCAGGCTTTGGAGTACAGGTACCAACTAGAAATAAATACTGAAAAAGAAGAGAGCAAAGAGGGGACTTTAACAGGCTTGACAAATGACACTGTGATTCACACCCACTGCTGGGCTGCTACTAATAAGCTACAGAGGAAGCAGCCAATCTCAGCTAATTACCAGATAAAATTGTATTGTAAGGACTCTAATTAGGAGATGCTTATGGAGGTGATCTAATGATTAAACGCTGCATTCGAATGACCCCCACCATCAATGTGCAGTGGTGCAAGATGTCACTGGAATATTTTGTCGAAACAGTAATTCTATTTCAAGGAGGGGAGGCAGTAATATTTGTAATAATGGCTATGAGGTAAACTAATTAAAAGACAGTTCCTAGAGGAAGAGTGTGGCTTGGAGCAGCTGTGGCCGTTCCAAAACAAAGTGCCAAATCTCAACAGAGGAGCTGCAGTCAAGTGGAAAATTTCTGCCTGACCTCTGCTCTTGCTATTAATTTGCAGGAAAACTAATGACACATATACATATTCCCACAAAATTGTTCTAATTGCTAATTTGCCAAAAGAGCCCAGTTTCCAAATTAAACATGACTGCAGTCTGTGAGGAAAAGAACACGAGGCTGGGGCTCCAGAATACTGGGGGCTTCCTCTCCCATAACTGTCTATGAAGTAAACCAACTACCAAGTGAAGGAAATGGCGACCTTGGTGGTTGCTACCGAAGTTTTTACTTTGGCACTTCTGTTTGATGATACTTACAACTTGCCTTGAAGAGGGAATGATCTTATAGGGCTGAGGTCACAGGAAAGAGAATACTGAGGGTGGGGTAAAGATTAGAAACTGGCTCTATTTTCATCCCAAACTTCCTTTTTTTAATTAAGGGGTATCTATAAAATGTAGACAAAAAATTAATTATGGAATTAGAATATAAGCACAAATTATGAATAGTGTTGGTTTTGTTGTAATCTTGAAATATTCATCTTAATTGTAAACTATTATATCTTAATATAATCATCAATTAGAAATGAAAGTGCATGTGTGCTCGGTTTCTGATTGCAGTTGAGGTTTTAGAAGATAATTATACAGGGGCAAAGAGCAGGAAGGGATTGGACTGGGAGGGTTTCTTTTCCTGCTGGAAACCCGATTTTTCTTATTGTGCTCATTTTCTATTTAAAAAGAAGTGGCTATGTTTAGAAAAGTTGGTAACACCTAATATTTTGTTTGTAGCAGTTTCCATCATGTGGTGATTTCGCCCTGAGATAGCCTCTCTGAAACTTCGAGAGATCTGTGTCACTGACACTGGCTGAAGAAACTCCCAAGTTTTATTTTTTGTTCTTTGTATTAAGAAAGTTATTTGTACTTGGGAGACAGACCTTCTCTCCTGGCAGTTCAGCTGTGAAATAACAAGCAAGGAAACCTTAACTAATAGGGTATTTCCATAAGCTATCATGACTGTATCACCCTTCAATATCCTGCTAAATCCTTTTTATTAACCTTTACTGCTAAACAGTAACCTTCTTTCTCCCTTAAAGATGATGTGTGAGTCACCAACAATTTTCATAAACAAACCAGTGAGGCGACCCCTTGACAGAAATGGACTTGTTTTAAGTGGCTCCATAAGAACTCGGCTTTATTTTTATTTGTGTTCATTTCATGTATTATAGGAACAAAAGACAAGCCTGAAACCCAAATACCAAGTGTCCTAATTGTACAGAACAGTAGGACGGCATGGTTGGTTTGGGGAACCAGCTTGTCTGCCATCAGTACTGCTGGTCAGATCAGAGCTAAAGCTGATGCTGTAACTGCTGAGAGTGTCTGGACATTAATCACTCTTCTTTAAAGACCGCTTCTAAAGGCAGCAGGGGAGTTCCCACACAGAGGGGAGGGCAGTGCAGTGGGTGGTGGCCTAAGGCTTTGTCAGGAGATGGTGTCTTCCTTTACTCTTTCAGTCGGGACACACTGCTACATTAGATGCCGGCTCTGGCAAAGAGTAATCATTTAGCAGGTGTTATTATTGGCAGTGATACTAAAGAAACCTAAGTTGAGGAGTGGGACTTAATGAAAACAGTATATAAAAACGGCTTTTGTGTGTTGGATTGGAGAATCTCTTTTCGCCGCTGTATAACAGTATTTTTCAAACTATAAAGTATAGTTACAGTAACTAGAATGCTCAGTCATTACTTCAACAGTTAAAAGGCTTTTTGGATACTTTGTTTTTACAGTTGCTAAAAACACTTTGCAAACAGTCCTAATTGCTATGGTAGAGGAAAAGAAAATACATAAAAAAGGAATATCTAACAGTGCATTTCATTTAAAACGCCCAAGCCTCCGTAAATGTTTTATGTCAATTTCATAAAGATGGATGCACTACCAGGTACACATAGTTACTCGTCCACTGGTGTAAAAGAATGCTATTTTTCCCCCTTGTATAGGAAGTTGTTCTTTGATGTTAAGTAATATTCCAAAGCAGTCTGCAACTTTAACCAATATTATTTCAAAAAATCATTTATGGCTTTCCTGAAACAGTGATGTCTGTTGAAATTTTTTTTAAATTTTAAGTCAAAATGAAGATACAATTGGGTTGTTGTTAATTGTTTTGTACTGTAGACAACACTAAGGAAATACCTCAGTAGATTACACCCTACTGCATTTACCCTGAAGGAGCTGAATGTGAAACCCCTAGGGTAAATGGGGAGATAATTTGCCTCCCAACAATATATAGTTATATTTCCTTCATTTGGGCTGAAAATGTAACTGCATTCAGAGCCTCTATGACCAGCATACATCGACCAAATTTATCTATCTATCTATCTATCTATCTATCTATCTATCTATCTATCTGTCTGTCTGTCTGTCTATTTCAAATTCTCTTGCTATTAATTTGCAGGAAAACTAATGACTAATTTACTGTGAATTATAGAGCCAGAATCTCAGCAAGAAATTTAGTGATCATCTAATCCAGCCTCTACCTGAAACATCCAGAATAAAATGATCCTATCTCTGAATGAATACCTCCAGCAAAGAAGTTTTGATTTGCTCTCAATGAATTTGAGCAGAAAGACTCAAAACAGTGGAATTCCTTCTAACTGTGCACACATCTGTACCAACCAAGTATCTTCCAAGGAATATTCTGCATGTACCAACAACTGTCACTGCATATCCTGGTGAAACCTCAAACGTCCTTCCCCGTACCAGCAATGCTCGACAAATAGGAAGCTCCTACTCATATCCCCTTCACCTTTTTTTCCTTCTTTTTTCTATTTTCTGGAAATTTCAGATGCTCCAAGTCCTCTCATGCCTTAATGAAAAGGCTGACATGAGTCACATTCACCAGTGAAAATATATCACCTTCTTTAAGTATATTTTTCATTTGAAGACTTATTTCTATACGGTGGGGAACTGTTTTATTCCCAGTCAGGGAATTGTAAAAATAGGTGGGCAGAGGAGGAATTGTAGAGGAATTGTGGAGGGTCAGTCCTTGGAAACTTGAGGTAAGCACCACAAAAGCATGCTTTGGTTTGGTCTGTGTATCTCAATGCATTTACCACAGTTCCTGGGATAAAGCAGGAACTGAACTGACTTGGAAACTTACCAAGCCAAGTCAACCCACCAATGACAAAAAAAGGCTGGTCCCGTTTCTGAGGTCTTGAGGAACAAACTGAGTAAAAAACACATTATTTAATATTACTAGATTTGAAAAAAAAAATACTACAGCAGGGAGTAAGCTTGCTTCAGTGGCCAAAGAGAAGTTGAGGATCTGCTACTCATCATAGCATGTGAAAGTACGCTAACAACTTTTCTGATGCAACTAAGTGAGGGGACAACAGGACAACTGAGTAGGACAAATGGCAAATGTTGGGCAAATGGCATTCCTTTCAAAGTAAGAAGCTTGACTACACTTTCTATCATCCTGTTATTGACAAGTGACAAAATAAGTATAAAAGTCCTTTAGCTAGAAATAGAAAAAAAATTGTTTTTTAGTAAACTATCCTGCCACTGGATAGACCATAAGATGAAAGTCCACATGTTCTGCTGGGTTTGAATCATTCATAACAACTGGTTTAAAATGAAGAGATAGACATATGGATAGTAATTCTGACCTACATCTAGTATTCCGTTATTTAGGGAAGAATAAATTAACCACTCATGAAAGTTCCACCCAACAGACATGATCACCAGATATCCCTGAAACCATGAAGTTAAAAGAATTGGAAGTTTGCAGGGCGTGCGTATTTTTTTCACAAGGAAGACAAAATTTATGCAAAATACCATACTTCTACATTTTATAATTAATTTCCAGATGCTCCAGCTATACACAGTTTAATAATTTCTGATTTATAAGATGGTATCTATAATAAAATTTTCTATTTTTCAATAAATGAAAAGAAGGCAGTTTCAATCCAACAACAGAATGTCACACAATATAGGCCTGTCAGGCACCAATTTTTACTTCTAACATGTAAGTTAAAGGATAAGGAATTTATAATGCTGCCTGTGAAGGAAACCACTTTTCATATACAAATGTGATCTTTTTTTTTTCAAAGGGTAATACAACAGTACATTTACATAAACTAATCCAAACAATCTATGTATTTGACAATGGCAAACCTCACACAGACTGCCTATTGTTGGTTTACATCTTGGAGTTCTTTATGTTGGCTTGTAACACTGCTCTGGCTGTCAAAGGCTTGACTTGGACTCTAAATAAATGGTTATAGAAGTGCTGTGCAGCGATATTGGACTTCTTTGCAAAAGAAAACCTGCTGTGTATGAATTCAAAAGCTATTAATTTTTCAGTCAAAAATATTCGTGCCTATTTCTTTTAATAAAGAAACACTGTGCTGAGCAACTGAGAGATAATGTTGACTAGTGGTACAGAATTTTCAATAGAGCAGTTAAAAATAAATTTAGTAGGAGGTCCCCATCAAAGCTATAATTTTCTAGAATGTAAAACATTTTTTTAATACCAATCAAGACAAACCTTCTTTCCCTGTTCATTTTTTTTTCAGCTGCCATTCCCTGTTTATTGGCGGCTTACCACTAGTCTTCATGGCGACACCAACTGGTATTTTTGCAGCCGATTTCATTAAAGTAGGCTTGCATATGGTGCTGCCTGCCAATGCTCTGAACCGATCACTAGTTGAGCAATATGTGACTCCTTGCAATCACTTCTTAAGTTTTAAATCCTCCTTCTTAAGGGGGCGCCGATACTTGCAAAGGCCCCTGTGCCTAGCGTTTGGAGACCCAAGTCTTATTCTACCATTGTTATTTTTAATCCTCCTGGAAACAGAGAAGTCAACTCTTATTCCGTCCTCCATGTTGCTAGGTCTATATGCACAGGCCCATCACAAAAGGAAATGTTCACCTGCAGGCTGGAATGATTTGAAGATATTCAGATAGCTTCTTGGCAAGAAGTTTCCTTTGTGATTGGTTGAACTCATTTGACAAAAGGTCACCCAAGTAATTTCAGGGGCTTAATGAATTTGGTTCACTGGGTTCATGTTATTCCCAGGTCCCTTCCTAAAAGAAGAAGCTGTGTGACCAACAGAGATGACTGTGGATTCCCCAGTTATGTCAAGTTGGGGAGCTGTTTTCTAAGGTGCCTACACATCACTTTTGCAGCCATTTATTATAGAATACATAGAAATGGAGAATTCTTTTCTAGTAAAAATGGATGTGTGGAGTGTTTAATGATTTTATGTTCTATATCTCTGTAATGTGTTCTGTTTCAGACATTAATTTTGTCTGCCAACTGTATCTTGGCAGGCTACCATATTTGCTGGGTTAATAGTCTGACTCCGTTTTATTTCTATCACCATAAATCATACATATATGGGTGTGTGTTTGCTTTATTTATAGAAAAAAATCAGTCAAAACAGATAAACCAATACTTTGCCATTATGCTGCATCATTGCATATTGATTAAAATTGCTAGTACTAACTATAGATTGTCAATGCTCAATTAATTTTCACACAGTGGCTCAAGGCAAAAATCAAATAAAGGCAGTGTACCTTTAAATCTGACAAATCTTAAAATCAAGAACCAAAGCACTCTCTCCATTTTGAATAATCAGTTAAAACTACTAGGAAATCTTAAAGAAATAGACAAATTTGGGAAGCACAGCCATTACAGTAACAATACGCAATATGAAATGAGGTCCAAGAAAGAACCTTTCCTTAAGGTCACGTCATTCTGGATTCAGGTCAACCACCTAAGCTCAGAAGACAACAGGTTTCTCCTTAATACTATCTGCTTCTACATGGAGGCTGATCACTCTGAACTTCCTTTAAGCTTCATTTCCTTTTGCATAGACTGGCCCCTATGCCTGGAATGAATTCCCATTCTCAACACCTACTCTTTGAATCTATAATTTTCAATGAGACTTAGGTCAAATGCTACATCCTACATAAGGTTTAACTGAGGTCCCCAGATACTAGGGCCCACTGCCTACTCCCAACACAGTCTTGCAGGGCTCAGAGAATCATAGTTGGAAGCAGCAAGGAACCTTGGAATCCACTGAATTTGACCATCATTTTAAAGATGAAGTTCCGGCTGGGACAAGTTAAGCAATTTGCCCGAGGCCAAACAGTCAGTGTCAGGACTGGAACCCAGGTGCTTGGACTCAAGAGTCAGCACTCTTTCCACTGTTCCATGATGCTTTATTTGTATACGTTTTGCACTTAATTATGTAAAGTAAGTAATTATGTTCACTTTACAATCTCTTTCTCTCCCTCCTCCCTGCAGAAGATTTATTTTTGTCTTTGCATCCTCAGCACCTAACTCAGAAACATAGCAGAACACAAAATGCTTGTTGAATGAATGAAAAAAGAATGCCTTCATAAGATAGAAGGATAAGAAATGATGAATTCCTTAAAATCAACCCAAGTTTACATATACTAGGCTACATTATGCAGTCATATAGAGGCAATTTCTTTCTTTGACACCTTTCTAAAGTGGAACATGCTTCTTAGGCAAAGAGGAGAGCACAAAGGGAGGTCTGGAGGTTACCATCCCACATACTGGTACTTACAGGCTGAGGGGTGGCTTTGGGTTCAGTTGACTTCACATGGAGGTGGGTCATCATTGCTTGTAGGCGCTCTTTGTCTTTTGCAAGCTAGAGGTAAGGTAGACAAGGGAATGCTATTATTTTTATGAATAAAATACCTTACAACTCAATCATCCCAAATGATGCTTATTTCTAATTAAACTGTTGGCACCACAGCACACATGACCAAACAGTTTTTATTGCTTAATTGTTTTGAAATCTATATGCCTATTGCCAAACTAGAACTAATTTGTGATGCCTAGTGAATTTCTCAATACAAAATGCATTAGGCTCTTAACTGGGGAGCTCTAGACCTGCTGGCACCAAGGGGTTCATTGTAGCTCTGACAGCTAGAAGACAACAGTGAATCATGTCTATTAACCAATCCTACTCAGGGAAAAGCCAAGGGAAAATGAGTTATGCAGCTAAATCTCATAAATTCTTGGGTCACTACAGTGAAATACAGACACACAGACACATACACCCAGACAAATGAACACAGTTTATGCAAAATTAACCTCAAATTTGTTATACACATCCTAAAACTGTGGTGCAGTACGGAAGTATTCATAGAGTGTGAGGGCAAATATTTTCTGCTCTAAGAAACCATACTCTGACTACCAACACAGAGGATGTCAGGTCTCCCTTTGGAATGAAGTTGGAAGAAGCTCGTTTTGTCAGAATTCCAGGCCCTTCACACGCTCTCATCTAGTCAGGACGTGTAATTTTCTCCTATAAGAAAAGGAATTTTTTAGCTCTCTGCGAATAGTAGGAGCTCACTAGATATTTGTTGAATGACTTCCCCCTCCCAGCCTAAGAACAGGCCTTGGGGGCAGATTTGCTCCCAACTTATTTTGATAGGCCAAGAAAAGATCTGACAAAAGGTGCTGGGGCACCTTATTGCAAGAGAAAATAAAAGTACTTGAAAGAAGGTAACAAAGGAATAACTGAGGAAAAGCTAAGGTCCAAGCTTGGACCCAGTGATCCATGCATATGAGTGGAAGAAATGCTTCAACAAGGCTAGATGAGGTCTCAGCCTTCGGACAATGGATTTTTGTCCTGTTATATAATTAATCCTGAAATCATTTAAACTCAATTAACAATGAGATTTTTAAATTAAATTGTTCTTTTAAGATGGGTCCCGAAGCAAAAGGGAGTAGAAGAGGGTTTTATTTTATTTTATCCTAACTGGTTGGCCCATTCCAATCCATATCACATTAGGTTTGTTTGGTTTTTTTTTTTTTCCCCTTGTAGTTCAGGGAGAAATAAAAAAAGCCTTAGAGCCTTAGCATTTATCTTTCAACAAACAGGAAATGAAAATGTTACCATATTAGGAACAACTTTATGTCACTCATGCTCTGCTCTCTAGCAAGTTATTGAACAGCCAAGTGAAAAGATGTTCACAATACATAATACTAAAGGAATGTGAGGTTTCCAACAGTGATTCAGCGAGAACAATTAAAATGTCAGGAATGAAGGTCTTTCTGGAGGGGTGCTTTGTTGTATATGTAAGTTTTTCTAGATTTGGGACATAAATATTTCAAAACAGTTACCTTTACTTAAACCTAAATATTGGTCATTAAGTAGGAAATACTGAGGCACAGAAATACCACTAAAACTGAGTTTATCTACAGTACTGAAAAAAGAATTTCTTTTAAAAAATAAAGACTTAAAAAACAAACAAAAAACTAGAAGGAGATAAAGATAGGGCCTCGATTTGTTATTTCATTGTTACAGGGAATTTTATATGAGGAAACTCCCTCTATCAATGAAGGTCAACCCATTATGTGTAACTGACAAATTCAGAGTTGTCTTGGACAGTAAGAGATAAAGAGACTGGTCAAAGCAAAGCTCATACAGCCAGTATGTGTCTGAGGGAACACTTGAATCTGGGTCTCCGTGACTTCCAGGCCAGCTCTTCATCTGCTGCATCATTGTTTAGGTCCATATTCAAAACCAAAGCTGTAATTAGGTAGGTGACTGGGTCTGTTCCAGGATGGAAAATTTAGAGGGTGCGAACTCCACTGGTGTGAAGGTGCTTCCTACTTTACCCATTCTTTTTAGGGTCAATAGCAACAAGAAAAAAAGGGACCCCATTCTGGGAGGTACTTACTTTCCTTATATCCCCAGTGACCTTACACTGCAAGTCTCAATGTCATTCCAAACCAACCACTGTTCCAGGTACAGAAACTGCTAGGCGGCTCTATTAATATTCCTATACTTTTATCACAGGAAACAGATTCCCTTGGTTGGCCTTCCCTAACAGTTCTTAATTTCAAGGCTTCCCCCTTTTTTATTTCCTATCTATTCTGTATATAGTTTGCTTTAGATAAGAATTTGTCTGCATGTTGACTCCCCATTAGATTGTAAGCTGCTTGAGAGCAGGAGCTGTCTTTTGCCTCTTTTTGTATCCCCCGGACTTAGGACAGAGTCTGGAATGTGCCGGGGACTTAAGAAATGTTGAATGAATTGCAATGGAATTGGACTCTTCCATTTGCAGATTGTTTCACCCGAGTTTTCCTTCTCCCATTCTATTTCAGTCATTTAATTGGCCCATATTTCTTCTGGGCAAGAGAAAAAGAAAGTGCAAAACATTAACGGATACTCTTAGTGCCTGGGAGCTTTGGGGACGGGTGGTGGTAGTAAAATATTTCATAAAGTGGGTTTAAATGACAGCTCCCTTACATTCTGGGAGTTTGTACCTGAATTTTAATTATCAATGTCCTCCTTATTTCATATGCTTTATATGTTTTAAAGGATAAACCAGCATGACACAGTGGGAAGAAGACTGGAGCAAGTACCAAAGGACCAAAGTATGAGGTCCCAGTCAGTCACTTAATGGCAATTTGCAGCTATTAACTTGGCATCTCAGAACCTTCTTTTTCCATCTGCAGAATGGGCATGACACCTGCATCTGTGCCCTGTTTCAAGAACTTGTTATAAAGAAAGTGTGCTCTGTAAATGAAAGAACTTGGGAAACGGATCTAGTCTTCTTGGGCATTGCAAGGTGCCACTGCTGCATTAGTTATTGATTGTTGTTAATAATATTAAGTGCACAATACTGCTGTAAGTTCCACCCATGCTATCAGTACAGCACCTTGTCCCTACATGTGTACGTACGTACACACACACACACACACACACACCGTTGGTAAAGTGCTTGAAAATTTTTCACTGGTTTTTATGTATTTGATTTAATTGGATCCCCACAATGAAACAAAGTACACTTATTTCTCTATTCCTTTACTATGTTTGGAATCACTGGAGTAAGAGAATATGAACATCTTTAGTAAATATATCTGAATGCCTTCAGAAAAATAAATTCCCGTGAAAAGAGGACAGGAACAGGTCCAATGAGCACATAATACACTTGGCCCTAGTCAACATTCAGTGGGGGGGGGGGGGGGACTTTTGCAAAATAATTTAAATGCCAAGGTGCCCATTTCTAGTCAAAAGTGATGGAGTGGAGGGTATTAAAAGTACATTGACAGAGTTACAAACAGCATGACATACAGAAAACTGGTACTTATGATTTTATTTAGTAAGTCTCATATATACATATTTACATAATTTATATGACATAAATGTTAGCAAACAAATATTTGCATAAAGTATAACTCGTTTCCTGCCTGGACTACTGTTTCACTAACCAAATGCTTCATTCTCAGCTGTGCCTCACAATATCCTGTCTTCTTTTGGGACCACCCTCCTTCTCTTTGAAGCCTTTCTTGCTCCTCTCATCCAGATGTTAGTACTTCTTTATCCTCTGCTTCATTGTGTAAATCCTATGTTCTTGTGGTAGAATGTAAGCGCCATGAAGGCAAGGACAATCCCATTTTTATCTTTATATCACTAACACCTGGCACAAATTCCTAATCCAAATCTACTGTTAAATGACCTGTCATTACAGGAGGCACCTTCTCAGGAAAGAATAATAGAAGATGAAGGTGGAAGCATGGTAAAGAAGGCAGAGGCTGAAGAGCTTCATGAACAAGTAGCTATGATGCTCTTGGAACAGAAAGAAGAACAGCACATCACACTTTCAGAACTGGCCCATGAATCGGTTCACCTGCCTGCTCTGATTTTTTAGGCCCTCAGCATGGGCAAGAGCTTTTCGCCCTTGGTTTAGCTAGTTCATCCTCCTTTATCATTAGGGCTGAAAAATGGATTTTAGCTGTGTTAACGAATAAGTTAAGCAGGGCAGAAAAGTTGGCACTACTGTCACCATACTGAGCATCTTTCTTTGCAGGACACAGAGCTCTATCACCATCTTCAAAGCTAAAAACTGAGGAATTAAAAACTCATTCTTTTGGTAGGAAAAATGTGTGTCAGACTCATTTAACTAAGTCATTTTTTATGTGGTCATGTGGACTAACTTCTAAGTCCAATTTGGCCACTGTCAATTACGGTATAGGGTGCACTTAAGTGAATGAAGATTTCTGTCTGTGTAGAATTAGAAGAGTAGGTGAATGTGGTTTTTATAAGCAGAAGATCACTTATTTTATTTTAAAGAATTTTAGAGCTAGAAGTGAGCCATTTGAAAGGGAAGAAGAGGCTTTTAAAAGGTTGTAACTTGCTCATATTAGGGAGATGATCTGCACCTAAGCCTAGCTCACAACTTCTAGGCCAATATTTTTTCAACTACACTAGCCTGTTTTCTAGGAAATTAAAATGAATGTGAAAAATGATACGCTTTTTGGCTTTCAAAATTGTGGCGAATAACCAAGTACATTAATCCATTTAAAGGTAATGTATACAAGGAAGGCAAACATAGGTCTCTAAGGACAGAAAAACTTGGGCAACAGTATAAGCTGGAATAAAGAAGGGAGGAATTAATTTGTCAAAGTGAATAGTTACCAAACATTTATTTTTGACCTAGTCAATAAAACTAACAATTAAAAAAATGGCTCTCCCACACTTAGCCACAATACACATTTTAAAATAACTTCTTTAAGTCCTTCTATAATGCTCAGGTATTGGACAACACAGGAGTCATTTCCCACCAATCTAAATTTTGCCTTACTTTTATTGTATTCTGTCACCATCTTAACATTCCTTAAATGTTATTATTAAAGATTCTCTTGACATTTAAAGCAGACACACACTAATACTCAGTCATAGTCTAGGAATTCTAATGCTCATGTAGTTAGACAGCATTTTAAATTATGAAAAATAAAGTCTCTTGGTTTTTAAATGCAAGACACAGGAGTGAAAAATCCCAAGAATTTTCCCTCTCTTTTTCTCCCCAGTCTTTGGTCACAAAGCAGTTGCAATCTAAAGGCATGGTGCTATTAGTACCTCCTCATCATTCATTGGAGATCACTCAGAAGAAGTCATAGGGGCCTGGCAGGCCACTGATGTGAGGAAGCTCTCATCAACATTGCCCCAAATGGGGTTACAGAGGTCTAAAAATGGATACTATTAGTGGTATTGTCAGAAATGGGTTTGATTACAAACAGCATCGTTTAAGGAAGAAGTTATTTTATGTAAAGTAAGTACGGTAATTGGTCTGTGATGATTTTAATGCCTCATTTTGCCATCAGAACATGTATCATTTTCTCCTTACTGATACTTCCCTCTAGCCTACAATTCTTAATGTCAAGATAGTCAGGAAGACCTTATCTACAGGTCTATTTCTGGCCCTTTGAAGTAGATAGAATGTTGAGTTTCCAAGACTCCAGGTTACCCATTTAATCCTCATAGAAGCAGAGACAGAGGGAGGGTGGCAGATACTATATACTACCTCCACAAGCTGCCACTAGGATCAGTTTTTAAACTCTTCCACATTCACTCAAGACAAAGTGAAAAACCATGAGGTGGTCCCTTCCTCCTATTTACTGAGGAGTAATCTAGCATAATGGGTCCTTGACTTTGTATCTCTCATGTATATAACTCTGTTGAGACCATAACATGCCTCAATTGTTAACACATATGTATATGCACATGCAAATGTACATGTATATGTATGTAAATATACACATGACCTTCAAAAAAAGGTAGAAGAAATTGATAATAACCAAGAATAACAATATGCTCACAGTGTAGATTAAATCTAATTAATAACGATACCAATGATGATGATGATTAGTACTTGTTAAGTATATTAAGTTTTGCAAAGAGCTCTACAAATATTCTCTCATTCGATCCTTACAACAAGGTAAGGTGAGGTAGGTGCTATTACTCTTCCCATTTTATAGACAAGAAAACTGAGATATACAGAGGTTAAGTGACTTGTCCAGGGTCACTCAGCTAATAACTGGTGGCAGTTGGATTTGAACTCATGCTATTTCTGACTCCTGGTCTAGCACCTCTCTCCACTGAGCCACTTAACTATCTAACTGTATGATTAGTAGACAGGAAATATAGCTATACCACTGGATTTTGAGCTTTCTTTTCCATTTTTCTGGTTTCTTATTTATTAAATAGGGTTAATGCTCCCTTTCCCCTAATAGTAACCAAATAAGTCTTTGCTGACACCATTTTTATTTCTCTCACAACCTTAGCATGGCTGGGTAATAATTTGCAGGGGAAAGCTAGTGGCGCATTTTATAAACAGCCAAGGCAAGGCCTTTTGAATTTGTATTGGAGATTTTGCCAAGGAAAGTGGACTGGCTAGAAGACCATTAATTTGTGCTTTTAAGTCTATCTATTTTATTTTTTTAGGGTAATAGTCATATTAAAAGTATTTTTAGGACTGTCATTTAGGAGAGGGATTAGATCGCAAGGGCATACCTGGAAACAACAATGAAAGGCTCAGAAGAAGCCATTTAGGCTGAATAGAAGCAAACAGCTTGCTAACACATAGAGTGAGTTATCCAATTGAAAATGGGCTGCCTCCAAAGTAGTGAATTCTCCCTCAGTGGAGAAATTCCAGCAAAGATACCCAGAAAAGGCCTTGTGGTAGGGTATCCTTGTTCAGGTCTGAGGCTGACAAGATGGCTGTTAGTCACTACCTGCCCTGAGATTCTGAGAATCACTAACTGATCGAGGTCTAATCACATGGAAACCTTCCAAACTAGACAGCTTAGTGATTCCCTAAAGAAAAGCCTCAATATTCCTAGCTACTGCCAAAGGATTTATCTTTTTCCCTCAATGCAATTATTCCAAACCTTTTAGGACTGAGCCACACACCTGTCTTAAAAGTTTCTGGCCACATAAGAATTTTTCAAATTCTGATCATTCAAGTTCATTTTTTCATGATCCTGGAGAAGTTTTTGGATACAAGTCTAGCATGTGCAGAGTGAGGCTAACCTTGGAATGGAGCGACTTATCTGGCCACCAGAGAGTAAACAAGGGCATGCAAACAGTGAACAGAGATATACAAAATCTGGTAACAACAATTTTTGCCACTACCTGGATCCCAATGCCACATCACTGACAATTCATCATGTGACTAAAGACTCACTCAGGAACCAAATCCTTTCAACTCTTTCCTTGTCTAACAACTTCCATTGCAGTTGGTAAGGCAAAATGGTTCTCCAATTTCAGACACTGACACCCGCACTCAGTTAAGTACTTAGCGTTTTTCCCATCTCCTCAGCCCACTTTATAGTCTGCTCTACTATGTGTGAGGAGGGGAGGAGAAAATCTGCCAGATTATCAGGTGTTTTCTGGCTTTTTGAGTTTTTTTATTCATCTTCTGTTTTCTGTATCTGGTCTCTACTCATATGCAAAATGGGGGTAGCAGGCCATGAATGACAAGGCTGGTCTTAAATAATAACAATAGTGGCAAGTCACTTTGGAAATTCTACATGGTCTTTAAATAGATTCACTGTTAAAAGGCTTTAAATAAGATATAATCGCTTATCGTTATGAGAATGAAGTAACTTACAAAAGGATGTAATTCTTGGAGAGAAGACAGAATCAACTGAGTCTGGGGGAAGGCAGACTAGCCCATGTCCTGAACTTATATGCCCTAAGAAAATATTCTGTAAAAACCCTTAAATGTTGCCCATCTGACTTTCTAACTCTGACTTTCTCTTACTGATTCAAAACTTTTAAACTTTTAGGAAGACCAGCAGAGATCACCTAGTCTAACACTTTCTTTTGGTGCTCATAATGACACCCTGCAATTTCATCATGGGGGTGAGGTGTAGGGGTAGTGAACAGACCATTCTCAAGAGTGGCAGGGCCAAGAAATTCACCAGTTCCTGGCTCCACTGGTGAAGAACTGTGCATTCACGCAGACAATACTTGGATATTGAGGAAGCAGCCCATTTCCAAGGCATGCCCTGAGCCATCCTAGCTTGACATAGACTTTAGGCCACAATGAGGCACTGGAATAGGGACTCAGAAGAGGGTCAATGAGAAAACTGAGGGGAAATGATTTTTCTTGAATGATAGTTAAATTGTTAAAGAACCCAGACTAGATAGAATTTCTTGCGTCCACATACCAGGCCTGGGAGTTTAAGGCATTACTTATCAAATGGGCTACCATATAGTTCTCATTTCTTAGTTTTTTTTTTCCTATTATCTGAATGTACCTTTTAAAGAGTACATACCAGTGTTACAAAAAAACTCCCGTAGAATCATACCATCTACTACCACCTGTGAATCACATATTGTTATTTCAAAGCTCTTGGCTGAGGTATCTACTTGGTTTTTCTTGTGCTACCTGCTATGGTAAATTATTAAATTAGTTCTAGGCCTCTTCTGTTCATCTCTTTTGGGTTAGTAGAGATAGGCAAAATACCTGAATCCAGAAAATGCATCTCATTTACCATGACTGTCTTTGCTTCCCCAAACAGCTCAGAATAAAGTAGTCAATATGTGAAAGCTTTTTAGTGTCACATGGAATTGCTAAAGAGCCATGCCAATAGTCACAATGGCTGGGTGTGCTTCCTTGCTCCTAGAACAAAATATGGCAGCCTGTAATGGTAATCAATTTGTTTGATCAGATACTTAGGGCTAAGCAGATCATATACTTAGGGTTAAATAGATCCTAGTAACTTAGGGTGAAGTATAGAACTCTGTCCATTGGTGAAAAGGTGTGAATTGCCCTTTTGACGTGGAAGAATGCTATTGGCTGAGACACTCCCCTGTGGACTTGGGAGAAGGCCAGTGCTTATAAGGAATAATTTTATAGAGTCAAGACAGATTTTGGATTTGGTTCCTCAGTGAAGCTGACTGAAGACATGAACAGGATGGGACTTAGTTTGTTGGTGGCCTGGCTGATCCTTGAGTTCCAGGCAAGAGAAGTCCTGAAGGGTTTGAGGTGTGCTGAATCCGGTGAACTTCAGTGTGTGCTGGGGATTGCTTTGAGGACTGGAAAAGGACCTGGGAGCTGTTCATCCCTGAGGACTGGACGAGAACCTGTAAGCTTTCAGCTCCTGAATCTAGGTGATTGTCTGGCAGATTCAGGAGGGAGCTGGGACCAGGGAAGGGGATACATGAAATCAGATAGACCACCCAGAGT
>CM053599.1:29184029-29246258 GCA_028646575.1 Pseudocheirus occidentalis | reverse complement strand
GGAATTCACACCTTTTCACCAATGGACAGAGTTCTGGGAATTCACACCTTTTCACCAATGGACAGAGTTCTATACTTAACACTAGGTTACTAGGATCTACTTAACATCTGATCAAACAAATTAATTACCATTACACCCAGGTACCCCTAGAGCAATCTCTTCTTAAAAACAAACAAACCTAAAAAACCGTTTCTTCAGGTGACTACAGTGTTCATCCCGGCAGGATGTTTAGCATCAGGTATCCGTGATGTTCCTCCTATGTCCTTCAAAGCAGAATGGGATATCAGAAATCTTTCTCTGATATTTTAAGTTGGTTGCCAATGAAGAATCCCCTGAGCACCAGCAGTCCACCTAGCAAACAAGATGGGCATACCACACTGGCATACATCAGGACAGCCTAATGCAACCTGTCGTGTTTGATGCCACATGTGGCCTTCTAGGTCCTTGGGGCGAGGCCTTTTGATTGAGTCCAAATTTTACAAAACAAATCCTTTTGTTAAAAGGATTTGTTCTGTAAAGTTTGTATTCTGTCAAAGGACTGCACTTGAGGGCATAGAGGGCCACATGTGACCTGGAGGTTACAGGTTCCCTACCCCTGGACCATCAGAAAATGTAAAGGGGAAAAATACTTCTCCTTCCTTCTGCTCAGAAAATAGGCATATTCAAGGATGATGAGGAAGACATCTCATCCTTTTTGAAACACAAAACTCTTGTAAAGTATGTTACGGGTGTGGATTGGTCATTAAAACAAAAAAAGGTGGAAACTTTAATATAAAGGTAAGAGCTTGGTGTGATTAAAGTCGCACAACCTCCTAATAACACAACCTGGAGAAAATTCAGGAATTCAAGACCGATCTTTGCCAAAGTTTTCCATTTTATAAGAACACAATTAGATGAATAGTTAAAGGGGAGCAAAAACCAACTCAAACCAAAAATATTCTATTATAAGCAACTTTATAAAACTAAGGATATTAAATAGAATCAAATGACTGGACCATTCTGACCATGCTTCAATTTAAAACATTATTAGAGTTATTAATATTAATATCTAGGGCTATTTTGTGTCATTGCTTCATTCTTAAGAAATCCTCCTTTTCTATTTAGAAGCCTTGGGTTTGAATTCCAGCTTGTACTCTTCTGAAAGAGCAAGCCAGGAAGCCACTATGGGCCTCTTTTCTCAGTGGTCAGAGAGGGGCCAACAATAATGAAACCACCTAGCTCACAGAATTGTTGGGAAGAAAGAATTTTGTAAACCCTGAGGAGCTATCAAGAACAGATAACTGGTACTGAGGAGAATATCTAATCACGAAGCTATGAAACTGTTCAAATAAGGCTTCTTCACCTAAGCTCTACGAATTTTTAAAAATGGGTAACTTTCCATGTCACTGATTTCCCTTGTGATGAATGTGTTTTATTTTACGTATTTAAAACATGATTCTGAGAAGGGGTCCAAAGGCTCTGCCAGACTGCCGAAAGGATCCATGACACAAAAAAGTTAAGGACTCCTGAATTAAAAGGCACAAAATAATGAAATATGAACATTCATTTTTGTTTGATTAATCACAAAAAAAAGAAAATGAATCTTCATAGCCCAGGTTCAACTGGGCCAATATCTACTTTCGTGAAAACAAAAAAAAAAAATACACTTTAGCCACTTAATCTGAAAATAAAACAGAATTACACATGCAATAATGATTCCTTTTCAGCATATTAATAAAGTATAAAAAATGAAAGGCATTGTGGGGGAGCAGAGTAAAGTAACCTCAGAATCAGGAAGATCTGAGTTCAAGTCAGGCCTTTGACTTAATACTAATACTGTTTGTGTGGCCTGGGGGGGACATTATTTAGCTTCAAAGTAAGCCACACAACTCTTTTAAAATGAAAAGGAAGAACATATGCTGATTTGTACTGGTTGAGGACATCTCGTTGTGGCAAGTTTCCTTCATAAGTGAAATCACAAGACTAGACCAAACCAAAACAAATGAAACAACAAAACAAAACAAACAAAAAACCCATAAAATGCCCCAGCATTAATTAGGCAAAAACTTTATTCAACAAAATTACTCAAAAGTAATGTTGAAAATATCTAAAGGGATTTTAATTAAAATTATAAAGTCCACTAAAATGGAGATTAGACATCATTAGCTTTATATTATAAATATCAGAGGGACAAACACTTAGTTACGTGAACCAGCTATTTGCTCTCTCTGTGATCCTAAGAAGAGAGAGGACATCATCTCTAAAGGGGAGAAAACATTGACTGGTACTTGGTCTTTATTCATGGGGATAGGATCAGACCTGTGATTTCACTGACAAACACTCCAGGGTAAGAAAACTTCATCTGCCAATGCAATGCGGCACCTACTCTACAATGTAATAGCTAAAAAGAACTGCCTAGGACACCGAGAGGTTAGGTGACTTACCCAGACTCAGACAGTTGTTGGGTGTCAGAAGCTGGACTCACACTTTCTGTCTGAAGCACAACACGAAATTACTACTATGAAGCTCCTAGGGTCATGATGGTGAATCTGTTTGATATGGTTTTGCCAGTGGGATGCTAGCTCTAGCAGGTTATCTGTCCACTTGACTGGAAGAGTTTCTGAGGACAGTCCCAGAGATTGAGTATCAGCTGTAGGTAGATCAGCCTAGTGAAGTTTGGGGAGGCTCAGAATCAGAGGCAATGAAGGGTCTCTACTACAGTATAGAGTAACAGTGGAAGAAATTTGAGATCAAGTCATGAGGACCTGAAGCATTTCTAGCATCATCAGATATCAATTCAACCACTGCCTATTAGCACTGAACACTGAAAGAAGAAATTAATTTAAAAAACCATTTATCAAGCACTAGACACAATGCTTGACCCTTGAGATTTCAAGATAAACAGTAATAATACTTGTCCTCAAAGAGCTTAATTCTATCAAGGAGAAAGTATGTACATATATAAATGGGTACAGAAGAAATGAAAAACAAATTATGTAGGATGAAAAGAATCTAGTAGTTGGGGGATAAGGAATGACTTTGTGATGGTGCAGTGTTGTGTTTTAAGGTGTGTGAGACAGTCTATGTTGAATGATTCATTCAAACACATTTTAAAACTGAAAAGAATAGAGGGCAATGTTTCTAGTTAATGCTTGTAAGATATAGCACTCATGGGCTTCAACTATAGCTAAGAGAAATTAAAAGTATCTCAAAAGTTAATGACTGAAATTTACTACAATTCTCATACAAAGGGGAAAGCAATGTTTTAGAACGCCTCAAACAGTCAATTCAATATGAACTGGGCAAAAAGAGATTGAGGCTGAGGGCATTTCATGCCAAAGAGATTTCTTTAGATTTTGTAAAAAGAAAAAAATTATTGACATACAAAAAGAAGATCTTTGGCCAAAATTCTGCTAATTAATTGTACCAAAGTGAAGCAATATTTTGATTGTGTTTAACATAAGGACAAACAAAAATTGCTACTGGTTTTTTTCTTTTTCTAAATTATGTTGGTTCTGATTATATGAGCTCATTATGGATGCATAATAAAGAAAAAAGAAAAAAATACCTTAGAATGAAATGGTACAGCTGGAATTACAGGGGTTGTCAAGCTCCCCACATGAATTTAACAAATGAAGAAAGTAAGGCAGAGAGTTTAACTAACTTGCCCAGGATTTGGCAGTTAGATTCTGAGTCCATATTAAAACTCAAACTCTGAACTTTTTAGCCCTTTGGTCTTCCCACTAGATTATACTGACTTCTGAGGTGGTCTGACAAAAGCTCGTTTTTTCCTTGTGAGTTTGCATTCTCTAGGGTGGGGTGGGGATAGAGAGGTTTTGTTTTCTATTGAAATTCATTTTCATGAAGGAGAACATAGAAAATGAGAGGGCATGCTTATGTAAAAGGTAGATAACAACTAAAATCATTCTTACTTTAGAAATGATTGGAAATCTTCACACACTGCTTCACAGCCTGGCCACTTGCATACGCCATGTCCGTAGAGTGGGTGGCTATGGGGGTGATCTTCATGGGATAAACTGAAAGAAACCAAGACAAGGAAAAAGATGTAACTTTTTTCTCTACATTATTCCAGTCAGCAAAGACACAATGGAGCAAACATATAACATTAGCCATGCTACTGTGTTTTTTTTTTTCATTTTAAAACATCCTTCGCCCTTCTTATGATTTTTATTTTAATCAAAAATGGTCCAGTGAAGTTGTATGAAAATGTACATAACAAAATGTAAGGCTGTACACCTTGATACAAAAATCAGCTGACAGCTTTTTCAAAGCCCTGGTAGGTAATTTTTTTAGGAGAAATTTATTAAGATTACACACTCACAGTTAAACCTCATTCAGATGAAAAGCTGTCCATTTACAACTCTGTAGATTCTTAAAATATCAAGAACTGAAAATGTTGTAATTTATATAATAATCAAAAACTTCAAGAAATCCCTACTTAATTTTGATATCCTAACACTAGGTTTTCTACACAGCATATTATTAAGCTGCTTTCTTCTCCCGCGTGCTCATGGGGCTTTCATATACTCAAATGGTATCACTAAATGTTTTCCAATGCAGAATTCAATGCAATGGGCAAATGTGCGATAAAAGAACTGGGAAATACCAGTGGGTCAGGGAGGACTATTAGCCTTTGTAGACTGGGAGGAAGGTTCAAATTGCCGAACTACTCAAATCAAGAGTTACAGGAAATTTTCTTATGAATGCTAAGGGGTTAATCCTTCTGCAGGATTCCAATCAATACGTAATGATTTGGCTGCACTGTTCCAAGTCATAAGATGCTTTGATCCAGTCTATGTGGTGCTGAGGGAAATGTAGCTGCTGCACTCACTGAGGAACCTTATTCTAAAATATTTTCCTCTATTAGATTTCTGCATTCAGACTTCTTTCAAATAAATTACTTTTGCGCTGGTTTCCATAACCTTAGATTCCATCAAATTCAATGTAAAAAATAATAACATTGAGAGCTATGTTTTTTCCCCCATGCACATTTCTTTGATCACGGAGGCTATCTGTAGCCTGGTCCACTGGCTTGGCTATATCTTCAACCTGAAGTACAACTATGCTATGACTATACACATAAAATTGCTGTATTATTATTGTTGTTATTATTAGCTTATTATTGTTGTTTTGATACTGGATGTCTCTATCTTGCCCAGGCTGGAGTTACATTGGTCATTCACAGACCCACTCTCACTTCTGGTCTGCCCAGAAGTTCTGACTTGCTCTCTCTTCAATCTAAGCAACTTAGTTCATCCCTCCTTAGGACAGCCTGCTAAGCTTTTGGGGGCTAACCACACTGGTGTCAACCCACAGCCTGGTCACTTGCATACACCATGTCTGTGGAAGGGACCAAATTGGCTTGAGTTCTACTATGGCTCAGAACTGGGTAAGTCAAGGAATCTACTAGCTTAACTTCCTGGTAGCAGGGATGAATAGGGAGCTTTATTTTACAGTCACGTTCAATTTGTTACATAAACCCATTGCAACAATTTCTCAACCATATATGGATAAATAGAGTTTGTTCCTCTTTTATGATTGTAAGACAGCACTTAATCCACATTATAGAGCAGATGGTAAAAGTCAACTAGAAAACCTGTGTTTTTTTTTTTAATGTAAGAAATATTACAGCATAACAACCATTGTTTCCTACAACCTTTTAACAAACTTCAAGATTTTCAGGATAATCTGAGGACACTGACAAGAGACCCTGCACCTGAAGTAAGAAAACAATTTCCTGAAAGGGGAAAAAATAATGTGTAGAGTCAGTATGCCAAGGCATTGATGCTTTTCACACAAAGCAAGATTGAAATGGTAGTGATGAGGTCAATTCACTTGGCTAGCAGGACACATTCATTACAAAAGCCAGGAGATACTATGAGAGCATTTTAAAGAGGGGCAAATCCACTAAGCACAAGGAATGAAAGCTACCACATCTTGCCCCCAATCTAAAGAGGAATATGATGAGAAGATACACACTGAGAAATAAGGAGGAAAAGAGACCACTCAAGACCATTAGATTACTGATATAATCTCAATGTGCATTAATTTTTTAAAAAAGAAAATATTTCAAGCGTTAGCCGAAGTCTAACCAACTGTCATTTTCCCCCTCTCTAGAATGTTAACATAGAGTCTTTTTTTAATATCAGTAGGCTAAACTATTTAATCAAGATAAAAAATTAATATCAATAGTTCAAAATTGCATATAATTTTCTATTTATCCCACTGTGCTTCTACTGTTAAGCTAAGATTGTTTAAAAAAAACAATATGAGTTCTGTACAGTTAGATTTATAGCTGAAAATTAAATTTAAATGATTTAACATAGTGTTTAGAGGTGAGAAGGGGTTTTTTTTGGTTAACTTATTTAATTGTAAAAAAAAATCCAAGAGAATGAATAAGAAATTGTTCTAATATGTTATTCATAGCTCAATGAGGCACCTTCATTTCACAGTAGGTACAGATCAAAACTTATCACAGCATTAACAAAGCTAATCTTCATAGAGATGAATAGTCTTAACAAAGGCCTAAAAGTGCTGGACATGTCTACACTGCACAGATTTAATTTTAATCGATTTCACTGATAGCTTTCATCTATACATTGTCTCAATTTTTTCCCTGTATCTTTTCACCTTTCAGAGAGTCAAGTTTCACAATAGCACATTAAAAAAAAAAAAGAAAATCAGCAAAAGTAATCAATGCATTAAAAAAAAAATTGATGCTATGAGCATAGTGGGGCATACCTGTGGAGTTCTTCACCTCTGAAAAGGAGCAAGGAAAGATATATTCCTGTATTTCTCCTTTGAGGCCAATTTAATTCCATATACTTTTATAATATCCCTCTCAGACAGCTCTGTGATTATTTTTTTCCCATTTGCACTGATGTAATTATCTTCTATAGCTGGGGTGTCAAATTCAAATCCAAAGGGCTGTATATGGACGTAGATAATTTACATTATGTTGCACTAAATTTTTATTTTATTTTGTTAAAGATTTTCCAATTACATTTTAATTTGCTTCTTTCCTTCAGGAGTTCTGTGAGCACCCAGTCTGACACCTCTGGTCTTCACTATTTTCCTGGCACTGCTTACTTCACTTCGCATCAGTTCATCTAAGACTTTATAAGCTTCTCTGTAGTCATCACATTAATATTCTATTAAACTAATTCATCCCAATTTATTTAGTTATCTCCTAATTGATAAGTATCTACTTCCTTTCCAGTTCTTCATTTCCACACCAAAAAAAGAGTAAAGACAGTATCCTGGCACAGATGAGGGCCTCCTTTTTGTCAATAACCTCCTTGGGATATGAACATAGCAGTAAAATTTCTGGGTTAAAAGGTATGCATGTTTTAGCCACTTTTTTTTTTAGCTACCATTTATAGAGAACTTAAAAGTTTGCAAAATGCTTTCTAAATATAATCTCATTTAATTTTCAATTAAATTATTCCAATGTTCTCAGTTCTACCAACAATACTTGTCTTTCTACACCTTTCTACACGGACCCATATTTTGTCACTGTACATTTTGGGGTGTGACGTGCGTTCTTAGGTTTATTTTAATTTATACTTTTCTCATCAATAGAAATTCGGAACCCTTATTTCACATGGTTACCAAGAACCTGCAATTGTTCTTTTGAGAAATGTTGGTTCATGTTCTTTGCTGGTCACTTCTCTATTGGGGGATGGCTTTTTAGTCTTAGTTATTTCTGTCAGTTGTCAGATGGATCTTTAATTATGCAAACTGGAATGTCTTTGGAAAATAAAAAGTCTCCCTCAAAAGAGAAATCCTTATTAAATGGCATTTTGTCAGGGGTGGGACTAAAATAAGTTAGTACGGGGTCTTTTTTAGAACAATGGATACAACATAATTGCTATGCAGGGATCCAGAAAATGGACTTATTTTTTCTAAATCCTATCCACCTAGAAATTTACAGATTTCTTTTTTCCAAATTTTCAGATTTCATTCAAGGCCTTAGCAGACAATGCAAGATGAATTTCTGAATGGGGTCTCTTAAAAAAAAAAGGGATTGAGACTTTATGTTGCCTTGCTTCCTTTTGCCATACTACAAAAGGGACAGCAGAGGAAGGGAAAAATGAATGAAAGGATGGTTTTTACTTGAATTGTTTTAGAACTACATTTATCCAGGAAAATATAGTGAGAAAATAAAGATCTGAGTGTCTATGAGAAGAAAAGTGTGCTTGAGTCTGAAATGTTAGACTGTTCAAGGGTAGCTTTGCACAGGAAAAGTAGAACTTCTGAAATACTGCCAAAGTCAGAGATGCATTTAGTTTTGACAAGATTTAACACGTTAACGAAAAGGCTTAACTTCCTTACTTGGGGTCAAGACTTTATTAAATGTCTTATATATCGGATTTTTAAAAAAGTAACATAAAATAAAATTGTATTCATTTTCTCAGAACTTCCTGATATACTGCACTAGATTGTAAGCCTGCCGAGGGCAGTGCCAGTTCTTTAATCTGTATTATCTCTTCCTGGCAGTTAGCACACTGTTTTCTGACATATACAGAAGATGATGTCCCTTTTCTCCCCGTCACCCCCCCCCAAATAGTCTGTGCAGTTTTAAGATTTAAGAACCAAGACTTTTGGGACACTGTTTTATGTACTCAGCATTTGTGGAATTTGAAAATGGAGCTGTAAGCATTAAAGACTTATGTGTAAAGTACCAATGCCAAAACCAAACAAGGAAAGTAATATAATGAATTTTTTACCCAGAAAGAATCAAATTTAAATTAGAAACAGGTATAAAATGAGGTCAAAGGTAAAACTTATCACATTTAACTTTTTTCTTCCCATACATATTGATTTAGACTCTTCTTTTTTAATTACTACGTAAAGAGATGCAGTGATGTAACATAAATTTTATTTTGTCCAAATACAGAGCATTGATTTTTTTCTCCCACTCATGTAACCCCCCTTCCCCCCTTCCAATTTAAAAGAAAAACAAAAATCCACATAACATATATGAATGATCAAGCAAAACAACTCCCCACTTTTTGGCTACATTCAAAAATGTGTTTCATATTGCAAAAAAAAAAAAAAAATCAAGGGTATCCCAAAAGTATTAGCACAGTTTTTAATTTTAATAGCTAAGATTTTTGAGACACTTTGTATATACATATTTTGCTTTTGGGAGGGGGGAAGGCAGGGCAATTGGGGCTAAGTGACTTACCTAAGGTCACATGGCTAGTTAAATGTTTAGTGTCTGAGGCTGGATTTGAACTCAGGTCCTCCTGACTCAAGGGCTGGTGCTCTATTTACTGCACCACCTTGTCTCCCCTTATTTCATGTACTTTTAAAATAAAACAATGATTTTTTTTTCTGATACACAAAGTTACAGTAGCCAATAAAATTATCAATTTATTTTTATTAAAATGTTCTAGGCTGTATAATGCCAAAACGCAAATGACATGTACAGCATAAATGATCAAATTACCAAATTCCTCCCTACTCCCACCTGGTTTAGGAAAAAAAAAATTGGGGGATTTGTGATAACTCTAACTCAGTCAGCCAGGGAAAAGTGAGACCTTGTCTCCTTAACATCAATTTCACTACTATTTTCATAAAGGTTTCTTATCAGTGACCCTTCCTGATTAAATTCTAAAAGTCCACTAATAGTGCTAATCACAAGAGATGCTTATACAGTGCTAGCTTTTGACTCAGAGGATCTGAGTTATAGTTCTACCTCTGCCAAGGCATGTCACTCAGTCTGTTTCCTCATGAGTAAAACAAGGGTTCTGGGCAGAGAAGTACTGGTGCAGAGGACAGAGAATTGGACTTGGATCCAGGAAGACCTGGGCTCAAGGTCCAAGTCAGCTTCTTACTCTATGTGTGATGACCTCAAAAATGCTCCATTTGGTTTTGACCCCACTAACATGCTTCCTTCAGGATAAACTCAACACCAGCATTCTCATCATGGAGATGACTTCAGCTTTGGTACTCAGCACCTCCTCAGTACCCTCTGTTGCCTGTCCCCATTAAGTCAGACTCTCCCCCCACTGGAGGACTGGAAGGCAGAATAAAAAGCTCTTCCCAAAGTATCCCTTATAGAAGGCTCAGAATTTCCAGTCAACTCTTCATTTCCCACCAGTGGCTCTGCATGGTTTTGACTCCCTGAACATCATGGCACACCCCTCCCGTACCTGGACACCCCTTTAAGTATTATATTGTATTCCTCCAGCAGATAGTCAGTTCCCTGAGGGCAGGGATGGTCTTTTTCTCCTTATCTTTATCCTCAGTGACAAGTACAGTGCCTGCCACTTAGCAGGCAATAAATACATTTATTGACTGCTGACCCCTGGACTAGATGACTTCCAATGTCCCTTACAGCTTGAAATATGATCACATTATGGCATCTGATTGTCATAACTATCAAATGCCAGATGAGGGTCATATAACTAGCTAAGTTTTGGAGGTAGGATTTGAACTCAGGCTTCTCCTGATTTCAAGTCCCATAGTGTTTACACACTAACAAAACAAGGAACATTTGGCTACCATTAAATTCACCCATTAATATTATGTATAGCTGATCATATTTTGGAAAGTGTGTATACACACACACACACACACAAGCACGCACACACACAATCTCTAATGATTTCTGATCTAGGAGCCCCAAAGTCTAATTTGTCTCCATGGAAGCAAAGTATCAAATGGCCCATGGAGAATACGTATAAAGAGTCCTTCATGTTTTATGTGACAGAACCATTCCAAATTCGGTGCCTCTCTGTCTTTCAATAGAATGTACTGACATACTAGAAGATTTTCCCCAGTCTCTCCCAAAGACCTTGAGTTTTTCTTCTAAGACTTCCTAAATCCCTTTGGTTCCTTTCCCAAATTAGCCTCTGCTTAAGTCTTTACTCTTTGTCTCTAAATTATTAATTATTTAAATTATTAAAGAATGGAAATGCACAATTACATTAATATTGTCTTCTACTATGGCAATTTTTTTTTTTTTTACAAATCCATGAGAACAGCAACAGTGATGATGTCAGACATAACTAGAAAATGCTGCCAGGAAGACTGACCTCTGCTAAATAATTTAGAGTGCCAAGTGCGTGTGTGTGTGTGTACATGTGTATTTACATGTGTTTATATATTTGATGTTATGCATATAGACACATATCCATGTGTGTGAATATTCACATATGTGTGCGGATACAATTTATTTTGATGTATATATGTACATCATACACACATCATATATATGATGTATATATGTATTCATACATGTATGTGTATGCGCATACATTTGTGTATATATATATGCATCAAAATACAGGATTCAATCTTGCTGTACTTGAGATGCTACACTGATGGATTTAAAATACTTGTAGTTTTTCAATAATCTCCAAAGACCAGAAAACAACTTTTTTTTTGTTTCTCAGTTTTTGCTGAGGCATCCTTAAGGTCCAGTATATTGTTCTCATTAGGAATCACAGCTAATGTAAAAATACCTTTGGAAATGACTAAAGATGGATAGAAGGGGTGAAAGCACCCAGTAACTGCAGTTACCTGCAGCTCCATCAGAGCTGAGAGCCTGCTTGGTCTACTAGGAAGAACAACAGATTTCGAATCAGAGGCTTTGGATTTGAATCCTGCTTCTGTGGAACTACCTATCTGACTCTGTGGCAATCACTTTCATTCTCTGTGCTTTGAATCCTTCTGTGAAATGAAGAGCCTCTGAAGTCTTTTCAACTGCCCAAATAGGATCCTAGGATCATCAATTTCTATCTGGGAGGGGTTTCAGAAGCCACCAAGTCCAATTCCTTCATTTTACAAATAAGGAAACTAAGGTACATAGAGGTTCAGTGACGCACCCAGGGTTACACATGTAATACCTGAGATAGAATTCAAAGTCAGTTTTTCCTGATTCTGCATCCAGTGCTATAGCCAGACCATGCTTCCTCTCACAAATCATGGTCCTCTGATGAGTTTTGGCTTTTACAGATTGATGAGCATTAATTGATTGTGTGTCAGAGACATTTTGATTTTTATCCATAAAATAAATCTTTAAAAGTCCACTATATGTTTCTCTGTCTTCTTAAAGAGAACACACTGATGATGATTTAACCTTTGCTTAATGACAGAAAGATGATTCTGGACATCAGTTGGCCTATCTGGATCCAGTCAACTAGCATTAAGTACCGACTATGTTCCAGACACTTTGTTAAGCACAGGGGATACAAAGAAAGACAAAAATAAACAGCAAGAAGAAAACCCCACAGTAACAACAATAAAACAGTCCCTGCTCTCAAGGAGCTCACAGTCTAATGGATGAGTCAGCATGCAAACAACTATGTGTATCTGGGCACACCAGATACACAGAGGACGTAGTGAAGAGAAGTCGTGGAAGGAAGGGTCAGCATGCAAACAACTATGTGTATCTGGGCACACCAGATACACAGAGGACGTAGTGAAGAGAAGTCGTGGAAGGAAGGCACTGACGTTAAGCAGGACTACAGAAGGCTTCTTTCAGGCTTTCTTATCCATGAAGTGAGGGTCTAGACTAGTTCTAGAAGGTCCCTTCCATTTATAAAAAGGCTGTGACGCTGCAGTGACTTCAATTGAGATGGAGTACAATAAAATGGAAGACTCCATTATCTTGTCACTAAATAACTGCGTTTAGTGGATTCCAAGCCCATAGACAGAATTGTAATGGACCTTTAACACACTGTCCAAAGTCACACTTGTAATAAGTGGCAGAGAAGAGATTCAAACCCAAATCTTCAGACCGCAAAGTCACTGCACTACATTTCTGGAAGTCTTTCCCAGTCTATCACTCCACCCAACAGCTGAATAATATTGCCATTTGGACACCCTATGTAACTACTGAAGGACCAGTGGCTCTTTGTTTGCTTCTGTCTCCTAAACCACCACCCTATTCCCCACAAAGGGTTACAGACCTTTTTTTGCCTATTTTGAACTGGAACTGTTCTCCCTTCAAAGTTAGAAACAAAATCTTGACCACCAGCTCCAATCGTCCTTTCTTAGTCCATATCCCTTTTGATCTCCCTGATGCATTTGACATTTTTGACCACCCTCATATTAAGGATACCTCTTTCTCTCTTGCTTTTCCTAAAACCATTCTTTCTTTATTCTCTTCCCTGTGTAATTGCTCCTTCTCGGTCATATCAAGCCTGCTAACTGGCAACGTTCTCCAAAGGTCAGTGCTGGATCCCTCTGTCCCAATATACGTTGATGTACAACTTTTCATTCTCCTAAACTGATAACCTCAATGTTTTCCTCCACTCCTTGCTCTATCTCAATTCACATCTCCAAGCAGTAGCTCCATCTCACCATTTTTAACCCAACGTCTCTTGAGTCCAACTACTCCCACAGCTGTTTGCAAAGACCTCCAATTGTTCTTCTTGCCTCAACTGTCTCACCATTCCAGTCCATCCTCCACAGAGCTGCTAAAGCAATTGTCCTTAAATGCAGATATGCCCCTTACTCTACTACCCGACCAAATCCAGTGGTTTCAAATTGTTTCTAGGATCAAATATAAATTCCTCACTTGTAGTTCTTAAAAAGTCTTTTATAAACTGGCCCCAATTTATCTTTCTAGTCTGTCCATATTTTATGAATCAACCCAACTGGTCTTTTCTCTGTTCCATATATCAAGAAACGTTTGCACTGGCTATTGACCATGCTAGGACCACATGACCTTCTCCCCTCTGTCTCACGGAGTCTCTCACTTCCTCCAAGTACTTCTTTTTTCAGAATCTTGACTGATTTTATTGTCTCCTCCCAAGTCCCTAGTACTCCTCCTCCCAAACTACCTTTCATTTAACTACTTGGCATTGTTCTGTAAGAACATCCTGACCCAGGCTACTTCACCCCACACCCATTAAAAGCTCCCTGAAGGCAGCAGTTGTCTAATTCATGGTATTTGTTATTTCCTGGACCCAGCACAGTGTCTGGTCCTAGTAGGGGCTTAATAATGTTTATGGATTGAGGAAGCTAGCAAAGGCTATATCGAGGTTCAGACTTTTACTACAAGGTTCTCCACACTATCCACTGAGCACTCCAGCATACACATAAAGACAAACATTCTACACTTTTCATGAACTATACAATATGAGGTGGCTATCCTCATGCTCCAAAACCTTACTCATACTGCAGAATTGCCTTCTCTTCATTCCTGGATGTCTTCTCTGATGTCAATAGTTGTATCACTGCTGCTCTCTTCTATACCTAGCCCCTTTGCCCATACTTCTTGGTTCTCATGAGTTCTCCTATGAATATTGCCAGGCAGGTTTCTTTCAGAACTAGCATTTTGGCAAGGGGGCCAATTCTTGGCTGTTTGCTGTTCAGGGATCAAGGACTACATCTTTACCCTCAAAGAGACTTTGGGGGGGGCGGGGCTGGTATTCCCCAGACATATCTTTAATGTACCTGGCTATTTTCATGGTGTCTCTTTGTTTGAACTATTTTTTCAGGGATTTTTTTGGCCTTTCTTTGTGTCCTTTGCACCTAACACAGTGCTTGGCCCTTAGCCAAGTGATTAATAAAGGTCTGTAGCCTGACTTGAAAGCTCGCAAAGACCTAAGTGTATACAATCATCTGCACTCTGTGCAAATAGGGTAAGTTTACTAGTGGGAGGCACAGTGCTGGGTGCTGAGAACATCAAAACAAAATAAAAGCAGATCCTGACAACAAGGGGTTTACGTTGTCCTTAGCAGAAATCGTTGATTTGAAGCTTCTTTATTTTACTTCAAACTTTTGCAAAATACTCCTAGTCCCTCATGCCATGTGAACTTCTCTTGAATTTTTGTTCATACTTATGAATGTCTTCATTCTGATCCGTCTCCAGGTTCCATCTTCTTTAGTACAGACTTTATGTTTGGGCTGGATTAAGCTTTCTTATGGCTGACCCCATATCAACATGTCACCCCTATTCTACTCAAAACCTGTCAATGACTTCCTACTGTCTAGAAAATACATCCTAGACCAAATTCTTTAGCTTAGTATTCAAGGCACTCAACACTTTTCTAACCCAAGTGATTACCAGCTTTGAAGCAATGCATTCTTTTCTGTGGACTCTATGCTCCACCCAAACTGTAGGCTCTCATTTCATACTCAAGTCATTTCCTAACTCTGGAATGCACCCAGTTCAACTGCCCTTTTGGAGTCCTAGCCTTCCTTCAAAGAACCAGACAAAACATCCCCTCCTCCATGTGGCTATTTTTTGCTGTCCTGCTCAGTAACTATCCTCCTATTTGTGCACATTCCATATGAAAATGCTTAGAGGCCTTACTTAAAGTGAAATTCCCATAACAATGTGGTATCACATTGGTCCAGCTACTACATTCAAATTTAGGCTCTTATTTTCAAAAGATCATTGCTTAATCAGGAGAGCATTCAAAAGGTAACCAGGATGTGAAGGCATTTGACCAAAGCAGGGTGCTAAAGTTGGCAAATACAAAGACAAGAGGAAAATAGTTTCTCCCTTCAAGGTGCGTACCTTTTCAGGGGAAGGAACATGTAGTACTCATTGCTCTAGTCATGACCATTCTATTCATAGCATATTGTGAAAATAATTCCACATCTAGACTCTATGAATGGTTTAGTGGTAGCTAGCAAAACCTGCAAATCTCATTCTGAAACATCCCAAAGAAGAGTCCAAATCTATCAGTTATTCCTTCCCACCTTTCAATTTCTGATGTTTTAGATCAACCTTTCCTAAGAGTTAAATAACAACTAAAATCTTACGCATTATACCTCAACTTGCTGTGTTTTTAAAAGTTAATGTTTTACAAGAATTTAAAAAAAGAATTAAAACCTTAACTTTCTGATTGTTAACAACAGGTCACTTGGCTTAAACCACCATTTCCTCCACTATATACACAAATGGATGAAACCAGATGACCTCGATCTTAGTACTTTGTAAACAATAAAGCACAATTTTAAAAGCGTGGCTTCTCTTTCCAGTGATGGCAGCTGCCCTTCAAAAGCTGTAAAGGTGGTACATGGATTGCTAGGATCAGGAGACACTGCTACGGTAGGACTCGGTTCCAGGCAAAGTCCATGCTGCCAAAATGTACTATGTTCCTAGATATCTATTTGATGGTTTCCCAATGGAAGCAGACTGAGTTTGCTTCAAGAAAGAGCAGTGGACAGAAGAAGGCCCTTCATATGTTCTGGTATGGATGGAATCAGGGGAAAATGTCATCTACCAGTATACAGATGTATGGACAATTCATGAGTTCATGGAAAGAGGTAAGCTTCTGAGGCCACAGGAGGAAAATGAATAATTTTTGGTCTCATGGTTTTTCTCCTTCCACCTCCACGGACAGCTAAGGACAGTGAATTTTCACCTTCATAGGAGCATACATCAAGGCTTTCAAGCTGGAAGGGGCCTTAGACATCACTTAATTCAACCTCCACATTTTACAAGTGTGGAAAAAACGGTCCAGTTCTCACAGCTAGGAAAAGGCTGAGCTTGGACTTGAACCGAAGACTTCTAACTTGAAAAGCTATCATTATGCAGGAAGGGGAAGAGGAAAACAAATGTATCTAAGTGCTATATCAGGAGAGACACTGTCAAGAGGAACACTGAGGCAGAAGTGAAACAGCCACTGCTCTCCTTTACTTCAATTCTTCTTCGGTCTCCAGGAACACAACCGGTCTATCTATAAGGATTTATTCAGCACTTACTACACGGCTAAACTGAGTGCTACATGTGGAAGATACAATGAAAAGCAGAAACAGACTCTGCTCTCGAGGAACTGAATCATAAATTCCGAGGTGGGCACAACATATGTGCAGGGTGGAGGGAAGGAAATCTCAGAGAAAAAGGTACTAGCAGCTCAAGTCCTAAGAAGGGCCTCTTACAGAAGGAGGCATATGAATGGTGGAGGTGAAGGAACAGAAGGCTCCAAGAACGGACAGCCTAGTGCAAATGGGTGTGCTGGAAGCTAGCTGGAAGCTGGCTAGGTGAGCAAGATCAGAAATTGCATGGAGGGGAGGAAAGTGTTGGAAGACTGAAAGAGAGGGAAGCGGTCAGGTTATAAAGAGCTTTCAACGGCAAACAGCAGAGTTAGAGGTCCTAAGCTTCTCAAAAGGTAACTCAGGGACAAGGATGTATATGAAAAGCATGTTAACAGGCATCACCTAAGTGAATAAAGATGGTTTCTCCGCAAAACTGTAACAAACATGCATGTCTCCCAGTTTCTCAAGCAGTGAATCCTTGACTCTCATCCACTGTAACTCTCATCATCTCAATTTTCTGCTGCTTTTTAAATCATGTTTAATTAGAGGATTTCACATTCCCTCATGATATCATATTCATGTGTAGACCCTGCAATTGGAGTGATTGTGAATTAGGCTAAGAAGTGGCAGATTTGTGCTTTCTAAAAGATTGAAATTATTGTTAATATCTGCAGGTATTATTGTACTGCAAGACGCAGAGATGACGTGAACTTTTCATCTGGAATAAGGCGTGTTAACTATTTGTGGAATTCTTTTTCTTATCTGGTCTCACTTTCAGGCATTCATGAAAATTCACCCAAGACTGAATGACTTAAAAAGTGTCACTCTAAAGCAAAAGTGCACATTTTTTTAAAATTAACTTTCAACCAAGTATTTCTATGGAACACCCATATTCTGGACTTGAAGAGAATACATGGGCCAAGTTTTCTGGTCTCTTTTCCATGACTATAGAGACAAAAAGGCAAACTGGATATGGATCAGAAAAATAAAGCATAGGACAGGGAACAGCATTCATCGACAAGGGTAGGGCTAATTTCAATTTTCTTGTCACTCCAAACTGAGTAAATACGAGTAACAATGATTGTCATTATTATTATACTTCCTAGATTTAAGTGAAACTTGGCTTTCTCCTGAAGATACATATCTTCTCCACCAATGACGGACGTGTCTTTTCTTATACTCTCTCCAGAATCACCTACGTTTTCCAGTTAGGAAGAATCTCAGACACTATATCAGAGACTATCTAACCCAATCCATATTTGAAAAAGAATCCCTTCAACAGGACCACCTAAGCAGTCATCAAACATGGTATGAAGACCTCTGAAAAGGGGAACCTCATTACCTCCCAATGCACTTTTTGATAGTCAATTTTTAGGAAGTTTTCCTTTACATCAAGACTACACTTTTCTCTTTGTAATTCCACCCACTGCTCTGAACTTTTGGGCAAAACTGAACAAGTTAGGAAGGTCTTTAAAAGTCAAACAGAAGAGGCAACAGGTAGCTACTGAACTTGACTGAATAAGGGGGTAATGTACTCAGTTCTGTACTTTGATAACTGAATGGATGGAGTGGGGAGACTTGTGGCAGGGAAGACAACCAAAAGGCTGCTACACTAGAGGAGTGAAGAGGGCACATGTAAGAGCTGTTGCAAAAGCAGTATTGATAAGCACTGGCAATAGACAGGCTAGGGAAACGATGAAGGAGGCAAATCTGAAACCTAGGTTCCAAGCCTAAGAGACTGAGAGGAAGATGGGGTTCTCAAAAGTAATAAGAAAGTTAGTTAAAAGGAAAAGCTTGAGGTAAAAGATAATAAATTCCATTTGGGGCATGCTGAGCTCACTACAGTAGATGACTATAAGGTGCCAGTTCAAGATGTCTAATAAGCAGTTGGAGATGTGAGGGGAAGGTTAAGGCTGGATAAATAAATCTGAAAATCATTAGCATAGAGATGATCACTGAATCCACAGAAGTTGACATCGCCAAAGGAAACAGAGTGGAAGGATAAGAGAGGAGGGACCAGGACAAAGTCCTGGGGTACACCTTGAATGAAGAACTCCTAAAGGAGAGAGAAGGAATGGTCAGAGAAGCAGCAGAAGAACCAGGAGAGAGCAGAGTCACATAAACCTAGGAGAGGATCTACCAAGTAGATGAAACCAACAGATAAAAGATTGCAAAGAGAAATATCTGTTAGATTTGGCAGCGTAACAAGATCTTCTATAGCACAAATCCCTCAAAACTGCCAAATCCTTGTATATTAACATGAAATCTTGTAGGACTGCTCTATGGGTCAAGTCACTTAAACAACTGCAACTCACAGGGTCAGAAACATTGGCCATCCTATTGCTTGCAGGTTATTCCTCTACTGACCTCAAAACTCACAGCCAATGAGGTGAAGGACCTGGAGTCCACAGATGAGGGTCACTATTTAGCTGTGCCACACTCAGGAGATCGCTGATGAGGAGTGGCAGTGCCTTTTAGGATCACCTAGGCTAAAGATCCTATTTTACAGAGGTGGAGGGACCAAAACACATGATGTGACTGGTCCAAAGTGGGCAGTGCTGGAATGTGGACTTAGACAGCATGAATCAAAGTCTAGCATTTACTTCACTATACTCTAGCACTTCATAGAGTTGTTAGGAAAATTCTTTATAAACCTTAAAGTGCTATCTCATTGTGAACTATCGTAAGCTTTACTTTTTGAAGTTCATGCAATTTACTCACACTCCTTTTCCAACCATCTTTATTTGCTGCCATTTGCTGATTTCCTGGCTTCTAGCCCCATTTTCTCAGCATCTTTAGGATCTGACTTATGGTCCTCTTTTGTGTTGTCATCTTTGAAGAGTTCAATATTCGTGATGGCAAACTCTATGACATTTTGACTCTAGAATCTCTCAAGCCCAAAGAACTCCTTTTAACAAGTAATTTCATTCTGACTCTGGAAACCTCACTTTCTTCAAGAATCGCAACACCTTCTGGGACCTGAACATAAAATTCACTCTCTGACGACAATCTCAATGCAATTCAATGAGAATTACTATATTAAAATGGCTGCTGTCCACCTTCAGTGCCTAATGTAGTGTCCGACCCAGCCAGAAATGAAAGTCCCTGAGTTCGACAGTATCACTGACCCCTTTTATTAATTACTGCCAGCATAATTAATAAAATTACTAATTACTAAATAAAAATAAAATGACTAATTACTCCCCCCAAAGTTCCTGAATTCAATGAGCTTACATCATTTGAAGGGGAAACAACACAAATTCAGATAAATAAAAAAATTAAATATACAAAATAAACACAAAGTCATTTTCATGGGTTGAGGAGAGAAGGGAAAACACTCTCAAGCTGAACCTGAACTTTATGCCAATCCTGTCCTTTCCCTAATTAACTCTCATCTCTTCTCCCAGTCTAGAGCCCCAGTTTGGGCTCTGCTTGCTTTTAGGCCCAGTCTTGGCTCCATGGTCTGACTCTTTGATGATTTAACAGCCACCATCCTAGAGTAGATGACCTTCTGCTATTCCTGACTTGCTAAGTCTTACCCCTGGGTAAACACTACCATTGGATTTCACTGCTCTTGTCCCCTTGGCTGCTAAGCATTGCTGGAAAAAAGTCAAGAAATCAAACTGAATTCATCCACTCTAAGATTTATGAGGGATGACTTCACTAGATTCTCACTGCTATTCTACAGAGTGTGCGCACTCTCTCTCTCCCTCCCTCTTCCTCTCTCTCTCCCCTTCTCTTTCTTTCTTTCCCCCTCCCTCCTACTGTTTCAGACCTTTTACTGTCAGCTCAAGCCCTAAATTGCACATATATCTCCCCTAATTTTGTAACAGATTATGTTGGTTATGTAATAAGAGCTCCTCCACCTCCCAAATTTATTGGTTTTATTATAAATTCTCTTCTTCCTTTGATTACACGTATATAAGTTATACATATTCCTCACTAAGGCTACTTCCCCTACCTGTACCCTTAGATCTTTCTCCAGCACAATCCCACTCACTCACATCAGGCTTCTTTTCACAGGATCATAGATCTATATATATAGGCAGAAGGGATCTCAGAAGCAAATTCAAAGCCCTTATGCTTTCTGGAGAGGGGAACGAAAGGCAGTTGGGGTTAAATGACTTGCCCAAGGTCACACAGCTAGTTATGTGTCAAGTATCTGATGCCGGGTTTGAACTCAGGTCTTCCTGACTTCAGGGAAGTCAGTGTTTTATTCCCTGTGCCACCTAACTTCCTCTCTCTTCACCCAAACCCTTATTTTTCACATGAGGCAATAGAGTCCAAGCAAGTTTAAAGGATTTGTCAGAGGTTTCAAAGTTAAGTACATGGTAGAATCAGGATCTGAATGAAGGTTCTCTGATGCCAAAGCCAGTGTTTATCTTACAAGGCAACCCTGCAATTTCTCTTTCTAATGGTCCCTTTTTATCTGTCCATAAGGTCTTTCCAATCCCATACATTCTGTCCCTTGACTCTTCTAATCTATCCAGATGCCAGCCCACATGTTTTCTCACCCTATGCCAAATTCTGGAAAGAGCTGTCTATGCCAATGCCTCCACTTCACCACCTACTCAAGTGCTTGCAATCTGACTTTTACCTCCCACCACTTGATGGAAATTGCTCTCTCAGAAGTCACCTCTGACAGGCTAATCGCCAAATCCACAGTTTAAATTAAAAAAAAAATTCTAAACTTAGTATCAACAAAACATTCAAATACACAAAGAATAAAAAACTATAGAAATTTTAAACTTTTAGTATTTACAGTGTTTCTAAAAAGTACATATTGTTAACAAGATTGTAACAAAAACGTCCTATTTCTTTTTGATACCCTATTTTTATCTTCTGTGTATTTTTCTGGACTTATTTGTGATAATGATCATTTTTTAATATACTTCTGAGTTGGTGCATGTATTAGACTTCAATTTTCTTTCCTTCACTTTGCATCTTTTCATAGAAAAGTTCCCTTCACCACTACCAGTAATTCATACGTTCTTTCTTTGGAACAAAAATTGTCCACTCCATTAGCCTACTGCTTTATGTTCATCCATGCTCTCTATGTTGTACATAGGAGTTGTTTTTTTTACTCAGTTAAGGTTCTATATTCCTCAGTCTCCCTCACTTCACTTGATTATTAGCTAGTCCTTCCTTTTGTCTAATTGGGCATATTGGGGCAGCTAGGTGGCGCAGTGAGTAGAGTACTGGCCCTGGAGTCAGGAATACCTGAGTTCAAATGCGGCCTCAGACACTTAACACAAAAACTAGCTGTGTGACCTTGGGCAATTCACTTTACCCCAACTGCCCTCCAAAAAGCAAAATAAAATAAAATAAAATAAAAAATAAAAAAATAATTTGGCATATTAAAATGCCCTTCCCCCACACCAACATTTTAATAAAAAATAAAAATAAAAAGTAAATCTAACTTTTGTGATCAACTTTGGGGACTACCTGCCTTTTTCGCTATTTCACACAATGCCCTACTGGGTACTTTATGCTGGAGACACCTGGACTATTCCCACTCTGTAATACAAATCTGTTTTCCAACCTCTCTCCCATTGTTTTCCTACACCCAAAGTATCTCCTCTTTGCTTGTTGAGTGAGGTTTTATACAAACCTAAAATCAAAGGTCACTTCAGCCACGAAGCTTCCCTGATTCCTCCAACTGGTAACATCTCTGACCTTACACCTACACCCCACATGGTCCTATCCCTGAATTCATCATGTCTCTCTTTGCCTGGATGAGGGTGGAAACCCCGTACCATTTACACTTCACTTTTCTCCTAATATCTGTGACAGTATTCTGCAAACAGTAAATCTTCAATAAATGTTTAATGTACAAGACAATTCCATATCCACACCATATATAAAATAACAAAAGTCTAGAAATAAGCCATGAACCCACAGAAATGGGGAATAAAAGACTGAACATGGAGTCATAGTGTAGAGTGTAAATCCCCGGCTCTGATCAATCTTCTCAGTGATCTGGGGCAGGACATAATCTTTCAAGGTCCAAGTTACATGACGTATGAAGCTCCTCCCAGACACAGCTCTATGAACCTATGATCAGAGTTGCCGAACCAACTCATGTGATAATTGTGATGGAATAGTACTGGATTGTAGAGAATGGTGAAAACGAGGGATTCTGAGAAATAAGGGGGAGCGCTTACAGAAAGCAAACCAAGAAAAGAAAGAATGAAAAGAATATATTCAGTGAAATAAAACTAGCCAAATGAAAACAACTTTACATAGCAGCAAAGCTCAGATCAAAAACAATGGACAGCGTTGATACTAATTATTACAGTTAAAGCACACACCCTTCCTTTCTTTAAACAAACAGTAAACTTACAAGTGTAAGGCCACATCTGTTATCAGTCACAATCAAACTTTTATGTTGTTTTCTTAAACTGTTTTCGGGGACTGTACTTTTGGGGTGGATTTAAGTTGTGAGCTTGTTGCAGCCTATATGTCCCGCATGTGAACATAAATGGTCAATAAACACTCCATTCAATAATAAATTTCTTTTGAATTGAAGGTAACAAGCAACTTCAAGAAAGTTAATCAAGCTAGGAAAAATACATGTATATTTCTCAAGTGTTTTTTGACCTCAAAGGCCATCTAGTCCAGACCCTTTAGCTTAGAGTCGAGGAAGCTGAGGCCCAGACCAGTTAAGCGATGTGCTGAAGTTATTCCATTTCCAACTTAGCTTTCTCCAACCGACAGCAGCATATATTTGCTCGGTGTTTGACTTTTGGGAAGTTGGCAAAAATACCAACTGACCATCACTGGGATTTAGGGCATGAAGAAGGAAGGGTATCTTTGCATATGCTACTGAGTCAACAGGTCTGGGTGTATTGTAGAGCAGGAAAATATAACACACCAGCAACCCATTAGGTATCCCTTGATTGTGTCTATTAAGTCCTTGTGGAATATATAGTTTGAGGAGAGTAAGGTAGGAGACTGAGGAATATAGAACCTTAACTGAGTAAAAAACAACTCCTATGTACAAAATGCACGGAAGGTCAAATCTAACTGCTCCTTGCTCCCTCTGAACTATCTTTCTGAAAAGCTTTGAGCCATTTAGGGGAACTCCAGGTTCAATCAATGTCCTACAGAATCCCAATGGGAACCAAAGTCCCACATGAAGTCCTGGAGTAAACCAGTCTTACTCCTGGATAGCACCAACGTGCAGGTGTGGTACATACACGTTTTGAGTTTATTCTGACTCACTTTCCTTACCTTAAACAGCACCTGTATTCCATATGTGAACTTGGGAGCTTCAGGGGTTCACCCTGAGAGAAGAGTGTTACGCACTTAAAGGCCAAAGCACACTACAGTGTCTGTTTTCAAGTACAAACCCGTCCGTTTGGCATTATTACACTCTAAAGGGAGAAGGCAGCAAATGGCTAATTGCTGCTTTGGTAATGGATCTAAGGGTAAACTGAATAAAAGGCTATGCTTATAAGACTGGACGCTACTAGCCTTTTACAACCACTGTAACTCGGTGAGTTAAACAGGGTAAAACATACCATTTTTGTTCCCAAAGCCCAGGAGTCTCCAGAGCTACAGTACAACAGAACACGGAAACTGAGCTTTTTTTGTCTGTGACTGGCTGGTGCATTCTCCTCAGTCAATCATAAATACAGAACAGAAGAGGCTGGTGATAAAAGTCAGAAGGCCAATGTTTAGTTAGTGATAAGTGAAGGAACAAGAAAGTCAGAGGCCTTTGCCACATTTCATCAGGAACCTCTGATAGCAATCCTGACTCACTGCTGAGTTTGTAACTTATAGTTTGCATAGACAGCATTACCACAGACCTCTCCATTAAAAAAAAAAAAAGACTAAAATAATGCTTTCCAAGGAGTGGTTATGAGCAACTGTGTCAATACATACTCAGGGGCCTCTAATCCAAAAGTTATTAACACTGTTAGGCAGACATTCCTATTATGCCAATGGACGTTTGTTTGAGCATGGTGAGTCACGGTGCCTACATGGAACGCTGCCCATATGCCATAGGAACTGACGGCTCTTTAGGAAATGTAACTTTCAGTCTCGAATTTTTTGTTAATTTTAACTCTTTAGGTCTTTCTGGGCCATTTGCAGTAGTTATCTTGTAATCTGGTACTGAGTGAAGGAGAAGCGCCAGGAGTGAAAAAAGAGGCACTATGGGCTAGTGGAAACAATATTAGATTGAGAATCTGAAGACCTAAATTCAAATTCTGACTTTGGTACTGAATACTTCTGTAAACCAAGGCAAGACATTTCACCTCTCAGAGGCTGAATCCTTTATCAACAACAATCATCAACAATCAACAATCAAGACTCATTCCAGCTCTGGTTCTATGAAGTGAGGAGCAAGGAGAAGTCGTCTGGTATAAAAGGGGATAGGATCATAGATTTAGATTTCAGACTGATCTTAGAAAGCAATTAGTACCTCTCATTTTACAGATGAGGAAACCAAGGACCAGAGAATTGAAGTGACTTAATTCAATCCAAGGTCACAATAGTTAGTAGCAGATGAGAAAGAATTTGAACCTAGGTCCTCTGACTGACTTCAAAGTCAGTGTGCTCTTGGCTTGAGGCTAGTTATCAGGAAGTAACACTAGATTTCACTGGCTGTACTCTCTCGCATTTTGGTAGCTAGGAGGAACCCAGTCTCAGACACTAGTTATGTAGCCCTGGGCAAGTAACTTCACCTCTCTGGGCTTCATTTCCACATCTCCAAAACAGGGATAATAAAAGAAGCTATTTCACAAAGTGGTGAAGAACAAATGACAGAACGTTTATGACGTGAACTTTGCAGACTTTAAAGCAGTAGATACGAGAAGCCAGTTGTTACTTATTTTTTTCAAATTCATTTTGTATTGTGCATCTTTCATCAGTCAAGATGACTGAAGCAATACTAAGAACATTTGGAGTTTTATTTAAAGTAACCTGAGTTCAAATCTCACTTTGACACTGACTGTCTATGTGACTATGAGCAAACCAGTTCATCTCTGTGGATCTGGCTCCTTCTAGGCCAATAATCTTTATTCAGTTTAGCAGAATGCTGTTGAGTTGGAGGACAGGCCCTGAAATACAGAATAGCAGCAGCTACTGCTTGGGGAGTAGCAGCAGTTAAGGACACTGGACTCAAGTCAAAATATCACAGGTTCAAATCTCAGTTCTGCCACTTAACCTGGGTGACCCCGAGCAAGTCACTGAGGCTCTGGAGGTATCAGGCTTCTCATATGTGAAACTAAGGATTTATTAGGAACCTCCAAGGCCCCTTCCAGCTCTCAATCTATTATCCAAATTCCAGACTCCAAAATACACTGGTGACAACCTCACAGACCACAGGCAAGTCACAACTCAGTGCTCCAGAAAATTCTCTGAAAGTTCTAAGGGTCTTGCCATTCTGTAGTGGTAGAGGGAGTTTCCATACCAGGAATGTCTGACACCAAATCACAAGTCCAGTTCTCTGTCTGCACTAAAATTATACCTGCAGACTTAGTTCACAGAATAATAAGCAATAAAATGCTTTGTAAACTGTGCAGCAGAGCTATTTCCATTTCCAATCATGGACTGCTCTTACAAAGAATATGGCCCATAGCAAAGCTATGGATGTATACAGTAGATGCTTAATGTAAATGTTTGTTGAATAAAGAAAATGTGAATGATAAGATACCCAAATGTGGCCCACACCTCAAGTGATCTCAGTCCAAAATGACATGCAATAAAGTGCTCTGTTAACCAAAGCACTAAACGCTGGTTCCATGTTCTTGTTGATTTTTATTAAAAGGAAAAGTCCACTTTTGTTCTCATTTGGGAACCAGGTTTTCTAGAATACACACACACACACACATATATGTACATGTGTGTATATATATATATATACACATACATATGTATATATATATATATATATATATATATATATGTATATCAAGATAAGTTCTCAATATGATCAATTCCTGCAGTTCCCACCCACATCTGTTATTTGCTTGGCAGAAAAAAAAAAAGAAATAAGGCTGATTTCACAGAAAAGATGGATACAGACAGCAGATCTGTCACTCTATACCAAAGGCATCAAACACACAACCATGAGTCCACAACAATTCTGAATGTGGACCAAACAAATGTAAGTACAACAGGGAAATCCTTAACAAAACATATAAAAATGTGATAGAACACACATAAAGTTAATATTGGTTCCTAAGTCAATCTGAGGTCAGGAGGGACCCTGAGGTATGACGTAGGGGCTCCTGTTCCAAACACTTCAAAGCACTGGATTCCCTTTACTCTTTCTCCCCAGGCCTTTTAGTCCTTTGCCCTTTATCACCTCAGTGTACCTTCTTGTTTAGTTTTTCCCTATTCTTCCTACGTCAAGGGATTTCCAAAACATGTACGGGAACTTCAAATGAGATTCAAACAGTGCCATGCAAACCTCTGTCGTGGGTTTTACTCAACTACCAGATTTTATTTTAAAATTGGCTTTACTTTGGATACTCATATCAATCTTCATTCTCTAAAGTGAATGGCACATCTTCCCAATTGGAAATGTGTGTACTTTGGAAAACTCTTTGCTTCTGTGGATAACTTTCCATTTACCCTTGCTAAATTTCATCTTCTTTCTGTCTCTACAATCCTCTAATTTATTCAAATGACACTGGATTATTCCAGCATCTTGGTGTCAATTTTTTCTTCTAATTAAAGTACAGTGCCATTTATTTCTCACACTGATCTTTAACATGAGACATCTTGTTGTCATAAATGTGATTCATAGGGGAAATGTAAGTAGAATATAGGGGATCATGTGTACTAAAATACAGAACTTTAGTTCTAAAAGCAGGAAACTTCTAGACTTTTGAGTTCTTCATCGCATGATCAAAAGTATGTCTGCTGAATATCAAACTCTGAGAATATTCAACCAGAATTTTAGGAGAGGAAGAAAATGGCCTTTGGAAGGCAGCTGCCTCATCATAGGTAAAAAATTTCTTGTGTCACAAGATACTTTCAAATTCTTTCCAACTTTCACAACAGACATGAAAGATGCAAAAAAAAAAAAACCAACCAACTAAGGCATAAACAAAACAAAACAAAACAAAACAAAAACTCAGCCTGTTAGTGGTCAGAAGCTCCTTGAGCCTGTACTCTAAACAGGATTGCAATGTGAAGGTCACCAAGTATGCCTTTTATTTGTTTAGGGAAGTGCTCTGTCTTGCAGGTAGTATAAATATCATGTGTTACTGTTGCTATGGTGTCTGTTTGTCTATGAAACAAGAACACAAATAGTTACACAAAAGCGGAACAACATTTTGTTTTCTAAATCGTGGACTAGACAATTTTGCTTTCTGGTGAATTTTCTAAAGTGCCTTTAAATTCTACCCGTTTTCTCCACTCTCCAGTGGGAAATCTTGTTCACTTGATTCTCCCTTTGCAGCCCTCTGACCTCTGGGGAATGTTTTATTCTCCAATTTCAAGATACAAAGAAAGACTTGAGAAAACTGATGACAAACTGATTCTTGAAGTATTTTTTTAGGGGCTTTGGGGAGGAGCACCTTAGGTAGGACCCATGAAATCTGCTTCTGTGTTGTTCAGCTGACTGTACAACTTTCTTTTCTTTTAAGAAAAGACAGAAAAAAAATACTGCTACTTCAAAAAAGTCTACAGAAGAACTCTATAAATGAGAGGCAATTCTTAAATGTAAAGTTTGCTCATTTATAACCAACCAAGAAAGGTTGATGTGACTTAATAAGTTCTTATGCTGAAGAATTACACCTGCTGAGTGAACTATGTGCAAGTAAAAATGAAAAGGGGACAAGGAGAGAATAAAGCGGAAAGATTCTTCTGGCATTTCATGCGTTTTTTTAATGGCAGAACCCCAATCTCCAATAAAACAAAGTGCATTACATAGGCTGCTGAGAGTTAAAATCTCCTCTGTACACTACATTGACCACAGCACCCACAGGCACCACTACAATGTCTCTCTATGAATGGGACAGCTCGCCATATGGATGCAGACACTGAACAAGCTGTACAACTCTTGGCGACAAGTGCCTGGGGGACTGTCCTATATTAGCACCACCTGTGCTGTGGAAATTGTGCTCTGTACATGAAATGGCATTTAAGGACCCATCAGGATGTTATTTTTGAGTACACACAAAAGGAAAATCACAGTTAAGAGAATTCTCTGGCTAGCATATCTGTTGCTCAATTCCTGAAATAGTTTCCCAACGGAATAGTTATCTTCTTTATTCACACAGTTTGGAATGACAAGCTGGAACACATAGGAACAATTTCCCTTTGTGAGCTTACACCATTGTTTTAATGAGGAGAATATACTTTATAATATACTTATGCCTCAACTGATTACAAAAGGAGAAAAAAAGAACTTGAAGAAGACTCGACACTCAAAACACCATCATTTGCATTACCCCAATGAGTGGTAGCTTGCTTCCACATTAAAACCAAGAGAACCATGATGCCGAGCAAAAGCTAAGGGGGGGGGGGGAGGCATCTCTGCAAGTCCCAGGAGACGGGCACAAGCTAAGATTTCCATTCAGGCAGCCTCTACATTTCCCTTAACTGTCTCTGATTTACAATGGGTTCTTGATCCTATCTCTGCTCCTACAGTTAAGGAAGGACCATGAGATTTCAGGACCTTCTAGGCCTTTAATATGGTAAAGGCTGAGAGCTTCTCTATACACACAGAAAGACAGGATCTCCTGCCTAAGGTGTTTTGGCAGGGCAAAACAAAACAAATAAAAAAGGTGAGGGTCTCAAAACCCATCTGAGAAAAAAAAAAACCCTGCAATACAAGGTAAGAGGAGAGACTTCAGTCTAAATCATTATGTCATGGGGGGAATCAGGCACAAGGGGAAAATGTTCTTACAAAAGAATCTAAGAAAGTTTAAAAATAAATGCAGATACTGTTTTGAAAATGAATGTTACCATGTAGTATAAATTACGTTCTTTTTATAGAAAAGCTTTTTTTAGTCATTAAAACACAATAAATCAGAAAACATAAGAGTCTAACAACAGTATGTTACCTTTAAATGGCACTCTGGATTTTATGTGTGACACTGTGACAGGTGTTGAGCAATAATAGCTGATTTTTATCATTCAACAACCAAAGGTAAGAAAACCAGTTAATGTGTTCTCTTACCATAGTCCAATATTTTAACGCTATTCTTCTACACTCCCTGGATGTCTGGATAACAGAAGGTAACTTAGCACTATAATCCGTCCCTCTGAGAGTTTCCTCTCACCCATATATGGGCACCAGCAGTAACCGATAGCACACAATAGCAAAAAAAAATCCAATATTTTAATTCAATTAAAAACATGGTAATAGTTTATATCAGCCTTCAAGTTCGGGGTAGACACTTAGACCATGGGAGCTCTGAGAGGTCATATAGTCTAATGAAAATAATTTAAAGTTTAAAATAACATAACGCAAGTTCAGATACTAGCTTGGCAACTTACTACATGTTACAACCTTAAGTAAGTCACTTACCCAGTCTGTGCCTCAGTTTCCTCATCTGTAAAATAAAGATGCTGAACTAGGTGGTCCCTTTTTACTCTAGATCCTATGATCCCATGATTTTGTCCATTGGAAATACTTGCTACCATGTTGGATCTAGGAGGATAAACAGGTTGCTTCACACATGAAGCAAGTGAAATCAGTGTTCATGGCTTAGTGCCTAGACCTATCATGGTATGTATGCCCTGGTAACACTAGGTAGCTCTCTATTCCTATTCCTACCTTTTCCACTTGCCTCCCTTTAAATGTCCCACAGGGTCCATACAAACCTGTGGCAAATCTTTCTACCCACCATTCAACTCAATCTTCCAAGTGTTCTTTCTAAAAGGTACAACTGGACAAAGAGAGAAAAGACACAGGTTTGTTGGTTCACAGGCAGACGCAGAGATCAGGTGCGGGGCATGGATGGCAGGTGGCACTTAAAAGAGGGGTGTGGGCAAATACTAGCTCTTCAGGCGATACTACCACGAATCAATTATTTTGCAAGAAAGCAACAACTGGATAGCCTGGCTGTCAATGCTGTTAATCAATGAGAATGGTAAAAATAAAGAAACAAAAACCAACCCTCCCCTAAAACAAAACACACAAACAAAAACTTGCTTACACTAGAAAAGAACACGATGGCTTTTATTATTCACAAAGGGGAACTAAATACATTGAAGGAAGTGGGGAAGATAAAAGACCTTGCCATGAAAAACAAAAACGATTTCATTCCCCTCTTAGAATGGACGCTTGTCAGACTTCATATAAACAGATCCCTGGCAATAAAAGACTATGTATCAATATCACCAAATACTTAATGCCCGTGTATCTCTCTGTATATCTATGTATCTATAACTTTCTATATACATAAATATTATCTATTATTCTTTATCTATCTACGTACCCATCCATTCACCCATCCAGCTACATCTTCCCCTATACCGTTGATTTCATTGATATAGGGAACTCCCGTTGGAGAAACTCCCTTTGCCAATGCAGCTCTGTAGGTGTTCTCTCATTGATCAGCTCAGAGAAGCTGCCCAAAGTTGAAGTGATATGTCCAGAGTCAAACAGGCATGGTGTGTTAGAGGTAGGGTCTGAAACCAGGTCCTGGGTTCCTGGCTCTAAGATAACTTTTTCATCACCAGACTAAGCAATTTCTCTTAACCTTCCAGAATAGCCATCTAAATGTACAGTTTTATGACAAATGGTGTTGTTACATCAATGACTCAAATCTCATCCCAAACAAGACATCCCAAACAACGTACGCGGTCAAAATGGGAGGTCAAATTCTGCCAGCTATACGACTGGCAAAGTTCTCTAGTCTTATTCCTAGAACTTTAAAAATGCTTCTGGTGGGAGTAAGAAATCCAGTATCACTCAAAAGAATCCTCATATTCTTCAGGTCTAACAAGTTATAATCATTCAAAAACCTTTAAATCCATTTTGATGTATACCTAAACATGGGCATATATGCATATAAATATGTGTATGAATGTGTGTATAAAACCGCAGCATATCAATGGTGAAATACTAGAAATAATCCTAAATGATTACATGAAGGGAAACCTACATAGGACCATAGATCAAGAAGTAGAAAGGAACTCAAGGGCTATCAAGCTCAATCTTTTTTTTTTTTTTTACAAATAAGGAAACTGAGACACAGAGAGATTAAGTATTTTCCCAAGGCTGAACAGACAGTAAATGTTAAAGATGGGAAATGAACTCAGGTCCAATAACTCCAAAGTTAGTCAACTTTCTACTGTACTAGAGAGACATCCAAAATGTTCTAATGGAGACTGAATGGTCAGTGTATCTAATTGGTTTGAGCAATTCAGTGTTGTCCATTAGGAACATCTGTAACCATATGGGATTTGGGGGGATAAATGAGTCACTTCAAATACAGCTATGTGAAGCAAGTGAAATCCTCACCTATGGGAGGCTGACTCCCTGTAACGATCATGGTATGTGTGCCATGTTCACATCCTGAGGCTCTCTACCCCTGTTCCTACCTTTGCCACTAGCTACCTTGGGAATCAGAAAATTGGAATGGGTACTAAATATACATTTTGTTGTTATTGGTCCCTTGTTCTCAAAGAACATCAGAAAGATGATGCCATGACTTGAATGTGAATTAGATCTAAGTGAGGGAGGGCTGTGCAAGGTCACTAGCCTCACTTTTGTCTCTGGTGCCATCTGGCTTCAGTGGCAAGATACAGATTAGGATGACTAGAGATGACCCCCCCCCCTACATTTTAAAAAGCCCTTGATCAGATTAAATCAGGATTACCAGTCAACATAGCAGTTCAGGATCAAGGGAGACAGATATCTGAGCTAGCTGTCCACTCTCTGCCCACCTCTTTTACCCCACACCCTGCTGGAAACAAGTCTTAGATGTTAAATTCCTAATGTAAATCCTACCAAACACTGACAGGATTTTACACATCAAGATAGGATTTATTCAAGTGGTAAATATCACAACCATATTCAAAAATGACTTGGATTTTGCAAATGGCCAGCCCAGTAAACAGAAACCGCATTCTTATATAGTCAAATGTATGTCTGGAGGCAACAGAGAATGTGCATTAAATGAAAGAGCCATGAAGCCCGCTGACCAAGCAAAGGGATTGAGAGGTTATTGTCGAGGAATCCTTGAAGCCAGCAGCCAAGTGGAAAACTACAGTATAGTGGGGTGTAGCACAGAGGGCAAAGCAAAGAGTCATGTTGTTCCTGGGCAGAAGCGAGGTTAGATCTCATCTAGGAAAGTGCTTCCTTTGGCTCACCCATTCCTGAGAAGGCAATAGTACCCTGGGAAAGAAAGTGCCACACAAGGCAATCACTGGTATTGCCTTAAAAGACATTTTTTTCCATCAAAAGCTTAAAGAAAGTGGGACTATTTTCTACTGAAGAAATAAAATTAAGGTAACTAAAAAATGCTCACAATTACAAAATGGCTGCAACTACTAGTCATAAAGAGTTGCACAGTAATCACCTAAAATAAAGACCATTTAATGTTTTAAACAAAGAAATAGGTTACTAAGCAAGACGAGTTTGATCAAAGGAGACAGTCTTATTTTTATAAGTACCTTTTCTTTTCTCCCATTCAATTATTTCACTGTGTGTGTGTGTGCACGTGCGTGTGTACGCACATGCACTATAAGCTGATTTTAAAATTTAAATTATTTAGATACTGTGAATTATTTCCATTTTGAAGGGCCTAATGAATAGGTACAAAAGAAATTATCTAAGTTTTATTTTTAATTTCAATGGAATAAACTTTTGTACTTTCCATATAAAGATGAGTTGTGTGCCTGGTTTGATTTATCACGAGCTAGTTTCCAACTGAAATTTTAAATGCTGTTCTTTAAACTTATAGGCAATGGTTTTGTGTGTGTGTGTGTGTGTGTGTGTGTGTGTGTGTGTGTGTAAAATACTATGTTATACTTGAAATTTTCAGGAAGAGTTTGCTATTTGCAATTATGTACCAACTTTTATACAAGAAAATCAAAAGGACCAGGTTGAACTTAGCATTTTAATGACATTCCCTTTGTAGTGTGTTGACTTTATGTGAATTTTGGAATTTGGAATTTCTAAAATCTGATAACCAGGCAAATTTTAAAGATGATGTTTTATGTCCAAAAGTATCATGGTAAACATGCCAATCACTGTGAGTCATCTATATTGCAGAATAAAACACTGGCAAGAAAAAGAGGATATAGTGGCAATGGCTCCTTTTGATTCTGTTTCCTGAATGTGAAAACTCTTTTTCAGATACTGACAACTGAAATACATTTATTGCTCTGAATGGATTTATGCCTAATCAGCACAATAAACATTACTGAATTGTCTGAGTAAAATCAGAGCATGAAACAGAGTGTTAGTGCTGAATTCTAATGATGCTGAATGCCTGTGATTACATGAGGAGAAGATCTTAACAAGCCTTGATTTGAGCTTTGGCATCTGTCTCACAAATCATATGAAATGTTCCTCCTTTCAAAGTGCTGAATATTGATCAATGTCTCTGCAAGGCACAACAGGGAAGTTGGTCTCTATTGGCAATCTTTACCAAAGTGTGTGTTTTTTTTTCTTCTCTACACTCAAGGGTTTACCCTGAATGATTTAATTATAATTTTCCTTGTGTGAGACAAATTAAAGAGGAGAGTAGGAGTGTCACGCCAAAGTAGATTATTTATCTCCTTAACAGATTGCTATGCACCAAACCCCAGAGCTGCTGCGGCTGCTGCTGCTGCTGCCGCTGCCGCTGCCTCTGCTACCACCACTGCTTACAAAAAGCTCAGGAAAGCACAGGACAAAAAAAAAAGTCTCAGGAAAGGGAATTTGCAAAGTTAAACGCAAATGGTGGGCACCTGTGGATTATCAGGTACTGCTTCTTAAATGAGACGTGTGTCCCACTCCATCGACCACCCCCCCGCTCCCAACACTGCCTTGTCCTTCTTCTAGTGACTAGGCTATTGTGTTAGGAAAATGAAGAGAAAGAGTCCACACAAGCTGCTCTCAAGAAGTACGTTAAGTCAAAATCCAAAGAGATTGCAAATGATGAAATGGCTTCTACATGAGAGATGCAAACAAATTAGGGAGCAGGGAAGGGATCTTCAAAGGCAGGGCCAGAGACAACTTGAAGAAAGCAAAGTAACTGATGAGAAAACACAATGCATTACTGCTCCTAGGTCCTGAATGGAAAGGAGAGCACTACATCACCATGGGCATCAGTCTGAAAACCTGCTGAGTGACAAAACTTTGTGGCTTGGTCTGGATGCTGCCACGTACACAGGTGTTGGAAAACTAGTCAATAATCAACAGTATCCTCCCCCCCCGCCCCAATGTCATTCTCATCTTCATTTACTAGATGGTAAAGATGAGATTCAGAGACATTAAATAACTTGCCCAAAGTCACTCCTTGAAGGTCAGAAGTAGGATTTGAACTCAAGTTTTCTTGCTGTCTGGTCTAAAATTCACTATTTGCTCTGTTCTGCTTCACTCTGTTAACTCAGAGAGTCTCAGGAATGGGGTGAAAATAAAAAGGACAGATGGAAATAGACTGACTGGTGACCTGGCATATTGTTATGTTAAGCCCACGAATCTTGCCCAGCATTTTATTTTTTAAAAAAAATACTTCCTCTCTCTCCTTAGTGTTTCCCTTTCTTTTCCTTACCAAATTTCTTTCACTGTAAAACTATACTGCCAAAATGAATGCTTTTCAATAAAATATTCCTCCCTTCAGCCTATAACGTTTCTTCAGAATACTAACATATTCAACTAAATTTCTGAGGATCCAAACTGAGGGTCCAGAATCACACCAACTGTTAGCTCTTGGAATTACTCGACCTCTGCCTTGGATCCATTTACTCTTAAATGCACCTTGAGACATAAAAAGGGGCTATTCTTTTCCCATTCTCTTCACTGCTAATCTACCACTCTCCTATACCAACTACAGATATATATCCTTTTAGCGTGAAACTAAATGCAATGCATCTAAACAAGAAGAGGCTTGTGTGTCATATGAAATGTAGGCAGGCACCACAAGGGCCAACGGGCCTGCAACAAAAACCTTAAGTGCATCAGTGGGCATTCTTTGCCTTACAGTCTCCTGCTCTACTTATGGAGAAAGATGTAATTCAATCACTCCGTACTAAGTGGATGGTATAAGTCTTAGGACATCAAAGAAAAGAAAGGCAAGGCTAAATCTAGAAACTTTTATTTTATGCTATCTGAAGTTGTCCTTTCCGAAAATATTACAAAAGGCAATATAAACAGATACAGGAAGGAAGAGCCAAGCTTGACTTCTGGGCGTGAAAAGTAAGTCTACCTTCCCTTGACATCAACAGATGCTTGAATTCACCCAATGGTTCCCATTTGACATTTGCTTTATCCTATTCTATGCACCAAACCACGCTCAAGCTAACAAGCTTAGAGACTATTTACATCACATGCTGCTTCTCCTATTACTGTACCAATTTTAAAATCGCCTAATAAAAGTGTGTCAATTTTCTAAAGAAAACCTTTCTATCACATATCACAAACTTGTTATGAAGGGTACTGATTTATATAATATGACTTACATAATGCAATAGAGAAAATATTTTTTGTCATTAGATTCTACTCTTAAGAATGGTTTGAATAAAATGATCTCCCCATTCCCAAGAAAAAAAAAGAAACCTGTAAACTTCGATAAATTTTGTTACTTGAAAAAACAATGAAATTTTAAAAGGAATAATGACTAATTTTTAAAAGATCACTACCATGCTTATATAAGGAGCAACAACAATAAAAAGAAAACACTGTCCAACTTTACAAACATTTAAATTCAAGAAGCATTTACTAGGTTCCTACTATGTACCAGTCACTAAGCGAGATGCTAGGGATACAAAAAAAAAAAATGGGGGAAAAAGTCCATGTCCTCAAGGAGTTTACATTCTATTCAGAAATCATACTGAAAAACTTTTAGGACACAAATACGAAACTGGTAGAAAACATATGCAAGTATAAAGACCTGAGGAGAAAATCATTTCTATGTATAAAGTACATAGTACTGAGTACATAAAGACAGTTTTGTCAACTGATTACAGGTATATTATGGATTTGAACAGCATGGTTTAAAGAAAGTAACATGCAGCAGGTGCTTAATAAATGCCTGTTGTGTGAGTGTTACTGGATATAAAAAGGCACACCTTTCATTTGAAGGACTTTGTCAAATTTAATTTTTAAAAATTTGGGGTGGTAATTAGGTGTCTTGAATTTCAAACAATCTTGGAAAGTTCACCTGATTTGGTCAATTTTTCCTCCCAATTTTGTGTTCCCCTACTTAATTATGAACAGGGATTTTAAGAGATTGTATGTAATGTCTTGCTCCCTTTCTCTTCCTCCCCTTTGTCTAGTACAGTACACCTTATGTAGGGTAGGGCCTTAAACCAAAGTCTGGTTTATAAACTGTATAAAATTTTCAACAACAACAAAAAATGGTAGCTATGAAATATGTCAATCTAATTTAAAATAGTTAATGATATTTAATGGCATTTCAAATTATATGTTTATATACAATGCACAGAAACCAAAATTCATAAAATTGTTGTGGATTTTTCTTTTTTAGCTCCTTTGAAACTTCGGAGCAGCATCTTCACTGCATCAACTTGATACCTCAGGTTGATATCATATCGTGAGAGATGACAACACAAGGTCCTAATCTCCAGAAGGACCATGCATGACATCTACAGCCCTGGCTGAAGGCATCCACATATTCCCTTCTTAAGAAAGCAGAGGAAAGAACCATAAAGTGTCCTGCTGTAACCACTGGTAGGAAGACTTGGCTCTGAACAAGACCAAGGTAATGAGGAAATAAGCATCTTGTGGCCCCTTGCCATAAGCTCTGGGATATGTCTACATTAGCACTAATTCCATGTTGAAAAAGTGAAAATAATTGGATACTTCACACTACAGCCTATATTGAATAAATTCTTAAGTCATCACATGGACATCTGAGTCACATGAATCCAATTAGAGATCTGTGAAATATAAAGAGGTATCTCCAACTCTCCACCACCCCCCCACCCCCCGCCTTTGAAGGGCTCCTCACTGCATATATGAGCCAACTCCAGGCAAACCTTGGCACCTACCTTTCTCTTTTTGGAGTATGGACCGGTGCTAGCTGTCCGTTTGTGGAGGCGTGGGGGTTCATTATTAAGGAGGTCTTGGAAGGTGCAGAGGACGGGGTAACACATGTGGAAGACAGATCCAAGCTGCTATGGTTGTTGCTTGGGGTTTCTTCTGCTGGATGCGAGCTTGTCACTTCTTTCCAGAGCTGCTGCAGTTCGGCTGGAATCATGCCTGAAACAAACAAATTGGATAATTAAATCAATTAACAGCTAATTCCGTCCTCTTCAAACAGTAATTAAATCAAAGAGTCAGTAAACAAAGCCCAGTGTTAGGGGGTTTTTTTTGAGTGTGTGTGTGTGTGTGTGTGTGTGTGTGTGTGTGTGTTAAAGGCTTCATACTCCCTTGTTAAAACTACTCAGCCTCTAACATGGGATTCTTGTTGAACTGTAGCTATTAAGGCAGTTTTTAAATGGGGTCCTTACAGCATGTTGGGAGAGAGAAGGGGCTGCAGAAGGCTGGGACAGCCCCCACTCACTGACCAGATGAGCAAACTGAAGCCCAGCCAAATGGAGGACTTGTGTGAATGAGATCACTCATCAGAGCAGAATTGGGATCAGAAATCCACTACTTGGACCCTAGTGCTTTCCAATCAGTGTGGCTAAAATTTTCTTCTGATGTTTGTCATGGATGTCTTCTAAGGTTTCTTTCTAGTTTTAAATCTATGACCCTATGAGACTTCAATTTTTTTTTTCACGGATTTTGCTAAAGTGAATAATTGGTATCTTATTTTAAGACACAAGGAAGGACTTGAAATAAAATTATTCAACTATGGTATTATGACAACACGAACCACAACATGACTAATTTTTTGTGCTTGAGCCTTAAATGATGACAAATAGCTTTGTTATTAAATATAGTTTTTATTAATCACTTTTAGACATAAATTATGAATTCATATTGTCTTCCTGAAATGCTTTTCAAATTTTAACAGTCAAATTGATTATACTATGATTATTTCATTAACACACCTATCTTCCTCATTAATTTTAGTTTCTAGGACTGCTCACTTAATTGATGGATGTGTCTACTGAAAAACTGTATAACTTTTATACAAGTAACACTATTATTAGTGTCATTTCTTAGATCAATGCTAATGAGCCATTCAAGAGTAAAATGAAAACATTAAATAAGCTCTGGGTAATGAAAAAAAATGTTGTTTTCTACAGGGGTCAAAGTGGGCAGCGGTTTTAAGACACATATGTCATGTGTAAACTTGAATTTCCCAGCGAGAAGTAGAGACATTATCCATATGTCATGCTCACCATTTTGGGTGACCTAACCTTTAATCAGATGAACCAAATTCCCAAATCCCACATAAATAAGACACACTTCGTGTTAGGAAGCATACAAGAGAAAACTATTTACAGGGGCAACGGCAGAATGACGACATCCCTTCAAAGGATAGCTAAAAATGGTACTCCTGCATGTTTCCAGGCAGGCCTGTGGTAGAAGCCCATTTCCAGGTGTCTTGGATCACAGTTCATTGTTTCAATCAATCGTAACACAGCCATCCTAGGAAATCTGCCATTTTCTGAATCTATAAAAGCAGTTGAAACTGGCATGTATCTTAACCAACCTAAGGTATTGAATTAAAGGAGAAGGCTGTATGCATTATATTCATTTGAAACACATAATAAAAAATGCCAAGGTCTAAATTTAATTTATTTTTGTCATTTAGAATACAATAGATAGATAATCATCTCAACGTGATCAGCCAAACATCTTTACTTTGCTAAACTGTTAAAGATTTTAATTATGCTAGCTTTGGAGAGCACGGGTCTAATGAGGCGATAGACTCCAGAGAATCTAAGTGGTTAAGAACTGTGAAATGAGTCTGATAGGATTTTTTTATATTCACCGTGGATCGTTTGCATATCAAAGAGGAGTAAATTATTGCACAGCAGACCAATAACCTTCCCCGCCTTTCTGAGAGTGGCATTAACAAAAACAGTTGGTATCTGGTAACCATTCTCCACAAAAATTCGAAAATGCTTAAGTGTTTGCAATTAATATATATTAAAAAGGAAGCTTCAATTTATACATTAAGTGATCAGATATTCCTAGAACATATCTACCCTTTGAAAGCTAAGTCATCTTTCTTTCATAAAAATCAAATGCCAATTATATTTTGATGGATTTTGTCCCAAATGAGCATTTAGTTATTAGACATATTCAATTATTACTTGTCCCCTGAAATTAAACCTCCGAGGCAAATTCAACAAAGAGAAAGGTCACTCCCCAATCCTATGTCCTGTTTTGCTGCATCTGGGTTATTATTTTCAGCCACCTTGCAAAGTGACAGTGCGGCATGGAGGGATGTATTTTTAGCGAACATGCTTGACAGCACTGTCTGCACACTCACAATTACCTGTGAATACTGCTGACCCTTACTCCACTGTTTACTCAATTGAAACAATAGTGAATAGACTCCTCTGTGGATGATACGGTATTCATATATAACTACACATGTCAACACCTCTTTTATTGTTTAGGAATAAACAAACAGAACAAGATGAAGTCGCCCAGTTTTCAAATGATAAACTCTATGATTTGGGGTCATTTTATTTCATGGGGGGAAAATCCTATTCACTGTTAATCTGTATCTTTTTCCTTCTGAGCAGAGCCAAGGCTTGTAAAAGTCTCCTGCCACGCCCTCTATATTTACCCAGCAAATGAAGACTAAAACACATTGTATCACTATCAGCTCTAGACCCAAGATCATAAGCTCCATCTCGCCCTGTGCGACTGACCTATTGCAACATCACTCAGGTTCACGTCTCAATGGTGTGTGTGTGTGTGTGTGTGTGTGTGTGTGTGTGTGTGTGTGTGTGTCCCCTTCAATTAAGGAACCAGGAAAAGTTAAATGAAAGAAACACCATCAATACTTTTCCCTGGCCAAATTTCAAAACTAACCGCTACTTTCATGATCCTATCCTCTTCTCTAAGTGCAGAAACTGATGTCATCATTTAACGGGTGACATCAGACATGCTTGGGGTGGTCAAATCAGTGATCTCCATGGCTGCTATAGTTAGAAAATAACATTAAGCTGCTGGTTCAATGAATACATCAAAAGATGCTCATTTGACAGTCAAGATATCCTGATAGCACTAAGACAGCTGAAAGGAAAGCCAGTCACTCATCAGGCTAAATGGATATCAAATTTCCAGAAACTAAGCATTTCCTCCAAAGTGGTGTAGGAGAAGAATAGTACCAAGTTAAAGAAATCCATTACCAGGTAAACAATAAAGTGTATAATTTGCTTAACTACAATTCACATTTTTAAAATAAGAAGGTCAGACTATTACTGAATTTACAGTGGGGATTAAAAAAAATTAGCCCTGTCCTTTAGGAATCAGGGTAACTACAATGCAAAACAACAGTGATGTGCAAATTATTTCAGGTCTAGGGGAGGTACAAGTGTAACCTTAAAAGAAAACCTGTCCATTCTGCAACAGAGAGTACCATCATTCATCTCTTAGAGCCATTTTCTAGAAATGGCTTCAAAGATTACATAGCCCACATTTCGTCATTTCTGAGATCCCCTTAACTCCCTTTTAATGTATTTGGTGTACACAGAAAACTGGTAATCTTAAAATAAAAACATCTCAGTTTTGTTATGAACTATCTATCACCGATGATTTTAATGCATGGTCTTGGCTCCTTATTACCTCCTTTTTTTTTTTCTCCAGGACAACTGGTCCCCTTCATTATAAAAGAAAATGCAGGCACAGGTTTAAAAAATGTATGTTGTGGGGACAGTTGACAGATTACTGTTCATGGAACTCAATTTCACAACCCCAGGTATCACCGGCTCAAAGACAAACAGAGTTGATCAACCTTTTTTTGTCCTTGTACATCCATACCCAGGTGACCATGTTCAAGCAAGCAGAAAGTTGATTTAAACCTCGTAATGACATCAGTTTTAAGCCATCATCTCTCTGATAAAAAAAAATCATGTTGTTGTCCAACAGGCCTGAATCCTCAAGGCACTTCAAGAATAGGGGTAGGGGGTGGGGTCCAAATGCAAAACAACCCCTACTTTCACGAGGGTTGTCAGGCATCCTCCATTCACTTCACCGAAAGGGTGACCTCCGAAGCACCTCTGTTTATGTTTATGTGATCCTGGGAACACTCAGAGGCACCCCTCAGGTTTGAAATAGGCTTTTTCCTCCTGTTGTAGGGGCTAATAGTTCTCGCAGACTGCTAAGCATATCAATCAATGCCATGACTGCTGAATTACCTACTGGTGTCTCTGATGTGTTACCGCGCAGATTACACTTCATGCATCACCACATTCATTTCTTTCACATTACACGAGCGTGTCTTGTCACTGCCCAATTGCCCTCTTTTGGACAGCTTAACTGATGTACTCTAACAATGAACCTTAGTGAGCAAACTTAATAGTGGAGGAGCTGTGGGAAAAAATGAGAAAGGGTGAAGCTTGAGTCCAGTGGGTGTGTAAGAACAGCCTGTGATGTTTCCAACAATAAACCTGAAGGTGTAATTAAAGCACGTTTTAACATTTTGCCAGCCCAAGGCGCATTAGCCTAGGTGCCCCTTCATTTCCTTTTGTACTGCTCAGTTACCAACTCTTCTATTTTGACAGCAATGCAGGGGGCGCTGACTAAATACCAAGGCTTTAAGCCATCGAAGCATAAATAAGGGGCCGGGGTTTGAGGAAGAAAAGGAAAAAACGGAGAGAAGTCTAGGATTTCAAAGTTAGAAAAGTGACAGACTGAAGAAGGGTGTGGTCCAAGGCGTTCAGAGAAGACTCTGATACCAGAATCCCTCCCTGGGTCCACCGGAAAGGAAACTTTCTCAGTTTTTCACCTATTCTCAAAACAGCATGTCATGGAAATTTTCCTACTTTCTGGTAGCCCTTTTCAGAACAAACATAATATGGTACTATTCACAAAGGTATTTTAACATATCAGTCTGTAAAACAATGTATAAACAAACATAAACTGGAGTGTAAACTGGCTTGAATCATGGAGGAAAAAAAAATTTAATTTGCTTTGACTGAGATCCAATCCAATCCAAAAATAGTAAGCACCTACTATGTGCCAGCACTAGAGGTACATTACAAGAAAGACAGTCCCTGTCTTCAAGGAGCTTGCAATCTAATAGTAGGGGGAGACAACACACAAAAGGAGACAGATGGGGAGAGTCTTCTTACAAATGCAGACTGATATGACACTTCCAAAAATGAGCTTTTTTGAGCTTTGAATAATCTATGCACATAGAACAGCTCAAGCCAACATGTCTCCCTAAAAAGTGCTACATTTTCCATTCAAACTGCATGTCCAAAGGCCTTAGAATAAAATGTTAGACCAGTAGGTGTCCTCAGATGTAATTCACTAAATTCCACAGAACTTTGGTGTCCTTTATTGAATCCTAACACTCCACATAGTAAAGTCTAAGGATTGTATCTATTGTGAGAAGTGTGTGGTCTTCAAAGTCATGGTCTCAGATTTAAACTATTGTAAAAACAAGCTTCCATCAGAGTTTCTCTCAGTCATGACAAAGACCTAATTTCTGCTTTCTAGACAACAGAGAGGCGTGTACGTGTGTACGTGTGCATGTGCATGTACTAGGGGGGCTTTCTTGAATGCTACTTAGAAAAAAACAGGATGGAATTTGAACTCATTATAAAATAAAGAATGAATTAAATATTAATATCAAAACCATAAAAGGAAAATGAGTTTTGTTAAACTTTGGGAAATGACTAAAAGGTTTCATTTAAAAAGTGCCTTTCTATTAGGTAAACACACAGAGAATCCTGCGCAATGTAAAACTCTAAGACAATGAATTGACTTTCCAAGACTGAGTTTGTTGCCCAAAGTTTGCTTTCTCTACCATGACCCCACTCTCCAACTTTACCACACAGAGGGGGTTCACCTTTCTTTATATATGAATGTCTTAGAGGGATGACCAGGCTCTTGAGTGATGAATTCATATTCATTCATAAGGTTGTTTAGATCCCCTTCTTCATAATTCAGCACATACCTTGAGCAATAGGCTGGAGGGGAAGGCCGGGCTGTCCAGGCTGAATGGTCAGCAGGCCCTGACGTTGCAAAGACAGGAGGTGTTGCTGCTGTAACTGCTGCATCTGTAAGAGCTGTTGTTGAAAGGCCAACTGCTGGGTAGCTGCCACCTGCTGTTGCTGTGGCTGCAAGAAACCAGAAATGGGGGTAGGGTGGAATTAGGTAGATCCTTCCCAAGGACAGTCAGAAGCATCAAGTTTTCAGACTTCTCAACATCATCAAATATTGTGAAATACAGGACTTGGTGCTACATGCTCTAGTGAAAGCCCACAGACTAGGTCACCCATCAAAGGAGCCTGATTAGGTTAATTTATTACCTGTGCTATATATTAGCCCTGACTTGAGAATCAATTACTTGTCCACCAGGGCTACCTTTTCCAGTTAGGAACTCTATTTAAGACTTCAACTCCTAAGACTTTGAACATTTTAATAAATAAGACTGAGTTAACTCTCCTTCAGAGGGATTTGAACCCTGAACCTTGGAAGTGAAAAGGAACATGCTGCTCTTCTCCCTCCTTCTCTAGCAGAAGCTTTTAACTACTCTGTTTATCACTTCTGACATAAATAAATGAGAAAAAATCAGACCTTTGAAGAAGAAAAACTTCATCTAATATTGTTAATTAGCCATGACAAACGATGAAATAACATTGTAAATCTTTCATAGAAACAGCCACTAGATTTTAATTACACACATTCATAATTTAGCAAACAACATCTTACTTGAATGTGAGTATGATATGTACAGTACTCTCAGCTTCCTATCCCCCGATTTCTGTTTAGTTAAGAAAGCCCCTAGGTTTGTTGCTCATTGTGGCTTTTTTGTCTCCTTTGTTCTCCAAAAACCACATGGAAGGCTTTACATTATGATAAATATCTTTTTGCTTATTGTACTAATGACGGAAAACTTTTGTTGTGTAAAACATCAATACACCATGCCAGTGTTTAGGAGCTTCTTGTGCTAGCCAAAAAAAAAAAAAATTAATGTAGATTTCCTTCGTAATTATCTGAGTGATAGAGAGATAATACAGCGCAGGAGTACAATAAATAGAAGGAAATTATCTAATATCCCTAATCTGCTAGGAATCATACTAAGGTGGAGGTCTTATCCACATTATGGCTAACAATTATGGAAAGAAAATTAACCCTTCACAAACTGCAGCCCAAACAGCCAGATAAAGAGATACATTTAACTCTCCTAATCATTCTTATTTTAAAATATCATAGAGATCATATTTTATATGTGTTCCTGAAATACTTTAAGGGACTATCAACCCTTTCAGTTCTTCTATGACCTTGCTCAATAATTATACCTTGGAGAATAATTATATCCCACTTGATCTAACTTCTAGACTTATCTGGCATATACATAAAATAGAATATATGTTTTAAACCCTTATGACTGAATGTTCCAAGAAAGAAGAAAATGTTGTTTTCCTTTGAATCCCCAAGTAGTTTATTTTACAGTAAAAAGCCATCATTCTCATATTAGCAACCAATTTCAGACTTACTACCATGCCACTGGGAAAGTTAATTGAGTTTCACTCCAAAAAACAAAATCTATAGCACTGACAACAAAAATTTAAATAAATTTAAATGAAAAGCCAGTGTTTTCATTTTAGGAACAGCATGCATAAAATGATCCAATTGTTTTCACTCTTTCCCAAGTTATCATATTAATGTAAAACCCAATGATAGTTATATTCATGTCAAAAAATTTTTTTCACTTCTTCAACAGATATTAATTTCCAACATTCCCCTACCTCCTCCTGCCCTCCCCCTCCCCAGTCAAAAACATGAAAAAAAAATTGGATTCAATTTTCTCTAGATTGAACATAATCTTTTGGGAGTCCCCACCCTTTTATAAATTAAATGCCTCAAAATTATTTATTTATCTAAAATGACTGATGGCCTCTCTGTTGTCTCCACAAGCTATCCCTAGGAAAAGCTCATGAAAGCTCTCTACATCTGAAAAGCCAGGATATAAAAGTATACAAGGCCCATTGTCCAAGAAAGAATTTAAAAGCAACACACGTTGCCAAACTGTGCTCCCCACCCAGTTACCAAACACAGGATACGAGCAAGTTTGTTTACTTCTCACAATTGAATGCATACAAAAAAGGTCTCAGTGCAGTCCTGTTGTCAGGTCAGTAGTCAGTGTTAAAATGCTGAAATATCCTGATAAAACTTGCATTTTTGATCCCCTCCCTAAAGCTTCTGTCAAAGGTCTGTTTTCTTTTCTTAGGCTACTCCCTACTGCCTAACATAAACTGTCATAACTGCTCCAGGACAAACGGCCTTTTGCAAACAATCAACTCTGCCTAGGCTCAACTACAGAAAATAGGATTCTTCTCCCTTGATTTACAATTAATTCTGCCTATTTTCCACATCAATTCCGTCAAATATTAATGAGCAGTTACTCCAGCAGCTACAATGGGATAGGTTCCCCTTCTCCTCCTCTCCCCACCTCCCTAGAATATCCATTGACTTGGGGTCCTAAATTCACGATGGTCTGGAATGTGCTCTTGATCTGGCCTGGAAAGACATCACTACAACTTTGGAAGAAATGAGAATAAAAGGTATTTCGCTCTGTTAAAGGTCAAGGCTCTTACTGTAGAAATATATAAAAGAAAAAAAGAAAAAACAAAACAAAACAAGGGAAGGGGTGGAAGCCAAAGGTACAAAATTATGAGCCACTAATGACCAGGGAATTCAGTAAATTAATACACTTGTTCCATCTGTCGACATCCAAGTTCAAACCTTGTTAAAATCATAACCACCAGTCCACATCATGAAATTCTAACCATGTGATTCCATTGTCATTTTTAGCACAAAAGGACCACCAACTGCATGATAATTTCAAGAGAATGCCCTCAACTCAGGAAAATAAGGATCATCCTAACTGAAAGACATGTGGGATGAGATTCACTACTGCAACAGGCTTTTGCCAAATCCATCCGCACAGTAAACATATAGTCAGTTCAAGGAAAGTATGGCCCCTTGTGCTCTCATACCTAATCAGAGAAAACACCCAACTCCAAACTGTTCTTTATTTTCAACTTTGCATGCAAATAGTATGGTCAAGCAAGAGCATGCTAAGCCAAGCATGCTTACAGACACTGAAATGCCATCACACTGTCTCACTTTTTCTTCTCTTTCAACTCAAATTATGGTGCAATATATATATATATATATATATTTTTTTTTCTTTCCCCAGAACTCAGAGCCCTCATCTTTGTCTAGGGCTGGTCTCCTTTCTGACAACAGCAGTTTAGTAGAGTTAACTTTTATCATTCATTCTGCAGGGTAACTTTCCCCTTCAACTTTCTTTATCTGCCCTCAGAGCCCATCTGAACTTTCATGTTCTCCCAGCATGCAGGCGTGCATTCCCAACTATGTCTAATAGACCAAATAAGAGGTTAATAAGAAGTGGCAACAGAAAGAAAAAATCCAATCGCTGGTAACTGATAAGAATGACAGTGGCAGCCCTTTATTGTTTGTCTTCAAATATCGAGTTAAAGATCTTTAAAAAACTAAATTTTGACGCCTTTGAAAAGCAAGAAGCACAAAATAACAACAGGGGGTTATTGCCTGCCAGCCACAGGGGAGAAGCTCCGGAATTCTTCTTCTCCCTTTTGAAGGCTGTTAGAAATCGGATTCAAAAAAGCAACAGCAGAAGGAGAAAGCCTCTTGAGGCTGTAGCCATTTCCTGTGATCATGCATAATGTGCTTCAAAAGTGAGTTTTTACCAATTCTGTTGATCAATTGCACCTCCTTCATATTCCCTCTTTTTTTCTGCTGTGTTTACATCTGATGTGACTCAATGACAAGCACTGTCTGAGACTGTGAAACAGGCCTGTCATGTTGATTTATGGGCGCATCAAACCACGACTTGTCCAAACTGAAGCTCGCAGTTCATTAATTAGAGAGTTGTGACTTTGAAGTCAGCTTTCAGACTGTGGTTTTTAACATTTGGCTTAATTTATATGCTCTTGAATGTGGATCTCTAAGGAAAAAACTGAAATTCCCTTCTTGTCTTTGAACTTCTTTTGACCGCACAATAATCATTTCTTTGTCCAGAGTGATGCCTGCATCCCAGAGTCATTAACGCGCATTGAACTGCCACTGATGAGTAAGCCCTACTGAATTAGAAAAACAGCCAGCAAAACAAAGCTGAGAGCATTCTGCACAGTGATATCTCACAATTACATGCCTTCCCTCCCTGTGCCATTTCCATTTTAATTACTGTTAGTCCTTTAGATTTACATTTTAGACACTTTTTAATCTGTTCCCTTTTTATTATAGCAGCACCCGTTACCCACTACACTTAAGGCTGTGTCAGCATTTTCATTATAACATTTCCTCCCCACGTCCCTGCCCCCACCCCAAACTCCCTGAAGCCACCACTACCACCGCCACAATCACATTCCCCCACCCCAAAACAAGCTTTGCCTTCAGGGCTTCATAACCAGGTGGCAAAAATGTAATCCCATATGAAAACTTGGCATGGCACAGGAGATTTACCAAATTCGCTGGAGAGGAGGGACTAAGTAGGAAGAGAGAATAGTTAGGTCATCCTCAATGTGGAAAATGAGTATAATTCAGCAACTTTCACATGAGGGATCAGGATATCTAAGATGGGCCCTAGTACTTTCTCATTATGAGAAGCTGGTCAGTCAACAATACCCCAATTAGTCAAGATGGTTCAGAGGTACAAAGAAATCATTAAATGGGAATTTACACCAGTTAGGGAATTATGACTCATACCATCCCCAGAAGAACTTTTCATCAACAAAAAATATCTATTATGAGAAAAATATCTTCAAGAGCAGGTAACATAAGTAATAATGCTGCAAAGATGACTGCAATCTGTCACACTGGGCAACATATCAATGTGCTCAGATTTGCACCAAAGCTGATAAAGTTGAGTCTCTACTTCAGGGCATCACCATCCATGTGTAAATAAAAAACATAAAAACGGACACAACGTTAAGTATTTTTAACCTAAACTTACTCCTTTTGAGAAGGGTAGTGGACTTATGATTTGACTATTTATTATTTAGAATGTGCCCACAAAACTAGAAAAGGGGAAAAAATGTGAGAGTATTAGGGTTAGAGGGCTGGAGTATCTGACCATCTTTCTGAACTCTGTGACTGTCAACTCATAATAAAATGGTTCTGAAGGGGAATTATTTTCTTTAATGTACAACATGGAAAAAGTCTAGTTTCATAATCCCAAACTGTATTAATGGCATTATGTCGTTTCGCCTGCCCCTCCTCCATAAAATCCCTAAACAATCCAACTGGATGGAGAAGACTTAAATATCTCTAAGGAAATCTGGACCCTTAGTTACGCCAGTTTCCAAAAGCAGCACTGAAGATCCTGTTCACAACACTTGTCCCGTACTCACAGAACAAGGCAAACGTGGAGCAGGGCAGTATAATATGTGGCAGAGAGCAAATGGAAGACAGAAAAATTAGAGAGAAAACAGGACAATAACTCTGAGGCTGAAAGCTGAGCCCCGATACAGTCAGCTCAGTTGTGCAATCATTTAAAAGATGAATGACAGTTTAATAGCCACTAGACAGTCCTCAGGGATCTGTGGTTTGAAAGTAAAATATGTATTGTCTGTACCTCTTTAGGCTGTTTTCCAGCATGTTGTTGTTGTAAAAGTTGGAGCTGTAACTGTTCCTGTTGTTTTTTATAAAACTCTTGAAGCTGCTGCTGCAAAGAAAAGCAAAAGATGGTAAGTAACCAAGTGGAGGAGCCAATTCTGCATCCCTTTTGGTGTAATACACAAACTGTGATTTGAAAAATAGCATCCTTTTATCTGTAATGGTCTGACCTTTAGTTTGAAACTCAACAATAAATTCAGTGCACACTGACTATTCTTGGCATTATCGTCTGAAAAGTAATCTCCAAAATGAACTGATGAAAAACATACCATTTTCTACACAAACTAATTAAAATAAGGCAAGGAATGACCTTTGATTGTAACAACAAAGCGAAGATGCCCTTGTTGAGAGAGACGGGTAAATCTCTGTTGTAAAACATATCCATGCTTTCTAAATGAGAGGGTCTGACTGTATTCGGTGTTGGTCAATACAAGCACAGACAGTGTGGGTGTTGCTCTGCCTTTCTGTGCCCCCCTCCCTGCTCATTCTGCTATCACCATCACCACAGTCCTGTTGATGTATGGCCTATATGGTTCAAACATACATCGGTAAAGAATGGTGTGGCTACATAGAGCATCCAAATGACAACCTGGAGTGCATTTATCATTAGCAAAAATGAATAAATTCCTGTAAAAAAAAAGCACCTTCAAATGTGCTGGAACCATGAGGGTTCACTCATGTATCAGAAGAAACACTTCTCCCTTTCAGATATTTGAATCTGTTGATAAGATAAATGTTGGAAATGTTCAACATGACCACAGACTTGGTTGTTCTTTTTTTTTTCTCCTTATATTCAATTAAGAAGTCTCTTACCTAGAGTAAGTTTCAGTAGGGTCAAAGTTTTATAGAGCCCCAAAGGCCCTAGGTCATCATCTGTTCCCCTCCTCCCATTCCATTTCTCTTTCTTAGATGTGGCCAAAGGAAGTGAAATTAACAACAACTAGCATTTATATAATATTTAAGAGTTGGTTAATGATTCTCACGATAACCCTGCAAGACAAGCGCTACAACTGTCATTATTGTAATAATAAGAAAAAATTGAGGCTGAAAGGGTTTAAGTGACTTGCCCAGGGCCAAACATCTTGAAGAAACAGCTGAAGCAGGTGTCAAATTCTGATCTCTTTGACTCCAAGTCGAACACCCCAAGTCACACAGGTAGGAAGTGACAAGTGACAGCCCTCTGACTTGAAATCTAGTATACTTTCCAGTGCCATAGTTAAGTGCTGTAAAGCTTGAACACCTAAGAAGTCCCTTTAAATATTCCAATTATTAACTTAATCCTAACTTCTTAGCGTGAAACATTGGTGACCTTCGAAACACCATTATTTGTCAACAGAGAACTTCATGTAATAGGTAAGGAAACTTCCATAGCTTTTTCTCTCTTCTCTTGAAATGTGAGCTACAAGAGCATCTTACCATATGAGGGGAGTGGGTATCACCCGCTAACTAGTGTCTAGGACCAGGGGATGGATCGGTGATTTGCGTGGGGAGGGTTAGTTTTACTGTCTTGCCAGGTGGTCAAGTCAATAGTTACCTGTTGAAGCATGAGTGCCTGCTGTTGCTGAAGCAGGACTTGGAGCTGCTGGGGGGTAAGCACTTGTTGCTGGAGGATCTGCTGCATTTGCTGGGGAGTGATAACTTGAGGTGTCATCATAGCCACTGACACGGGGACCTAGAGTAGCAATAAAGCAGAAACACTGAGTACAAGAGCCATGATTTCCCAATCAGATTTGAAGCACTCATAATTCTGCCTAGAGATTTACCAACTTTTCCTGCCAAATTAGCTTTTCCAAGGGGAGGCCTGCTTACAAATCCCATTGTGCTATTATTATAAGACTGATAAAACTCTGGTTATCATTCTCTGCTGCAGCAGACGGCCTTGCGAGGAGCAAAAGGGGCAAAGCCTTAACAATGCTCAGAGTGAAGATAAAAAGCTCTCTATTTGTTACCGGGAAATATTCCCTTTCTTCTTATGAAATGATCTGTAAGAAGTTAACCAAAACTTGAGTTTTCCTTTACAGATCACAGCAAGTCAAAAACAAGTCAGGTGTTTGAGATCAATGTGATCTATGGTTTACGAAAGACAGTGACTTTAAGAGAAACCAGTAGAAACTCAAGCAAGTGAATCATCTCACCCCTGTGCCCATGTGAGTAGCAACACCCTCACTATGATGCTTCTACCACTCCATATTTGCCCAGCATACAGATGCCTTCAATTCTTTCATTTTATGTAAGATACCATTAAACACTGCTTTCCATGACATTTCAGTGACAAATAGTTACAGTGATGAACTTGATAGCATTTCATATTTGCAACTGTTAACACGTTTCTGCACGGGCATCTTTGGAAGGAACCTGTACACTGATTCTGAAAGGATGATGTCTTGTTCAGATAAAACACTGACATTAAAATGACAGGCTGTCTTGGCCAAGGTTACACAAATTGTATTCAAGCGGATACCTAATGACAATGCTATGAATTCTGCAAGCTTTCTAGAATGTAATTTAGCTATTCAAAATAATCACTGCACTTGTGTTTAATTTGCAGACTACATGAGAACCATTTTGTCAGTCCCAGTAATGCAAGAAGACAATTTCATGAGAAATTCCAGAAGAAAAAAAAAGGGAAAAAAGTGAGAGTAAAAATGAGAGAGAGGAAGAGAGAGAGAGAGACAGAGAGAGAGAGAGAGAGAGACAATGAAGGTAAAGCCAAAATCTCTATGACTTTAAACAGTAATATTTAAGCATCGTACTTTTCTTTAGTTTCACATCAAACATGTGACAGCAAGAAACTAAAAGCAGTAAAAGATCTACTTTGTTCAAAAGGATCTGCTGTCATCTCCTGTATTATAATAAAAGGTAATAACATGTTTTGCACTTTGCCAGTGCACCACCACCAAAAAAAAATCAGCAGACAATAGCTGATCAGAAGAGAAAAGAATTTTTAAAAATCCTTCAGGAGAGCAATAAGCAATAGGGAGAAGTGCAGTATTAATTTTACGTAACATAATGTCTTAATATGCAGTTTCTCTTGACTTTTTCACATGATTTGTCCTGTCATTTGCAGAGCGAGCTCGCATCCCTAATTTCACAGTCATTATGCACTGATGTCCTGATTTCTCAGCATCACTAATTTTGATGAACTAAAATTGGTTCCTGAAGGTCAGATTCATGAACAGGGAACAGTCACCAATGTTGTTATGTATGTGTTTTGTGTGTGCATGTCTGTGGGTGTTTAAAAAAAGCTTCAAAAGAAAAAAAATAGTTGATATTCTTATGATATTTCATTCACCCAGTGCTGGAAGGTCATCAATGAATTCTTTGTATTGTGGTTGGCTTCTGAGTGTAGATTAAGATACAGTGTAATTTACAGTAGACATGAATTTTTAGCACTGTCTTACATTGTCAAGAAAAGAACAGAGGTATGTCTGACTGTGCAGTTCATGTGCTCACACACACTATGTAGGTATGAAGCTGTACACAGAGAATACACAAATTATTCTATTTTAGAAAAAGCTTAACACCTAATATCGATGCTTTGCAATAGCTAATTATCATAAAAATCATGATAAATACCCATGAGACTATTCAAAGTTTCCTTTTTAACTGAAATCTTTCAATTAATGCTTAACTGTTTTAATTTACAAGTTTTAAAATTTCTCATGCGCACGTATTTTGAAAAGTAAATGTTCATCCTGACCTGCTGTTATTATCCCAACAAAAGTAGACTTTTACTTGAAATTTTCGTCATTATATTTAGCTTTGATTAAGCAAGTAACACAAGAAACATGCCTAAGTATTTCTTCTGTGCATTTCTTGGACTATGTACAATATAAATATTCTCGAGCCAGATTTCTAATGGTGATTAACAGGAAAACAGGCAGGAATAGGGTGGTGTAAAAATTAAACTAAGTAGACAAACACTAAAAATGAAAGAATATGATAGCACACCCTCACTCAGAAACACCTTCCTACCAAGAATTATATTGTTTTTCTACAAATGTTGTACTACTTTTAGAAAGTGTATCTGCTTCAGTGAGGCATACCACCACCACCCCCACTCTCTTATCTCTGAAAATGGGAGAATCATGAACGAAGGAATTTTGGATAATTTTTAAAAAACCTCTCAGTTTCAGGCAGTAACTCAAAACTCCTTTTCTAATTTGAGTATGAGGGTGTGTGTGTGTGTGTGTGTGTGTGTGTGTGTTTGACAGAGAGACAGACAGAGACAGATAAGAGAGAGACAGAGAGACAAAGAAAGAGAAAGAGAGGCAGAGATAGAAACAGGGAGATACACAGACACATGTTGTATGGGCTCTCACACATATGCAGGTATACTTCAGAACAACTAAGTGGACTCCTTTGAGATACCTCTTCTTCTTCCCTTTGGGCAGGTATGATAAGTAACACCATGGTTAAAAAGCTGGCATGGAAAAGGGAGGGGGCAGAGGGAAGTAGACCGAATCACCTACAAACTAGATGATCAGTCCTTGAATAATCCAAAATTGGCAATACTATTCTGATGGGTTTGAATTAGCTTTACTATCTGAAATCACATTTTTAGGCCAGTTAGCTCTGTGCCTCTAAAATGTGGGCTCTAGCTTTAATTTATAAATGCAATAAAACCTAAATTTATCCAAAGTTTCTGCTCCAACATATCATGAAAATAACTCATGGAAACCTTTAACAAACATATTCAAATGGACCAGAAATGACTGTATCCCTCTCCCACCCCCTGGCACTGGGGAAAAAAAAAATCTAAGCACAGTTTAAGATTTTAAATAGTTAAGAATTATGGCCTATATATCCACTCCCTTAACTCCCAATGTCCAACTTTTTCATGTAGCTAGTCCCTACTAATACTAGGAATCAAAGGGCATGCAGCACCCGCAATAGGCTATTATAGCCTACACTTTATTACCCATTACTACTGAGGTCATTAGCGGTAAGAGTGATTGTACTGGTCTTAACCTATTGATCATTGTAACTACTATCATTTAATCCCGTGTTGAATGTCTGGAAAGCTGCTAAAGGCACACAAGAGAGAGTGCTTCAGCATTGAGAAATATAGCCAAAGCTTGGAAATTACACTTTGATTCATAAAATCTAGCCAGTGGTTTAAATCACTAGTATTTAAAACAGTCATGTAAGTTCGTAACTACAGTTCTCTACTATTTCTGAGTCCCTTTTTGAGTGGATTCAGCCAAAACTAAACTTGATTTTAGATACTCTGTAATACACTTTACAGTACTTTAGATAAAAACACTCATTTCTGAGGCTGTGTGTGCTACGGAGCTCATACTTTAACTGGGACTTCAAGCTAATTCTTGATTTCTCTCTCAAATGACAATTTAAATATAATGCGAAAAAAATTATAACCCCAATACTGCAACTGCCTTAACTATTTGAGTATATATAGAAATGAGTATGTTTTATGAGTGAACAATGAATCATAGAAGGCAGTTCATGAAGAACTAGAATAATTCTGTCTAGCTGCCTTCAGGGATCACAAATTCAAATTAAACTTCTGGCAGACATTTAAAGAATGCTAGCTTACAAAATGACTTTTTTTTTAAAAAAAGGGAACACGTTTTAGCTCAATTTTCAGAAGAAAATCATGAATTCAAAAATACACTTTATGATACATTGTTGACTGATCCCAATGGGGTGTGGCAGATACCCAGGTGCACCCAAACCTGGCGGTGAGGGTAAAAATACAGCTGTGCTTTGGCTATCGGAACTCTGCTAGTAGAGACCTGCTGTCATCTTAATACCATCAACTGCAAAAAAATGTCTTTAATACAAACTATTGCTGTTAAATAGCCTGAACTTCAGGGTAAGTTCTGCCTGATATTTTAAATTTTTTTTCAGAATAATCTCATAATATTTTGGACCTAAACTAATAACAGCATGCCTTTTCCCATCCCTCTAAGGGAGTAAATGAGTGAAGGAAAGGGGGGGCTGGGGTGGGGGAAGCTTAGGACATAAGTGAGAGAACTAGAAAGTAGAGGAAAAGATTTTGAACATATAAACACTGAAAATTACATGATCATCATTCTGTCTTCTTTCTAAATGTAAACCAAAACATCCCCTAGTAGTGAGCACCTCTGAGTGTGAACACAAGAAAGAAGCACATACAACATGTAAACTGAGACCTGTGTTTTCCCCTTCGCTACCCTCATTAAAAAGTACCCTCATGATGCCATTTACAAAATACATCCTAACCTCATTACATTAATCTGCCATTGTAATTTGGGACAATTTCAAAGGATAGATTTCCAATAAAAATCTTTTGCTATTTATCTGTTTCAACTTGTGACTAGATAACTCGTAACTGGCCAAGTTAGGTGCTCTCTCCTGGTTTCGAATCTCTCTAGTATCTTTCATTCTGGAATGATCACCCCAAGCCACCAACTACCAAGTCAAAATTCAGTCCTAAGGGGACAGTAGACTGAGCTGGCTTTTTAAAATAATAATAAAAAAAACAAAACACAGAAAAGAGCAAAGGAACAGCTCATGTCAGGTTCCAACTGACTACATGAAGAAGGGCTTGTGTACAACATGGAGCAGAGGGCAGAAGAATCTATTCGAGACAATAGAAAACAGCTTTCATGATTCATCAGTAAATGGATACAACTGATATATTGGCAAACAGAAAAGATGAAAAACACAATGCCTCAGTCTCTTGCTATTCCTTATGGAATTGAAAAAGTAGAATGCAAATCCCTGCATGCAAGAAGAAAATACATGCTTGACATAATATTTCAGTCTGTAAAACAAAAAAGCATGCTATTCATGGAGAAACCATAATTCGGTGTCATTATGGAATTTCACTTTTTGGATCACTCTTTTAGACTTAGCTATTTTGCCACAATACTGTACAATGCATTAAGTCAGGTAATGGTTATTATATTAATGCAACATCATCTAAGTAGTCAGTCATTAGCATAACTGTTCTTTCAGTAACAATACAAAGCCCTATTAAAATTGTGGGGGGGAAGAGATAACTCTTTAAAATGCAATTAGCATTTTATTTTTTTAACATTTCATGTATCATGTACTATCAGCAAAGGCTATCTTTCTTTGGCTATATACCTGTATGACAATATTCAGGCTACTCACCCTAGATAAACCCGCACTACTAAAGCCCTCTGACCTCCCCTACTGTATTTAAGTCAAAATTGGCATAAATCTATATTTGTTTATGGCAGACAAATTAGTGGGACTTCATTTAATGTTATCTAACGGATCCTGCATAATATGGTCCCCCCCTCCCCTCCCCTAGTACCAGGATAATTGTTTTAAGTATAATAAATATCTGCTCAATTTGCATAAATGCATAGCTAGCATAAATTAAATCCTTCACATTTTTAAATAGAGGAAACAAAGGAATGTACCCATGAAAGTCATCATCTAACAAGTACACCTGTCCTCAAGTTTGCAACTTCTAAGATCTTTTTGAAAGTGAAGACTAATATTTGATCCTTCCTTCCTCTACCTCCTCTCTCACGTCGGTGGAATGGAAAACAATCTAATGTGCCTGATTCAAATAAGCTCTGACATTGACAATGGCACAAATAAGTGTCAGGAATGGTCTCCTTCGACGAGTAGGGGCAAAGCCACTCTTCAAACACCCAGAACTATAGATCTTTAAATCATGAAGAGAATAGAAGTGAAAGAGAAAGAGAGAGGCAGAAACAGAGAGACAGACAAGCTACCAAGTTCTGAAGTATTTAAACATCACTTAGGAGTGATGCTTAAATCACATCAATCACACAAAGCAGTGGATGAAAGCAGCAGAAGTACTTTAGACATATAACTGTTAAAATAGGTAAGAAACATTAGGCAAGATGACTTTTTAGGTACAATGTTTTAGATCAATAGCTATAAGAAAGGTTTAAAATACTCATTTCAATGTCTTTTTTTATGCTAATGGGGAAACATCTAGCTATCTTCTCTATGCTCTAGCAAGTGTAAGAAAGATCCTGGACAGTTTAAATGGAATTTTTTGTACAGATTATTGATTATCTTGAAACAATAGAGTTCCAGGAAAATACCCAGGCAGACCAAAACGAGGATGGGGTAAGCCGGAATACAGACTGCAGTGATACTCAGGTGTTAGCACCTGATTTAGAGGAGCAATGGAAAAGTCTTGAAATGGTCCGGCTTCTCACACCTCTTTCCAGTACCCTCACATATACATCACAGCTAAGCTCAAGGGTGCAAATTATATCCTAATGAGAAAATATCAGTTGCTTCTTTGACAATCTTGCCATCCACTGATTTATTTCTAATGAAGACATACTCCAACCAGCAATCTCTTTCTGTGTTAAAGGTCAAAACACGTTCAAAAATGCCTGGCAAAATCAAGGCAAATGGGGAGTCCGTAAAGAAGCCTTCTCATAAAGTGGCGTGGCAATTAGAGTAATTGTGAAAAAGCCGTCTTCAGTAAAAAGTAAAAGAAATTAAGCCGCCACGACTGTAACAGGTTAGATGAAAATCAAAATTTAATGTATTCTCCCTTGTGTCATCTTGTTTTGTCAAGACATCAAATAGAATTGGAAAGTACAAAATAACAAGCCCTTGAGAAATCACAGAAGCCGACCTTTTTGATGTTGTTGGTTTACCTTGTTCTCAGTTATTTGAACAATGATGTTTCAGATTTAAAGGCAAGATAAAGCTTAAAAATTAAAACATGATACCAGGTATTCGAAAAAAGCACAATAGAACATTTTTGCCTGGTTCCTCATTAATTAGTAATTTAATGGCAAATGCTAAAAGAAGGTATAATTATTCCAGTTTGTGTTCAATACTCCCCCCCCACACACACACTAATTTCTCTTGCCTCCAAACAATAGGCAGGTCTGAAGGGGATGACAGACAAGGCCGTTCATACCTCAAAAAGTGGAGGGGACTAAAATAAAGCTGAGCATGACTTTGCTCAGATACCTCAATCCTCCCAATCTGCACAGACACAGTTTTCCAAATAGATATACCTAAGTTTTCTTTTCTTTTTTTCTTAACTAAAGAAAAAGAAATTTGAGTACAAAAAATATTATTTAGCAAAATCAAGTACTACAAATTTTACCTGAACTCTGAACTTTTGACAAACACGTTTCTAGCAATGCAATTCTGCTATCAAATAAAACAAACAAGCTGCTCCAAAATAAGGCATGCCTTTTCCCAAACAATAACAAATTTCGCTGATGCTGTCAGGCCTTTCCCACAATCTAGCCTTGCAGGTGTAGATAAAGCCCACAGCACATCAATGATACACAAACGTCACTCCTCTCGGAAACATGTAACTTAGAAGAATACACACATCAAGCTATCACATAGAGCTTTCTCAACTTTGAGATATTTGGAGCTGCCTTTGCCTTGAGACACCAAGGGCATACAATCATCTGAGGAGTAACACAAGCCTGAGAGCCAGAAAATCATATACTTAACCACATTACACAATAAACACCCAGGGACACCTATCGTTCCTTAGCAATAGTACAAGGCATAAAGAGCACATAATTAAAAAAGGCTGTTTAGCAATTAAAGCGAGGACTATCTTCCAGGCCCCAGCTGTAGTGGCCGAGAATCTGCTTTTCCTAGGCTACAAACTGTTGCTATACTAGGTATTTGTTTACATTCATTCAGCATCACAAAAGAGATCACACCAACTGGACACAGAAAGTGCCACCATCGGCTCCCAGCGTTAGCTTCCCTTTAGTGCAATTATGACAACTAGTTAACAGAATACAATTCATTTCTCTAGCTTACTCTCATGTCCCCTTTAATCTCATTCAGAATCTAACAGAGGCTTACAATTACATTTGACTATCTGCCCTGACTCATTATTTTTGTTTTTTTAAAGAAAAAATTAGCAAAAACAACTCCATCAACTCTTTGGCTGCACTAATTCAGACCAAAAGGGACATTCAATCCTGTTCATTCATTTTGATTTTAAAACCACTGCTTTTTGCATTTCTGTTGAGTTTAGCAAAAGTTGTAATATTGGTCAAAAGCATGACAGAGCTTATTTTTTCAAGCAATTGCTTCTGACAATAAGATCACAGAGCAGTACGAGTGAGGATTTTGTTTTTTAAAGTACCTTCAGCTACAAACAAAAAAAAAATCAAGCCAACCCTTCCTATCATAAGCTTTCTGATGATTTATGGTTTACCAACTCAGCAAGGTTACGCAACACTGCATGCCTTTAGATGCATTATTTGAGTCAGTTGAGATTTAATTAAGATCACAGCCTCTAAAGTCCCTGTCAAATGAAAATTCAGTGAAGACAATACACTATATAGGCTCATGCAGATTGTCTCCATCCCATGCTCTGAAATAACATAAGTTAATCCTCATTTCTATAGTGGCAGACAAAAGTTGACTAATTTTGTTTTCTTTTTGACACTTCGGTTGTTTTCTATGTATTCTATGGCATGGGATCATCCCATTTGGAAGAATTAAGAAGGAAGTCAGTGGCAGAAAATGCACTTGACATTATTACTCGACATAATCATAGTTTTGCTGTGATGTCATGACATTTTTATATTATCAATCCGTACCTCCAAGAGTCTATTTAAAGAAATGTTCCTTAAAATACAAAATTCAAGTGAAAGGTACTTTCATCCCTTCTATTTCTATAGAGGACAGGTACTAGTTTTTTTTTTAAAGTAAAAGATAAGTCATACCTATCATCCACAGAAATGACCAAGTTTTGTGGCAAAGCAATAGGGAATTTAGGTAGAAGAGACTTCTCAGGGGGAAAAGCAGGAAGAATAGACCACGCTCCTCTCATTTTACTATATATAGCTAGTATGTATACACACACATATAGTATATATACACACTATATGTATATATACCCACATGTATGTACATACATATGTGTATAGATACATACACACATGACCCATATATTCCCTATTTTTCCTCCATACAAATACTGGCCTATGCTATTTTAAAAACAGAATTATCAGTAGACCTGTGGTGCCATACCTAGTCCACACGTATTTTTATTTGCATTATCTTAATATCTAGTTGCTTATCTCATGGCTTAGAAATGACAGGTGCTAGAAGTCTCTTGCTTGACAGGCCACTACACAAATAACTGTCTTGCCTGGAAGGGCTAATGCACTACTAATGAACAATAAATCAACTTTGATTATAAAGTGTCAGACCAATCAGTTTTCAGCTCAGCTCTATCACATACTAGGCCAAGTCAGCCAGAGTATCTGTGTGTAGGTAGTCAGTATTTTGCTTTCATTTTTACACACTGCTCACTCAAGATTTCCAGTCAGACACAAAAATCATTTAAAATTCGGGTGAATTTCTTTAAAATAATACAAAGTGTGTCAATTATAATAATATTCCCAAGTATTTCCTTTCTTCCCTTGATGAAGAGTAAAAAATTAAAATCCACAAAGCTGTGGATTGCTTTTCTTTAGTCACACATGTACACACATGAATTCTAAAGCAATGGTGTTTTTACACTGGGTATGCTAGAGTTGCTACTGAACCACATGAACTACCTTTTATTCCTGCCTCAAAGTCCCTAATCCTAGCCTGCTGGAAAATCTTTTCCCCCCCTTTTCTAACTTTGTTCAATGTAATATCAATTTTACTTGTTTTAAACTTTAAGATCATTTTGGCTCCCTTAATACTGATTATGAAAATAAATCTAACTCAGTGTTTTCCCCCTCTCAGAAACAGATATTAGTCACTGATGGAATGATTCACATTTCCTGTTATCAGACTTAAATGTTTTTTTTTTCTTCTCTTCTTCAGATGTGTCACTTTCAAATGTTGGAATCTATGGAAATGAGCCGAACTGCATTTTTAAATAGACTTGACTAAAACATTTAGACTATTAGAAGTGTAATTTGGACAGTTGTATATTTCAGTAAAACCCTGCAGAAATTGAAAGAGTTAATCTTAAAGAGGAAACCTGTATGTATGTTCTTAGCTCTAAACTTACCACCCACTTCCTAAGGGTTCCCTCCCTCCCATCACCACACGGAGGGGAGGGGAAAAAAAATCTCATTTCCAGTGAAATCCTGTAGTGAAGGTCTGACACTTGAGTTTGGCTACATTTAGATCCTGTTTAGATCTGGGTATTTCGCTGGAATTCCTAAGACTATTCAATGTCAAAAACAATCCCTAGTCACTTAATTTCATGTGGCAAATTGACCAGTGAAAAGCTGCAATAACGAATACCTAGGCTGTAAGTCTGACAGTGCATTTTATTTATCTGCCTGAATGCCCCCCCACTTTTTTTTTGAGTGTGTCTGTGTGTGAACTACTCAAATTTTGAACAGCTAAGTTAAAAATAGCCCAGACAGATATGGAAACAAACTATCAGAATGAAAGAAACAGCCATACCACTGGTAACATTTACTGTTTACTCATGACATTTTTAACATGCTACAAAAGTAGCACACAAATCCTACTTCTTTTTTCCCCAAATGGGTTTTCTAATGTTGAACATTAAATCAAATTGTGCTGGGTGAAAACAAACTTCAGTCGAAAAAGAGCAATAAATGTAAGGAAGCAAAAGCAAATTTTAAAAAAAAGTCCAACATCCACAACATAAACAATACTTCCTCAAACTC
>CM053599.1:29161199-29183529 GCA_028646575.1 Pseudocheirus occidentalis | reverse complement strand
CCAGGAAGCAAGAATTTGATTGATACTTTTTTTTTCTTTTCAGTTAAGTTTGAGTATTTACACCTCTAAATTTCTGATGTAGAGGTGAATCTATGTTCCTGCAACTGCAATGAGAATTTTGCTGTGATTGAACACTGAGTTCAAGTCAGAATCCAGGATGGTGATTTTCATTTGGTTTTGATTATTTAGAACCTAGATCACCTTTCTATAGTTAATAATTCTTATTTATTTGTGATATTAATGATAAAATATAAACTCTACTTTCTACAAATTATCACTTTATATATGGAGATCATCATCTTTTAAACACCATTTAACTAGACAAAAAGACCTATATTCAACAGTCATTTGATAATGCAGTTTTTTTTTCTTTTTTTCTCCCTTCCAAGTGCTTTTTATAGTGGAGGGTAACACTAGTTTTGAAACAAATGTTTAGTAAATTCATAGGTAAGAGATCACAAAATTTAGAACTAGAGAGAGCCTTGAAAGTAATCTAGTTCCACTGTCTCATTTTAGAGATGAGGAAGCAAGCCCAGATAGGTTAAAGGAATTGCTCCTGGTCATAGAGGTAGTCAGTGTCTGAACCTGGACTCAATCTTACGTCTTCTGGCTCCAAATCCACTGATCTTCCCACTGGATGCTATCATAATTTCGTTTATGTCTCCCAATTTCTACTGACACCCCAAATAAGGAAATATGTTTACACAAAACCAAGGAAGACAAGGAGCCCATCTGACCAGATATACCATCCTCCATTGCTCAGTTTCTTTGTGTTTCTAATGAGAGGAGGGTGATGTCTTATATTATCAATACTCTTGGATTGGTCATTATTGTTAATAAGTTTTTCATAGTTTTTAAGTGTTTTGCTTTTCTTTTCCCTCATTCAAAATATTGCATTTACCATGTATGTTTCTCTTTTGATTTTGGCTGCTTTTCATATAAGCATTCTCACATTTTCTGGATTTTTCATATTTGTCATTTCTTAGAATATTTCATTAAATTTATATAGTATAATTATTCTGCCATTCTCTGACAGGCATCTAAGTGTTGCAGTGAATATTTTGGTATGTATAGGATCTATCTGTGACCTCTTGAAATGTGCATGCATGCGTTGTGTGTGTGTGTGTGTGTGTGTGTGTGTGTGTGTGTATCTGGTAGGAGAATAGCTGGAGGAAAAGGTCTGAATAGTAGGGGTAGTTTTTTCTTTCATTTTCCAAACTACTTTACAGAATGATAAGAATTATTCCCAGCTACAGTGCCAGTTTATTAGCATACCTTCCCTCCCATGGACCTTCAACAAATGTGCAACTTAGTGACTGCCCAAATGACTAGAATTTAGGAACCTATGATATCAGACTCAGAATCAATTCCATCTCTCCCCAACATACAATAATAAACATAATAGGCATAACATATTTCTATTGAAAATAATTTTCTATTTCAGGTTAAAATTATTACTGATGTGAAAAAAAAGATTGTAAAAAACCTTTTGTTCAAACATTATAAATACTCCACAGCTGTTAGGCGGAGGTTCTTCCTAGAGCCTACAGACATGGATCCAATGGACAGCTGGAGGCAGGCCATTAATACTCCAAGCCATATGTAGGGTGTGAAAACACCACCCATAATTATGACCCATGGCAGGAAGTTTAGCTATCTACAAAACATATTCCTCTTCTAATTTGGAGAGTCTGATAAAAGATGTAACCATATAACAAAAGTAGTAAACAAATCATGTTTACTTGATACACCCTCTAGCCACGCTGAAGAAATGGAGTCTACAAGTAGGGACAGAGAGAAGAATCACTCACCAACTAGTGCGGTGTCACTTTAATTTGTTTTCTAATTCCACCCAGGTTTGCAGATTTTGATCCCTTAACCTTTCAGGTTATACTGTAGCATCAAGAACAATGAAAACAGGAAATCTCAGTATTTCTTGGAGAGAGGGCCACTATTAGGAGGACATCCTACCAGCAGGGCTCTACTCCACATTACAACTCTAATGCATCCTTCATAGGCCTGATAACTCTCCAATAGCTCATGCCCATCCCCAGGATCAGTAGGAAGAGGGCTCCAGTTCAGACTAAGTTTATATTTTAAAGCCAGGTCAGAGTTCCTGGCCCAACCAGTTGGGTGATGCATTGACTTAGCCTCTCTCAGTCTCAGTCTCCTCCTCCACAAATTGGGGATTCTAATGTCACTTATGACAACTTGACTCAGTAAGACAGCACACATCCAGCACTTTATGTCCCTTCATGTTCTATGTCTATACTAGATAAATACTAGATGAGGGAAGCAAAGCCCAAAGTCATGCAGGCAGTGGCTGACAAAGTTGGCATTGGTAACCTGCCTCACTGATGCCACATCTGTCCTATGTACCTCAGGACTTCCATGCCACCTTTTTCGGTCTGCCCTCTTCCCTCCATCAACATTGCCAAAACCCTAGTTTGCGCCCTCTCAATAACTCTAATTATTCTCTTAGAAACTAAGCTCCCTGAAGTCAGGGAAACATGGGATGTTTTTGTCTCTATAACTTCATTTTCTATACCTTATACAGCAGTGGTTCTCAACATTCCTAATGCCACGACCCTTTAATACGTTTGGTCATGTTGTGGTGACCCCCAACCATAAAATTATTTTCATTGCTACTTCATAACTGTAATTTTCCTGCTGTTATGAATCATACTGTAAATATCCAATATGCAGGATATATTTTCATTGTTACAAATTGAACATAACCCACAAGTTGCGAACCGCTTTTGTACAGAGTAAATACTTAATGAATGCTTCTGGAATTGAATTGAATGCAAATCTGTTTCTAGAATATAAGTTTTCTGAGAGAAGAAAGTGTTCCCCACTTTTCCTTTGGATCCCCAGAACCTCCAACAATGCCTGACACACCACAGCTGGCGCCGGATCGATGCTTGTTGATGGACTGATTTGTTCCACTATTTGCTACTCATTTGCTATGTATTCTGATGGTGAGCAAAATATACTGAGTCCCACCTCCACATTGGAGCTAGGTGCCACAGGGAGTAAGAGAGCCTGGGATCTGAAGTCAGGAAAACATGAGTTCAAATGGGACTGAAGCTATTTGCTTGTTGAGCAAGCCTGGGTAGAGTCACCTCTCTCAGGGTCAGTCTGCCCATCTGTAAAGTGGGGATAGTGGCAGCACCTATCTCACAGGCTTGTTGTGAGAATCTAATGAGATTATATAACACTCTGAAAGCTTAAAACTGGATCCCTTCCTCCCTTCCATACTTTGATTTCTATTCTTCTTTACTGTCCCACCTTGGGATCCCTTCCTTTATGACTTGGTTTGGGCAACACCTTCTGCAGAAAGCCTTTCCTCAGCAGCAACGCTTCCTCCTCTCAGGTTAACTTCCACCCACTCGGGATATATCTGTTTATGAACATGCTAAGTCTCCCATTAGAAGGAAGGCTCCTTTAAGGCAAAGGTTTTCTTTAAGTTTATCACAGAGTTTGCATGTTTGTTTGGACTGACTGATTTCTACTATGTGTCTAGTACAGGGGTGGAGAACCTGTTGCCCTGGAGTGACATGTGGCCCTCTAGGTTTTCAGGTGTGGCCCTTTGACGGAACCCCTATGCTATCACACAGTAAACGCTTAATAAATGCTTATTCTGCTTGATTTCCACCATATCACATTCCCTTTTTCATTTTTCCCCTTTTCCTGGAGAATTCAGAAGAAAAATTTTATACAGGCGGATGAGAACATCTGACCAGGGCACTTCCCAGCTCAAAATATACTGTCTATACTGCATAGAGTTAATCAATGCTTGCTGAGAGGTAGACAGTCCAGGTAGGCAGAGGCTTCCCAGACAGCTCCAGCAATTCTCCCTCTCCCTTATCTCTAATAAGACTGGGAAGCAGATCAAAAAAACTAGTGTCATCACAAGCTAGCAGCAAAGAAGCCTGAGCTGTCCTACAACCCAACCCTCAGGATGGCTGTCCAATGATATACATTCTTTTATCACTCTATCAGGATAGTAAAGATAAGCATTCCATCACAGTTCTAGGGGGCCACAGTGCCTGCTAAAGCTCACAAATTACTCTGAGAATCAATTGTCCTTGGTCTGTTGTACAATGACAATAATCTGAATTCAAATGACTTGGCAATTCAATGGAAGGCCTCATTTAAAGCCCTGTCACAGAGTGACTTGAGAATGTTGTTGGTTGGTATTGGAGAGCCACTAAGAGAAAGATATGAGAATTAGAGTGTTTCCAAAAGAAGCATGGAGGAGGGGACATATGTGAAAAATACAGTAAAAGTGGAAAGGACAGAACTTGGGAGGTGTCTATAACTGTATAGAATGTAGGTAAATAGCTAAGAAGACCTCTTGTGTAGCATCTGGCATATAGGAAACATTTATCAACTGTTTTGACCTGAGTTCACATCCAACCTGAGACACTCACTATGTGACCCTGTTCAAATCACTTAACCACGGTTGTTGTTGTTGTTTTTTGGGGGGTGGCTTGGTTTCCTCATCTACAGAAGTTAGACAGAAATAGCGCCTACCTCCCAGCATAATTGATATAATAAGAGTAAAATGTTTATCAAAGACCTGGCAAATAGTAAACACTACATATGGCAGGTATTATAAGTCGTGTTATATTATTACATAATATACAATAACGTTATATGTTATATAATATCATAATACATTATAATAATATTATTGTTGGCTGACAGAATAGCCCAATTTAGTCGAACACAGAATACTAAAGGAGAGTAACAGAAGGCTAGCCAGGTAGACTGGAATCAGATTATGGAATGCCAGGAACAGGATTTAAAATTTTATTAGCAGGCAAGAGGGAGCTACTGAAGGTTATTTTTGTTTGTTTGTTTTGTTTTTAAAGTAGCAATGGAGAAGAATGCAATGGAGAAGGGAGAAACTGGAGGCAAGAAGACTATTTAGGAGGTTCCTGAAATAACATGAGGAAAAGGTCTGAATCAATGTAGTTGCAATGGAGAATATAGGCTAAATTGGAGATATTCCTCAGAAGCAGAAATTAAAAAGACTTGGCAATTCCCATGATTTGCAAGGTGAGGGAAAGGAAAAAGTCAAAGTTGATTACAAGGTAATAGGTCAGGGAGCCAGGGGAGATGCTTGGGCCACTAAAAGACCTAAGAAGTTAAGAAGATCCTCAGGGAACTCCAGGAGCCCTATTTGCTGGCAGACTGCAAGGGGCCTGGGTTATAGAAAGGTGAGCAATTACTGTGGCTTGAGTGGGTGATGAGGAAGTAAATGTAGAAAGCATGCATTGCCTTTTATAGGAGTTCATCAGTGAAAAAGGGGAAGGATGACAGCTTGAGTGGGTGGGAGGGTGGGTCAAGGGAAGGTATTTTCCCCCCCAATAGTTGAGACCTTTATGGGTTTGCTCAGAAAAGAGTGGCACACTGAAAATGCATTGAAAAGAGAGGGTGATTGATAGCAAGGATAAGATCAGGTCACAGGTAGAGGGATTGGCCTTGGCGAGGCAAACAGGGCACACACTTCCACACCTATGAGTCTATGACTACGACTTTTCCCCTGAGATGAAGGGCCAGGTGAAAACATTGAAAGCAGGTGATAGCTCTGTTATTCTCACCCTTCTCATCAGAGTTACACAGAGCTTAAGGAGGTTTTATTTTTTCCATTTATAACTCACTTGATCAACACAAGTTGGTAGCTAAAGAAAGGCAAGCCCATCAGGCTCTGAAGCAGCAGTAGTAGTTGGGGTGCTGCTAGGACTCAGGACTCAGAAAGGCTTGGGTTGAGATCCCACCTTAACTTAACTAGCTGTGGGACTCCAAAAAGTCACTTAGTTTTTCCGGGCCTTTATTTCTCATCTAGAAAATGAATAAGGTGGATTTTAGGTTATTAGATGGGTTTTAGGTTCCTTTGGAACTCTGAATCTATGCTCCTAAGACCACCTTGAGGTGTGACAGGATAGTAAGTGAAAGACAGTAATCTCCTGATTCCTGGTCAGATACTCGTTCCATTATACAGTGACAAAGTCTTAGAGAAGTTCTAATCTACTTTGGGAGATACCTTATATTTGGTGTTAGAGTAGACAGGGAGCATATAAAGAGGCTAAAAGAAATCAGAAGTCAATTTTGAAAGAGATAAACACTTCTCCAAACTGGAGACACTTAAAAAAATGAAAAAGTGCAATCAAGATTCCCAGATGTGGAGTCAGATGGATTCAGGCTGGGAAGCACAGGGCTGCTCACTCCTTCCTCTGCATTTTGTTTTCTCATTTAGAAAATGAAGGGCTGGGAGTTCCAAATCACACCAAAGGCACAGGAGGACAGTGGTATCAGTGCTGAATTGGAGTCGGGAGGACCTAGGCTCAACTATTATTTTGATATTTTCTAGCTGTGTGAAATTTTACCTCTTTGAAGCTCAGTTCCTTCATCTGACAAATGGGAATATTGGTAACTGTAGTGCAGGGCTTCCTCACTTGTTTGGTATAATGGATGGCTTTGGCAGCCTGGTGAAGTCAATGGACTACCCCTCTCCCCCTGGCAGAATAATGTCTAAAATGCAAAGGACTACAAAAGTTTATTAGAAATACAGATTTTTTTTTCTCTTATAGATTGACAGATGACTGGAAATCCATCCATGGACCCCTTTGGGGTCTCTGAACCTCTGGGTGAGACACTGTCACATGTCAATCCCATTGTCACGGAGCAGAGTTGCTGTTTTCCTTTCCACCATTAGGATATGATGATTTGAAAACTAGCCCATAAAATCACATGTATTCGTCGATCATTTCAAGAAGGTAATTGGTAATTTGTTGTAGAGAAATGGCACCTGATAGAAAAGAGAAAAATCTTCCTAAATTTAACTGGCTTTCACATACTCTTAACATGGTAATTTCCTAGTTTCTACTGTCTCTTAACTTCTACTTGAATAGCTATGTCTGGAATAATGATAATTATTATTATTAATATTAATGATAGTTATTTATATAGCACATTAAGGCTTGCAAGGAGCTTTACATATTCTCATATTTGATCCTTGTTACAACCCTGTGAGGTAAATGCTATTATTACCTCCATTTTACATGAGGAAACTGAGGCAGCCAGAGGTTAAGTGACTTGCCCAGGTTTCCACCCAAGGCCTGACGGTTGTAATATGAAATGAATGGTCTGTCATTTTTTTTTGTGCCTTGGGGTGTAGGGGAAAATGCAACCTCCCCCTTTTGCTCCAGTTCCACCCCATAAATCAGTGGGATTTCACTAAGCTTACCATAGTTCTGCTGAATAAGGCATAGGTGGATCAGGGACACATAGAATGATAAGCAGAAAAAGGTTTGGTTAGAGGAGCAAGAGGAGAAGAAAGGGGTTTGGGAAGTATGTGGAAGATAGGTCTGACTGAGAGGGGAAGGGATGGCATTCAAGGCAGACTTTCGTTTGACATGTTCATAGAAAATAAACTTTCTTCTTGCAGAAAAAAAGAAAAATTAAGACAATTGTTCATGAAAATGTAATCTTTCATTTCGTTGGTTTCAAAAGTCCTTCCAGTCAAACTTACACTCAGATCTAGATTCAATCCTCCATCTTGTTTCAGTCTTGTACAAAGAGATTGCAAGATTCTCCGTCTTGTTGGCTGATTATTTTTAAAAGCATCTGACTCATAGAAAAATGCAATCTAATCTGTCTCCAGTAAGATGATTCTAATACATACTAATATTTTACAAGATTTCCTTGGGGTATTGCACCAGCCCTCAAAACTGGAGATGGTAAACTTTTAGTTACAAAGTGAAGGAACTTAACCAATCACAGGGCTACACCACTGCATGGCTTTGACTCTCCATTCCATTCTGACAGAGTTCATGCCAATGATTTCTCTTTTCTGGATCCCCCTACAGCACATCGTATCTTCAGAGTAAAAGGGCATCAAGGTCAGTATTGGTCTATCATAGGATAGATTCTTTCTTGAATGGTGAAAAAAGCTTTTCTCATTTATTAAGTACATAAACACACTGTCCACTACCAGACCAACTAAAAATAAGTGTAAACAAGCAGGAAGTGGAGGTCACACCAAGCAGAAATAAATTTAGAAGTAGGTTTTATAAGCAAACAAAACAGAAGGCCAATTTTAACATTTTTTTTAATGATCTAAGAGTTTAGGATTTTTCTCCCAGTGAAGTGAATTAAAGCAAAAAAGTAGTGGACCACTTAGTAATGAGTTCCTGTTCATGCATATGTTTCTCCTGACCTTTCTCCTCTCAACTCCCCATGCAGCCAAAAGAAAAACTATTTCCTTGTTTCTCTTTCTATTAGAACTTGTCATGGCTTCATAGCCAAAGTGGTGGAGCGGATGGTAGGCATTAGACATGTAGTTTAGAGTCAAAAGAAAATCAAAGCATTGATAAAAATGAACCTGCCTCAATTGGTCCTGGGTTACCATTGAATAGAAAACATATGATGGTTTTAAAAAAACTAGAAATTAAGGTGATGCCGATCAATGAGGGAATGGCTAAACAAGTTGTGGTATATGAATGTAATGGAATACTATTGTGCTATAAGAAATGGGGAAGAGACAGTCTTCATATTCACTTGGAGAGGCTTGTACAAACTGATGTTAAGTGAGAAGAGCAGAACCAGGAAAAATTTGTACACAATCACAGACACATTGTATGTGTCACGACCAACTTTGATAAACTGGACTCTTCTCAGGAATGCATAGTTATAAGAAAACTCCACAAGTCTCAGGATGGAAGAAGATGCCTACATTCAGGGAAAGATCTAGAAATAACAGAGTTTAAATGGAGATTGAAGCAATCTACATGCTATCATTCTTTTCCATGTTTGGTTTTCTTTCTTTTTTCCCATTGTTCACTCTATTGGTTACAACCCTTCTATACTCAAAAGATTCTGGAACTGAATCTTGTAAACTAAAAGTAAATAAACAAATCAATTAAACAACAATAACAACAAAAAAAGGAAAGAGTTAGACAGAGACAGAGATAGAGTCATTCTCGTATCCTGGGAAGTCCAAGAAGACCCTTGGTTTCAGTGTCTGCTTCCTACATTATCTTGGGCTGTGGGCAAGTCACTTCATCTCTCAGCAGGTCTAGAAAACTCTCTAAGACTAAATTACAAAAGAGTCATTTCCTTTCATCAGTGGAGGAAGTGGGGTCAATTTCACCACTGAATGGCTGCTCAAACTACCAATGCATTCACAGACCATCACAGCAATTTGTATGCCCTTCCATTTCATGTCTAAATGCTCTTGTGAAAAACAGAAAAACAACAACAGCCACCTTTTAAGTAGCCAGGATGCAATCCCAAATTGACAAATCAAATGCCTTTCTGAGGCTAAATCCTCTCGGACTGTCAATAGATCTGGATACTGCTAACTAGTGCATACATTGCCCAGTGTCTAGAATACAGTAGGAATACAGTAAATGGTGATGTTTAGTAACTCTCTCATTCTAGATCCCCACTCCTGCCTTGACTGCAAGCCTAGACTCTCCTGATTCTACTCTTGCTTTCTTGAATGCTACTTCTCTCTTTAATTTGCTAGTTCTTCCTCTTCTTCCTAACCCCTAGAGCAGTGGTTCTCAACCTGTGGGTCATGATCCTTTTGGCGGTCGAATGATCCTTTCACAGCGGTCACAGGGGTCACCTAAGACCATGGGAAAACACATATTTCCCATGGTCTTAGGAACCGAGACACTGCTCCTCTATCCCTCTCCACGAGGGTCCACCCACATGTAGATACGCCCAGATATGCACACATATGAGTATTACAGGGTTGCAGCACTAGGAAGACTGAGAACCACTGCTTTAGTTGGCCCCCACAGGGCAGATCTAGGAACACTGTGTAGAAGTCATAAAGGGGCATATGTAGACTTGAGTTTATCAAGTCTAATCTACCAATTAGAGCTGTCCCAATTGACATGAGCTGCCTCTAAATCAATGGTTCTCAACCTTCCTAATGCTGCAACCCTTTAATACTCATATGTGGGTGTATCTGCATGTGGGCAGAACTGCCTGGAGACAGATAGGGGAGTGGTGTCTTGGTTCCTAAGACCATCAGAAATATGTGTTTTCCGATGGTCTTAGGTGACCCCTGTGAAAGGGTCATTCAATACCCAAAGAGGTCTGACCCACAGGTTGAGAACTGCTGCTCTAAAGATAGGAAGTTTCTTTTGACTAAAGATCTTTGGGTAAATACCATTCTCACAGGATTCTTGTTCAGGTATGGATTAGCACTGGCTTCTGACAGTGTATGATGGTGTCAGGAGGTTTTGAGATGTAGAGGAAGAATAATCTTATTTTTTCAGTAAAGTGTGAAGGGAGGTCTTCTGAGAAGAAGGTAGGGGGGATGATATAGGAGTAGCGAGAAGAAGAGAAAAAAGATATTTGAGATGAGTAGCCAATGAGAAAAGAGTAAATGGATTGCCTCATGGGAGTCGGTTCCCAGCTGAGATTCAATGTGTAGTTAACCAGTCACTATGGTTTCCTCTAGCAACATTCACATCACTTTAGTAAGAGCAGAGGAGGCAGATGGTGATGCTAATAAGGAGTAAGGGTGAGGTGAGGGATTCAAGAATGGAAAGGAAGAGCTTCCACAGGTATTGTCATCTAGCAAAGAGAAAAAGAGAAAGCAAATGAAAGTTATTTGACATACTCCTGCGGAAACAAGAGAGGAAGATTGCTTTTGAACCCAGAAATCTGAAGCTGAATTCTCCAGTTTGGGGATCAATCAATCAATCATCTTCATTAGGATATGAATCTCGTTATTAGAGGGATACGTAGTACCTCAATCAGGGAATGAGGCAACATGGCAAAAAAGCAAGCTGGGAAGGTGCTTGGGTCTTGCCCCAATACCACAGCTCTCCAGCTGACAGCCACAAGAGGCTCACAGCTCTCTATCATGGAGGCCACTGGCTAATCTCCCTAAAGACTAAATGAATCCTGGAATTTCTTAAACCATTAAATTCAGCAACTTCTTTGGGGTGTCCTATTAAGCTAAAAATGAATCTGTGAGCACACTTCAATGAAACAGAAAGAGCTTGGAATAATATAATGTAAAATAAAATTGTATGAGAATACACAACCTATCATTTAGGCCTTTTAAAGTCATAGAGGCAACCACCTAAAGCTACCATATATTTAACGTAATTATTTTAAAACACATTAAGTTTCAGGCATTACATTTTAAATGTAATAAATCTATATAAATAATGAGATTTGGTAAATTATCCCTAAGTTTTCAATATCATATAACATGTATTAAGAAGAATCCTGGAATTTTTATTTAGCTAATGATAAAAACCAGAATTGGGATTGGTGCTATTAGCTTGTACTTTTTCATTAGTTTAGTAAGAAAATGCCATTTCAAAGACAATTGGAATAAAGGACAGATAAAAGCTAATGTCGAACTTGAAAAAATCTGGGGTCCCAGTTATAACTCTGAGGCTGTATGGCTAGAGACAAGTCACCAACGCTCATTGCCTCCACACAAATATCTAGGACTATTAATTCTAAATAATTTGTCACTTTACAGAAAGTTGAGGTGTAATTAAACCAGTGTACCTACTAATGCAGGGACAACAATGCAGTTCTCACATACTGGCTCATATGGGTTAAAAAGCTTGGGGTTCTCTGCTAGTATAATGGAAAGAACACCGGGTTCGGAGTCAGAAGTCCTGGATTAAAACTGAAGTTCTGCTACTTAGAATCTGTATAACCGTGGACAAGACTCTATCTCCCTAGGCCTTAAGTGTCATCACCTATAAAGAGAACCTGAATTAGTTAGCCTTGAAGTTGCCTTTTAGCTTTAGACCCGGGTGTCTATGAGCCTTGTGCATGAACTAATATAGTTTATGTTTGCCAAAATTGAAGTACATGTGAAGGGTAAATCAACATTCTCTTCTCAGATACCCATACTTGTACACCTAAAATGAATTAACCAAAAGAATGGTAGAAATGGTAAGGATGACTTTTCATGATGATTACTTCCATTGTATTTTGGATGTTTCTAGGCTCAGGGATTCTGAACCCTTTGTGAAGCTACCCTGCTCTATTTTTCTGACCAGTATTGACAAAGGCATAATCTTAGTTTAAAAAAAAAATTGATCCTAGAAATGATGTTGAGTTTTGAACAGCTATATCATAGTTTAGCTGAGTTTAGCCCCAAAAGAGAAACTAGAATTTCTTAATCTGAGGCCTTGTTAATCATTTTGTGAAAGGCTCATTCTGTCCTTAAGAACTCATCTTGAAATGCCCCCCACGCTCCGCCAATTTCTCCTATCTTTACTTGGATGAAGTCTGTCATGTTAACAGATGACCCAAGATTTGTGAATATTAAGGAATATGTGTTATTTAGTACAGATTTACCTTTAATTTCAGGTCCTAATATAGTAGCTGTGCAGGTATTAAGAGACAATGATTTAAATCAATAAGACTGAAAGTTGTTATATGGGAAGGAAGGAAGGAAGGAAGGAAGGAAGGAACAAGGAAGGGAAAGAGAAGAAAGGAGGAAAAAAGAAGAGAATAGGAGTATATAATTTTGTCTCTATTATGAAAAAACTTTAAAAATTGGACTGTGTATTGTACCTTTGAATGGTGCAGTTACTTCAAGCATAAGATTTGCTTATGACTTAAAAGGGTTTCTTTTTTGTTTGTCTTTAGGCAAAAATCAGTGGATCTAAAGCATCATTAATCACTGTCCTTTTTAAATTAAATGTTTCTAAAGTAGACACAGAAACTAAAACTGGAGAAACAAAGTCACTGATTCCAGTGAACAGAATCAGACTCCAAAGGGGATATTCATCGGTATTTGCCCAATTTATTTCTTACATAATTTGGGAAAGTGACTTGTCAAATAAATTAATGTATATGGTGGAAATTTGTATGAGTAAGAAGAGATGGAAGAAGCCATCTAACTCAACATGCACATTTTACAGAAGAGGAAATGGAATGACTGCTCAAGGTAACAAAAAAATGTAAATGACAGAAGCAGAATTCAAGCCCAAGTGCATATTGTAGGCATATAATAAATGCTTATTGACTGACTTCTAAAATGAGATCCCATGTTCTTTCTCACTGCAACACAATGTGGACAGGGCATGATTATAATAACAATTACAATTATAACAAATCACATTTATAGCGCTTTTGAAGGCTTGCAAATAGTTGTTTTTAAAAATATTATTTCACTTTATCATCATGATGACCCTAGGAAATAAGTGCTATTATTATTCTTATTTTTTAAGATCAGAAAACTTAGGAAGAGAGAAGTCAAGTGATCTTCCCAGGGTCAACTACACCATTAGTAAGTGTCTGAAACTCGATGTGACCTCACGTCTTCCTGATCTGAAGCTCAGTACTCTATCTACTGTGGCACCTAGCTGACTTAGAAGTGTTTGGGCTCCTTTTGTTGTCCATTTCAGGGGCTATTCTACCAAAAAAGGCCACTGCGCAATGATCAACCTTCCCATGAAGCAATTTACATCTGTTGTGCTTTGATATTTTAAAATATTTTTATTAAAATAAAAGGTGGTTAAACTGATGTTAAGACTGCCAAAATAAAATATTCTTTCATGATTTAAGTCGGCAGTCCATAAGCCACCATGAATATTATTTTAAAAAACCAAAATGTGAGACGAATGAAACAAGAAAAGGTCCTATAGACACAAAAATATTAACAGCAGTGGCAAAGAACTAGAAACCAATCAAAAGATATTAATTAGCATGCACTATGTATCAGGCAACAGGCAAGGTGAAGATTCAAAGAAAGGCAAAAACTTGTGCAAACCCTCAGACAAATCAGACTTATATAATCAGGTTGAGGGAAGAGAGATAACACACAAAAAACCATATGCCAAGATATTTGCCAAATAAATTGGAGAAAATCTCAGAGTAGAGACAGCCATATTAAAGGAGACCAGCAATGGGAGATTCGAGCTGAGATTTGAAGGGAAATCAGGAGTCACAGATAAGGAAGGAGAACTTTCCAGGAATGGAAACACATAGTCAGGAGATAATGTCTCTTGTCTGAGAAACAGCAAAGCCACCAGAGGTAAGAGTATGAGGACCGAATGAAAGTAGATGAGGACTGGATAGATAGGAAGAACTCGATTCTGAAGGACGTTAAAAAGTCAAACAGAAGATCTTACATTTGATTCTGGAGGCAATAGGGAGCCCCAGAAGTTTACTGAATAGGAAAGTGACATAGGCAGGTCACTTTGATGATTATAAATTTCATTTTTTACTTTTATTACTTTAATAACTTTAATAAAAATAAAAACTTTATTTTTCTTCATTTCATTTTCATGAATGAATGATGAACTGTAGTGGGGAAAGCAAGGCAGGGAGGTTAAGCAGGCAATAGTCCAACCTGAGATGATGAGCAAGGTAGTAGCAGTAACAGGACAGAAAAGGGCATGAGCTAAGGATGCTAGAAGGTAAAATGGATGGGCCTTGGGGTATGGGGGAGGGGAGCAGGTAAGAAAAGATGAGGAACCCAGAATAACATCCAGACTGTGAGGCTGAATGAGAGGATGGTAGTGTCCTCAACAAGATATTGGCAAGTCAGAGAGGAGAGGGTTTTAGGGAAAGACATGAGTCCAGTTGTAAATACATTGAATTCAAGTTGTTTACAGGCCATTCATTTGAAGGAACTATCCAAGAAACAAGTGAAGATGAGAGACTGGAGGTCAGGAGAGTGATTAGGGCTGGGTGACTACATTTGGGAAGCAGCAGCACAGAGATGATCACTGAGCCTATGAGAGCTGATGACATAATCATAAGAAATATCATAGAGGACAAAGTACAGAGAACCCCAAGCAGGGGCCTTCTCAGTTACAAGGCTGAGGGCAGTCAGAGGAGAACAGCAAGCATTATGAGATACTGAATATTATGGGAGTGTTCATCACTTGGGAAATGGCTGAAAAAATGATGGCTCACCAAGGCAATGGAATACTATCATACTATAAGCAATCATGAAAGAGATGCTTCCAATAGAAGCTGGGAAAGTTTGCATGAACTGATCCAGAGTAAAGTAAGCAGAGTCTGGAGAGAAAAACAGACTGTAATAATATAAAAACGAGCAATTTTTAAAAACTTAAGAACTTTGAATGATAAAACGATCAAGCAGGATTCCAGAGGAATGATGAAGAACGCTTCCTATTCTGGATAGAAAAGCCATGGACTAAATATGCAAAATGGACATAGTCGCTATGGGAATTTGTTTCACTTGACTATATATGTTTGTTCCAAGGGTTTTCTTTTCCTTTTATCAGTGTGTTGGGGGGCGGGGCGGAGGAGTTTGTGGGGATGAAGTAGGAAGGATAAAAAGTAGATGCTTAATAGTTGAAAAAATTATATATTTTAAGGACCAATGACATCTATGCCTAAATTATCCTGGTTTTAAATAAAGCCACTTAGGAAATCTTTTGGGCATCTAACCACTCCCAATTTAAATCTACCTGGGACTTAAAGCTTTATTTCATCTACTAAATAAAAAACAGGAACTTTGGGGGTAGGGGTATAGAGTACATTTGTCAAACTCTATGGCCTGAAAGAGTTAATAAAGTATCCAAAGGTGACTAATTTACAACTAAAGAGTAGTTTAAAAGAGAGAAACAATCAGGAGGCCTGAGGTTATTTTCCCCCTCAAACTCTCCCATTCTAAGGGGAGTACTGGGTGAAATAAAAAGGGGAATGTGGTCAGGGTGCTGGAAGATAAATGCAGAAATCAACTTTGTTTCTATGGGGAGCTTATGGGAGTAGAGAGCACAGTCTTGAGGAGAATCAAACTTCCCTTGTTGTAAAGTGTTTACCCAGTGGGAATACTTCTCAAAACCAAATAAAAACAAAACAAAAACAGAACTCAGGCTCTAGGCAGAGTTCTTTCAACCACTAACTTCAATAGAAGCTGGGAGGGCTTGACCTTTGTTGGGGTTTTAGCTGGGAGATCTGGAGGTCAGAGTTCTTATTGTTCTATTCTTCTGGTTTATCAAGACTGGGACTCTCTTATCAGGCAGAGGCATTTCCCTAAAATAAGTTACATCACTCTTGGATATGCCTTGGGGTGCCATAGAGAAGTCCCCACCACCCAAGGCCCCAAAGTAAAACTCCTGTCTCCCTTTCTCCCTTCTACTCCTTAGCCTCTCACTTATCATCTAAATGTACCTGGGTTCAAAGGGGAGGAGGGATATATGTACATCCCAGATGTAAACCTATGTGTTCTACAGATGTAAACATGTGTGTTCCACATTCATTATAATCCATTATTAACGTGGAAGAATGAACACCATCAAGAAGGAACTGTCTAAAACAGAAGAATAACAATGGAAAAATCTCACTTTGAGACTCACAGACAGCTTTTTTCACAATTCCAGTTCATATATAGGATGCTCCAACATTATTAAGCTTTAAGACTTTAGGGAAAACATGCATTTTCATGTTACATATATAATGCACAATGTGTGTTCATATGTATATTTGTATGTGTATGTGTGTATATCTATACAGATACATTCACAAGGATAATTCATTCCAAGTTCTATCCCCCCAAACAAATTATAAAACAACACTCAGAAATAGTCTCATAGCAATTACTATATGGTTGAAAATCTTAGAATACCACTGCCTCAGAGGAGTCTGAGTTGCCAGGCCCTAAAGGACAATGAAGATATACTGGGGACACAAAAAGGCTTCAACATATATCTGGTTATGAGAAAGCCACAATAAGGGACAGAAGGGATCACATCAAAGAAAGTTATGCTTGGGAAAAAACGTAGGTCAATCATGGTGAGGAAAAAGGGGCAGCCTGGAAGCTCCTTGCGAAACCAAAAGAGGTGAAATGAGAAGATCTCCCATCTGTTTGTTTGGATCCCCCTCTAGGTGTTCCAAGGGAGATTATATTAATAAGACTGACCCCGAAGAAGGAATGGGTTGGTGGGATCTGCATAGATAATGAGACCACAAATCTACTGATGAATTATAATATACAAAAACAGTACCACCACCACAGCAAATCAGATTCTCCCAATCAATCAGCTACTTCTTGGTGGCCAGCCATTGATGAACCTTGAATGTTACCTATTGATTTGGAGCACAAAAAGAGACACCTGGAGACCAAAAAGAGTACCTACATGAATAAATACTGTTTATGTAATGTGATCTTAACCTGCTGAACAGAGCAGCAAGCACATCATGAGAGTAAGGACCGAACATAGCATACATGTCCTTATCCCAATGGGGCTCATAGAACTTAATATAATTTCACTCTGGGTCCCTACAGGTCACCCATGCTGTGGCACCCATGTCTCTGCATACTATCTCATAAAGTCTTCTGGAAAAAAACCCTAGTGCTCTGTCAGGAAAACTAAACAAACTGAATGCCTTTAGAACATATCAATCCAAGAGACACATGCAGTATTTATTGTGAACTGCCAACAAACATAAAATCCATAATTCCAGAACACAGTCAACTGAGGATGAGAAATGCAAGACCTATAAAATCTTGACTTCTGGAATAGAGATCAACAAACTGGCTTTTGAAGAAATTAGTTGAAAGTCCTAACAACTTTAAAAACATTAATGCTTTACTCTGATCTGATTGGATTCTATAATTGCTTTGGCTCCTGTCCCTCATTCCTCTTGAGTAAGTTTGCTTAAATACTGTATTAGAGTAAACTAGTTTCAGAGCATCTTCTTGCTATTAACCATTTCCTTTGGATTCTCAAGTATCAGTAAGAGCCCTAGCATCAAATTAGGACAAGGGCATGGAATTCTTGCTTGGGATCCTCAAGCTGTTAATGATATACACTTACTGGGATATTGGCTAGAGATACTGACCCTGTAGGCTGGTCTCTTTCTAATAAATCAACAGTACAAAGAGGACAGGACAGTCTTTTGTAAAGAACACTGAATCTGAAGTCAGAACACCTGACATCAAAGACCATTACTATTCATATGACCTTGGGCAAATCACTTAGTTTCTCTAGTCCTCAGTTTCCCTATCTGTAAAATGTACTGATTGGACTAGAGGACTTCCAAGGCAATCTTCAATTTTAAATCTAAAATCCTAAAGTCAAACTATTATGCATACATCATCGAGCTTCAAATTCAAGAACTAGTTAAGGGAAAAGAAGATGGAAATATTTCTCCCTTGGCCCAGGAGGCAGACTCCAAAATATATATATTTATGGTCTCCAGATGGCATGCAGCCTATAAGAAAGGAAAGATGTAGTAATATCCTGGTTTCTGGATGTCCCAAAAAAAGCCCACTCCCTTTATTGAATGGTAAATGATATAAAATAGAGGCATCAAACATGAAGCCTGAAACACATTTGAGTGTGGCTTGAACAAGGTTAAAATGTAATTTTCAGATATTTTAACAAAATAAATAAAAATACATAGATATATGTTAACATGATAATAGAACATAGATAATGTTAACATGTGGTTTTCTAAGTAAACATACAGTCCACAGGGAACTTCATACATATATATATATATATATGTATGTATACATGCATGTATAATAGTGGCCCTATTTCTATTTCAATTTCACACCACTGGTATGGAGTACCTGAATTTAAAAAATCTCAGTAGAAAAAAACACTTAGAAAGAACATAAAAACCTACTACTGTCAGCAGACAGTTGCAGTTTGAAATAATGACAATGATGATGAAGATTAAGATTATGCTGAGCTACAGAAACAAACAAAAAATGAAGGACAAACACATAAAGATAAACTTCATCAGCATAAGCAAAAAAAAAGGGAGACAGAGACCCAAACTGCAAGAGATACAAAACATAATTCAAAGACCTTATCAAAAGTGATTTCAGGGAGAAAAAGCCAAGATGGCGGCGTAGAAGCAACAAGGTTCCACAGCTCCCACAGAGCCACCTCAAATACCCATAAAATACAACTCTAAACAAACTGTATGGCTCCAGAAGTGATTTCCGAAAAGTTCTCATCCTCCAAAAGAAAGAGAATTAAATTGGGAATTCTGGGGTAGATTTCTTGCAACAGCTTTGGACCAAAATCGCAGATTTATTATCCAAAAACGAGCAAAACAGACTAAAGTTTGTCAAATTCCCAAGTTACACATAGGACAATTTCTTGGTTCAGAAATTAGAGTCCCTTCTTCATTCTGTTCTACAAATAGGAGTTAATTACATACTTAAGTTGGATGGAGAGCTTGGGAAAGAAAATGTAGGAAAGCAGATTGTTAACAGACTTGGGTCACTACTTGAAAAGACCAAATGGAGAGAAAACTTAATAGGCCAAAGTGTGTAGCAGTTCTGAAGCTTTCTGAACAAACATACTTCCATGAAGCTTTTGATCATGGTCCACATGATATTCTCATCAAATGCCTACAAAATCAAGACTATCCTCTAAAGTCCAGAAACAGTTGGTTCAAGCACCATACATACGCAAAGCACAGTTATCAATGGTTAACCATCAACCTAGGACACTATGAAGTTACATTCCACAAGTACAGGTGCAAAAGTCAGTTTGAATATGTTTAGTCAAAAACAGTTATTAGCAGTCCTCTGTAGCAATGTCTCTGTGTCTCTAAACTGAGAACTGATATTATCAGCTTCTAACCCACTTCTCACTGGAGAGAGTTCATCTTCTCTGAACAGTGAGTATCAGCATGGAAGAATTAGACTGAATGCAGAGAAGGAAATGAATGGGTTGTAATATTTTCTTTATAGCTATCCTATTTTCTTAGCAGCTTAAAGGGTAGATAATTATTGTTTCGTTTCATAGGATGAAACAGTAGGCAGTACACTCCAGAGTTATGACCCTTAAAATGTTAAAAGAATCTTAAAAATAGTTTGTAGAACTGCTAAAAAAGTTTAAACCAAAATCAGAACTGAGAACTCCAAGTACAAAGAACATCAGCCAAGTGCTGTCTTTTACAGGTCAAGTCATGAACAGTCTTGTAAGCTTTAATTACCAAGGAAGAAACAGAGCCCATATTCAAAATTCCCAAGAAACAAATAAACTATTCCCCCATGACTCTAGGCAAAGCAACGATAAGTCTACTTAATTAGGTAGAAAAAAAATACTGAAAAAAACAAAAATTGAAAGTGCATTAATCTACATCTAAATGAAAAATCAAATGCCATAAAATGTATTTTTTTATAAATGTTAAGCCCATGAATACTACAATATCATTTCATTCCCAGTAATCTAGCCTATTTGGTTTTATTGTTAGCCCTCTCTCTTCCACAGCCTCCAGTCTTACAGAAGCACCTTACTATATCACATTTGCAAATCTCTTATGGGCATCAGTACTAAACAATATTCATTAAGAATATCACCAAAGTACAACATGTAAGTAAATCAAACTGTGGATGCTCTATTTTGCAAATTTCATGGGCCACTAGGGATAATTAAAAGGGCAATTATATAAAGTTGGTGCAGTTTTGAGAAACAAATGACATTTTCTGCTTTAAAGCACTTGATAATTTGATATTTTTCTATTAGAGCCATCGTTGGTACTTTTATGGACAGGCTGCACAAATAAACAATAAATGCTCTTTAGTGGGCTCTAACGATTGTTTTTGCCCATTGGTATCTTTCCTCACTCAGTCTATAAATCTCGGGCTAAGAGAGGAAGGTGAGGACATGAAAAATTATTAAATGTTATTAAGCAATAGATGCCAGCAGATGCCCTGAATTCCCTTCTACTGTACTTGTGTGAGGCCCAGAGACCCATGCAATGCGTAGATGCTTCCAGCACTATGGAGCTGTCCAGTTTGTCACTGTTTAACCACTGTTAGGAAGCTAGCAAAGTACATTAGAGCAGCTAGGAACAGCTCATGAAAAATACAGCGAAGAAACTGCTAGTGGCAGAAGCATTTAACTTTCTTGTTAGCCTCCCCCATGTGGCACTTTAGCACCAGCAAGTTGTTTATTATGTTCTGTGCCAGGCAAAACTGATTAAATGGGGCTCTTAAGAATCAGAGCGTTATAAATTCATGGAAATACAGCAAGCAATAAATTCCACGGAATTAAAAGCTTACTACTGCTATTAGCATTTCAGGGAGTTTGAATTGTTAATACTGATGTACAAAAATGATGTTCCTGGAAGACAAGTGAACCAATACAATACACACATTAGACAAATTTCAGAGCTCTAGTATCTACTAGCATCTAGTAACCTGAGGATGGTTGTTTGGTGTATTTGGGGGAGATCTGGGAGAACGGTTTGAATAGGAGAAATGGAGAAAGTATTGCCTTTAAAATACCCATCTGATTTGTAAAATAAAACTTTCAATAAGAGAAATAAAGGCACAAAATAAAGTTATATGTGTAATAACACCCAAAATTCTATGAGGGGTAGGGAGAGAGTGCTGGATTTGGAATCACAGGGTCTAGGTTCAAAATAATTGCTATATCACTTTTCGTACCTGTGGAATCTTAGGCAAGTTATCCTCTCAGGAAGTCAGATTTCTAGACTATGAAATAGAGAAGCGGGACCTGATCACTTCCAAGATCCATTTCTCTATCTATGATCCTTGCCTTTGTAAGCAAGGCATTGAAATGAAGTGAAGTTCAAAAGAAGGCCAGTAGTTTGGCCCCAATATTTATCTCTGCAGAGACTGGCAGAAGACTGTTGTGACTAGGTGTCTACAACCCAACTGATATTCTTTTCCCCAGGCACAATACAGTCACTCTACTAATTTGATATGGAAGAGGTGGGTGGGAAGTAGAACAAATCTCTGGAAGTAGCTACATTTCAATTATTTGAATCTGGTCTATGTATTCTATTACTATTAATTACTATAAAATTATTATTTCATTATGGAAGTGATGACTTAGTTTTTCTACTGTACCCATCTATTTTTGACTATCCCTTAAAGAGTTTTTTTCAAGTATAAATATATTTAAGAATTTTTACTAGGTTTTAGCCATATGGTAGTAGGAAGAAAATACAACAGGGTCATCCAATAGGTGGGTTCTTACAATCCTGATCTAAGACAAACAGGAAAAGGTGGAGGATGTTCTCTACTTTGAAAAAAAGAAAAGGACACACCCCAAATGCAAGACCATTTAAGAAAACATAATTGGGGGAAACAAAGCTAAAATGAGGAGGTGTACTACACAGCCTTAAAAAAAAGAATTCAGTTAAAACAGACAGGTTAAAGAGGAAATCTACTTGTTCCAAAATCATAAGAAGAGTAGTTAATTATTTTTTTTAATTTTAATTTTAATTTATTTTCTTGGTTACATCATTCATTTCCACAAGGTTTTGAGTTACAAATTTTCTCCCCTTTTTGTCCCTACCCCCCAGCCCAGAACATTGATCCCACTGTAAGACCCCTCCCACA
>CM053599.1:28988701-29160699 GCA_028646575.1 Pseudocheirus occidentalis | reverse complement strand
TGAGCTGTTTCTAGTTACAAAGCACAACTCAAGTTGGTAAACACAGATTAAAAAAAAAAAACCCACCCAACTTTTTAAAAATGCAGAACCTCATTTTTCCTACAAATGCAAATTTAAGAGATCACGCTGTACCCCGGGAAGCCACCCAAATCCCCCAAATCAATCATATTGACAAACCTGCCAAACTCCATTTAGCTGCCACAAACAGAGAGCTGGGCCATGACGCTTTCCCAAGGCTGCCTGTATGGACGTACAGTGTGGAGCTTCCTCAGGTTACAGACAGATTGCACGCGCAAGGGTGCTCCGGAGCTGACAAGATGCAAAACTACCCAATCAGCCACGCCCTGCTCCACCAATCACAACCAGCCTCTAAACAGAATCAGTTCAAACACCCCTACACAATGGGCCTCCTTTTTTTTTTTTTTTTTTTTTTTTTTTTACTGACGGCAGGTGAAATAACGCTTTTGTCTCTGAAGCAACTCGGGTTAATTGCTGTTAACCCTTTGACCTGCCTCTGCTTAGGGCTGCTCTGCAAAGACTGGCAAACAGCACACACTCTTACCTTTAATCAAACACTTCTTAATAACGCCATCCCTCTCCCACCCCCCCCAAAAAAAACAACCCTACACTTGGAGACAAATAGTTTAGAATCATAACCTTTAAGAGAAATGTGCTGGGGTAAAAGACTGTCTGCCCCTGGAAGACTCCACCAAACACAATAGCTCATAATAATCATTTGAAATCAGAAGGAAATGAAATGACTAAAAGCAACCCTGAAAACATTTTCCTAGAAAACAGTCTTTTTGAAAATAACTTTCACTTCACATTCAATGATTTAACCAAGCCTTAACCTTTTTTTTCCAAGAGATCGCCTGCCAAACTATGTGTGTGCTAGTGAAAATAGGGCTGCTCAGAGCACCACACAGGAGTTTGTATAAATAATAACTATCTCCCTTTTCCCCCCGAACCCCAGCCCTCCTTACTGTCTCTCTTTTTAAACCGCGCTTGAAGACATTTACCCAAATATACAAAGAAACTCTTTTTAAATGCACCTTAAAATAATACCTCTACTCCCAAGAACCTAAAGGAGCCTTTTGCCAGTTCGCTGATATTTGCATGTCTCTAATGCAGGAGGGGGAAAAGATCAAGCTGAGGAGAAAGTAAAACTCGGCGGAGGACAAAAAGCCCCTCTGTTTTCCCCTAGATTGCCAAGCCCGTGATTGAACACCAGAAGCAATCACCTGCAAACTTCCCGAGTTTCAACTTTTAGGAAAAACCTTCCTGGCCTTTATTAGCAACCAGAGCAGGTTTTTGTTTTCCAACAAGGAGAAGATCTCTCTGGGGGAGATGGCTACAACAAGCTGCATTATCTGGGTCTCCTAAATTAAAAAGGAGCTAGCTCCCTCTTCCACCTTTGGCAGCAGCACCTAGTTAGGAAAGCAGACCCCAACAGCTAGAGGACTTGGCTTTTCCAAGAATGCAGTTTTCCATGGGAGATGGAGTTTTCACTGGTGTCAATCTCTCTCAGTGCAAGTCACTCAGAACCAGAAATCACATTGATAATGTTTCCAATCAAGGCAATAATTCAGTTTCAATAGAGTCAACATGAACAAGAGACAATACCCTGTTAGTGATGCTGCTGAAGAGCCAGCCTCACAGCAAAGAAGACAAAGGCCCCAATTTACTGACAACTTCTGATCAGATGTTAAATGGGAGCCTATGCTGACCGCTCTCCACCCTAAAGTGTTTTTGTGTCAGATAACAAATTTATTAATGGGATTTTTTTCAGGTCAGAAAAATATGACCCCACCCTCTCATGAATATTTAATAAAGGACTGAGGGCATGGGGGGCGGTATTATTAAGGGAAGGACACTTTAAATGTGCCAGGATGTAATATGAATCACTGTCTCTTAAAGAGACAGAGAACCTTATTTAAAATGAAGATACAGACTTTAAGTTTCCCCAAGACCCAGGATAACTGTGACAGCAACCACACCACAATAAACAGTTTCTTAGAAAAAAGAAAGCACTTAAAATGGGATCTAGGAGGGAAGAGGCCTTAGAGTTCATTTGTTCAGAGGACCATACATCAGGAGCTTCAAGGGCTGATAGCCATCTCTCCCAGCCTCTGATTTTTTCAGTGCAAGAAACTGAGTCACAGAAAGGGAACATATCTTGCTCAGGGTCACAGACATAGCAATGATGTTAGTTACTGTCTCAAATTCATGCTGAATTTCATTTAACAGACAGAAGAAAATTCAAACAAACTTCAAAGGACTTGTCCAGGGCCATTGTTCCATGCCTACTCCTCCCTTCCCAAATCAGCATTCTGCAAAGATCTGGCTATTTCAGAAATGTGCTTTTAGTCTATGTTGCCACCAAGTAAGATACACTGACTGTGCCGGAATAGGAAAAGCATTGAAGCTTAACTAAATGGTCTAATTTTCCTATAGTTTCCTCACAAAGTGAACTGGCACTTCCAAGTTTTCATAAGGCAATGCCTTCATGAGACACTCCTAAAACTAATGATTTGATGAGCTTTTTTGTTTGCTTATTTGTTTCTGTTTTAAATGCACTGGAGCCATTTTAGCTCTCTTTACAAGTTGATACTCCCTGTGTTCACACATACAAAAAAGTCCCAGTAATAAATGAAGACTACAGTGCAATGCAGCCACACCTAGTTGAATGAAGTCAGCCTATAAGCTTTCCCTTTTCCTATACTTGGTCAGTTTATGGCATACACCAAAACTCATCATTCCTGCTTATACACAAATACTTCAAAAGATGCTTGATTTCATCAGTGCAGGTATGCCCTCCTCAGAGATAGATCATAATGCTTTCTCCTCTTACTCTATGGCACTCTTTGAATTACTGCAGCCAAAAAATGAATGAATGAATCAATCACCCAATCATCTGGTGGCCAGAATGGCGATGGGCTGGGACTCAGACAATAGCTTTCACATTGCTGTGCTGGGCTCAATTTCACAGCCCTTCCAGCTTGGCACAATGTGTCCAAACTTGTGCTGCCCTGACATAGCCTTTAGGAATGCAGGGTCACCTCAATAACATAATGAGCCATTAGTCTGACTTCAGTGGGGGCATCATTCTGATTAATAAACCACGGAGTGCAAGGACTGAAGGCTGAATGAGAGCTGAGTTTGAATCCCAGATCTGACTCTTCTAGTCTGTGTGACACAGTCACTTCCCCTCTTTGAACCTCAGTTTCCCATTTTTGAAATCAGAGGTACAGATCTTCAAGGTCCCTGGCCTGAACAAAATAAGTATAAGTATAGCAGGTGACATACAGTGGCACTTCAAGATTTACAAATTGCCTTCCCATATTATCTCACAGAAGTCTCACAACCACCTTGTGAGGGAGATACAACATGTGTTATTTGTTCCATTTTTTTTTTTAGTTTCAAAAAACGGGTCTCCCACTAGTTAACTGACTTGACCAGGATTCCGAAGTAAGTCTGCCTACCTTGTGATGGCTCCCAAAACAGAGAAAGAGATCTGAGCTCAGAACAAGTTAGATGGGGAGATAATAAACAGGACTGAATAAGCCTAGGCAATAACTAAGGTTCCATTTAACAAACATTTATTGAATATCCAGACAGGGTGAGTCACTGGACTGGGTTTTATGGAGAAAACAAAAATCCCTTCACTCAAGAAACTTCTACCTCTTAGAAATGTACAGAATCAGACAGGTGCTGAGGCTAACTCCAAACTACATAGCTTATTGTTAACTTTCAGTTTGAACATTTATAAACTGGCAATAGCTATATAAACCAGGGCTCGCCCGCTTTTCCTCCTTCCTCCCTCTCTCCCTTCCTCCCTTCCTTCTTTCCTTCCTTCCTTCCTCCCTCCCTTTCCTTCCTTCCTCCCTCCCTCCCTTTCCTTCCTTCCTCCCTCCCTTTCCTTCTTCCCTCCCCTTCCTTCCTTCCTTCCTTCCTTCCAGAAACTGTTGAGACTTAAAGTGATGGAGTGTCCTGTGTACATTTTTTTGAGAACCTACTGTTAAACATTGACCAGCATGTCTCTCTATGTGATAGATACCTGTAATTCAAAGTAATTATAAACTAAAGAGTAAGCTACTTAAGGACAGGAATGGTGTAGAACATTTTATTTGTATCCTCAGGGCTTACTGGTGTGCTTGACACATAGTACGCACATAATAATGTTCTATCTTCTATCATCTCTTTCTATAAAAGGTAAGTGTATTAGAGGTACAAAACAAACAAAAACCCCCAAAAGTTATTTGAAGTCTCTGAGAAAAGGTTTATGTCTACTGGGGAGAATCAAATAAAACACCCTGCAATTCAGTATTAAAGTATCAAATTCAAAGGGATGGACTGACTGGGGAGGAAGGTCATTCTAGGTAGAGGAAATGTGGAAAAGTACTTAAAGAGAAAAAGTATTCAGAGGTTGAGTGGTCCAGTCTAGAAGGAAGATCAACTATATGGAAGACAAGGAAAATTGCCTTGAGTATCTAAGTCAGAAAAAAACCACTGAACTGAGTTTTGTGGGAAAAACAGAAAACTCCCATACTCAAGAAGCTGCTAGCTCTTGGAATAAAGCAGGTGCTAAAGCAGCTCAAACCTGCACAGCCTATTGTTAAAGTGTCAGTGGGAACATCTGGAAATTAGAAAATGCTACAAATCAAGACTGATTTTTTGGGAGGGGCAAATTGTCTTTTTTTAAAATGAACAATCTTAATAGATTGTTGATAGTCTTAACTGCCATGCAAAAAGTTGGAATAGTTTGAATTTTCTAACTTCAGCAGACAGAAGTTACTGGTGGTTTTTGAGGAGTACTGCTATTTGTCCTTCATTTCTCAAGAGGACCAATGACATCATGGGATGATGTCTTGACTTGCTACTGAACTGGATCTAAGTGAGGCAGAGTCGCACAAAATTGTCAACCTCACTCTCTGTTTCAGAGTTGTCAAAGTCCAGTGGCAAGACAAAAGTCAGGCTGAGAGGCAATGGCCTGGGATGAAGCAGCTAACCTTGGCTTGTTTGATGCCTGACCAAGCTCTAAGCACTCCACAGCACCTGCTTCAGCTGCCTTCATGGACATTAGAGCAAACTCTTCTCATCCACCCATTCCTCAAGGGGAAGTCTTCACATGCTTGGGGCAGATATCGCTCCCCCCCCCCTTCATCTATGGGTTTGAGGCCTATCAAAACAGTATGTGATGTTCAGGGAGGATGAACACCTCTGGTGTAAGATACTGCGAAGCCCTTCTCAGGGCTGCTCATCTGTCTGCCTTTCCACCAACTCTCACCTGTAGCTCCAAGAAGCTGCATCATGCCCAGCAGCCAAAACCCTAGTAAAACCATTTCAGCAGAAAGGCTAAACTGGGTTGAGAGGAACTGACGAGCCTCAAACCCATTTGAGGAGTAGACCATGGCCACATCTATATAAATGGACGTCTGTCAGCAATACAAAGACTTTGTCATAGGGAAGCAGGAAGACCATTATGGGACTGTTTCAATAGTCCAAGACGGTGGCAATGAAGAACTGGACTAAGGTGATGGCAATGGGAATAAAGAGATGATGGAGAAAGAGTGCAGATGTAAATTCAGCAGATGAGATTGGATATGACAGGTGAGTTTATAATACACAAGATCAAGGCTTGCTAATGCCAATTTCCTTTCCCCCCATCATTTCAGGTAAGACTAAGCTCCATGTGTACTACAATAATCATGAGTGGATGCTAGAGAAGATGCAACTTGCTTGAAAGTTAAGAACCTTTTGAATGGGTAAAGAAATAAAGAAAGAATCATCATAAGCAAAGAATCAGAGGATGATCTGAACATGCCAAATCAGAAAATATCACCCAGGAACATTCTGAGATTTCCCCTTACCTTCAATCTGACAAATGCCACCATGTCATAGAGAATATTCTTAGCAGGAGCATACTTTTTGAAGACAGATGGATATTGCTTGTTCACTTTAGGACATTATGATAATGAAATAAAGGTGCATCTATATAGGATTTTTGAATACTTCACTTCCAGTTCAGGTCTGTCTATCTATTTAGTCTATATTTTGGTTCCAACAAGCAAGAGAATTTTCCGCAGAATGTAGGCTACTGATTTTCAGGTTGAAAATGCAAGTTTTAGTTCATTCCATTTGTAGACTACTAAAATTTCCAAATCGTATTGGAAGAGTAAGGGCAGGCAAAATTGTGCAGATGAAGCAGTCACAGCAAAGGAAAGTCTATGAGAATATTAAGAAAAAGATCACTGGAAAACCATGTTTGAAGAAGGATCCTCAAAAAGAGAGAAATAAGAAATGATTTAAAATGCTGATGTCCAATGTTTGTATGGCCAGTACCCACAAACAAACTCATCATACCTATTTAGATGCCATTTTGCTAAGAAACTTGTCTGAAGCCCTTCCACTTTGGCCACTGTTCTGTCCTTAAGAACAGAGTTTCAGAGTTGGGCAGAAAACTAAGCACTGTGTAACACACCTGTGACTATGCTCACTCTTTGAATTTTCAACTCAAGTAAGCCAAAGCACTGAAGCCTCATTCTGGTCTATAACTAAGGAAGGTGTCAGAGGAGAAAGGCAATAAAGCAAATAATCTTGTTAGGACATTACCCCTACACACTGATTAATGGACTGGCACTGATGTTTACAGGGACACTGGTTCTCATCCCACTGTGGTCGTTCAAGTGATATCCTATAAAAACAGATAGATAACCAGAGAAAGTTATTGTAACCACCAAACAGGGCCAAGTGTCTCTAGTGACAGTTAGCAAGAGGACTCTTTGGGTAAAGACAGTATCATCTACTCACTGGATGCTAAGCAATGTATTTATAAAGGGGAAAAGAGAAAGAGAGAGAGAGAGAGAGAGAGAGAGAGAGAGAGAGAGAGAGAGAGAAAGAGAGAGAGAGAGAGAGAGAGAGATTGCTACTTATTGATTAGAGTGTTTTGGAAGCCAGAAAAATTGTAAAAATAATAAATAAATTGGGGAGAGGACAAGATACTTTTAGCCAAACAGTAACCAGATATATTTGGAAAGCTTACAAAATAATTATAGGTAATTACATATTTACCTTATCAACCCAATTAATCCAGAAATAACTTGAAATAACAAGAAGGAATAGAGACTTTGAGACTCAAGTGGCCACTTTAGCCTCTGGGGAGATGCAAGCAGGGCAGCAACAAGAGGCCCATCCCAGAACTAGCAGGCTTCCCAACTTGACCTGGGGGGAATCACCTCTCTAGTGAAAAGGGAATAGTTCATTCAATCTTCCCTTCCTTCCCTCCCTCCCTGCCTCTCTGACTTCTCTGGAGACTGCCAAAGGGTCTGCTAATTAAGGTTACCAAATTGCAACACTAACATCTGATTTCAGTGATTTGGCCACTGATCTCAGAGGAAGGGCCAAACACTCTGGATAAAAGTGGCACTTTCACTTAGAAAGTTAATGTATCGTGCATTTCCTGAGGGATGAAAGTAGCTAACTTTATATCAATATTGTTCATGTCATTGTTAGGTCTGTGTTGACACTGTCGCTAATTTGTTGTTTTTCTTACCATAGCTGCTAGATTGGTGGGGGGGGGGGGAAAACACTTACATTTCCCATTGTTCTAGAAGATTTAAATTTCTCTTCATGACATGCTTTAAATTACTATTCTCATCTTCATTTAATACAATGTTTTATAATGCCAGGGTTACTGGTTAATTTATATATACACAGCAAGATATGCCAACACTCAGGTGAGTTATGAATATGCTTGTACGTGAGCTATGGAAAACATTTAAAAAAATTGACATTCTCCAAATGCAAAGACATTAGTAAAAAAAAAGTAAACAAAATTATGTATGTTTAAAAAATGGCAACATTTCATCCTAACTTCTAATTGACAGTAATAAATTGCTTTTCCTTTTGTGAGCAAATTCACATTCTCCCATTTGACCAGAGTAGAATGCCTACTATGCCACCATACTACTCATGTGGGATTGCTGGGTACCCTGGCATTATACCGAACAGTTAGAAAACATGAGGCAGGATGGGTGAAGAGGGTGAAGAAAAGGATTTTCTACTTCAAAATGCTAACCCCTCTACACACCCAATCAAAAAGAATTTATTTCCCTTAGACTTTAGTACGAGTATTTATAGCACACCCAGGACAAACAAAAATAAACATCTCACTTCAGCATAACAACCACTAAGGCACTGAAGGGGAAAAAAAAATCTTGAGGGATGAAGTTACATTTTTTTAAAAGTTTAGTTTAGTAGAAACAACTGAATATCAGATGAAAACAATTGAGCAGCTTTTATTTAGTGAAGTCAGCTTTTCCAGATACCCAAGATTTTCAACAGGCCTGGGAAAAGGCAAATTATACATGTTCTGTCCTGCCACCATCAGAACAATGCTGGTAGATTTACATTCAAATACTGAACACCACCCTCCCTGACCCTAGGTAGACACACCCTAATGTCAAAACCTTTTTATGTCTGCCCTCTGCTGGTATCTCTGCCAGCATTAGGACACTCTCCAGCAGCATCTCATTCAAAAGACAACTTTGAAAAAAGCACTGGAGAAAGAAAGAACTCGTAATGAACGATTAACTGGAATATATAAATTAAAACACTTAAACAAAAGGGGGGGAAATCTCTTGTGAAATATGGTACTTTTAATGTAAAAATGCACATTAGTCTGTTATATAGCCTACTCACTCATAGCCCAGAAGTGCAAAGCTATATATTTCAGCCTGCCTGTGAGGACAACCTGTCTGACTGCTGGGCATCCTGCAGGTTTTTACTCATTCTCCTGGGAAAGCAGCCGGCAAATTTCCAATAAAACACCTTAGCAGTAATGGGCCACTGTTCCCATTCCAGTCGTCCCTAAGGTTTCACGATACAGTATATTTAGCCGACCGGCAATGCCAGTTTTTCTCTAACACTCATAAGATTCATAAAAAAGAAACAAAACAACCAGCTATAGGGCTTCCCCATTCCCTTTAAGAAAAAAAAGGGTCAATTTTGGGAGTGATCGGTTAGCTTTCACTCATCAATTACTGCTGCCTCCTTCCCTTTTCCCACTATGGGGTTAGTTACAGTCAGACAAGTCTTCCTGAAGACTTGGGACTTCAGAAGGGTGAATTTCCCAGAAGCATGCTGGGACTTCACAGTACAACTCCTTCCAGTGTCAATGGGAATCATGAGACCTCTGTAAATCCCTGCATACCATTTCAAAAATATATCTCCAAGGCTGCAAAATGAAGCTTAGCAGTTGCATTCTCAAGAGCATTCGGGAAGGAGCAGTCTCCATAGTGCTTTAGATTCCGAGTTAAGGCTCTTAAAGGATACCCAATCCAGCCAACAATAAATCTTCCAAGAGGGAAGCCCACACAAGGCCATGGAATCCCCTCCAAAGATAATTGCCTTGTGCACCATGTGCTACAGGGGAGTCACTATAAATAAAAGCATTTTGAGAAGGCTTAAAGGGCAGGACAAACCCTGAATAGCCTTCCTTTTCAACCCCTCATCAATAAGGTCACCCTTTTTACACATAACTCTACCTAGGGACCCTTTAAGTGTATTCCCGCCACCCCCCCCCCCCAGCAATTATTTGGCTCAGAAGACCAGAACAGTCTGATAAGATAGCCCCTGTACCAATGTAGATCATTACCTGCTCTGCATCTTAAGTCTCAAAGAGGGATCAAAGGGGTAGACGGTGACTTGTTCAAGGTCCCACAGCAGCTGGTATGCATTAGAGGCAGGACTTGGACCCAGGTGTTCCTGACTCTAAGGTCAGCTCTCCACCCATCACACCACACTCTTATATTGTTTATTTTATTTTCCCCTCAATTACATGTTAAAGCAACAGAAAGACCCTTTTAAAGTTGTTACTTTGAGGACTTTAGAAGAAGTATGTGATGGAAATGACATAGGACTTGGGTGCTGTTGTTTCAATGGAGTCAAACTCCTCATGACCCCATTTGGGGTTTTCCTGGCACAGAGACTGGAATGGTTTGCTGTTTCCTTCTCCAGCTCACTTTACAGATGAGGAAGCTGAGGCAAACAGGTTTAAGTAACTTGTCTAAAGCTAATAAGTGTCTGTGGCCAGAATTGAAATCACAAAGATGAGTCTTCCTGACTTCAAACCTGGTGTTCCACCCATCTACTGTGCCACCTACCTGCAGTTACTTGAGTGAGAAACCCTAATTTTTTCTTGAGAAAATTATTTAAACTTTATGAGTCTCAGTTTTCTTGTCTGTAAAATGGGAGGACTAAAAAATATTGAGGAGGGAGGAAGACAACTTTTGTGGGAGTATTCTAACTCAAAGTACTATTCTTCCCCTTTCAATCAAAAGTAATTTATTTCCCCTACAATTTAGCAACAACATTCATAGCAACTGAGAACACCTGAGTTAATACTGTATTTGTCCAATACCTAACTTGGAAGCTTGCTATGAGGCTCTAGTGAATTATGGCATGGCAAGCATTTTGTCCTTCATAAAGCACTGTGGACATATAAGTGCAAGTATTATTATCATATAAAAGGTAAGAAGGCAGATTATCAGAAAAAAAAACAAAACAAACCAGAGGCTGCCAAGGAGATGGCTGTTGTCTGAAGATCCTATGACTTCAAATCTCTCCTTGGCCCTGGAGAAGCTGTGTTCCCACAGCAGGTCACTGAACCTGAAGGAAACTCAGTTTCCTTCTTGGTCAAAGGGGGTTGATAACACCACCTACCATTCTACATCACCATCAGGCTCAAATGAGCTAATACATGCAGGGTACTTTCTAAAGTGTGTGAGTGTGTGTGTCTGTGTGTCTGTGTGCCCATTGTCAACATGCCCATTGTCAACTCTAGAATAATTCCTACAAATAAGGGCTAGGCCTCTGAGTGTCTAGCTAAAGGGAGAATAGTCATTTCCTTCCTTTCATCTTCTTCAATTATACTCCATAGGAGAAATATATTCCAAGGGGCAAGTGGAGAAAGTGATCAGATATGTTTTTATTTATTACTAATGTTCTATACCGCAATGGGGGTGAAATGGTGAACAGAGTTTTACATAGTTTGAAAATCATGACTACAGCCATTTCTGTATTCAATTAAGGGGGGGAAAAGATTTTCTAAGAACACAATTCAAACATGTGAACACTTGTGGATCTGAAAGCACATCGCATGACTACATAACCTTTCATCTCATCCTAAAGCCTTTGATAAACTGAGACCTATCATTTAATTTATTAGAGAAATTCGGGCCTCGTTGGGGTTCAAGAATTCTATTGTTTATCTCTTGTAAGCAAAATCATATCACACCATATAGGAGAATGTCACAAATGTAGAATCTTTTGAAAGAAGCAGTATGTAAATTTGGGATACTGCAACTCTTTACTAAAGACAACCAGAATGAGATTTCAACGCTTCTAACATAATGAAGAGTTTCAGCTCCTTTGTCCCTAGATTTAAAAAAATCCATTCTCTCCATCCCCCTGCCCCAATGTCTATGTGTTTCTTCCCCTGACAATCCCCTTTATTACAGCCTGAACCAGTTCTCTGACTTTCTAGTTTAGCAACAAGAAGAGTAGGATTGATAGCAAGCTCGATGATTTTCAAAGCCCTTTTCAGAGCTTAGTACAGGGCAGGTCACACAGAAAGTACTTAACAAATGTTTATTGACTGAATGACTGACTGGCTTTTTATCTTGATATAATTTGATCCTCACAACAAACTTGTAATGTAAGTTTTATTCTTTTTAAATTAAATTTTATTTTATTTTGTTGAAGATCCACTTATTCATCTTTGAGAAAGCAAGAAAATAAACCTGCTGGAAACTTGTAAAGTCAGGCAAAATGAATTCCCACCCTGGCTGGGTCATATACACATCCACGTTCATACAAATACATCTGGACATTAGATCATGTCTCTGTGTAGACCAGGTTTCAACATTAGTTATCTTGAACTCTTGCTGGGTGATCAGAGAGCCTCCATTTTCAAAGTTGTTTTTTTTTTCTAATTTTGTTCTTACTGTTTAATTATTCTCTTGATTCTGCTCACTTCATACTGTATCAGCTCACAGGATTTTTCCTTTCTCTGCAAACATCCCCTTCCTAACTTCTTTCAGCACAATAGTATTCTATTACTTTTATGTCATAATTTGTTCTATTATTTCCTACTGGATGGGTCCCCCCTTGGTTTCCAATTCTTAGCCACCATATTGTACACATTGATTCTTTTCCACTTTACTTGATGGGGGGGAGGCTTAGGCACAGTAGTCACACCTCTGGGTTAAAGGGTATCAAGAGCTATATAGGAACGGTGTGTCATTCCATCAATTGGGCATTAATATGCCTATTTTTCCACATATCCTTCAGTATTTGCCAGTTTCCTTCCTTCATCAACTTCATCTGAACTGCAGAGTTATCTGAATTTGCATTTTTTTAAATTATTAGTGAGCTAGAGCATTTTTCATGGAGCTATGCTGTGCTTGTCCTTCATCTTCAAAGAGAACCAATGACATCAGAGTGATGTCTTGATTTGCCAGTGAATTGGATTGAAGTGAGGCAGAGTTGTACAAAATCATCAGCCTCACTCACTCTTCTAGAATCATCAGAGTCCAGTGGCAAGATAAAAAGTCCAGATGACCAGCAATGGCTGCGATTCAATGAATGACTGAGGTCTGACCAAGCATTTCACAACCTGGCCATGGCCATTCCAACGAAGGAAATCTTCACATGCTTGGGGTAGACACCCCCATAACTCTCCAATAGATTTGTGGTCAATTACCCTCAACCATCTGCCCAGACAGTTTGCTGTTGCTGTGGCTGCTGCTCATGCTACAGCGTCCCAGAGCCACAGGTGAGAGTGGAGTGCCAGGTATATACCAAAGGTAGATGAGCAACCCTCACACCAGACACCCTAGTCCTCCTTGAACACCCATATGGGTAATGTGGTGTACAGCAAAGAGGACTGGAGTTGGTGGGCATAGGGAAGGTCAAATATCAGCCCTAACACTCCTCGTGTGGCCTTTGCCAAGTCACTTCACTTTCCTTGGTGTCAGTTCCCTCATCTATAAAATGAAGGGGTTGGGCTAGATGCTTCCAAGATCTCTTCTAGCCCTAGCTCTATTATCCTATGAAAGGTCTAGCAGTTTTCATCGATGAAGGGGAGAGGAGCAGGGCAGTCCTAGTGGCCCAGAGTCCTAAAGCTTTTCTGGCTCACATGGGTAATATAAACTGCCCAATAAAAATGATAACAATAGAGCTAACATTTAGACTCTTCAGTTTTACAAATCAGTGTAGACAGCTTGGATTTCTTCATCTGAAAACTGCACACCTGTTCAAATTCTTTGACCATTTTTCTAAAGGAGAACAGCTTATTCTTTTTATAAGTGGGGAGCATTCCCATACATAACCTGGAAATCAAGAAAACCTAATCAAAGAAGCCTGCCACAGGGATCCCCCCCCATGCTGGTTTCCCCCCTATACCATTTACCTGCTTTTCTTCTAATTTTATGCTTTGCGCTAAAGTTTTCAACTTTTACGTAACTAAAATCATCCATTTTACCTTCTCTCATGGTAGATTCCTATATTTATTATTATTATTATTATTATTATTATTATTATTATTATTATTATTATTATTATTAGTTGTTGTTCCATTGGAGGCTGAGAGGGATTCACTGAGATAGGACACATACTCAAATCTTCTTGACTCCAGGTCATGCATTGTACTATTATGGCATCTGGGAGAGTAAGTGCATTTATCAGAAATGTCAAAACAATTGAATAACCTTGATGTAGCAAAAAGGTAGCGAGATTTTACAAGGCATCCAGTTTGAGATTAAAGTCCTGGAGTAAGTTTTCAAATGTCAATTCCAATAATGATATAAACTCCTTGACAAACTGCAAGTACAATCTGAATGACAACAACAACAAGAATCACATTTCTTTATATACATTTCAAAGATAATAATGCTGATGGTCCCATACCTTTTATTTTTTAAATAGTATGTAGAATTTCATCCTTCCATGCATAGATTTAGGGTTAGAGGGAATTTAGCCATCAGCTAATTCAATCCCCTCACTTCAGAGATAAGCATGAGGGTGGGAAGATGGTTCACTAGTATCCTATTCTAAAACCCTAAACTCTTCCTGCCTTCAAATTTCTTTATTAAGGTCGGAGCAATACCATCCTTCCCACCCACCTTTCCCCTCGGGGCTCACAACCTAAGGGTCATTGTCAGTTCTTCACTCTCTCTCATCTCCTCTATGGCTTCTGTTGCCAAGACCTGTTGATGAGGTGCAGGCTCTGGGAGTCCCCTTGAGCTCTCCTTGAATCTCTGAGGTACATGCTCTGGGAAACCCCTTAAAGTCTGACTGAATCTTCCCACTTGATGAGGCATTTGCAGAGGCCATAAGTATTTCATTGTGGTTGGGCCCAAATCTCTGTTACTAGCCTGACCCTCCATTGTCCATCTGCTTCCCACCTTTGAGCCTATCAAAATATCAATTGCTCTTGCATTGATCTCATTAACTCTTCCCCAAACTCATTACTGGAGTCTGACCTCACTGACTACTCCTGAAGACCCTCCCCAAACTCGTCCTCTAGACCACCCCTAGATTCCTCTGTATATAAGACCCCATCTTCCCTCCATGTGGTGTGAGTGCCACAGATGCACAGACTTTCTCTCTGAGAGTGCCACAGAATGATCTAGTATAGACTGGCTCCTTGAGAGTCTACCCCATATGGCAAACTTTTAATGAACTTGCAATAAACTTTACTTTTCTTTGGCTGAGAAGACTTGAGTGGAATTCTTTCCACAGGACCTGGCGTGTTGGTATTTTGGGGTCTCAGGCAACTCTAACCCTCTTTGGGTAACCTCTTCACTGTCAGTTTTACCTTTGCAACATCTCCTGAGGATACTCCATTCTCTCCTCTGATATTGCCACTCCTCCCTTCAAACTCCTGCTTGGATTATTGCAGTAACCTGCTTGTGCATCTGCTTGCCTCACATTTCTCTCCCTACTCTAAGCCATCTTCCATCCAGTTGCCAAAATGATTTTCCTAAGGGAAAGGTCTGATCTGGTCACCATTTCCCAAACTCCAGAGGCTCCTTCAGGCCATAGGACCAAATAGAAAATCTTCTCTTGGTATTCAAACTCTTTATGAGCACCACTCAAAAGCTCTTTGCATTCTTCTTACACCTTATTACCTACCATCTACACTTTAATCTACAGTAACCTTTCTTTGTTGTCCTGAGGTGGAGGTGTTTTCTTCAGCTAACCTCCTCTACCCCTGGCACTTTCTCCATCCCTCCTCATCTCAGCATGTCAGCTTCCCTGGCTTTCTTCAATTCCCAAATAAAACCTCCTCATCTACAGAAAGCCTTTCCTAACCCCTCTTCATTGTACTGATTAATTTCTAGCACCTTTCCCTTTTAAAATGTTTTTTAATTTTTCCTGTATGTAGCATGTTGCCTTGTTTCCCCCACTAGATTGTGAATTCCTTGAAAGTGGGGACTGCCTTTACCTCCCCAGTGATTAGTATGGTGCTGGGCACATTGTAGGTACTTAATATATGCCACTGAAGTTTCAAAATAAGTATATAATTAATCATAAAAATACTGTGGTGCTGTCTGAAATCACAGGTGAGATGGGACACATTCATCCAAAGGAACATGCCAAACAGCTCATGCACGGAAAGTTAGCTTTTCTCTCTAGCGCTCTGATGTACATTTCCTCAACATTTCCCTTTTGTGTATTTCTTCCACTGGCATCTTCTTAGATTCCTCTTCTGGTATTTGAGGTTCACAAGGACATTTGTCTACATTCATATTATATCCCCTCACTAAAATGTAAACACATTGAGGGTAGGTGTTGTTTCTTTTTCCTTCTTTTGTTTTTGTCACCATATTATCCAGACATTGGCAAAAAATAAGTACTTAATAAATACTAGTTGAATTGAATTTGGTTGGAGAAGTTGAAAATAGCAGCATTTACAAGGTTAAAAGTCCTTTCTTTTTCACTGTGCATCTTACAGACTGATGAAACATCTGAGAGTCTGATCAGATCCAGAGCTCAGCTTTTCTGACCTGGATAAAGTGTCTCAGAAAAAGCACCTGGCAAAATGACTTATTCATTTTAAAGGCTGAAATTTACCAGAAATGCATCTATGGTCAAAACAGTTGGATAGCCAGAGTGAACAAAAGAAAGATTATTATTGCATAAGATCTTCAGATCCACTCTGAGTCCCCAAAGAAGAGGTCTGTTCTAGGCACTGTGGGTACAAATAGATTTAATATCATGAGGTCTGGTAATTGCAGTGAAATTTTTAGAAATGTCCAATCTTATCATATGTCTCTTGTACAGAAAATCTTCAGTGGTGAACTACTGTCTTTAAGTTAAAATACAATATTTCAGTAAAATACCAACATTAAAAAAAATACAATATTCTAGAAGAGAATGAGATCAGGTTACTTTTTTTTTTAACCACCATGGCTAGAGGGAAAATTATTAAGCAAACAAGGACAAGGAGACCATAAATGGTAAAAGAGATCATTTTGACTACATAAAATTAAATGGCTTTTACATGAATATCATCAAGGCAGAAGAAATTAGAAGAGAAATGAGAGCTGAAAAACTGTTTACATACGGGAACAGCTAGATGGCGCAGTGGACAGAATATTGTCAGAAGTCAGGAAACCTGAGTTCAAATCCCACCTCAGACACTTACTAGTTATGTGCCCCTGGGCAAGTAACACTGTCTCAATTTCCTCATCCTAAAACAGGGAAAATCCCTTCCAGGGCTGTTGTGAGACCAAATGAGCTAATAATTGTAAACTGCTTAGCACAGTGTACTAGCACATAGAATGTTCTATATAAATGTTATCTATGGGGTTGCTGGGTGGCACAGTGATTAGAGCAGCAGCTCTGGAGGGAGGAGCACCTGGGTTCAAATCCGACCTCAGACACTTAAGCACTTACTAGCTGTGTGAACTTGAGCAAGTCACTTAACCCCAAACGCCCTGCCTTTCCCCCACCAAAAAAGCAAGTTAAAAAAAAATCTAAATGTTAGCTATTATAATTTTTATTCTATCATTATCATATCATTGATAAAAGTCCGATAATCAAAATACACAGAGAATTGATAAATATTCGTAAGACCAAGGCTCACTGCCCAAAAATGAAGTTGTCAAACGACATAAACAAACAGTTTTCAGGAAAAAAACAAACAAACTTCAGGGTATACAACCCTCCCCTCCCCCCCCACCCCAATGTTCTAATGATTAGCAGTAAGAAAACTACAATATAAAACAACTTCTGATGTTTCGTATTTGCAAGGATTTAAAGAGTTGAATGTTGAAAGGGTTGTGGGCAGGCAGGAATACAGATACATTGTTGGTGGAGCTAAGAAATGACCCAGATGCTATGAATTTCAATTAGGAATTAGACGAAAAGAGTGACATTGATACAGCAATATAATTTCCTGGAAATATACCACAAATAAGTCAAAGGAGGGAGCTATAACCGCCCTAAAATATAATAACACATTTATTATGTAAGTCTTTCTATGCAAAAGCAAAGAAAACTGAACTCATTGAGGAATAGCTGAAAAACCTATATGCATCTAATGAATTATTTTAATATAGAACATTAATCTATTTAACTTGTACTTATTATATATTGCTATTAATTTGATATATAAATCTAAATGTATATAAATCACCTATATACATATATATATAATTTTATTAAGCAGTAAGAAAAGAGGGATATGAGTCAGTCAAGAAACAACTATATCTACTCTATGCCAGGTACTGTGGGTAAAGACAGTCCATGACATCATGACAATCTCATAGGGGAGAAAGAAAGCAAAAAAAAATCTGCACAAACAAGGTGTATACTGGGTAACAGGAAATAATTGAGGGAGGGCAGGCAATGGAATTAAGAGAGGCTGAGGTAGGCTTCTTATAAGAGATAGGAGTTGAGCTGGGAACTAAAAAAACAAAAAAACAAAAAACCCAGGGAAGCTAGTAGGTAGGGATGAGGTATGAGAACATTCCAGACCTAAGGAAGATTTAGAGAAAATACCCATGGAAAAGAGACGGAATGTCTTGTTTATTGAACAACCAGGAGACCAGTGTCACTGGTGGAGAGTAAGATATAAGAAATCTGAAAGGGAGATGGGGGCAAGATTGAAGGACTTTGCATTTGATTTTGAAGAAGGGGAGCCTCTAGAGTCTACTTACTGAGCAGGGAAGTGTCATGGTCAGACCTACACAGTCAGACTTGTCTTCACTCTCTCTATTATGGGCAAGCTGCTGCTAACTGCTCCCCATTTCTAATGCCATAGTAGCTTCTATGTCCAAGTCTCTGCAGGGCTAATCCCACACATTTTCTCCACTTAAAATTCCTATCTTCCTTCAAAATACTGAGCAGGTTCTGCACCTACTACATGAAGATTTTCCTGATCCCCCAAATGATGACTGGGCTGTCTTTCTCTCAATTACTTTGTATAGCTTTGTACACTGACTCCATGGACTTTCCAGTGTATTTTGTATAGACTCCTTTGGTATATCCCCCAGGAGAATGGAGGTTCCATAAGGTGAGAGATGACTTCATCATTGTCTTGTTCTTTCTTACGGCCTAGCACACTGTAGTAGATGCCACACAGTATATTTTGTATTTTGAATTAAATTGCACTCTTCCAAGTGTTTTCAGGTTCTAGAAATTCTCAGAATTCTAGAATTCTCATGATTCTAGGAATGATGACCTTAACAGTGTTGCTTTTACAAAACGTTTTCTTTACCGGTGACTCCAATTCAACTGAGGCCTACACAAAGCCCAAGAGACTGCACCAGGCCAATTTGAGCTTATGCTAACTCCAGGATATTTTCAAAATTATCATCAGCTTCCACACCATCTGACACAAGAAGGAAAAGTGATCTGTTCAGGTCATCAGTGATAGGATTGGTCATTATCAGTTGCCTTCCATGTTCTGAATGAGTTCTATTTTTTCATGTCACTGAATATATTTTGTTCAAAACAGATTCTGTTCCATATGATTCTTTTCCATAGCAACTTTCCATGTCTGTCTTCTAAGTACATAGGATTTGAAGGGTCCTTGGAGGGCACTGAATTGAACTCTCCCATTTTACAGATGAGGAAGCTGAGACCCCTAGGGGTGAAGTGATTTGCCAGATCCATAAAACTGAGAAATATCTAAAGCAGAATTGGAACACAGGACTTCCTGATGCCAAGTTCAAAGCAAGAAATTGGAAAAGCCAAGATTTCCACCCTGGGCCTCTGAGTCCAATCACAAATTGTTTTCTATGGCACAACCTTCTAACATTTGTACCAGGTACTCCGTCAATTAAAGGAATACCCACACTTAAAAATAATGTCAATAAATCATAGATTCTGGCACTACTGAAGCGTTCAATACTGTCCCACATTTTTTCAACTCTGTATAAAAGCTGTAGGAGTGATAGGGTTATGCCAAAGACTTAAACATTCTCTTTCCTTTACTGGCAAAAGAGCTCAGTTTCTAAGTAGTTTTCAAATTCATGGGAATAGTTCTGTATCTAAGCTGCCTTTAGTCTTTGTCTTTCAGTATGCACCTAAAATATGAAAGGAAATTTGATATTTTCCCTAAAGTAGAAGTAATGTCAAAACAAGAAGACTAATATAACAATTCTCTTTAGGATCCAATCACCTACTCTACAGAGCTCTGGTTGTTGCAAGCTCAGCCTTCAGAATTTGGATAGCAAATCCTCATCTCACTTCCCTCCCATCTCCCCCATCCCTCACCATCTGAATAATAATAACTGACATTTAGCCCAGCAGGTAGATTTCAGAAAAACCTGGAAAGACTTACATGAACTGATACAAAATGAAGTGAGCAGAACCAAGAGAACATTGTACACAGTAACAGCAACATTGTAACAATGATCAGCTGTCAAAGCTCTTCTTAGAAATATAATGATCAAAGACAAGTCCTAAGGACTCAGGATGAAAAAATACCATCTACATCCAGAAAAAGAAGTGATGGAATCTGAATGCAGATATAAGCATATCATTTTCCCTTCCTTTTTTTCACTTTTTTTTCCTCCCTTTTGATCTATTTCTTCTTTCACAACGTCACTAATATGGAAATATGTTTTACATTATTAACATATATAAGCCATAGGGGTGGCTAGGTGGCACAGTGAATAGACCACCGGCCCTGGAGTCAGGAGTACCTGAGTTCAAATCCAGCCTCAGACACTTAACACAAAAACTAGCCGTGTCACCTTGGGCAAGTCACTTAACCCCAACTGCCCTCTTAAAAAAAAAAAATAAACAAAACATATATAAACCATAACAAATTGCTCATTTGCCACCTTAGGGAGGGTGGAGGTGAATGAGGAAGGGAGAAAATTTGGAACACAAATTAAAAAAATAATAATGTTAAAATTTTCTTTACATGTAATTGCAAAAATACTATTTTAAAATAGTAACTGACATTTATATAGCATTGCTAGTGTGAAAGCACTTTATATGCATCTCACTTAATCTTCACAACAACTTTCAGGTAAATACATTTTGTTAACTCCATCTTACAAATGAAGAAAATGAAGTTTGGTGAGAACTGAACATCTAGCCACAGAGCCATGATGTATCTGAAGCAGTATTTGAACCTAGAGTTTTCTGATGCCATGTCAGCAGCTTAGCTATTCCAACAAGCTGCTATCCCTATTTTAGGCTATGAGAAAATGAGGTAGGCAACTCAAGAGGAGCACCTGAGCCTTTTTCTCCCTTTTGGGAGAAATGCCTTTATGGCCCCAACCAGTCACCTGAAGTGCATTTCATGTTAGTATTCTTCCACTTGTTACTCCAGGTGTGCCTTCAAATACATCAGACCAACAACAAAGTTACAGATGAGGAAACTTGTGATTTATTGACTCCAGTCCAGCATTATATCCACTGTGCCACCTGATTGATTTAACCCAGTCTTTGAACAGACTATATAAAATCATTCTCCCAGTCTAGCTTTCAGCAAGTCCAAACCTTGGTGGGTTGTTTTGTTGTTGTTATTTATGTTTTCCTGTCCAATCTTCTGAGTAGTCATAGACAAAATCGAGTGTATCAGGATATGGCTCAGCAGAAGAAAAGCTACAGCAAAAGCATTAGCAAACTATGGAAGAAATAAGAACCCAAGTAGCCCTCCACGTATATTTTTCAGTCTATGTATGAAACATAAAATGGAGAAAAGTAAACTTGGCGTTCTTAGTCAGTACAAAGTCCAGGCTAAAGACGGAATTCCCGTAGATCAAGAGTTTCTCGCCTAGGATCTGGGAATATTTTTTATTTGTTTCTTTGTTTTTGAACACTTTATTAAGTATATTTCAACATTTCTTTTGTATTTCTGTATATTTCAGTTAAAAATTATGAAAAAATATATATTCTAAGAAGTGATCCATAGGGTTCAAGAGACTGTCAATATATAGTTCTTCCTACAACTATATAAAAGGAGTCCATGATGCAAAGCCTAAGAACTCTTGCCATGAAGTCCTCTAGATAAAACAGAAAACATGCAACAAACCTGTGGCTCATCTTGTTGCATCAAGCCTCACAATACTTCATAATCTCCTGGAAGAGATCAGCAACCAAAGTGTTTTACCCAACCATTCACACCAGAAAAAGCAAGTGAATGAAAAATGGCTTTTATTCTGACAATGCCACAGACAGCTATGTAACTTGGATGGGCAATGGAAATCAGAAATGATTTGTGTCTAAAAGCAAACAGCAGTAGGGTAGTGGACAGAATCACCTATGGGTAATTAGGGTGCTTTTTCATGAGCCCTGAGAATTTTGCTATGAAATAAAAGTGGCTCTTTTAAAAAAAAAAATTTAGCTGTGTTTTTGCTTAGCTGAGAGTCATGGAACACTAAAATCTCAAAGAATTAACTGTTTCACTTAGAAGGCAATGGAGAGGCCAGAGGTGGGTATGTGCATCCTGCAACACATAACTGAGGTTACAGACTGTTTTGTCAATATGAAGAAATGGAGCAAAGGATGTTGTGAAAAAAAATATTATGAAGAAATAATATGTTCAAGTGGTGAGATCAAGAAGCAACCAATGGAGGGCCCAAGTTCGCATGTAAAGGAAAACTGGAAAACTCCTATCACATTCACTAGGTAGTGAAGTTTTGGGAGGATATGGGCAAGGGGGCATTCTATTATATTTTCAAGAGGGAGAAAAAGAAGCAAAATTATTGCTAGGGACATGAAGAAAGGGAAAACCTGTTCCTGTTCCCATAGAGCTCTCAGTCACAGGCAACATGAAAACAGCTATATACAGGAAAGATATACGTAGGCTAAATTGGAGATAATCAACAGAGGGAAAGAACTGGAATTAAGACAGAAAAGAATCAAAGGGTGAAAACAAGCTCTTCCTCTTACGAGAATTCAGATATCTGTTATGAACCAGGTTTGGGAGTTGGGAACAGAAACTAGCTAAGCCTCTGAGGAGATACTAGACAGAATACCCTCACCGTGGGTCTAGCCAGAGATATACCTGTGACTAAAGAATGGAAAACCTCTGTTCGGGGAAAACTGCCATTCCCACCGAGGAGAAAGAGAACATACACCGGGAACAGTGAAAGCAAAGGATAACCTGTCCAACAGCTGGATAAATTTGCTAAAGCATGGCCACCAGACCAGGGGGTGGGAGGAGAAACACCTTCCCATTCATGCTGTTAAACTGGGAGGTCAGATCCCACTTCCCACCCACCCTGAGCTGTTAGGGTATGTATTGTCTAGGCTACCACCTAATCTAATCATGCCTGACACAATGTTTATTCAAATAGTTGCTGGGTGAAGGGATAGATGAAGAGTTGATGTTTCCTTAGCTGTCAGCCCCACTCCACCCCTAACTATACTGTTGCTTATTGAAATGCAGGGAGTTACATACCCCTCACAGGCTAGAGCAGAATGCTAGAGGAATGGTAGATATTTAATAAATATCTGTTGAATGAATGGATGCAAAACCACTATTAAAAATAATAATGAAAAATATGGAACCCCACTATTTCAGAGTCTCAAGAAACATTTGCTAATTACAATGTTTATAAGGTTTTACGACTGACAAGACATCCTTACGGTTACTTTCTCAATATCAAGGAATACAAGATCAACTGAATTTAAAGGTTTCGAGGAATTTTCTTCTACCAATGATGTTAAAATGCAGTGGTAAGAAAAGTAAAGGAAGAGTTTGTGATTTCACAACTGACCCTGGAATTAGAAAGCGAAGAAGTTTGTGGAGGTCACTTGGTCTATCTAGCCCTCTGCTGCCAGCCAGGATAGCATCTACTCCAGACACCTGAGTGTTTAGGTCATTCATTTCTTCCTTGCCTCAGTGTGACCGAATTCTTTATTTCCTGAAATCAAAAGAAGTCTTTTGAAAGGGCTGAGGACACGAAGAGGCAGATTGTTGTTGTTGAGTCACTTTAGTTGTGTCCAACTCTCTGTGACCCCATTTGGGGTTTTCTTGGCAAAGAAACTGGAGGGGTTTGCCATTTCCTTCTTCAGCTCATTTTATAGGTGAGGAAACTGAGGCAATCAAGGTTAAGTGACTTGCCTAGGGTCATACAGCGAGCAAATATCTGAGGCCACATTTGAACACAGGTCTTCTTCTAGACTGAAGGCCCAACACCCCATCCACTGCTCCACAACCTAAGTATCTGTTATCTGAGGGTTCAGTTCCAATTCTGTATTTTGCTTGATCCAGTTAAGTAACAAAAAAATAAAAAGTTTCAATTAGTGACAATTATTATAAAGCAATTACTAGAGGGTAAAGTCTACTGACTCCATAGTTGCCAGATGGCAGAAACATTAATCTTCCCTCCTAGAAGCCAAAGCCTTGGGACTGAAATGATCTTCATCTTAAGACAGGCAGAACTTTGTTTTTTGCATTTGTTAATATTTTAATTTTTCAAATGCTTAATCACAGACCGAATGTTCAGGCTGGAAAGAACCTCAGAAATCAATGAATCCAAGCCTCTCAATTTACAAATGGGGAAACTGAGGACAAAAGGCATTGAAGTGTGACTTTTTCAAGGTCCCTCAGCTATTGAGTAGCACAAGGGAGCCTAGAACTTCCTTCCTAGGGCACTTTCTATTACAACAAACTGTTCCATCCCACCCCACTCTACTATTTTTCCCCCTGGGAAGATTAGTGGCTAAATACAAATTCAAATTAAGCTGGCAACAGATTTCTTATTCTTCTCTCCCCAAACTATCAATCAAAGCCATCTAAACAGATCACAAATGTAGCTTGCAGACACAGTGGGAAAAGTATCAATTTATTGTGTCTGCAGAAGACACTGAAATAATTTTTAAAGTTTTTTTAACTGCAATTAACAATCTTAAATGCTTTTGAGATGAAAACTTTCATCCTTTGAAAATAAGTCCTTGCAAAAATATTAAAATATTTTTAGAGCTACAAAACGTAGCCTTTACATGAGCTATACCTACAGGCAGAAATTGTCATGAGAAACCTTAGTCTGAATAAGTGTGCTGACTTTGTTGAGTTATCATATGAAAATAGTGAAATTATGTCAGGTCATGACAGGGCATTAAAATAAAATGGTAAGCAGATATCTCATGCCTGATCAGTTCAAGTTCATGCCTATTCCTTGTGTTTTGTTTTCTTTCCTCTAACTTTTTAAGGGACAAGTTGTGGTTTTTTTTTTTTTAAACATATCCTTTTTACTTTATTACATCCTAAAGACACAATTGGATAGCCCAGTGGAGGGTCTGACCACATGCATATCACGGACTGAAGACTGGAAAGCCTCTATTCAGGGAAAATTGTCCATCTCTATGGGGAAGAGAAACTCTTCTCACCTCCCACCCTGCCCCAGATCTTCACAGTCTTAATTCTTTCCAGTGCTTAATTATTTTGGATTTATCTCCCTCTTAAAGGATCCATACTTTCACAGGTGAGTTAATGCCAAACTTTTCCCCTTAATCTGAATATCAATTTATACTGATGTTTTCCTTACCAAGCTGATTTAAGGCTTGAATCGGTTTAACTTCAGCCAGGTAGATCTTCCTCTAGATTTGGCCTAGGTCTCCAGTCCACCTATTCTCTCACTGACATTAATCCCATATAGAGACCAGCCTCATGGAGTTTACTGCTGAGTTAAGGTGGACTACTGATGTCCCCAAGTTTTACGTGGCCTTCCTTCTTTTCACAACATCATTTACTCTCCTTTCCTTTCCGTCAGAAATGGAACCTTATCTACCCTTCTCAGAACACTAAACAACAGAAAAACCTAGTGTGCTTTTAGAGTTTATGCATTTACCCTGATTCTCTCTGTCCAAATTCAGGAAGGGATAATAAGTTATCATTTAAGGCCAGAGAAATGAGGAAACCTCCACTCTGTCTCTGCCCTCTGATTCAGTCCAATTATGCCGACCTGAAATCATCCACTGAGAAGCTTTTTATGAATGACTCCTGGTTGGACAAGTGTTAGGAAAAAGATTCTGTATGAGAGCCAAAAATGTTGCAGCAGGAAAGACCCTTAAAAGAAGAAAAGAAAGTAAGTAGTAAGCATTAATTGGGTGCTAGGTACTCTGCTGAACTCCTTACAAAGATGATCTCATTCAATCCCCGCAACAACTTTGGGAAGTAGGTACTGATATTACTCCCACTTGGCACGTAGGAGTAATCACAAGTCCTACATGCAAACAGATGAAATGACTTGCCTAGGGTCACATGGCTAGAAAGTGTCTGAAGCTGGATTTGAACTCAGGTTTTCTTGATTCCAGGCCCAGTGCTCTATCTACTGAATTACCTAGTGGCCTAGGATCATAGAATTAGGTCTGACAGAGATCTATCTCAATCCCTGAATTAAACACAAGAGAAAATGCAGGACCAGGCAGGTAAAGTGATTTGTTTAGTTACGCAGGCAATGAACAGGAGACCAGGATTCAAATCCAGGTTCCTCTGAATCTAAAAGCAATGGTCTGCTAGTGAACCACACTGTTCCCCAAATTCCACCCTAATGACTCATGTCTGGATTAAAAGATCTGGGTTCAAGTCCTACAGCTGCCACTTATTAGCTGTGTGACCTTGGGCAACTCACCGTAAATTCTCTAGGTGTCAATTTCCTCACCAGGAAAATGAGGGGTTAAGTTGGATCACCTCTGACATTCCTCATAGCTCTGCATTTATTCCTACTCTATTATCTTCTTACCTGCAGAGAGCATTGTACTGCACCCTCATTTTGAGAATAAAAATAACTTCATGAAACGTCACAAGTTAATGAATGCCACAAAGAGTACTAGAACCCAGGGCTCTCTGACTTCCAGTGGCTTCTCCTCAATGGAGGAGAGTCCATAGAGGAGAGTCCCATTTTAATGGGTCTGGCATTGTTCAGGACTTAATCAGACATCAGGGAGTGAAAGATGAAGAAAGTCATCTTTGCAACCGACTTATAATTTTATCTGAATAAAAATTAATCTAAAGAACCCTGATGATTGCAGGCAGAAGGTAACACCAAGAAGATCAGTGAAACCAAAATGTTGGCTCACCAAATATAATTCAATTCAATGTTTCCCGAAAGAAGAATCCTTCCTACTCAGACCTCTATTGGTTCATGTACCAGTAACTATGTCTCAATGCACTCCTCGCTCCCCCTTTTTACTTTGCTCTATCTCTGTGGTTTCCTATCAGGGTATGCCTTTAACATCATTTTGAAATTTAAGAAATTCCAGAAAGCTTATTCTATTCACTCAGCCTTGGGAATTTCTTCAAGCCAGTTTCATCCACTAAAAAATAAAAAAGAATTTCCCCTTAGGTCTTATGACAAACATATGATTAAGACTTCTTGGTTCAATGGGTTTTCACTTAACACTCTTCTCTCATTATACTCCTTTTAACAAACCAGACACTAACCTCTCCCCCTCCATTCCCTTTCCCATTTAACTTTTGGCTTTCATTTCTTTTCATCTCCTTCGCTAGAAGGGATTCTTTTTCCAAGAATGGGCCACTGAGGTCCCTTCCAACTTGCAGATTCTGTGGCTATAAAACCATTGATTCTTTTCTTAGCCATCTTTGTCAGACATAAAGGATAAAAATCTCTGTAAACAACTGTTTTATTACAATCTCATAAACTGAAAGAATAGCAGGGCAAATTCTTCCTATACCATGACATTCCAGGACAGACTATTTTTAAAGAAATGTTGAATTAAAACAGGAAAATTTACGTTAAGTGGGATTAGTCTTAAATGGACAAAGCTAATGGAACCTTGTTCTTTTGTTCTCAGGATTTGGGTTTCTACCATTTTTTTTAACCTTGGGCAACTGACTTAAACTTGTTCAGATTTGTTTTACTTATTTCAGAATGCTGTTGTGAGGCTTAAATAGAATACTGTACTAGAATAAATTTTGTTTAATGTTTTAAATATTATAATTACTACTATTATTAAAAACTTATGTCTGCCTGGTACCTTATAGCTTGAAGTTAAATATGTGTAAACATATAAACATAAATACACATATAGAACACATAGTATTATACAAAATTAACTGTTTAGCCAAAAATCCTTCAGTGAGTCTCTATTCTCTCTTGGATAAAACACAAAAAAAACTTGGCCTGGCATTTAAAGTCCACCACCATCTACTCATGTCTGGATTAAAAGATCTGGGTTCAAGTCCTACAGCTGCCACTTATTAGCTGTGTGACCTTGGGCAACTCCTTTTCCAAAGTGTGCCACAGAACCCCCTTCTTGCCAACTGCTCCCTACTCAGACTGCTTTGGTACTGTTCTCAAACTTAACAAGGTATCACCAGCCACATCCAATTATATAGGCTAACCTCCAAATCTGGAATGACTGTAAGAATCTTTGTCTTACTGAAAAAGTCAACTTGGGTATCACACATCTTCCATGAAGTTTTCTTTAACTACCACCTTCCCCCCCACCCCCCCATACCCTGTGTCTCTCCCCACCACTGCTGCTAATACTCTCATTCCTCAAATAGCCTTTTATTCATCTGCATTTATGTTCTATATACAAGATTGGTGGTTCTCATTTTTTTTTCTGGTTTTTCAACTCCTTTACACAGTTAAAAATCCTGAAAGATTCCCCCCAATCCCCAAGGAACTTTTGTTTATGTTGGTCATATCCATCAACATTTACTGCATTAGAAATGAAAACATCTTAGTGTTGTTTTGGAAATAGTTTTGACCTCTCAGACCTGTTATAAGGATCTCAGGGACACTCCTTCCCTCCCCCAACATATACTGCACTTTAAGAACCTCCATCCCAGAAAAATGTGAGCTCCCTGAGGGCAGAGACTCAGGTTCAGCTTTTATCTTTGCAGACAAAGTAGCTAGCGTAGCACTTACTGAACAACAGATGTTTAATAAATGTCTGCTGAATTGAGATAGCAAAAATATATATGCTAATAATAAAAATTAAATTTCATCATCAAAGTTGATAAAACTGGGGTTAATAATAGTAATTTTAAAATCAAACATTCTAATTATCCTTAGATATGTGAATTTTACCTAAGCTAGTCTTTCTTCTCTACCAAGTGGCTCCAATTTCTCTTGTATCTCTAGCTGGTTCACAGAGTTGTCTGTGTTCTCACCACATTTGACTGTGAGCTCCTGGAGACTGGGGGATGCATGTTGCTTTTCTTTTTATCCACCAGTGCTTAGCATGGTGCTTGCCACGCAGTAGGCACTCAGTAAATGTTGGCTGACTGAATGAGTGTTATCATTTCACTTCTCATAATACCCCTCTGAGAATTTATCCATCATTGCATCGGGCTTTTCCTTCCATATAACTAGATTTGAGCTTCACTTGCATTTTTCTCTCTCATTTCATCATTCTGATTTTTGTCCCTCCAGAACCTCTATCCTCTGGCCACACCTCACTTCTACTTAGAAGACTGTCATCTTGCAGCTCCCGTGTTCTGGGAACCCTAAGCATGCCTAATGTTTTAGTCTTTTGTTCAGTTAACTAGCATCGTGGTGCCAGAAGCACCACACTTACTCTAAGACAAATCCTAAGGCCTTACTCTTTCCAGCTTTGTTGCCCTGTACATGAAATCCTTCACTGCTCCTCACACTTGGACTCATTTCTTCAGCCATCAGACAAGGTGAAATTTTTATCTTGCCCTGCAAAAACTTAAGGGCAAATTCTCTTGCTTTGTACTACACAATACTTTCAGAATACCTCTCTAGGGACATTGCCAATAGGAAGTTAAGGAAATATCTTTACACCATGTCCAGGGAGAAACACAGCACTATTTATTCTTTAACGATTCAATGTACAGAAATACACTGATGTGGAATTTATAAAGCAGGGGGAAATGATGTAACTATCCACAACAACCTATCTGCCCTACTCAGCTCCAAGGCCTTCGGAACTTTGATCCCTTAATCCTTCTTTGCCTACAATTTTAGAGGATGATTGACCTTCTTTCTTGCTAAGGCTAACTCCTTTCTCTGTGCCCTTGATCTCATCTTTTCCCATCTCCTCCACAACCATGTTCCATCAATAATTTCCACCCTCTCTAGTCCCACCTATTTCTCTGTCTGGCACATACCATGCATGTTTCATAAAAGCTTACTGAGTGACTGATTCATTGATTTTCAGTCTCATTCTTTCCTGGGACCTACATGCAATCTCAGGTCTCCCTTCACATTGGGAAATACCACCAGTAAACAATAAGATGCCTATGTGCAACCTCGTGGAATAAACTTTACAGCAAGAGAACCATTGCTAAAGCCAAGCTTCTTCTACCACAACAGAAGCTCTGTGTTCTACAAACATGTTTACTCTTCTTTAGTTTGAAGGCCAGGGAGCAAAAACATGGTCATCTTTACAAAAACATTCCACTACTATTTCATAGGAAACAGAGACGGCTAAAAGCTGCTAAGAACTCTCATGTTATCATCAGGCACATCCTGGAAGGAGGGTACAATCCACCTCATCAGCATGCCCAGAATCTGCATCAGATTTCAGGGCCAAAAGAAGACCAACTGGTATAATGGAATGGAATGGGATGGGATGGGATGGAATCCCCAAACCACATGAAGGGGAAGCACTCAAGGTAGTCCCACTGACTTCACAAAGGCTCCATTGGGGAACCTTGTTCCAGTGACATTCTATTGTTCCTAACCATGCAAGTATGTTTACCAAAATAAGAAACACTCTATTAATGAACAGAATGAAAGACACAATGCCGGTTTTGTTTGGAGATCTCTTATGCAACACATTACTGTTAACATAAACATGCCGCAGACATGCCAGGGCTATTTTGACCATTTCCCGGATCTGACAAATAAGGGCATAAATCCCTTGTCAATGTATTTCACAAAATGACAAATAAATGTCACCCCAAATTTCCTGTGGAGAGATTTGCCAGCAACTACTACATAAAGCTTTATGTATTCCTCTTGAGACTCCTGTGGTTTAGAAATTTGTCAAAACAGGATACTATTTAAATTAAAATTTTACTGATTCAAATGAAGAAAAACCTAGCACTGCTGTTTTTGTAACCAAATTTGTGGGTGGGGGAACTCTGGCATTTATTTTTTTGATACCTAATAAGGGTATGCGAAGGCGCTATATTTAGCAGTCTAGTTTTTAGGGCCGAAGTATCTAAGCAAGATGACTATCACTTTCTATGAATTACTGTACATGGGAAAGCATACCCTTGTAATATTAGACTCAAGTCAATGGTAAGTTAAACAAACAAAAACACCTGTTAATACATGTTAATCAGTCTACTCTGTTAGGGAAGGAAAAAGAGAGGAAGTTCATAAGTGAAACATTATATTATTTGCCTCCTACTTAAGTCAGATTGACTACGCATTTGTTTTCAGAAGACTTGTCCAGGACCATTGCAATGCTACAAAAGGAGAAATTGGGGCCGCTTAATTGGTTACCACTATTTTTGGTGAGGTCTCCATTAATTGCTGGAAGAAAACTGAATTTTGTTAAAGGCATTTCTCCAACCTCTGCTAAGGTTCTCGACCTACACAAGCGATGTCAGAAATCCTCAAGTTGAAGCTCTTCACTTTAGAGATGAGAAACCTGAGCTCCATAAAGGTTAGGTTATTTGAACAAGGTCACCAGTAATAAGTAGCTGAGCCTGGACTCGCACTCAGGTTTCACAACCCCAAGTTCAGCACTATTTCCATATCAAACTGCTCCTTCAGGGAAAGGCCAAGTTTATTTTTGTCTCAGTATCTCCACTATATATTGTCATCTCAAACATTTTTGTTGAATTCTCAGGATAGAGTTAAGATTATCCCATTAGTGGAATACCAGGGAGGTCAAGGGGGGATATCTAAACTGATCCTTTGATTTCTGCCAGAATAAGTCTTCCCAGGGGAACAATCCTGACCCAGTGGCTGGAGAAGCACCCTAAGGGTCAGGAAAAAAAGACTTGGACTCCAGCTCTAGCTGATAAGTTAGGCAAGCTTTGTGACATTGGGCAAGTCATTAAACCTCGAACTGTGCCTGGGCAACTTACTAAGACCTTAAGCTGTCCAGTACACTGACTTTGCTATGGGGAATATCCTCATTGGCTTGTAATTCACTAGAATCACAAATCTAGATAAAAACAAAGTTCACTTTTTGCTCTATTGTGTTTGTTTTTCCTGTGAATCCCAAAAGACCAAATTCTTGGTCTTTACTATAATTAAATTTCAGTTTTGTCCTTTCTTTTGTCAATTAAGCTCTGAGCTCCTTGAATTAAGGTTTGTTTTTGCCTTTCTTTGTATCCCCAGCAGTTACCACAGTGGCTGGCAAACAGCAAGTGCTTAATAAATGTTTGTAGCTTTGATTCTAAGAACCTATGTGATATTGGAGAAATACGGCAGTATCTTTGCACGATGCCTAACCAACAGCAAGTGCTTAACAAATATTTGTAGTAGATTTGATTCTAAGAACATATATGATGTTGGAGAAATATGGCAGCATCTTTGCCCAGTGCCTAGCAAACAGCAAGTACTTAAAAATGCTTGTAGATTTGACTCTAAGAACATGTGTGATGTTGACACTATCTCCATCTGGCACCCAAAGTCATGCTTCCCTTAGCCTTGCTTTGTCTCTTCATAAGTAAGAAGTCAAAAATCAGACCTTTAGCAGAATCTCCCTTTAAGCACCCTATCCCTCTTTCTATCAACTCTGTGGCATTAATCTCATCTTATTGTCCTGTTCTGAGCAAAACAAGGGTTTTGGCTGCTGGGTTCATGTTTCTGTGAGCCATATATTAGAAGATATTACACTTTCCTGATATTATAAATAAAGTAAACAATGTGATAAATACAGAAGTGAGAGAAAAGACTTTCTGCAGGTGCTAGCAGTGATGGGGAAAAAACAGCACAGATGCAATGAAGGTTAGCAAAGCCCAAATCACTCCCCCACTTGCCCTAAGAGAATTGGGGGAAAGCTTGCTGTTGTTACACTGATTGCCAACCACTTTTAATACTATACCCCATCATCCAAAATACATTATTGAGCAAGAAAAGTAAAATATTACAACGTGAAGAGAAACTTTTCTATTTATTTGTGGAAATGTAACTGTAAAGAAAACATCCTTAACAAATATGTCACTTCCTCTTTGGAGATAAAATACTGGGTTTGGGGAAGGAAGGGAGGGAGGAAGGCTAGGGGAGAGACAGAAAGAGAGAGAGAGACACACACACACACACAGACAGAGACACAGAGAGACAAAGAGACAGAGAGACAGAGAGAGACAGAAAGTCAGAAGAGAGAGACAGAAAGAGAGAGAGAGAGAGAGAGAGAGAGAGAGAGAGAGAGAGAGAGAGAGTCAGTCCCTCCTTAACTTAACCATCACAGATCAAGTCAGTTTCCTCAGACTAAAACAAATTAAGCCCACTCGTGGAAATAAATTTTGTTTTGTTTTATAACATCTTCCACATATGACATGTCAGAGAGTAAAGGACAGGAAGCTGTCTCTCCTAAATGCAAATGAGCTGGGAATGCGTATCGAAATTGGGGCAGGTAAATTTCTTAAAATTAAATTGGTCACAGAAACTGACAAAGTTGACTTATTTAAGTGTGAGGGGGTTGCCAATCACAAAGAAGGGCCATGAAATATAGAAGGGTAGGTAAATTAATGTATATATGAAATATGGGTTGATCAGCCAAGCCAGTGTCAGAAACCTAGGAAACTGGCTTAAAGTCAGTTAACATGATCCCTTTGGAAACTGTGAGCCTAGCTATGGGTTGTTGGGAATCTGAACATATTGAAATCCATCACACTCCAATCTTAAAAGAAAGAGAAGTTGACGCATTCCATCTGATTTTCACCTCTGTATGACTAGGAAATCATAAAAGTGCAGCATTATTAATTATAAGAGGCAGCCATGGCTTAACAGATAAAGAGATGTTGCTGGGGTCAGGGACACCTGAGTTTCAGTCAGGCCTCTGAGGCTTCCTGGCTTGTGACTCTGGCCATCATTTAATCTCTCAGTGCCACAAGACAGCTATGAGGACAAACTTCAGAGCACGTGCTATTCCTCTTTGGGGACTTCTGATTCCAAAATTCACAGGTCTAGTGAGGAAAAGAATCATAAAAATTGTTATTTGTTTGATGGGATGCCCATAAGAGAAATTTAAATAATAGCAATGGCTTCCCACTCTTAACTATCTCATAAGAAAGTCCAGCATTTGGATGTAGTGAATCCCTGCTGCTAGAGAGGATAAAGTTAGTTTGTGGGTTGAGTTCAGGAGCTGAGAGGCAATAAAAGTTGACTGGAAGTCTGCACTAGGTCTAGCATGAATATGGTGAATCCCAAAGAGTGGATTATCACTAGTCTGCCTATGAAAGGCTATTCTGGCCCAGGGGGGAAAAATGGAGCATCAAAATTCCATGATGATCACCAGTGTTGAGATGAAAGGGTGTGAGTGGGATAGAGAAACCAGGGAACAACAACAGTAGCAAAACAAACAAAAAACAATGAACAAAACCAAAAACAACAAAAGAAAGAACAAAGGATTTTGAAACAAAGATTCTGTATTCTAATTCAAGATCTACTAGTTGGCACATGTTTGATGAGATAAGATATAATCAACCCAGAGAGCAACCTAGAGTGATCAGAAACTTACATCTGAAGAAATAGTGAGAAATAAAGTAATTTACTGAAAAAAAAAAAAACCAAGGTTTGAGGGTTCTCCCCTCCCCCCTTTCAAGAAAACCAACAGGAAAAGAGTAAAGAGTGAGCCAGCTGGCTGCCATCAGGAGTATAGGATGGAACCATCATGGGGCAATGTGTTGATGGTCAGTGAAAACAAGGCAGGAATCTGAAAACAAAACAAAAAACAGGCCATGCTCTGGGGCTAGTTCAAACCTTTGGTGGGAAGAGATTTTCATGGGAAATTATTTGCTTTTTTTTTCCCAAATAGTAAAACATTCTCTCAAAAAATTTGTTTCAATTTTATGTATGTTCTAAATAAAAACAACCAAAGTATCAAAGGACACAACTGTTTATTTTTGGTTTTCTTGGTTTTGCCCAGTTTGTTTCTGAATGCAATCCCTTTTCTTTTCTCCCTCCCCCTTTACTTCTTCAAAGCCAATACAATTTTTTTTCCTGGTCTACAAGAAAAACTGAAGCCCTCAGAGAATTGGGCCAATGTGTTTCTCAAGAGGTGAAAAGAGATACAGCCCTTTGGTCTAAATAAAGCCAAGGAACTGAACTAGGAAGACACATTGTGGCAAGAGATAACTTCAGAAAAGTACAGAGATACATGAAGGAGCCACTCTTCAACTACTTATTAGTATAACGTATGCATTAGCCATCACATGCCAGGAAACAAAGGGCATTTATATAAAAGAAAATCTTAAAAGTTATTTTAAACATTTTAATTTAAAGCTCTGAGTTCCAAATTCTATCCCTCTCTCCCTCTCTGCCCTCTGGTGAGATGATAAGCAATCAGATTTAGGTTTTATACATGCAATTATATATAACATTTTCATGTTAGTCATTTTGTACAAGAAGACTCATATAAAAAAGTGAAAGAAAGTAAAAAAGAGCATACTTCAGTCTGCTGCTCTTCCTCTGGAGTTGGATAGCATGCTTCATCCCTAGTCCTTTGGAATTGTTTTGGATCTTTGTATCACTGAGAATAGCTAAGTCGTTCATGGTTCATCATATAGTATTGCTGTCACTGTGTACAATGTTCTCCTGGTTCTGTTCACTTCACTATGTATCAGTTCATCTATGTCTTTCCAGGTTTTTCTGAAATCATCCTGCTTATCATTTCTTATAGCACAATAATATTCCACTATACTCATATACCACAACTTGTTTAGTCATATCTCAATTGATGGGTATCCCTTTAATTTCCAATTTGTAGCCACTATGAAAAGAGCCTCTATAAATACTATTGGATAAATAGGTCCTTTTCTCTTTTGGGGGGGAGGGATGTCTTTGGCATAAAGACCTGACAGGGTTGCTGGATCAAAGGATAGGCAGTTTTATGGCCCTTTGGGCATAACAACACAAAACTTTTAATAATTCCATTTTAAAGATCAGTGCAGATGGTATAGAGGATAGACTGGTAATAGAGTTCTGGGCTTGGAGCCAAGAAGCCTGGAATTCAAATTGTGTTTTAGCAACTCCTTGTGTAGCCCTGGGTAAGTCATTTAACTCCTTTCAATCTCATTTTCCTGTAATATGGGGATAACAATGGCTCCTACCTTATCAGGTTGCTGAGGAATCAAATGAGATAAATAAATGAATATCTCAAAACAGTATATAAATGCTCTGTAATAGTAGCAGTACTAGTAGTAGTACTACTACTAGTGGTAGTAGTAGTAGTTGTTCTTGTACAAAGAGCTGGAAGGGTTTTCAGAGGCATTCTAAGAAAACTTCTCATTTTACAGGTAAGGAAACTGAGGACTCCGGAGGTGAAGGGAAATGGTCAAGGCCACACAGGCATATCTATGCTTAATCCGTATGTCCACAACACAACTGTTGTAAAATTTTATAAAAAAAGAATTTAAGAAACATACTACTACTACATTCATGACAAAACAACAAAGTTGTCAACATCTGCCTTTGGTGTTTTCTTTTTTTGTCCTCTCTCCCACCCTCCTCTCCGCAGCTCCTCATTCCAGTAGTCTCTCCTCTCACTCCAAGACTCTACTTTTTTGTCCCATTCTTTTTTCTCTCTCAAAATACCTTGCCCTTAAGTATGTCGGACAGGTAGGATTTTGCTATCCTGAATGAAACCCAATATAACTGGAGGCTGGTAGGTGGTCCTGGGGACAAAACATTGGGTCAAGAATGGGGAATTCAGGAAGACCTGAATTCAAATTCTTCCTCAAACATCTGCTAGTTATATGGCCCTGGACAAGTCACTTTATATTTCTCAACTCCAGTTTTTACTGAAACATGGTGACAATAATAGGACTTATCTCACAAGTCATTGTGAAGGTCAAGTAATATAATACCAGTAAAAACCTTCCCAAACTTTAAGTGACTTTACAAAGGCTATTCTTGTTATTACTATTATGATTACTGAGGGGGGAAAACTAGCTTTCTGATAGCTCTTGTGAAAAATGACCTAAGTAGAGGGCAAGTTCAGTATGAATTCTGATTCAGCATGATGAAAAGAAAGATGACGAGTAGCAGCCCCAGGTGGCAGAATGGGCGAGCTCACTGCCTCACTGTCTTCTGTTCAGAGAAGACCCAACATCTGGACTGTGGCAGTCAGTTTGGGGCATCACGTTTTAGAAAAGATATTGATAAACTGGAGTATGCTCAGGATAACCAGAAAGTTGAGGGGATTAGGAAGCATGGTGTTTGAGATTCTTTCAAAGAATTGCATATCTAACCTAGAGAAGGGAGTTTTTATGGTATAGAAGAAGATGATGATTGTCTTTAAATATTTTAAGGAATAGTGTGTGGGAGAGATTAGACTGCCCCCCCCACCTTCCACCCCCCCATCTTGGCTGTAGAGGGCTAGGAACAATGGGTGACAGTCAAGTTACAGATACAGACATTTTGGCTAACTCGAAAGAAAAAAGGCCTTAACAATCGGAACTATATAAAAGTAGCCTGGGTTACCTTGGGAGTGAACAAGCTTCTTATCATTCAAAGTCTTTGAGCCAAGGCTAGATTAGACAAATTTGAGAGAGAATTCATGGCCCAGGCCCAGGTTTGACTTCAATGACCTCTGAGCTACCTTTCAGTCTAAGAATTGGTGATTCTAAGGTGCTACCCCTCCTGGAACATTTGCATTTCAATAGATGAATCTCAGAGACTGAAACATTTTAGTAAGATCACAGGATTTAAGACAGCTAAGGGATGATAGAAATGATTACACAAAACTAGAAACACTGTGACTTACTGTAGGTCACAGATATAGTATTTACTACAGGTCAGGATTCACACCCAGGTCTTTTGACTCCACAAAACCTAAATTTATTGAGATAAAAAAGCTAAGTAATGAAGTATGGCTCTACCACAAATGATCAGGGTAGTATTTTTGGAGATTGGGGGCCATTTGAGGACCACAGATTTCCTTCAAATCAAACAAGTAGCTCTCCACATCCTTCCTGGTCCTCTCACTAAAGTTATTCTCTTTCGGGTCCCAAGGTTTTAGCACTATATAGAGAAAAACGTGTTGTATATAGCCATGAGACAGTATATTTTGGAAGCACTCCTTTTTAAGCAGGTCCTCTTCTAGGGTGCTTCTAACTGCCTGTCCTTGTTAACATCCCAGAGAAGTTCTTGTTGATAACAGTTTTCTGTCCTCTCACAAGTTTAGAATGAAAAGTTCTGGAGGGGAGCATCTATGGAGATGTCTTTTTTACACTCGATCAAGGAGTTGGAAAAACATTTTATTAAGCCACTATGTGTCAACCACAATAGATAAAAGGTAAAAAAGAAAGAAAGAAAGAAAGAAAGAAAGAAAGAAAGAAAGAAAGAAAGAAAGAAAGAAAGAAAGAAAGAGGAAGGAAGGAAGGAAAGAAAGAAGGAAAGAAAGAAGGAAAGAAAGAAAGGAAGGAAGGAAGGAAGAAAGAAAGAAAAAAGGAAGGAAGAAAGGAATAAAGAAAGAAAGGAAGAAAGAAATCCTTGCCCTAAAGGAGGATCCGTTCCATAATGGAAATTACTTCCCTATTTTACCCAATAAAAAAACTGAACACTTTTAGAGAGCCTAGGTAGGACTATGCCACCACATGACCGCCTAGCTGATCAGTCTTCCCCACTGCTAGGGCCTTCTCTCTAAGCTTACTTCCCATTTATGGCATATATGTCTTATATGAATACCGTTGCTTCTACATTGTTTCATTCATTAGAATGTAAGCTCCATGAGGGCAGGGACCTTGTTTTTGTCTTTCCTTGTTTCTCCATCACTTAGAACAGCACCTGGCACAGAGTAAGTATTGAGTAAATGTTTGCTAGCTGACTGCCAAAATAACCCTTTTTTGCTCTGGCTTCCAGTGATTTAGAGAGGAAAGGGAAAAGTCCCAGATTGATAGAGGCTCCAGTTTGGTGGTGGTGATGGTTTTTTTTTAAGGTGAGTCAAAGAAAGCCCAGTTGATTCTCTTTTGAATAAGTTTCATACAGACCTGAATTTGTCAAAATTCTATTCTGTGTAAGGGTTTTTGCAAAAATGTTAATTATGCCTTTGATCTACAGTTACATTATCTTCAATTAAGCATTAATATCTTGTGCATGGAATGACACTGTGTTATACAAATGGTAAGACTCCTAGAATCTATTTCCTGATGCCAGGATTCTAAAGAGGTCTGTGTAGGCAGTGAAATATTTATTTTCAAATTCATTTTTGTATTTTTTCAAAATTGCTGCTCTTTAAATTTTCTTTGAAATATCTGACCTGCTGTTCATAAGTCATAAAACATAATCTCCCTTTTGTAGAACTCCAATTGGTAAATTATGTTTTTTTAAAAAAATCAGATTGGCCACTTGCTGTTAGATGGTGGGTATTAAGGCCTAACACAGCCAGTAGTACCTTAAAGTAAAATTGTCCCAAGATGCCCTACAGACCAGCTCATCAACCATGTTAAATTACTATAGCTGTGACTTCACCAATTAACACTTTTAAAATTCCAAACAGTAGTAATGGTAAGAGGCTTCCTTTTCTTTTTTCCTTTTAAAGAAACATAACGAGCTAATGTGGTTAGGAGAAACTTGGTAGCAATGACAGAGACAGAAACAAGAATCCAGATTTCTTTTCCTGGCTCTATGTAAGTAATTTCACTTTTCCATTTCTCCGTTTCCCTACTTGCAAAATGAGCATAGCAGTGTCTGTTTATAAAGCACTTTGACACTGGCAACCGAAAGGTGCTGGATAAATGCAGACTCCAAATTTGAAATAACATGATTCAAGTTCCTGAATGAGGTATGCTCCTCAAGCTCTTGGAAACCAGGTGTAACACCAAGAGACAAGCCAACTTCAACACTTATCTGAAAGTTATCCAAACTACTTGGGTTGGGAATCAGGCTAGAGATCTTGTGAGACTTACAGTATTTCCTGATTTGGGCTGGTCTGGAAATACCGTAAAAATGGGTACTGTGGTATTCTGGTCTACCCCAAACCAGAAGTGCAGAGGTACGCAGAGAGAAAAAATGTAGCTGCATGCTTTCAGTCCCACAATTTGATCCTAAAATAGATACCAACTCTATTACTCAACATAAAACTCAGCATCTGTACTTTTTAAGGATATTGAACACACTGGGTGCCTAATAGATGTTTTGGGAATTGAGGAATGAAACTTGAGTTTAGGAGAATGTTAAAAATGTTACTCAATAAGCACTTGTTGGAGTTATCAAGCCTTGCACTGATAGAATCAGTCCTAAGATGAGCAGTAATAACACAAAAACAGATTCCACTCCACTCCATTGAACACATACTTATTAAAGAGCTACTGGGTATGTGTGGGGCACCATGATATAATGAAGATACGAACACAAAACAAAACAATTCTTGCCTTCAAGGAACTTCCTTACTCTTGACATGTGACTTGCCTTGGGTTATTACTTCACATGATTCTAGATCAGATGTATTGTTTTCTATCTTTTTCACCCTCAGAAGAGAGAAAGGATGTGAAGGTAAGAGAGAGGAATTCATGAAATCCTAGAAGGAAAGCATCAGTTTAATTTTAAAAGTGGAGCAAACCTTTGAGATCACTTTGTCCAGGCTCTTCATTTTACAAATGAGAAAAATGAAACCCTGGGAAGTTGGGACTTCCTTGTTAAAGGTAACATAGCATGTTCTTTTTCAGTTAAATCTCCATGACCCCATGGACCACATCACACAAAGGGATTTTCTTTGCAAAGATACCGGTTTGCCATTTCCTTTTCCAGCGGTTTAAGGAAAACAGAGGTTAACTGACTTGCCCAGGATCACAGAGCTAGTAAGTGACTGATGCCACCTTTCAACTCAGCTCTTCCTCATTGCATTCCCAGGGTTCTATCCACATAACCATTTAGCTGCCTTAGCTATTTAGATTCACACCTAACTGCTTAGAGCCAAAACAAAATTAAATATGTTCAGAGTTATGCCCTGCTTATCTGGCTTTAAGAAATTCATTCCGGGGAGGGGGGGGTAGGTAGGTGGCACAGTGAATAGAGTACTGGCCCTGGAGTCAGGAGGACCTGATTTCAAATCTGACCTCAGACACTTCACAATTATTAGCTGTGTGACCTTAGGCAAGTCACTTAACTACAATTGCCCTGCCTTCCCCCCTCCAAAAAAAGCAAAACAAAAACAAAAGAAGAAATTCATTCTGCCTAAAGGGTTTTAGCTTCCTCATCTGAAAAATGATGAGTTTGGGTCAGTAGGTTCTGAGATCTCTTCTAGGTGTAGGTTTCTATAAAATGGTGGTATACAAACTCTATGATACCCAATATGTAGCAAAGTTCCCAAATTGTCAAATTTCTGGATATGAATGTGTGTTGAAGCTAAGAATAATACACCAAAATCATTTAGTGCTGTTTAAAAAAAATCAAAGTATGAATATAGCTCTTCAGCTGTAAGTGCCCTCCAAGGTAGTCTGATCAAACACTTTCGTCTTTGATAAGGAAACCAGAGCCCAAAGAGGTGCGCTGACTTGCCAAAAGCCGCTGAAGCAGTTATACGACTGATTGGTCATTCAAACCTGGTCTCCCCAATTCCAAATCCACTGTTCATTCCACATCACACACAGCTACTGAGGAAGACTTGAAGTTGAAGTTGTTCAAGCCAAGTCCCTCTTTTGCTTTATTAAAGATGCCACGGCACAATCCTCTAGCCAGGTAAATCACTATAAAATGCCCTGTACGTATTAATACATAGAAAATGAGACAATTGTCAAGGAAGGTCAGTTTTGTTACCTAACATCCTTGACAGTGTTCCTTTAAATGTCATCAATCAGTGCTCTCTACGGCATGACTTGTAGGGCAGCTTTGTAAATTACAGCACAATGGCACATGACACGATCCCGGGTGCTGTAACGTTGTTCTAGTGACGTAACATGATAAAAGAGATTTCTCAGCTTGGCTATCTGCAGCACAGAGCCTGACAATATCCAGGAGATTTTCATTTTATTTTCAGAGGGTCACCCTTGGCTATTTACAAGAAATTCACACGGCCTCAGATATCCCTAAAGAGAGCTCCATCTTGCCTAAGGATGTTTGGCATTTGGAGGCTTCTTTTCAAATATAAATTTTAAACTTTTTTCAACTAGACAGACTAAATCCAGGATGTAGATTTTCCAATTAGGTTCCCTTTAAACATCTGTTGGTAGACTGCATTTAACATTAGTTATTTGAGCAAAGCACAATTTGATTAGGCTGTCTGAAACAGAGCCAAAGTCTGCAAAATAATAGCTCAATTAAATTTTGTTTTGCTTTCATTTGTCTTATACTTTCCTGAGTGTGATACAGTTGCATATAATCAAGTAAACCAATCCTTTTCAAAATGAGAGATTTAGGTACATTTTTTCCATCTTCCCTCAAAGTTTATTTAATAATCTAGTCCATCTTTACTATGCTTCACTGAACTTCATCTTGACACAAAATAAATTTCTTTATTTTGCCTTCAGTCTACTTTAATACTCTATACTTACAACAAATTAAAGTTTTATGTCCCATTAATATTATACCTTAAACAGATTAGCAAATTTTAAAAGGCAGGTGCCCAGCATCATGAAATTCGGCAATCGTATTGGGATTGAGTGTATATTTTCACCTCATGCTTGATATGATTCTTTTCATAAACCTGATGAAAGAAGCTGGCAAGACTGTCATCCACCATGGGACTTCCACATTTTGCTTGCTTCTCATCTGCCAATGCTGTGTCTCTTACCCTGAAACTACAATAGCTCCTCCAGGGAACTATGCACATGAGGTTAACAGCTATTCCTGCTCCTGGGGGCTCCTCATTCAAATAAGCAGGACCAACACCTTTGGGGGGAGGGGAGGGGAAGAAGAGTGGGGCAGGGAGACTATTAGAGAAAAGCACAATATCAGTATTTCTGAATAGGGAATCGTTTCCCAGTTGTTACAATTATAAAGAATTAACAAGTACCAAGTTCTGAGAAGGCACAATGAAAAACAGGAGAGTAAGAACAGACTTACTTGCTGGCTAGTGTGAATTTTGTTTATATATAAAATAGCAAACTTTAATCTTTCAAGTATACATTATTTTCCCTGTGTGAATGTTCCCTCCACCACTACAGATTGAACCACCCTCTAAAACATAGTAATAATTATTTTTTATTTACCTGGTGTCAATCAATCATTAAGCATTCATCAGGCACCATTTGGTGCTAAGAATACAAAATACTCCCTCCTCTCAAGAAACTTACATACCTGTCTTCCTATCTATCTATGTGCATGTATGCATATGTATATATATGAAGGTACACACAAGTATGCATACACATGTAGACATGTATGCACCATATGTATGGATCAATATATTATATAAACTATAAATATGTGTAAACATATATGTATAAATCAATACAGTAGATATAGAGATCTATATCTATATACACATATGTATATATGTTTATATATATATATAAATACACATACACACAGCATTTAATAAATGCATGTTGACTGACAAAGAATTAAAACCAGCCAGCATTTATTAAGTGTTTAACATGTTCTAGGCACCTACTAGATCAGTGGTTCTCAACCTTCCTAATGCCACGACCCTTTAATATTCATATGTGGGTGTATCTACATGTGAGGGACCTGCCTGGAGATGGATAGAGGAGCGTTGTCTCATTTCCTAAGACCATCAGAAACATGTGTTTTCCTATGGTCTTAGGTGACCCCTGTGAAAGGGCTGTTCGACCCCCAAAGGAGTCAAGACCCACAGGTTGAGAACCACTGTCCTAGATGACGGGCATAAAGAGCCAAAAATAAAATACTCATTATCTTCAAGGGCCCCTGAAGAGCTACAACTTGGATCCAAAAAAGCCTGGCACGGTGGATATTGTGCTGAACTTGGAGTCAGGAAACCCCAGGTTCAAATCTTATTTCTGATATTTACTAGCCATATGACAGTGGGCAAGTCATTAAAACTTTCTATGAAAGAGTTGGTTTTCAGTTCTAAATCTGAGATCCTACAATATAAACAGATAAGTAACATAAATATTTCTTTAATTATCTGCCTCCCACCATTCTAATGATCCCTTATCCCCAAATTTCTCCTCTGTGGATTGTGCATACATTTTATATGCATTTAAGTATAGATGCGTATATGTATATAATGCATTTATATACAGAATACAGGCAATCAGAGAGGAGAGGATCTAGCAGTAGGTTTCCTCCAGAAGGTGAGGTTTGATCTGAGGTTTGGAAGAAGCCAAAGGCACCAAGATGCAGAAGTGAGGGAAGAGACCATCTCTGGCACAAGTGATAGCCAATGCAAAGACCCAGGGATAAGAGATGGAGGACTTTGTTGAAAAAACTGCAAGAAGTTCTGTGCTGCTGGCTACAATACTTGGGAGTGAAGAAAGCCAGGAATGCAAAAGTAGGAAGGAATCTGATTTTAAGAACTTTAAATGCCAAAAGGAGGAATTTTTATTTGATCCTAGGGGGTAATAGGGAGCCACTGGAGTTCCAAGAGGAGGAGAGGGCTGGTGATACAATGAGATTTTATGCTTCAGCAAAATCTGAGGCATCAGTCATAGGTTGAGCGAAGGTCAAGAAGACAGTCGTCCAAGTTGATACTACAACTACTAGCAGCATGGAAGTGGCTTGCAAAAGAGTATGCCCCCAAACAACACTGAAACTAGAATTTTACAGGTTATTGGTAACGAATAGATTAAAGCATCCTTTCAATTTGAATAATTTTTTTTATTCAATAATCACTGTTACAATAACCTGGCTGGACTCATTTGGCAACAGCTTCTCCTGTTGTGAATAGACATAAAATATTCAAAAGCATGCTATTTCTCATCCTGAAAGGGCAGAGTTCCAGGCTAAGAATGTATTTTTTTTCATTTTCCCCTAAGGATCAGGAGAAAATTACAAAGTGATGCATGATTCTATATAATGTTTCATTAGCAAGTAGTTATGAGCATATTTGTCAGTCTTCATAGATAAAAATTATTTTGAAGTATCTCAAATTGTGGTCTACAGATCACTAGCCGTTCACTAGCAGTCTACATTCAGATGACCTCCAAAGTATTAGTTCTAGAATAAATAACTCACTTATAATACGTTCATATCTCAAGGTCTGTGATTTCTTCCATGCCACTCAATTCTCCATTAAGAGAGATCATAACCTGGTATGTTGGGATATATCAGATTTGCAGTCAGAAGACCTAGACTTAAATCCTGCCTTGACCACTTAATATCTGTGTAACCATGAGAAAATAACTTCCCCTCTCTGGGTCTCAGGTTCCTTATCAGTAAAATCAGGGATCGAGACTGACAGATAATCTCTAAAATCCCTCACAGTTCTAGATCAATGATAATCATGAAAATCTGATCATCATAAGTGTGAGAAAGTGAGACGATCTCATAGGCCAACTAGTTCAATGCTTACCTGACCAAGAGTCTGCATTACAATATCATTGACACATGGACATTTGGCTTCTTCTCAAAGAACTCTAATGAGGTGTCTGGTGGGAGGACCTCCCAAGGCAGCATGTTCTACTTTTGGATAACTAATAATTAGAAAGGTTTTCCTTAAATCAAATTTAATTTGGTCCTCTGTAACTTCTACCCTGCCATCAGTCAAGTCAATGAGCATTTATTGGCACACCTACTGTGTGCCAGGTATTGGACTAAGAAATAGGAATACCAAGAAATGTTAGAGACACCTCTCTGTCCTTGAGGAGCTTTCACTGTACCAGGAGATACTATAAATAAATACCTGTATGCACACAAAACAATGGAGAGTGCATGGAAGGAATCTTAGAAGGGAAGCAATAGAAGGGAGTGGCATCAGGACAGGTCTCTTACAAAAGGTAGGACTTCACCTCAGTCTTGAAGGAAGCCAAGAGGTGGAGATAAGAATGCTACTCCATATGGAGGGTTCTTGTATCAAACCTCAGAGAACAGAAGCCATGACGTCAAATCGCAATTTAAATGGGGCATTTACTTCTCTAAGAGGATTGAGATAATATAGTTCAGGTACTTTGCTTACTATGGGGGGAGGTGGTGGCAGAGGAATATAAATGAAGAATTTAGACAATGTGATTGGAAATATTGGACTATTGGAATCTACTAAGCACGGATGTGATATGATAAAAACAATGTTTAAGTGAGATTAGTCTGTTACCCAAACAAATAAAAACTGGAATGCTAGGAAAAAGAAAACTCTAGAATCAGGGAGTGTGGCTAAGACATTTTTTTTATTTAAAAAAAAAAAAGAACGAAAGAAGTCAGTGGGTGATCAATACCAGGACGGCAATAGATAAGAAAGAATGGAGTTCAATGGAATTTAAAAAAATAAATTTTATTGCTATATTTTATTTTCTAAATCACTTTAACTTTCCCCTATATCCCTCCCTTCTAGAGAACTGCCAGAGTTAGAGGTTGGGCAGGAAGGACAATCAGCAATGGAAAGGGAAAGACAGAGAGCAGGCCAGTGTCACAGAACCTACTGGAGAAGGGAGTTTCAAGGAGGAGGCAGTTCACACTGTCCAAAACCCCAGAAAGGTCAAGGAGTTGATGGTGAAAAGGCCATTGGATTTAGCAATAGGACAACTTTCAGGAGAGGTATTCCAGAAGAGTAGTTGGGATGGAAGCCAGATTCCAGGGGGATGAGAAAAAACAAACAAAAAAAAACCCCAAAGGGTCACATACCATTCACTTTAAAAAGTAAGAAAGAGGAGGGTAACTAGAGATGACAGCAGGATCACATAAAACTTTCTGGAGGGAGAAAGGGAGGGTAATTGGGGGTGACTTGCCCAAGGTCACATGGCTAGTAAGTATTGTGTCTGAGGCTGGATTTGAACTCAGGTGCTCCTGACTCCATGGCTGGTGCTCTATTGGCTGCATCACCTAGCCACCCCCAAATAAAACTTTTTAAAGCATCCATCTTTAATCTATATTAAGTATGTATACAAGCACATATTGGATTCTGCCTGCTTGAATACTTACCAAAAAAGCATAAACAGAAAGTTGTCCAAATGGATAAGAGCTGGCACACTTTATCCTATTGTGTATTGGAAGTTTTAAATCCTGCTACTTAAGAAGTTAAAACGGCTGTGACCAGAAAAAAAAAATTAAGAGGAGATATGGCAGTAAGTCTAAAATTCTTAAAAATGACTGGTAGTCAGCCTCTGTAATTTAACAGGCAATCATTTAAAAGTCAGAGATCTACAATGGTAAGACTGATAAAGTCCACCCATGTTCCAAAGGGGATAGGTTTGCTTTAAAAATTTAGAGAGCTCCTAAATATGACAACCATCTGATGTATTAAAATTATTCACAACCAAAAACAGACAGTCTGGAAATAGCTGGGATGACTTCATTTAGACAGAATTACCCAAATCTGTTTCTAATATACACAGTACACATAATAAATTTTTACAATATGACAAGGAAAACAAACTGAATAAAGGTTCCTGATCTTTTGTTACACAAGCATAGTATATCCATGATATGTTTATAATAGTTTGCCCATGATATCACAGCTCGGTAACAAAAGCCTGAGAAACACAAAAACAGTTACTAGGTATGACATCAGCTCACAACTACCGTAATTACACTGATACACATATTTCCCCCAAAGTATACTTTTTCCAGACTGCTTCTCAGTTTCAATGGGAGCCTTTGGACAATTATTCTCAGACTCGTCTGCTGTGTTTGGATAACACCCTTCTTTCCTCTCCTCAAGCATCCTTTCACTTTATGAATTGTAGATTTCAATTACAAGTGCTATTTTTCAAAGGTACTCATAAACACAGGTCCAAATTAGGAACAAAATGGTCTAGTGAGTGGGTTGGGGTAAAGAAACAGCTATCAGACATCCTAAGTTTAAACCAATTTGTTGCTTTTGAACTATTTGTTCAGATACTTGTGTGCCTCAGTTTCTCACTTGAAAACGAAAATATTATTTGTCCTACAGTAGTTCAGTATTTTTTTTTTGCTAAAACCAGCAACTGACATGGAAAATATGTTTATGGTTTTTTTCCCTACTTCTTTCCTTCCTTAATGTTTTAGGAGTTTGGGTGTTTTCTTTATTTGTGTCTCTTAAATCCGGGATAAATAATGTGTAAAGAAAAAAAGGAGGATGCCTTATATTTACAGAAGGTAATTTCTAAAAGGACCAAACTTTTCAAGCATATCCCACATGTACCGCTTCAATCTCTCTGTTTTACTATCTCAGCTGGCTTTCCTGCCTGGGCATCATGCCAAGTGGACTGGACTACCCCTCATTGTCACTTCTGTTCTATGGTGCTTGCACCAACTGCTGTTATTCTAGGCTGCAGGAAATTTTCTAACCACTGGACAGGCTCCAGTGCTGTGCACTAATGAGTTGCAGATTGGAGGGCTCTTGTGTGTGTGTGTGTGTGTGTGTGTGTGTGTGTGTGTGTGTGTGTTAGAATAGTGCAATGCCATGGTTTGTAGGGGGAAAAAAGGAGAGAAGAAAAATAGAAAAGAAAGAAAAAATTTACAAAATGAAAGAAAAAAGAAAAGAAATTTTAGAAGAATGAAATGCAAAAAAGGGGGAAAAACAGTAGTTAAAAATTCTGCCTCCTCAAATTGACAAGAAATGTGACCTCTGTACTTTACCAGAAATTCCTGCAGACTTACAAAATAAAGGAGTTTGCTTTTATCACACAGTATGAGGCTCATATGGAAAAATGGAAAACACTGCATCACTTGACCTTAAGATGCCCCCTTTTCAACCACAGATGAATATTATGGATAAAATTTCTAAATCAACTTAAGATGTAAAGGGGGGGAAGGACTTCAATTTTCTACATTAGACTTGGTGATCATTATTTTAGTTCTTGAAATTTATTTTGCAATATTAGCACATGAGAAAGACTAATCATTTCAGAGCTTTTTTTTTATCACTTTGGGAGTGATTATTTAGTCACTTTTGCATGGTGTTCACATCATGGCCTAGACTTTCCTTATGTTAGGAAACAGTGAGCAAATCTCACTTACCCAGGCTTGAAAGCTACCCAAAGTTGAGTCACAGATTATTTGCTTACATTAACAGAACATTAAAACCCATCTAAAACAACCCAAGGAACCATGGCCATCTTTGAACTGTGATTCACTCCTATGGGAAACCAAAGACCTTTCTCTCTCTTAAAGGCAAAGAACAGTTATATGATGACATCATAGCCCATCAAAATGTAATCACTTCTCGGTGGATTCCAACTCAATACACTTTTGCAGTAATGAAATTACATTTCAAATTTTTGCCACACTTAGTGCCGGGTACTTTTAAAACTCAATCCCATCACATCCTTGAACTGTCATCAACATTTTTTCGGACTATGTCAATAAAATTGATTGCTTACAGTTCTGAATTCTGCTCTGCACATGGAAACAATACAATTCATTTTAAAGTATTTTCGGGGGTGGGTGGGTAGGAACCTTAGCAAAACTATCCATAACATGGAGAAAAAAACCACAGAAGCAAACAGTGGATGTTCTGAACAATTCAGCATGCTGGAAAATGACAAAAAAAATCCCAATGCAGAAGTCCTAGAACTGAGTCTCACTGTTATACTAACAGAGTTTCTTGTCAGAAGTGAATGATGCTTTTGGAACATTAATACATTCATTAAATTCTAACTCTATTGAAAATGCTCTGTACTTTGGCTCAAAAGCATCTTGACAGGTTTGTAGTAATCATATATATGAAGACCCCTGAGTACACAGTTGTGGAGATACCTCATACCTACAGCCAATCTGTTGCTTTTACAAGTTTAATCTAGGTATTAAGAATCTGATTGTGGAACCATGTTGATAGAACATCTTCAACCCAGCTGTACATCATATCAACCACTATGGGTGGTGACGGTCTCCCATGACTCTTAGAAATAGTACATACTTTTAACTCCCTAATCTGTAATACTACAAAATACTGCTCTCATTTTTTCCAAAGCACAAGTGGACTATCAGCAAGGGTCCGACAGTGTTATTCCTAATTACCTTTTTTTTACTCTTGATCCTGTGGCTCTCATAATTAGTTACCTGGGGCTGCAATCCAATTTGAAGTGATGACAAGAAAGTGATCCATGAAGAAGTAATAAGTTAAATCCAATTTCAGCCTTCCTCTAATTAAATGCACATGGAACTAATGACTCAAACCCTACCATTTCAGTGATAATGGTAATTAGCGAGGTGGGAGTCACTCTCTTTTTCAACACCGTAGGTGTAAACCTCGAAGTAAAATGGTAGGAGCCCTCTTAATTACATATGTCATTTTGTCAGCAATTTACACATTTTTGACCAGTCAAGTATGTTTCACGTGTTTTATTTTTTTGTATTCTCCCAACCCTTCGCACAATGATAATCACATGTTTGTTCACATTCTGATCCACAGAACCTCACTGGATCTCTTCAGACTACAGAATCAGAAATTCCTTTTACTGGGATCTAGCTGTCTGCTCTACAATGCACACACACAAATAAATTTTGAACAAAGGGGAGAAGCGAGAAAATTATCAAGATGGCCTGAACTCTGGTGGCAGAAATAAGTGGGGCTGAATTTTCAAAATTGAAATATATATACTGAATTTGGATGACAAAAAGGGCCACAAAGAGTGGTGGCTGCTGAAGGAAAAGGAGACATGGCAGTGCCTGGGAATGGTTACAAAGATCAGAAAAGATATAATACTTGACCTTAAACTGTTCACAATCTCCAAGGTAGCTGACATTTGGAAAGCGCTTCAGTTAGTTGATTTTTGGGGGAGGGATGGGGGGGAGTTGGCCATGGTGGCATGTGACAACCAAGGTACAGAATCAGAGATTTAGAGCTGTAGGGTACCTTACAGGTCATCTAATCCAATAACCTCATTTCAGAAGTGGAAAAAAAAAATCCAGGAAGTTTAAATAAATTGTCCATGGTAACACACCTAGAAATTGGCAGAGCTGGGATTTGAACACAATACTCTTATTTTCCAGTTCAACCATCTTTCTATGACACCAAGAGATCACCTGACTACTTATGTCAAGGTAGATTAAAAAATTAAAAGAAAAGCATTCCCCAAATAATTTGAGATTCTATTTTTTTTCTCTTCTGAAATTTGTGTTTATGGGTCTAGGATTCCTCAATGGTATGTGAGAACAATGATAAATAACATCTAAAATAAAAGATTCTTTTTTTTTTTGTAGCTTTTTGGAGGCAGGGCAATTGGGGTTAAGTGACTTGCCCAAGGTCACGTGGCTAGTAAGTATAAAGTGTCTGAGGCCAGATATAAACTCAGGTCTTTCTAATCCTAAGGCTGGTGCTCTATTCACTGTGTCACCTGGCTACCCTGATAACATCTAAAACAGAGAAGAAATTTTGATCCCTCAAAAATAATTAAGTTGCCTTGGTACCTAGGCACAAAACTAGGACAAATCATGATTGTTGAAGAATCAAATGAGATGAAGATAGAAAGGGCTTTTGTAAACCATAAAATGCCACATAAATGTCAGTTACCTTCTAATGGCTAATAGATACACAGCACTTTGAGGTTTGCAAAGTGCTTTATGTATACTATCTCATTTGGGCCATACAATTTCCTTACTGTAAGGCTATTATAATCCCCATTTTACAGATGGGGAAATAAAGACTAAGTAAGGTTAAGTAACTTGTCAATGGTCATACAGGTAAGAAGTGGTGGAGGCAGAATTCCAAGTTAGGCCTTTCTGATGAGAAGGAGAAGGGGGGGGGGTAGCGAGAGAGAAAGAGAGAGGGCCGGGGGCAGGAAGGAGAGAGACAGAGGGACAGAGACAAAGACAGAGAGAGAGGGATAGAGACACAGAGAGAGAGACAGAGACAAGGAGAGAGACAGAGAGACAAAAACAGAGAGAGAGAGACATAGACACAGAGAGAGACAGAGAGACAAAAACAGAGAGAGACAGAGGGACAGAGACAAAGACACAGAGAGAGAGACAGAGACACAGAGAGAGACAGAGAGAAGGAGAAAGGAGAGGACAAGATATTTGTAAAGAACTTACTGAGTGTCAGACATTGTGTTAAGTGAGGGGGATATAGCTGTAATTAAGCAAGACAGTTCTGGCCAAAGACTCCACATTCTAATGGGGGAAGACAATATAGAGAAGAGAGAGAAAAGGGTTGGCTGAATCCAGCACAGTGGAGGTAGCCAGAAAGTACTATGGAGATCTGTCTCCAGGCAAGATAAAGCAAAATCTCACCAATGGAGCATAGAACTCCAGTTCACTAGGCGGCTAAACTACTCCCTAATCAATTTATCAGCCATAGAATAAGTGAAATTAAGGCCTTATTTTCAATTTTCAATAAGGCCTCCATCTTCAATACCAAGCACAAAGTAGGCACTGAGAAAAATTGGTGGAATGAAACAATTCTGGCACTAAAATAAATTACTTCCTTAATTTTAAAGTCTAAAACTTTATTGTAAGTTTCCTGTATCTGTACTTTTAAGTGGACGTTTAAAAATATGAATTTTTGAATTCAAAATATAAAGTTGCATTTCTCTTTTTAGAGTTTCTTCTTTGGCAAATTTTCCCATGTGACTAGCACAGAGGTGATGCAAGACACTAAGATTATAAGTGATATTAATGCAAAACAACCACCGAAAAACCAAAACCCAAAACGTAAGCCTACTTAAAAGGAAAAACATACTGGGTGTGACATCAAGAAAACACCAACTTATATTTTAGAGTTCTCTACTAAACGCACTCATTCAAAAAGCAGTCAGCAGATCCCTAATATGTGCTATCATGAGTTACTACAATCACTTTCAATGGGGCTGAAGCACAAACTAAAACAAATCTTACCATCTTTCCATAAAACTGGCCTGCGTTGTAAGGGATACTTCTAGACTCTGGGAATAAGTGGGAGGTGGACACTACTCAAATGAGATGATATTTTTAAACTGCTTATTGGAGTGCGTGGCACACAGTAGGGCTCATATGAACGCTTATTCTCTTCCCTTCCTTCCTATTCCCTCATGGACAAATCAGAAGTTTAGTAGGAATATATACTGAATAGAGTTGTGTACTTGGTGTCACATAGACTTGTGTTTCAATCAAACAATTTCTAGGGCTCTTGTCACAAGTCCCTTAACCTCCCTGAACTCTGAAGTCCTCATTTGGAAGTAATAACAAATAACAGTATCTGCCTCATAGCACTGGAACAAGGGAGATAATATGCATGAAGTGCTTGGAAAACCCAAAGAACTCTATAAATGTCAGTTCTTACTACAATACTGTGCTCTGTAGACAGTCTGGAGCTGTGGTCAGCCAGGTGTCCAATTTTCAGTCGAGAGCAACACACGAGGTTTACTTTCCTTTGTAACTTTCTTTTTGCCAGAATATACATGGATTTTTACTTTCTTAGGAGAAAAGGTATCATTTGATTGGCTTTCAATTTAGATATTCATGCCAACAACTAAAATGCCTAAAGAACTAAAATGAATTACTGCTCAAAAACTCTGGTCAAAGTTCCAAATTTTAATCAATAAAATTGCTCATCTACTCCAAAATTAATCTTTAGCCAGTGAAGTTACATATTTTCAGGGCTATAAACACACCTGCAGGGTTAAACATTCATTTCACTTGTTCAAGAAATCTTCAAAAGAATATAAACACTTAAGAGAGCAGTTTGAACATTTTTTTTGCTCCTATATAAATTTCATTATACAATAAAACATTGACAATTCAGTCTATGTTAATTTGAAAGCTGTGATAATTCACACAAGCTAAATTGAAATCAGATTTTTAATGCTTATTTATTTTTAAGAGTTAGCTGGGTTAGTTAATAGTGCAAACAAGATTGCAGAGAGGAAAAGTTTATTTTGTTCAAGAGAACAGATAGCTTTCATGTACTTTAGATTCACATTTTACTTAACTTTATTATGTATCTTCTTCTCAGTGTCTCCATGGGCATTGCTTGGTTAACCTAGTTAGTGGTTGTATATACACTGAAAATTAATATCAAAATTGTTTTGAAAAATCACTTCCACAATTCAGACATGTCTATCTTTGGATAGGACCGCTTGTTCTGTCTGAATTAATGAAGTGTTGCTATGTTTCTATGGTCTCTATTGAGTAACCAATTATAATACTAGCTTCTAATTTCAAACTTCTTTCATTTGTATCATCAGGCTATGAAACTAGGGTACTCTGCCAACCATAAAGTAAAGAAGTGGGAGAAATGCTTAAAATGTGAGTTGGTATATTTGGAGATTTTAAAAAAGCAATCAGCAATCATTGGATTAAATCCTTCTCCACTGGCAAGTTTTGCTCTATGTTAAGATCTCAAAGTTGCCAAAATAGGTCTTTGACCACAGTTATCAAGGCTAAGAGAGGCAGTGCGTGAGCAGCACTAAGCCCTTGGTAGGAGCTTGCTTTCATTTAAAAGCTGCTCGTTCCATGATGCCTCATCGAGGGCACAGGATGACGACACCTTTAAACATTAAGACTAGTTCATCACTGAATGACAAAGAATTAAAGTACAATTTTATAACAAGGAGATGGCATGTTAGCTGGGTTGATCAAGAGCACTATAATTTTACCCCCATCTGTTTATGCCAGGTCAGCTTACCTGATGAAGCTTACTTAATTAGACAGAATGAGACTGGATAACTGAGAAGTCATTTAGGGATCCTCTGTACTGGACATAAATTGCCGTATGTAACCAATGTACTCAGCAATTCTTCCAAACCAGTGTTTGTCAACTACTAAACTCAGGAAGGGGTGGTGGTGGAGGAAAGAATCTCATAACAGCTTATCAGTAGAACCAAGATTCAAATTTACCTACCTCTGTCCCTACCTTGGATTTTATACAAGTACTGAAGCTGACTTAAAGAAAAGGGGAACATCCTGAATCTTATTCATGGTGAATATTAGCTAAAAAGCTTATAATGATTAACAGGGAAAATACTGTTATATATCTTTAAGGAAACACACACACACACACACACACACACACACACACACACACACACCCGATATTTTGGCTCCAAAAGAACTTAGTCTTTAAAAAGTTATCTAGAAATTTCACATGCTTAGAAAAAAAAAGGTGTTTAAAGTAAGATTAAGTATTCTTAAAAAAATCTCGCAGTGATCTTCAATATTTAAGGCATATCAGATAAATTTATGTATGTATATGTGTATGTGTATATATTTCTTGACCATGTTTTTTTGTGACTTACTGGTTTCCTCCCACCACCATAATACAATGTCATTTCTCCAGTACACTTGGGGCCTGCTATATTCAGGAGGACTCAGAGTATTTTTAAGGCTGCGAAAGCTCCGGGAGTGAGAAAAAAAGAATGGGCAGTCATTTGAATCAGTGAGTGACAGGCCAGGCTAGCTCTCTGTATACATTAATAAATTAGAATTTTAATTGTGTCTCTGACTGCAGGAGATGCATGAGGACTTCAATATGTACCAACAATTGGCTATGTTATGGAATCTGCGATGCGGCCTTCACTGTTGACCTCTGAAACACAATTCCCAGTCTGACTACGGAAACTGTTCAGTTTGATCCTTTCAACTTATTTGAATCCTGACAAATAGGCTCACAGCTGAAAGGTCAACACAGTCATATTTCATCCTCTGGAGCTATTCTTAAGACATCTGCACAACAAAGCACTTCTCTTAGTACCTGACACTGGTCCTTCCTGGCACAATACCTCATTAAAAATGTCCCCAGTGTTAGAGTACATTAAAAGGCATATGGAGCAGCAAGAGTTTACCAAATAAATGTTTTTGGAAGTGTTAATAAACAATACGTGTTGTGGCGTGGTGGTTCCAATAAAATGTCACTGCAGCACTGATTAATTCCTGAAAGATAGTTGCTTTCTCAACTTTAGAAAAACGAATAAACATAACCCTAGGAAAGACTCAGCATTCTTTTCCAAGTTCCCAAGAGGATAATTTGGGGATGTGGATTTCTCTACTCTGACAGGCCAAAGTCAAATATATGGAGTTACCACAGATTGAGTTCAGAATGGAATTTGACACTGAAGCAAATTCATTTCCCTTATTCTAACCTGTAGGTGCTTTCTCAAATTCTCACTCAGACTAGTCTCAAATTTTAGGGTACTTAAACCACCAATTCAGAGCTTAGAGGCCAGCTAGTCAGGTCACAGAATCACAGAGAGGAAAAGGAGGCCTAGAGATGACCCAAGAGGTAGTCAAAGTCACAGGTACTAAGGGAAGGAATTATGATCTGAACACATGTCTTCAAATTCTAAATCTTGGTTTACTTTCAACCTCAATGTCAATATGAAGTGAGCCCTAATACATCATCTATCTATCTGCCCGTCTGCCCATCTGTCCGTCCGCCCGCCCACCCACCCATCCATCCATCCATCCATCTATCATTTTTCTTTCTCCTTAGATGTTATCAGCTGAAATATATTTTCAACACCTAATGCTTACCAAATCACAGGCATTGAAATGGCTTTCCAAAAGTTATCATCTCTTAACAAATTAGTGTAAATAAAGAATCCTCCTGAAGTGGTCACATTATTTGAATTCACACTGTGTATTTCCGCTGGGTTGGAATTTTACATAATTATAACTTCAAATGGAGTTATTTTGAATATATATGATCACTTCAGAGAATTCTATAATCTCACTAATCAGAATCTAGTTGTAATAACTTTTTATCCCTAAAAAAATTCAAGTAAAAGTGCTTATTTATCTCCAAATTTTTGTTTGGCACTGAATTGCAGCTATAGGGGAAATTTTGTCTGCAAATACTTCTTGGCTTCGTAAACTTAACCTTCAAAAACATCCAAGGCAACAAGCAATGGACAGCAGGTGTTAATTATAGCCACGCCATAATGGTAATGTATTGTAGAGGCACTATGTCCTCTTCCTTGATCCTCATCCATTTAGAAATGATGATATTTCCTTGTTTGTCTAACAAGAACAGAAGGATTCTAGAAGGGTGTGGGAGGAAGAACATTGGCCTCAGAAGTCAAAGACCCAGGTTCAAGTGTCAGCTCCAAAACTTACTAGGCATGTGGCCATCAACATGTTGTTTAATGTCTTAAAACTTCAGTTTCTGGTTCTGTAAAGTGAGCACAATATCAGCCCTGCCCACACCTTAATAGGTTTGTTATTAGTGTGCTTTAGAAATATTCAAGTGCTATGACTATTATGGGACTAGACATATGATTTCATATATACTTCCCAGATGAGGAAACTCCCTCTAACAAAGCAGGTAAGTACCTTCTTTGCAACATTATGATGTTAAAGAATGACCTGGAGCATTGAGAGGTTAAGTAACTTCCTCAGAGTTCTATAGGCAGCACATGTCAGAGGAAGAACTTTAAATCCAAATCCTCCAAGTACAAAAGCTAACTCTCTATTCAATGCTACACACTGCCATCATTATTGTTTAAAAAAAAAGATCAAATTTGCAAAACAGTGGTTGATGCCTACCACTTACTTACCACTACCATCCTTGCTTAGAACCAGAAATATCTATTGAAGCTTTCCTACACATATTAGAAGCACTTTTAGATCTCATGTCTGACAAAGTAGATATTGTCCCAAGAAGGAATCTTAATATGCTGGGATTGCCATAATTTCATTGATTTGTGGGGAAAACACTAAGAGAAACTGCAGAATTTCTTCCGCATCTGGAAGGTCATCACACAATGGCTGTTGGCATTTTTCATTTGCAGTTGATGATAAATGACCAATAAGAAAACATCAAGCGTCTTATATTTGGTGCCCAACCTACGACAGAGTGCTCAGGGTCCCTGACTCTCCCTTTGTTTTACCTGAAGGGCTGGCTGTTTGTCATTCCTCTTGGGGGACTTTAATCCACTAACTTGTTGCTGTTGTAGAAGAAGCTGTCTTGCCACCTGAAGAGCCTGGAAGGAAAGAAGGAAGGAAAACTTTGGCTTAGCATAGCGCTCTGGGATGCTATTTCCCCAAATTCCTGTAAGTTGGCCTCAAGAGTGGATCCCGATTTTGCCTTGACAAGGAAGAGGCTGTAGTACATAAGACTTCTTCCTAGAATCACTTGATCCCTTTTCCCGCTTTTGTTGACTTTGGGCCAGCTTGTCAGAGTTTAAAAGGCATGAATATCCATTTCCGCAGATCTTTCCTGTAATCTATTCTGTAATAATAACAGTAACAATAACTAGAATTTATGTAGTGCTCTAAGGCTTGCAAAGTACTTCCATGTGGTATTCACTTGATCCTCATAACAACAGTGAGTGGTAGGTGCTAACTTTGACCTCATTTTGCAGATAAGGGAAGTCATATGACTTATCCAGGATCACAAAACCAGCAAGTGAATGAGGCAGGAAGGTCTTCCAGTCTGTCTAGGTTTTGACCAGTTTTGCCTTACTCTGAGGAGATGGTGCCAGGAGATGACAGAGAAAGAAAACAAATAACTAGTTTCATAGATAGAAGACTATCTCTTTTACGATTATATTCTTCCATTTAGGTGAATCCAAGTGTCTCACCTTACTTGAATTCTCATTTAGAGTTGGAATATACTTAAAGGACATTCCTTTGAGCCAGCCAATTCCGACTAGGATGACTATGTGATTTGGAGATTGAAACAGATGCATCATAGCAGAAAAGATGTGGATAGCCTATAGAAAATGGGAAATCAATTAATGTCTAGCTAGTTATTTTCTTTTCCTTGACATCTATTTAAAAGGGAATGATGCTAAATGATTATTTCGAAATTTGTGTTTATGCTTCTTTCATCTGCAATTCAAGCTATTGAATGTTGGGAAGGCTAGGACATAGTGAAAAATTAACTACATTAGGAGTAGGACAAATCTGAATTTACTCATCAGAGATGCCGAAATAAGCAAATAGAAATGGGAATATTCATGAAACACTCATCAAGTCTAGACTTTCAAAGAGTCAATCAAGGGCTTGCCCAGATATGTGTGGGTGTCCCCCAACATATCTAAAACAAAATTTCCTAATAAGGAATTGTGATTTTTTTTTAAGAACACATGGGAAGAATCAGAAATACCTCTATGATTATCAAGGCTGTGACATTAGGAATAAGAGAATGAAAGTTCACAAAAGATTCTGACTGTAATTTACTTGAAAGGGTAATATTTTCTGACTCAAATCATCCAGGAGCCAAGAAATTATACCCAGAGGAAGAAAAACCCCAAAACAGAGCTACGATCTCATTAATGCACAGTTTTTCTCCAAAGATGCTGAAGCAAACAATAACTCCTCCAGGCCATGTTCTCCATATTCTCCTGTAAGTTCATAACAAAGCAGCCAGCCAAGTGGCCGCCATCTTTCCTTGCTCTCTCTTGACATCATGAGATATCACTGGAGAACACAGAGTATGGTTGACCTTCTTGTGTCTCCTGTGATCAGCCCATCCCCTTCTTAGATTATATATTTATTTCATTATCTATTCTTTTCCTATATAATGCCCCTCGGGGGGCCTAAAATGCAAGGTAACTCCATTAGGAATATAGAAGAAACTATACCTGTAGAACACCAAGCCAAATCACCAACTGATTTGGTAAATTCAATGGGAAAAAAAAATTGGTTGAATCAGCTTGTTGACTGACCTGATGAGCAGACCAGTACACATGCTTGGATGCTTGTCTGAACAGGCCAGTCATATGACTTTAAAAAGTTACAGTGATAGATGCTGCCACTGTATTAGTGAGTGGTATCATTATACACTCGAGAAAGTGTATATAACTATTTATTCTGAAGATACTTGTACATTATTTGGTATGCAACATCTGGAGACTATCAGAGGTGTGAAAGGGCTATAAGAAAAGATATAGCTGGAACGGCGAGAATGTTTCATGATCTACATGTACTTGGCCCAGAGAAAGGGAAAAGCTATGTATGAAGCAGTCAGATAGAATTGTGCCCAGCTTGAGGGACCTGATGATGTGAGGCCAACAAGAAATAAACCTTCTAAACAATGTTCAGGATCTTCAGCTAGGCTTTGTTATTGGACTGTTAAAGCCAAGGACATTTAAAGGTCTGGTATGGGGTTCAGTGGAGGCTTCCTCTTAGAAAAATAGGAAAGGAAAGGGAGAGAGAAAATGACCAGCATGGGGAACAAGGAAAAAAGATTATTGGAAGGAACTCACCCACTCAGCCACCCTCCCCACAACCCTTTGTCCCATGAAGGCTTACTGCCTACTGCACTCACCACAACCAGCCCTTCAGATGGAATGGACAGTCTAGCTCGGCTGTGAAGAAAGAAACATGTTGGAGAGTGTCTGCCTGCAAGAGCCTAAAGAAAAAGGCTGTCTGAGAGGGACATCTGGAAGCCGGGACGCCTGGGAGAGTTGCCTGAGACTCAAGCCTGCTGTCTCACTGGAGGATTCACCATAGCTGGACTTAGGGTTTCCTTGTCTCCTTGGAGACGTTCAGTACATGCGTAGGTGTAAAAGTGGGCAGACTGAAGATTTCATTTATATCATATAAGAAAAACAGTCCCTTTGCAAGGTGCCTGCAGGAGCAAAGCCTTTGTTGTTACTCTATGTGTATCCTGAAGGGTTTATGGCTTTTTCATGTAAGAAAGGGAAATGATATAAATTTCAAGCAGGAAATTTAGAATTATCAGATCAATAAACTGAGTCTGGCTACTAGTTAGAAAGGTAAAATGTGATTATAGGTGACAGTAGTTAGGTGAGTCAAAGTTGTATCTAGAGGAAAAGATAAAACAAAAAGCTAAGTATATTTGCAAGTCTCTGGTATAAAGGGAAAAGCTCCTTCTAAGCCCTGGCTTCCATACCTCCTTTCTGCTAGACCCTGGGCTGAAGAATTTAGTTTTTCTGAGTTTCACCTACTCATCTGTTAAACAAGGGTATTAAAGCCAGAGTTATAAAGTATAAGGAATTCTTGCATGTGAGGACACTACAGAAATGGGCTATTATATTCAAATTGCTATTATATTCAAATTCAAATAATACTGCCCATTATAAAAAGAGCTCACTACAAATACCAAGAAAAAAAGTTCCCTTTCTAGCTAGCAAGCTTCCAGTCTTTTCTTTCTTCAATTATTCTACAATGTGGGATGTGGCTCAATGTGTGTCACAAACACAGTCATGGCCAACAGAGGCTCCATTGTTCATACATGGTGGTGTTCTCCACACAAGTTATTTAACTAAAGGAAGGCATAAAAAACAAACATTTCTTTTAGTGTTTATGTGTGTGACTATCAAGGTCAAAGTTGAGATGGTACAGGGAAAAAGGCATAAGACTGGGACAGAAGACCTACGTTAGAGGCTCAAAACATGGTTCTAGTCATTTATGATGTCTGAGGTTTAATTTCCTTATCTACAAAATGAAGGGATTGGGGTGGAGAACCTGGTACTAGACTCAATGACTTCTATGTTCCCTTCTAATACAATGCATGGCAAATAATAGGGCTATATAAATGCTTATTCTCCTTCCCCCCCTTTCCAGTCCTAAAACTTTGACATTAATGACTTATTCTGTTCTTAGTTGTTTGAAGGGGAAATAGTCCATCACTGATGAGTTTTTTGAAAAAAATAGACAGAAGAAAAGAGAAAGGAAATCCAGAAGGAAACAAAGATAAGCAGCACAGCTTTGAAACTAATGCTGAATGTATTACATGCTAAAAAAAAGTTATTTAAAGCTATTTTACTAGAAATATGTGGTTTCACATATAATCCTCTTTTTCTGATCTACTTTGGATAAGGAAATTTTGTTTTTGTGGCCTTTGTTACATTCAGAATTTAAAAACATAATTGACAAATTATAAATTGATTATTAATTAATAATTTAATTATTAAGAATTCAGGTTCACAATATATATTAAGCACTTGCTGCAATAGAAACAGTGACAGTGCAGACAAGAGCAGTAATATCAACAAGTGGTAATGAGGCCTAGCCCTGATCGGAAGCATAGAAAGGAGGAAGAGAGGAAGGAACATTTACTCTGTACTAAACACTGTGTGAAGTACTGTTAGATGAAAAGTTTCAGCAAAAAAGAATATAGTCTGTGTTTACTATGGCCTCAAGGAGTTGAAATTCTAGGGTGAGAAGACAATACACAAAAGGAAGCTGGAAGGGGACGGGAAAGGTATTGAATGAGGGTGTCCAACAGAGGACAATGATTTTGAAATCTAGAATGAGAGAAATAAGGCCAGAAGGAGAATGTAGGAAGAACTAATTGGGTCCTTTTTGCAAAATGGAAGCTCCAAGAGGACTTCCCCAGGGGTAGCGAGGTTAGGGTGGTAGGCCTTGTGTAGAGATATTCGAGGGTGCAAAGGCCTCCTGAGTGGTAGGGTGTTCCTAGATGAGAAGGCTCCAGGCACTGAGAGAAGCTGCAGGATAAGAATGTAGTAGAAGAATGATTCTGAAGTCCAGAAAGTCAGGACAGGGACAAGAGGTAAATCAATATAATAGGATTAGAGAGAAGGGGAAACAAAATGTGGAACATGTTGGGAAGAAGAGGATGAAACCACAGAGCTCTGTCACCGGATAAAAGGGATGAAAGCGAGGGATGAGTAAAAAGCAATCACAAAGTTCTAGCCATGAAAAACAGTGATTAAAACAGTGAAGGCCAAAGGAGGAGTCAGATTAGGTGAAAAGTCCACAAGCTAAATTTTAGACACGTCGAGTCTGAGGTGCTAGAGAGCAATCTTGGGAGAGAGGTCATTTTAAGAGGTGAAGATGAAGGCCTGGAACTACAGACAGATCAAGGCTGAAGCTGCACGTCAATGAACATAAGATCTTCTATGTCAAATAATGAACCATATTATCATCTAGCTTGGATAATTTTCATAAAATTTCAAACACAGCTCTCCCTATTAGAACTCTGGGCTCAGACAAAGTTTAAAGGACTTGGAGAGAACTAGGACAATTCTGGTCATGTTGGTGAAGATGGAATCAGAGAAAATTATATTTATTATAATAAATATTTATTATAATAAATATTTATTAAGTATATGTGAAGACAGAAAGACAAAGGGGGGATATTAAGAGGCCCTCCCTTTAAGATACTTAGAATCAATCAGAGAATTCTCAAGTTAGAAGGAAGCTTAAAAATCCTTCATTTTACACATGGGGAAACCGAGGTCCAGAAAGACTACGATCACACAATATGGCCACACAATGAATTACTGAGACTGAAGAAACAGACTCCAAAGCTCCTTACTCTTTTTCCAATTATCTCTTCACTACAAGAAAAGTTGTTGTACCAAAAGTATATATAGAAACAGAATTGCCTAAAATTGTTGAGAGATACTGGGATTAACAAATTCAGAATGAATAGCACAGTGTAAAGCACTAATCCCAAAAGTAAATCACCCAGGTTCACTGATAAACTTCTTCCTGGAGCAGAAGTGCCTCAGATGGATCAAAAGGCAAATACACCACAAGGACAAATCCATGTGAATTACAGAATCTAATCTAGAAAAAAATCTACAACCAACCAACCAATCACCTGGGAGTACAGGAGAGTGAAAACAGCACTGGGCTTGTCTTTAGAAGACCTGGGATGGAGGTCTAGCTTTGCCATTTACTAGCTCTATGACCTTCTGAACACTGTTTAACTACTGTAAGCCACAGTTTCTTTATTTAACATGCTGACATAAAAGCACTGTTGTCGGGATAAAGTGAGAAAAAAGAAATCATGAAAGCATTTTGTAAACTGTTAAGTGTTATCTAAAATACAAAGCAGTAGATGAAATCACCTTAGATTTTTGGTAAGATTGTTATAAAGCTATCACTTAATTTTAAGCAAACACATACCATACAGATAGAATTTAGAGCCGGCAAGGACCTTGGTGGCTATCAGTGCCAACCCATACTAAAAAGAATCCCCATTACAACAAATAGAACAGGGGGTGCAGCCAAACTCTGTTTCAAGGATTTCAATGACAAGGAAGCCACCATTTGAAAAGTCCTTGAGAATCCTAGTGATCAATGAGTTTACAGGATTCTGGATACAGAAGAGACTTCAGAAGCCCTCTGGTTTATTCCCTTCATTCTGCAGATGAAGAAACTGAAGTCTAGGGTGCTTAGGTCACTTGAGTAATGTCAACGATGGGAGATGAACACAGGTTCTATGACTGGAGAACAAGTGCTCTTTCTAGTGTACCAGGGGATAAAATGCTATTCATTTAATTTTTTCCAAGGCATATATTGCTGTAGTTTAAAAAACCAAACCAAACCATAAATCTTTTTCCCATCCAATGAAGCTAAGCTTAAAGAAAGGAGTAGAAAACCAAAGATCAACTTTAAGGATTACAACTTTCAGAGAGGGAAGAGACCTCTGAAATCATTTAGTATAGCTCCATTACTCTAAAGATGAAGAGACAGGGGCTCAGAGAGGTTAAATCTAACATCTAAGGTCACAAAGGAAACAAAAGAATTAGGATACAAAGCGCACGTCCTCTGACTTCAAATCATTATTGTGATGAGCAGCGAACACTTTGAATGGCTACCTCCATTAAAAATAACAAGATACTTAGTTGTACCAAAACAGTATGTTGCTTAGGGCACATTTCACATAAATTAACCCCTAACAATTTGGTTGTTTACAAATTGTTGCATCTAAAATAAAAACTGAAGTTACTGTATATTTCCTAACGTCTGTACATGAAAACTGATGCTTCATATTTCCATCAGAGCCCCACAATCAGGCCTTTAAATGATCATTTCTACTGTTTGGTTTCTGAGATACTTAAGTTAAAGATAAAATAAGTTCTTTTGAGCCTCAAATTTTGATAGGACTAATATACAAATTGATTTTCTATTGGATAAGAAATACATATGTGTGTCTATATTAGACATATTATATAATAATTATAAAATATGTATAAATATATTATTTAAGTGGTTTAAATTTTGAAGACCTTTTATTCTCTCAGAGAAATGTTTCTTGAACTGGACTGATACAAGAGAGATGTGTCAAATATTTGGCATATAATGCTATTAAGGAGACCTGAGGGAATCAGGCAATCTTATTTATTTTCCTAAAGGTCTACAGAATCACGACAAACACTTAAGTTACTAGAATATTTTTTTTTACTTATTACCCTGTAACAGCCCATTAGACATATTCCATCCGTTCATTCATGGAATATTTGATACACTCTGCTTGGCATTAGAGAAGATAAAAAAAATAATTAAGATATGATCCATACCAGTATGTACCATGTCAAGACTTTTTTTCGTTTTGCTCGACTCCCATTTAAAATGATGGGCCTTAGCAAAATATTAGGTAATTAATAGTTTAGACTCTAAAAATTACATCTATTAAAGTGCTCATGGCTAGGTCACACCAATAAGTTAAAAATGACAGTTCTGACAAAACTGACTTACAGATATGTTATTATAACAATCCAACTACCAAAAGGATATCTTAAATAACTAGACAAAATAATAACAAAATTCATTTCAAAAAGATCTAGAAGAAAGATAATGAAAAAAATCAAAGAGGAATGAAAAAGAACTATTTCTTCCAGACTTTACACTCTTTTATAAAACAACAATCATCAAAAAATATTTGGTACCGGTTAAACAATGATAAAATAGAGTGAATAAATGAGCAAGAAACAGAAATGACTGAATCCAATTATCCAGTGTTTAATACACAATCAACTATCCAAGAAACAGCTCTCTTTGTGATGACACTTGAGAATACTGAAAAGCAGTCTGGCAGAAAGTAGTTTTAAAAGAATATCTTACACCATATACCACAACCAACTCAAATGAACATGTCATCTGAGTATTAAAACTCATATCATAAAACAATTAGAAGAGAGTCGGCTCAGGTACCTTTTGCAGCTAGCATATGGGGTGAATTCTCAAACAAAGGCTAGAGCAATTAGAAATGCTAAAATAGGTACTTTCAATTATATGAAACAGGAAAAAAAGAATGAATACATTTCATTAAAGTAGGATGAGAAGAGAAGCGGTTGACTATGTAAAACTATTTCCCTTTGTTTCATATATCTCCGATAAGGATTTGATATGCAAAATAAATAAATGACTAAGAAAAATATATATGACAAAATGACATTTGCCAATAAACACAGTCAAATGACATGAAATAATCGTTCTCAAAAGAACTACAAATTACTGACAAGTATATGAAAGAAAGTGCTAAGTCACTAATGATATTGACTCAAGAAATTCTCAAAGAAAATTAATAAGGGGAATAGGAATAGTTAGTATTAGATGGGTCATAGAAAAGTACACACATGCATCATTGGTAGAGCTATGAATTGGTCCAACTTCTCTGCACAAACATTAAGATTATGAGATGACTAAAACCTCATATTTTTTTTTACCTAGAGAGTCCAATGTGAGGAATATACACCTAGGAAGTAAATTACACAAAAGACAAGAACAAAAACACATACAACAACGTTTTTATAGTAGCCCTTTTTATAACAGCAAAGATGTGTAAACAAAGTCAATGTCCATTAACAGGGAAGTTGTCTAACAAACTGGTACATGGATGTCATGAAATATGACTATGCTCTAAAAAAGAGTGACTGTGATGAATAGAGAGAAGCATGGAAATCTTTGTATCAACTGATACAAAGTGAAGACGAGAAAAAAAATTTAAAATGATCACAGTAATGAAAATGTAAAAATATTACAACAGAACAAATAAATTATAATAGTGTGAAATTATAACTAACAAACTTGACAAAGTACGCCATCCCCTTCCCCCCTTCTCTATAGGAGTGGGAGAGGACAAATATGGCTGATTATACATAATCTCAGGCTTTTTCAATATGTTGGTTAGTTTTGCTGAACAGTTTTTTTCTTCCCTCCTTCTTTCTGTATTCGTCATAAGGTATGTATGGCTCTGAAAATTTCCCTTTAAAGAAGAGAATAAAATAAAAGTGCAAAAAAAATACATCAATAAAATCTATTTCTTAAAAAAATGAGTATCTATGCTGCCCATCCATCGGCTCTCCCTGAGGTTGAACTCAATTTTATTTTTCTGAAAAGTCATTTATACCATTTGTATAGCATGTATTTATTCTTTTATTTTTCTAGTAAAGATCATTTTCTGATAACCAAGATTTTCCTCAAATTTCTGGTCTAAGAGAAGTGTCCTCTCATAGATAATTTGTAACACTGAGAAGAGAAGGCCCAATAAAATATGGGTCTAATGTGTAGCAGGTCCCTTAATATTAGATTCTAGAGTTGAGAGAAATAGTTCTTGCAAGTCTGCCTTGTTAGTTGTCACATTTTCAAAACAAAGGCAGGTCTGAGTCATTCACTCTTCCTCTAATTTCTTTTTTGGAGACTCTCCCCAACTCCCAAGATCAAACCTGCTTGTAATATAATTCCAGGGGCTAAACAACAGTCATTGTGTATATGGGGGTAGGAGGAAAAGCTAGTAAAAAAGCAGGGGACAGAAAGCTAAGTAGTAAAGAAGTCTCATTCCCTTTATTTCTTATGCTCTACATCAAGTCTATCTGGTCTACCTCTTTAAAAAAAAGAAAAAGAACAAAATCAATTTATTGAAGTTGGTTCAACCCCACAACCAGCTACCAGCATAACATCAGCCCTCATCACTGAGCACAGAAACTCTGTCATCCTTTTTCTTTAAAACTACCGATCACTCCAGGGCTGAGCATCAGAATTTAAAATGAAATAAAACAAAACAAACAACAACAAAAAACCCAGTAACTGACAGAACTTGGTAAACACTTAAAGAGAAATTGGAGTAATTCACCTACCAAAAGCCAGAGAGCCCCCTGACTTTATTATCAATGAAAACAAACCCATGTAACTTCTCACCAGTAAACTTCTTTGGAAAAGCAGTCCAGCAGAACAGCAAACTGAATTTATTAACTCATTCTGGTTCATTGTGGCCTATTCAGTAGACAGACATCCCAGCATGTAGACACAAATGACCCCAAAGTCTATAAAAGTAGTATCCATATAAAGGAGTAGGAGCATATTATCCTTACGATATTCCAAGATGTGTCAGTTCTGACGTGTAAGGGTCAACCAAATATATAGGAAGGTATTCCATCTTTTTGGCCCATCCCATTCTTGATCCACTTTTAGAGATTGCCAGGAACAGCAGCCACTGGTAGTAGACTGCCCCATTCACTTTGGTCCACAAAACATCCAGGAAACAGCAAAACCTTTAGGTCAGCAGAAATATTAAATTTGAACGGGTGACCTAGAAGAGAAAGGCTCTATGCACGACCATTAGCCTTTCAAGTTTTGACAGACAGCTGAAAAAAAGTCCTACATTTTAGGGGCATTCAATAATAACTGACATTTAAGAGGGTATTTCATGTAAGAATCCTAAAATGACTCAGAATCTTTTCAAACTACTCTTAAATATAGTATCTACACAGGTAAGGTGATAAATTGGATAATTCAACTTCCCTCCCCCCATCCATCAACATCAATGTAATGCTGAGACTTAAAATTGAAATCAAAGGGACAGCAAATGGAAAAGTTAAATTCCTTATAGTCATCACGGTCCTTTGCATATGACAACTTTTCTGGTGGTAATTGCTTTCCTGGGTGTGTGGGTGTGGCTGAAAGAACAACGCCTGATAATGAATTATTTCCATGAAAAAGATAAAATGCTTCACCAGACTCTTCATGCTCCAATATAATGAATTGACTTATTATTACTGGATCTAGCTCTGGTACGAGGTTTTACATATTTGGGATACAAAAGCAATGTTTTCCTTTTATATGGCTATCAATGATGAGATGTTATCTGCATACTCTCCTTTTATTACTTTTAAATGGAATACAACTACACAAACAGGAGCATAAATATATTCTCATGGGAGAATGCAAGCTCCTTGAAGGTAGGGACAGTTTATTTTTGTCTACATGTGTAGAACGGAACACAGCGGCAGGCATACAGCAGGTATATAATATGTGATCACTGAATTGGAGTAGAGGGGTGTTCAGATTATTTTCCAAGTCTTTTATACTTTGTCTTTTAGTGTGTTCCTTGCTTATGTGAAAAAAAAGAGGGGGAAAAAGGTTTCCCAAAATGAACACCAGCACTGGGGAGGACAGAACTGTGCAACTATGCTCAGGCACCATGCCATGATTTGTAAGCCCTGACAACTGGGACCAGATTCTCATCTTATGCAAAAGCTAAAAGAATTCATCCAGAAGGATATCAGAAACCTGCAGACAGTTGTAATTACCATGCTATGTGTATCACCCCAAAATGAAACCTAGGAACTCATGGAGGGTCAAGTGGAATCTTTAACCACTTGAGATGATATTCTGAGAAAGTCTTCTTAGACAAGCAGAACAGACTTCCCCAATATACATGCATACATGCACACACATACATACATATATATATGTAAGTCTATTAGGAAATTTCATGAGAAGAAAGACAACTCCATCTCTTGCAAAATCAACTGAAATAGGTTTAATAGCTATAAATAGGCAGGAAGTCTGTTTGAAGTCTCTTACAAAGGGTGGAGGGTGAGGTGGGGGTGGAGACTCCCACCATTCTGAGGAGTCACAGTGCCTCATAATACCATGTTGGGGCACTGCTTCAATACTCGCTAATGGAGCAAGTGCCAGACGCTGAATCACCAACACCAATTCCTGTACTACCAGAGTTTTCTTTGGCGGTAATCCATCCAAGTACTGACCATGCCTCAGCCTGTTTAGCTTATGAGATTTGACAAGATCATGGTCTGGGTGCAATGGCTGGAGGCCACGTTAGCATTGCATTGAAACACAATGCAAGTTTATTATAAAATGTATAAAATATCAAGTTGGAGAGGTGGTGTCCAAATCTTGGTTTTATTCCATGTTCAAGATGAGTGCTTATTAAAAAACAGAATCAATCCAACTCTTTCCAGGTTCACTGCATAACACACATGCCAAATAAGGGAGGTGAATCTAGAGATTTGTGAAAAGTTCTCTCTTAATCCACTACTGTCTGCAGCTGCCCTTTAGCCCAGGATGGCATGCAAGAGATGTGAGTACGAATAAGACAGATTCATTCTTTGTATGCCCCAAAATAGGAGGCTTACTAATTTTTTTTAAAATATGTAAACTATCTGAATACATTTCTGAAATACTAGGTGATTTCCATGGTCGCGTTGGCTATTCTGATAGGAGTTATTATTTGAATAGATTCACAGATGGGGTAATTTTTAATTTTTTACTTTTCACTCGCTATGTTTCAGATGCCCAGCATGATGCTAAAATGGGCTAGACCCAGCTGTGTAAGTTGATGATAATGATGACAATAACATTTATAGAGCATTTTAAAGTATGGAAAGCTATTCAAATATTATCTCATTTGAGCCTCACAATGACCCTGAGAAGTAAGTCCTATAATTATCTTCACTTTTACAAGTCAGAAAACTGAGGCAAGTAGAAGTTAAGTGACTTGTCCAGGGTCACAAGACTAGGATTTGAACTCATGCCTTCCATGACTCCAAGTCTAATGCTTTGTTTGCTGTCCCTCCTAAATGAATGAAAGAAAATTAAAAAATCCTAATCTCCTCATTACTCAATGACCTTGGGAAATAACAGCCGATTTTGGCGTCAGGCAAGAGCAGACTCCTACCTCACTTCTAGCACTCTTTGTATGACCATGCACTTCTGTAAATCAAGGCAGATACCATGGACTTGCCTTACAGACCCCTTATGAAGATCAAAATAAGGAAGTCTTCCCAAAGAATTTTTGGAAACTTTGAAGTCCTGTTGAAACAACAACAACAAAACCTCTGGCATTTAAAGCCCTTTCCAACATGGCTTTTCCTACTTGATTCTCCCACTCCATGCACTCTATCATCATGCTATATAGGTCTTGCTGTTTCTCACATGTCTCACGATTGTGCATTTTCAGTGGTTGCTTCCCAACCTCTGCCTCCTCAACTCCATTTCCTGGCTTCCTTCAAATCTCATCTTGAACTCCTCTTCTGGCATGAGGCTACCTCCCCTACCCCAACACTCTTCCCCTTGAGATTACCTTCCATTCACACTGTGTAGGTATGATATATGCACAGTTGGTTGTATGTTGTCAACCTCGTTAAGATGGGTGCTCCTTAAGGGAGGGGTGACATTTTTGCTTTTCCTTGTATCCCAGACACTTAACACAATGGCTGGAACATCCTAAGTGCTTAATGAATACTTGACTGATTAAATTATACCTGCTATTATTATATGCTACGTATTTTGAGAGAAACAATAACAAAACTGTTTAGAATCATGGAAAGCTGTACAAATATTACCCCCATTTGGTCCTCACAAGCCCGTAGAGTTTTCTACTTTGCAAATGAAAAAATTCAGGCTAAGAGGTTCCAAGTCATTTGTTTAGTATCACAAGGCTACTAAGTGGGGGAGATGTGAATGAAATCTAAGTTTTCTGACTCTAAATCCTGGGATCTTTTTTCACTTTATTTTTATAACTGTGTGGAAGATAGAGTTGAAATGAGTGGGGCTCAAAGCCCAATTAGAAGGTTAATGTAACAATTTAGATGAGAGGTAAAAATGGCTCCATGATAGCCATATCACTGGGGAGAAAGGTGTCCATAAACCATTAAGGAATTTCACTACTTCTAAATGCAATATTTTGCCCAGTAAAATCAATCCACTCATTTTCTCCAAAACTCAATATACCCAATCCTGTCTTTGTTCTGGTAATCACTGTTGATCTTGCTTAAAATTTTCTCTACTTGTGACTCAAGGCCCATCATTTAAGTATAGAACTTATCCCACATACCTAAGCACCCAGGATTTTCTTCCCATTATGAATTGTTGTGCTTCTCATTTATAAAGTTAGATTTTACGTACAACTGACTGATCTTCTTGGGTAAAGGCCTTTCTGTCATCTCTTCTGGCCCTGACAGCCGTTGTACTCAGTACTGAAAGGTACAGAAACCCTAAACTTTCTCAGAGGGAGGTTCCTGAAGAATCTTCTGCTAGGCTTCAAGCCTGTGTTGACCTCAGATGCTTTCTTTGCTCTTTCCACTTCTTAATGGCATTGGGTTCTGGAGAGTCCTAACCTCACTGTAATTCACAATTCTTCTCTCTGTCCTTATTGATCTACCTGAGGATATTCATTATCTAGTTGTGGATATTCATTCTTCCTCAAAGAGACTTACTTTCTCACCTCAAGTTCTAAACTACCATTTAAACCTAGTCTCATTAATGTGGTCTCCATGGAGTGTCATGATACCTTTTCGGAGCCTGTCTATATGACACCAGCTTCTTCCAATTTCCAGAAGCAGGCTTGTCATCTCTTTTGGTTTCAAAGCTGACATTTGCTAGGAGTGATGGCGCATGGCTGACTTGTTTAGGAGGTTGAGGGAAGGGAAGAGAGGAGTGAGGCTGTTGGTTCACTTGAGCTTGAGAAGTGGGGCAAAAACTGGGGGCAAACTGACCTAGGTTGGAAAAAGAACATGTCAAAGCTTCCTTGCCAATCAGCAGTGGGGTTGGGCCCATAAATGGACCTTATACTTCCAGTCTGGTAGAAATAGGAGGCAACAAAACACCTAATACCCTAAGTTGGTCCACAATCTAAATTCCTATTTCAACCTTAGCTCTGACAAAGCAGAAACAAAACAAGCTAGCAGTTCCCCATAAAGAGGTGCTTTGGATACTCTGAACACTTTGATAAGGTCATTACACACCTTTTAAAAGAATTCCTGTCTACTTTCACCAACATTACTAATTAATCAATTTACATTAAAAAAAAAGCTGCTATTATGTGACTGGCCCCAAGTTAAGCACTGGGAAGGCTATGGAGTCAGGGCTCTCAAGGAACTTACAAAGCTAAGAGGTAGACAATATGGAAACAAAAATATGCAAATCAAGTTACATAAGGGATAGACAGAAAATAATTAACAGAGAGAAGGCAACTTGCAAGGGGTTGGGAAAGGTGGAAGATGGGATTTTATTTGGGGCTTGAAGGAAGCCAGGGAAGTCAGTAGGTACAAATGAAGCCTAGGAGAAAGCCAGAGGAAATACCAGAAAACAGGAGGTTTTGTGGAAGGTGGGTAGGAAAGGTGTAAGAAGACTAATGGAAAGGGCTTTGAACAACACAGGGAGGATTCTGAATTTGATCTTGGAGGTAATAGGGAGCCACTGGGATTTATTGAGTAGAGGAGTGACATGATTAGACCTGCATTTTAGGAAAATTGCTTTATAGTAGTTGCATGAAGGACAAAATGGAGTGGGAAGAGACTTGCGGTGGGCAGACTTACCAGTGGATTATTATAATAGTCTAGGTGTGAGGTGATAAGGATAATATTTATTAACATTAGTAATACTAGATTTTATGTAATATGAAAGGGAGCATGGCATAGTGATAGAGAGTCAGCCTCAAAGCTGGGAAGTCTTTGGTTGCAGTCCCATTTGTAATACATCATGGTTGTGTGACTGAGCATGTCATCTAACTTCTCAGTGTCTCAGGAAATCATTTAAGATTCGAAGTTAGGTGTTAGCAGATGGAGTTTCCTTCCACAAGAGTTTCCTATATCAATGAAATTTAAATTCTAGAACAAAATACTGTGAGGATTGAGGGGGAATTTTTTAAAGTGTTATTGTTTAGTCATGTTCAACCCTTCTTGTCCCCATTTGGAGAAACTGAGGAAAACAGGGTTAAGTAACAAACAAGGTCAAAAAGCCAGTAAGTATTTGAGGCTGTATTTGAACTCAGGAAGTAATCTTCCTGACTTCAGGGTCAGTACTCTATTCACTGTGCTACCCATCTGACCTCGAAGACTCATCTTTATGAGTTCAAACGCTTACTGGCTGTGTGACCCTGGGTAAGTCACTTACTCTTGTTTGTCTCAGTTTCCTCATCTGTCAAATGATCTGGAGAAGGAAATGGCAAACCGCTCCACCATCTTTTCCAAGATAACCCCAAATGGGGCCACAAAGTATCAGAAACAACTGAGTAACGATAACAAAATTTGGACAAAAACAATCCTGTCCTCGAGGAGTTTGCAATCTAATTTCTATATTTTTTCCTAACGTTAGATTACAAGAACCTTGATAAAAAGGAATATGTCACATTGTTCTTTTTACCCCACTCCTCCAGTATAAAGTAGAACTGTATACAGGTCAGAGCAGCTAGTTAATAAATAAATGCTGTGGTGCTGCTGTTTACTGACTGAATTACTGAGGTCAAAGAGTGATCAAGATAATATACATAATGTAAGAACATAAATGAACACATTAAAAGGCATCTCATCTAAGATGAATTACAGTGATAAATCTGGATTCTAGAGCATGCCCAACCTTTCCACAGAAAAGCGGGAGACTAGGTGTGTGGAATGTTGTTTTGTCAGTCTGTTATCCTTAAGTTACAGGAGAAGGTTCAATGGGGGGTAGGGAGGCAGGGTGCAATGCTGGAAAAGGCCATATGGTAAAAAGGCATCAACATACAAATAACAATAACAAAACTGACGATGGAAATGGGAAGGGGAAGTCATGAAAATGGCAAAACAGATCAACGGCAGAAGACCTTATATAAAGGTATTCTCAATGAATCAAGACTTTTAATGATCAATGCAGATTATATGAGGGAACTGTGGAAAGTGCCCCATAATACCACAGGCTGCAAAAATATGGTCCCTATCATGAATGTCTAGAAAGAGAAGCTCAGCTGGCAAGAATCACCAGGATCTCACTATTCTTCTTCAACAAACAGGTAGAAATCTTCATATCATAGACCCCCAAACAGCCTGGATTATTCAAGTGGTAGCCTGTTCTGGAGCCACTCCATTCCCACAGACAAAGCTGCCATCCACAGTCTCCCTGGCATGTAACAAAACGATTCATAAAAACACAAAGAACAGAGGTGTTCTTAACAAATGTCATCATCCTGAAGATACAACATCTCCAAATTACATGCAATGAAAAACTCAAAAGCAGAAGGCTAGGAGGATAAACCTAAACTTCATGAAAACAGGATAAGGGATGTGTCATCTTGCTGACTACTTAAAGGTGTCCCAAAGATGCTTTGACAGAGCCCACACAGGATGCGACTAGATTCCAAGATATTTACTCAATGACAAAATGCAGACATTTGATCTATATATTAAACAGAGACAAATAAAGGATAGTGATTTGTCTCAAGACTATTTCTATGTGAGCATAAGATAGAAAGAACGGGCATGATGATCATGATGATGATGATGATGATGGTGAAGATTACAGTATAAAGGTCATGTCACCACCCCTGATCTTTCTGATATACAACCAATTTCCCCATATAACCTATCCACCAACCACCATGGTCCTGTTTAGTAATCTTCCTAGTCTCTACTAATAGTTTTACTAAATCAAAATTACTTCTCACATACAACATTTTTCTACTCAAAAACGGTCATTCCCTCACAATTATTCACTTGGAACTGCATAATATTATTTGTCTTTTATGTATGTGTCCTGAAAGAGATTCTACTTCTTGAGGGTATAGAGCCTGGCCTGCCTATGCCTCCTTTTATCTCCAGCACCTACCCCAGGGATCTAAGGATAGAATGCACTTGATGTTAGCTGTTAATAACTGATGAAAACACAACGAAACTTCAACTCCTTCGGTTTATGCCTAACATAAAATGTGGAGACTGACTGAGTCTACTGGATCTTCACTGACAGAAATGTAGGGATTTCAAGATATGTGTGAGAAAGTCTTGTTACTTCAGGCAAGCGTCAACATAAGAGGATGCCTCCATTTGACCACGAAGGTAAGCCTTCTGATAGATCAGAGCCAAAGACTGCCCTAACAATCTCAAAGAGTATCTTTCTGTTATCATTTCTGTCCCGTGTGAGGACTGCAGAGCTTTCAAAATCATTAGAGCTGACCAAAAATGGGAAAGTACTCCTTGGTAGGAAATGTAGGTCTCTGACAATAGAAGTCATTTTCCGGTGGAAGTTGGGCTGGAAGAACATTAGTGATCCATATTTCTGCTAGGAGTCAGACTACATGACCTCTGAGTTCATCTGCAACTCGCTGATTCTCTCTTCTATGAGCTACGATCCATCCTGACTTCCACCGAAATTAGTCATTACTTTCACATGCCACGGCCAAGGTTGGATAAGAAAATTCATAGAAACATAGGATTCTAGGAACCCAAGTGTTGCACTGGCAGACGCCTCAGAGGCCATCTATGTAAACCCCGTATTGTACCACTGAAGAAGACCCAAGGAATTTTCCAGGTTTGCCCAAGGTTACCCAGACAGCAATTGTCAGATACAAGATTTGAAGCCAGGTTCTCTTACTGCAGAGAAAAGAGGACACGCTGGCCCATAATCTCCCTCATTCACTGAGGGAGCCTTTTCTCAAATCTCTACTTCCTTCAGGATTTATGTTAATTTCTTGAATGAATTTGATGACTGATACAACAAACATAAAACTATGTGCAGTGGAGGCTACTTCACATGCAAAACTATGTGGAGGCTGCATTTGGAACCACAGGCAGGTAGGTGCTACAGTACATAGAGTGCCAGGCCTGGAGTCAGAAAGACCTAAGTTCAAATCCAGTCTCAGATACTACCCTGGGAAGGTCATTTAAATGTTTGCCTCAGTTCCTCATATGTTAAATGGGGACACGGTGGAGAAGGAGATTGGAAATCTCTCCAGGATCTTTTCCAAGATGACCTCATAAACAAAGTCCGTGGGGTCACACAGAGTTGGATCCAAATGACTGAACAACAAAAGCTAGGTTTAAAAGCCATCTCACTTGAACATTATTAAATAGTCACTGCATGCTCGCCCCTAAGGCAATGGGGATGCAGAAAAAGATGAAATAATCACTGCCTTCAAGGAACTTATATAGGTGAGGGGGAGAGGAAGAGAAGAGGAGGACACCGTGTACTCAGATAAGTAAATGCAATATGAAAACAAAGGAACTGACATGGGCTGGCATTGTAATTCAGCCATTTTTCAGTTATGTTTGACTCTCTGTGACCCAACCCCATTTGGGGTTTTCTTGGCCAAGACACTGGAGTGGTTTGCCATTTCCTTCTCCGGCTCAGCTGACATATGAGGAAACTGAAGCAAACAGGTTCAAGTGACTTGTCCAGGTTATGCTGCTAATATATGTCTGAGGCCACATTGGAACTCAGGTCTTCCTGACTCCAGGCCTGGCACTCTAATGACCATACCACCTAGCCATCCAAAGCTTCAGGGATTGCGACTGACCATCTGAGGGTCCTAAATAACTTAAGCTCTCTGAGACTCAGTTTTCTCATCTATAAAATGGTGATAATGGGAATAGTACCAACTTTACTGATTTGTTTTTAGGCAACGATGTAGTATATGTAAAGTGTCTTGAAAATGATACATCACAAATTATAGTTATGATTATTATACATTTATATAGAGATACATGTATTTATATAGAAATAGATATTTACATATAAATAGATATTATTAACAATAATAAATATAATAATAATGTCATTCGTCTCACCTGGCACAGGAGAGTTCAGATAGAAATGGTCCTGGGCTAGGTTGCTATTGTACTCTTTTCTATTTTATGATCGTTAGAGGAGAATAAAATAAACGCTTGCTATAATCAAATAAAAGTATCACCATCATGACCACGCTTGTCATTATTACTTCACAACAAGAAAGATTTTGAGCAGCTTTCCTTCCTGTGTGTTGCCTTGAGGATGGACCTTACTACAGACTTACTTACTACTTACTACTACAGACAGGTATGTAAAGCTTATACAGAGTCAAGGTAGAAGGCTTTAAGTCAGTCTGCACAGCCCTACAAGGACGTTTTTACATTGTTCTTTAATGGTGCCATACAATATAAAAACAGGGAGATGGGATGGCATTCTTAAGAAACCACAATGATTTCCTCACCGATTCTACAAAACATCTTTCTACACACTGGAGACGGCCAGTTGGGACTCTAATCTACTGCCAATCAATGGAGCATACCACTGGTAGGGCTAAAGGCTGATTTACCTGGAATATGAAAGTAGGAGAAAACTATGGGAGAGGAGAAGAGGAAGAAAGGAGAGGAGAGGAGAGGGGAGGGGAGGGGAGGGGAGGGGGGGGCAGAGGTCTTTATTTTTGGAGCCACTGGCCTTGGAAGAATTATAGGAGGTCAAATTCTCAGGAAGAATCAGGTTTTAAATTTTTTTCTGCCCTATTTTTATATTCACACACATGTGAACACAAACTTAATAATCTCAAAATCAACTAAAACCACAAAAACTTGAACAAATTTTTTATTTACCTATATGTTACTTCCATATGTTATTTTTAGGAACTCCAAATCAAATGCTACTTTTTTTTTCTTTCACTAAGCATGATAAAATGAGGGTGAGACCAAAGTTATCATGGGACTGACAAATAATTCATTTATACCTTCTATTTATAACAGTTCAAGTCTTTATTTTAAATATTTGTGTTTGTGTTTTTTCAAATATTCAACTTTTAAATGACTTCTACTGTCATGTAGTGGATAGGGCCCTGGACTGGAAGGAAAGGAAGACCCAAGTACAAATTCTACCTTAGACATTTCCTAGTTCTATGACCCTGGAGAAGTCAGTCCATGTTTCGGTTTCCTCATCTGTGAATTTAAGGGGTTAGATGTAATAATGGTCACTAAGATCCACTCCAGCTCTGTACGAATGATCTTATTTTCTTACATATCCAACTATAGTTAGGGCTGTTCACTCTTCCTTGGAAGCAAATGCATCTTAAATGCATATTCTAAAATTATGAACCTCAAAGCAATTTAAAAAAATTAGAGGCTCAAAAGATCAGAGATCTAGGGCTGCAACCAGTCTCAAGGTCATCTAGTTCAACCCTTTCATTGTATACAGGAGGAAATTAAGTACTAGAGAGGTTAAGTCATTTGCTTGCCGTCAAAGAGTTAGTAAATGGTAGGGCTGGGATTCTAACTCTGGTCTCAGGACTCTAGAATTAATTTCATTCTTCTTTCCATAGCACCATGTTTTAGAGTTAGACATAACTTCTGAGGTCCCTTAGTTCAATCCTTTTATTTTTGCAGATGAGGAAACTGAGTCAGAAAGGTAAAGTGACTTCCTTAAGATCAGAAAGATAGAAAGTAGGAGAGCCCTTTCTTTTGGCTCCAGATGATTCTTCCCCCGCCCCCCTCCATAAACGCCTTCCTTTTTCCCAACTCAGAAGCTATCTGAAGATCAAAACAAAACAAAATACCAGCCCCAATTTTCATGAAAATACTAAAAACTGTGCTTGCCCCAATCATGCTCAAGTCTTACTTGCTACTTCAACCCAACAAGCTTGTCTACCCTCCGTTTTCTTATAACACTGCCCATTCTTTTAGATTACTGTCCTGCTATCCCAGGACAACCCCTTCTAATGGCAGCCAGCCTTCAATGCCATTCTGGTTTTCAAACTAGCCATTAAAGTCTATACACATGCGGAAACTGTAAATCATTTTACCAGGATATATTTCCCACCTCAAAAGTGGGATAATATTCATAGCTTACCTGTGCCCCAAGGGTGTTCTAAGGCTTAATGAGAATGTTTGTAAGTTACTTTGATTTCCTCAGACAAAGAGCCCTATATAAGTACAAAGTATCATCAGCATCACTATCACCATCATTATCCAACCAAACTACTGAACCTTTGGAGATGTACCCAACAGAACAACAAAAGTCCAAAAGAAAAACGACATTTTTCATAAGTCAGGTAACTTCCCTAAAATATTTCAAGGAACTTCTGGTAAAAGCTGGTTCTCTATGAGAGAGAACACGGTGTGATATATCCAGCCAAGAGTGCCACTTTACACTGTTCCCTTATATAGGCAAGGAAAGGGAATTCCTGGGCATGTAGTATAAATTCACATTCCAAACCACTACAGGCAAAACCCTCTCAGAAGTCTACACACTCACCTGTGAAGCTGGGAGATCCACTTCTGAAAGGGGCACTTTGGGTAATCAGTCTCATTACTCTATAGCTGTTCCTTGTACAGATCTCCCCTGGCAGAACACCACCAGGTATCCATCCTCTTGACAAGGAAGAAAAAAAGGCCAAAAGGCCTGTGTGTATATTTTCATTACAGATGTATGTATATACATACCTATTCACCATACACAATATGGAAAAAGTCAAATTTCGGTTGGGCTGACGGTGGGATTTTGCTGCTATTGATTCTGAAACCTATGCTTATGGTTAAAAGTCTTATTTCAGTCCTCAGGAGAACAAATGAGCTCTACTTCAGATAATAATAGGCTGAAAGCTACAGTAGGGTGTCACTTAGCATCATGGACAGCAGAGCTAATGTGCCTGGAGAAGGAGGAATGCCTTGTGAGAGACAAAGAAACACTGACCAAGACGATTTCCACTAACACAGCACCTATGCACAAACTCTGCACGGTGAGGCATGAAATGCAGCTCCCCTAAACACCGTGTAGTGCAAAGGAGGAGAAAAACCACATTCTCATTATGCTATCAACTCTTGTTTTTATACGAATCTATTTTTCACCAAAATGCCAATGAATACTATGATTTAATAACCTTTTACAAAAGGATGAACTGAGGCTAGGTACATTTTAAATGTATATATTCAGTAGTCTTTTTAAAAGGCTATGCTAAGGCATAGACACACACAGAAACACATGTGAATATATCTGTGTGTGTACATGTATACATGCACATACACATATACCTGTATAGCTCAAAAATATGTATATAATAAATCTAGAAAAGCCACACAATTAAACCAGTAATCCATGGGAAAGAGTTATTGTCAAAGGGTCCAAGAAAATGGATTGGCTTCCAGTGAGAAAACTTTTGAGTTTTTAAAAGATTAAAAAAGTCCCTGAACCTAAAGAGTTAACTCACTTGCTTTTTTTAAGTCACATATAATTTCCTTTTATCATAAAACAATGCATTTATTATTTTCTGTATATCTGTTAAAAGGGCATGGCCTTCTGAGTGGAAAACAAAACAGAACTCAGTCACATGTTTATTTGCTTCAGCTACTCCCTTTCCCTTCTGATAAATAATCAAACGTGCCATCCAGAAAAAACAAACCGAGCGAGCTGGGAAATTTGATGGTCATCACATAGGCTGAGATCCCAAGAAAAGCAGCCCACTGTTCCCACAGTGAGTTGTGTGCCCCACACCTACACTGCCATCTGAGTAAATACCTCCAGTCACTCTTTCCATTTTCCCCATGCAATTACTCCTACTGTTAAACAAATTGTCCTTAAGGCACTTGCAAACACCATTTTTTTTCCTCACAAAGTAGAACAACTTATGAACATTAAAAAGCCAACCCAGAAAAATGTAGGTACATATATGTGTATATACACACAATATACATGTATGTATTACATATGTAAATACCTACGTAACGACACATTTATACAGACATCTATAGTTTTTGTTGTACTTGAGACTGGAGGTTTGAACAATTATTCTGCTTGATTTCCCTGCCTGTTCCAAGAGATGCTACCTTGTAGCATGGTATTTTAAGGACATGAAGTCTGGGTAGTGATAGGAAAGCTTTAGAACAATTCTCCTCAGATCAAGATTGTAAATCTTTCCACGTCTCCTCCACTCTCTGACCAGTAAACAGTCAACAGAAATGATAACCTTATGTGTATTTTACTTAAGGGTTTCCCTTTCCCCTATGGGGCAGAGGAGAGGTCTAAGATTAAATGAAAGAGTAAACATAAAAAAGAATAATTCTTAACTATTTGTTGTTAATTCTTTCCTTTCAACAAGGACAAAAATAATAGCAGTTCCACCTCCCCATTTGTTACAGGGGAAAGCTTTCCTATGTTCAGTCCACTTGTCTTTACCTGCCATGCCAATTATTAACAATGAAACATTTGAAAAGAATCCTGTAACATGAAAGTTAACAACCATCACAGAAAGTAAGCATGGCTTTCCTTCCCTTTTGCAGAAGCCTCCGCTTCAACAATAGTCATATGAATGAGATAATGGCTATGCTTGTTTCAGCACTCTGATTTTTATTGGCATGAAATTGGTACAAATATTATCAAGACCAGTTCGCAAATGATGACGGTGCCATGATGCAAACATCAGGGAAGGACGGTTTTACAGTTAAAGATCCTACCATCTCACCACCCCTCTAACTCTAAGCCCCCACCCCCATCAATTGTTATATTCATTTTTTTACTTGTGACAATACAAAAGAAGCCCACAAAACATCTCTCTCTCTCCTCCACACACACACAATCACACGCGCGCGCACACACACACACACACACACGAGACTCCTCTAAATTCTGAATCCAAAATGTTAGGGAGAACAAACAACTGCTTACTTAACTGATACTCCAGAGTCATTGGAAAGCAACAGTGAACTGAATAGGAGTTAGAAAGAGCCAGTTTTCTTTTCAATTTTTAAAAGTGCCTTTGATGGCCAAAAAAAAAAAAAAGTCAGCAAACAAACTGAATTATCTCATTTTGCTCTGAAAGCTGTATAGAAAGGAAAGCTGCCCCCAGCACCCCCCCCACAAGAATACATTCACAGAGGAAGATAGCAAGTTTCAAAGTTTAAGCAGATGCCCAGCGTTCCCTTTTCTCTGAACACTTACAGAGAAAATGCAGACTTTGATGGGCTGAGCTCTGACTGTCCTTCGATTTCCGTCTTCTTGCTGTAGATGTGTTCTGGCTGTTTCTGTGAAGCGGGGGTTGAGAATGGTAAAAAGATGTTTGAATAAACAGGAAGTGCCGGGCTGCTGGAGCACACACTGAAGTGAAAACACCCTGGAACATTGCCCTTTCTAGCCAACAAGAGGCTTGCCTCCACAGTAGCAATGCCTTCGAAATGACAAAGAAACCACAAGAATCCCTCAAGTAATTCTCTTCTTTCAAAGTTGAAAGAGCCGTTGGAGCTGGCAGGTAATTTCAAAGTGGCATCGAGCACTTAAAGAAATCTATTAATTCTAATTCGGCACATATCTAAATCACTTCAGGTCTACAAGCAGCAACATACCTAACTAATTATGCCTTAACTGGACCAACAGACAAACAGCAGCCAAATGCTCGGCTAGCTCCCTTCTGCACACACAGACACATCTTCTGAGTCTCAGGGAACCTGCATTCCCCAAACATTTTGGTCACGGTGTCTACACGTGAAAAGTGGGATTTCTTTAATTCTTTTTGTTTTTTTGAGATGCTGCAGAGTTTGGTGGCTGTGTATCCCCTGTGCTCCTACAGAACACATTCATCTCTCTGCATTTTGGGTAGATACATTTGCTCTCCTATCTGATCTTTTTTTTTTTTTAATCCGTTCTGATTTTTCCTTCTAGTCAGCAGATCAAAGTATCTATTTATCTCGAGGTGACTGGCTCCCCGACTTGGGCCCTGTTCTCCCCACCCCAAACTAATTATTAAAGTCCTATCTTTGGTCACATGGGTGGTGACATGCCCGCGACACTAAGGAAAACTAGCAAAGGCTCAGTAAGGCAGCTTGTAAGAATATGAACAGTCGACCAGCCATAGTCAAGGGAGGTGGGGGGGGGGGGAAGTGGTGGAGAGAACCAGGATTCCTGTAGAAAATGTACTGCTGTTGTGGTAACTAACGTTAGGCTGCCACTGAAGGGACTGATTTGTTATTTAGCATGGAGTCTTGGACTGTCTGTCATTCTGGGTGCTAATGCTCTGCTAAAATAACTCATTGGGAGCTGTCAGTGGGATGTTTACACAGGCCCCAATCTTTTCTTCATAGAAGGAAATTTTTTTACTGGAATTCATCTTCTTTTGATCTCACATTCAAAGCAACAGCAGCTTGATAGACATTCAAGTCTGAAAGCAAATCCAGACGCTGAAGATAAACCGCCAGAGTATGACAGGCAGGAGCATCTAAAGCTTATAAAAATGAAGAGAACAGCATGTCGTCTGAGTATTACAATAGCAGAAATCAAGAGACATATTAGGTGGAACTGATCAGCCACAAAAACAGTTCAAAAGGCAGATCATAGAAACAGAAGACTAGGCGAGGGGGAAAAATAGGAAATATCTGCTTTACAGAGGAGGCATCCCCTTCATTCCGAGTACCACAAGGTTTCCGCTCCAGTATGTAAACTTGGGGGAAGGTAGGGAGGAGAAAGAGGAGGAGGAGGAGGAAGAGAGGAGGAAAGGAGATTCAAAGTAAATTTTCTACTCAAACTCAGTTCTTCCAATTATAACCAATTTAATTAATTTGTTAACAACCCCCTTCCATCAAGTGTGTCCACGAAAATGAGAGGGTAGTGCTTTACCTTGCTTAGCACCCCCCCCCCCTCAATACTGCAATTTATTACCATCACCTGTCTCTGCTAGTTTTAATGAAGTATCCAAAGGGATAACGCTCAGGGCACTATGGGAATGGGGGATTCAGGAAAAATAGCATCTCTCATCCAGAGATCTCTAAGTAGTTTGAGACTTTCAATGAGGGAAGAGAGGAGAATGTGAAGAGGCTCAATTCTCTAAAATGGACATTAAAGTTCTATTCTCTCCCTCAAAAACAGAAAACATTAGCTCACAAGTCCTACTGATCGTCATCCAACATCCAGAAGTTGGTTGTTTTTTATTTTTTTTAGCTGCCTAGAATAATTTGTAAAATAATAATCACAAAAACTTTCTAAGAGAATGCATACATTTTTCATTTAAAAATAAGCCTCTTATTTTAATTAAAGTCAGTACATATAATGAAAAAGTAATTCTCAAACAATTTTGTACTTAGAGCTGTTTGTTAACAAACACTGAATGAACAGGCAGCATTAGGTGAAAGGGCAGCTGAATTCCACATTATAATTTCGCCTGCGGGTTATTTCTGATTAAGGACACCCTCTGGGACACCAAAGCAAGATCTTCTTTTACAGCAGGCATGGCTTTTAAAATTAGCCTTTTTTCCCCCTGCATAATAAACCAACAGGAAAAAATGTGGATTTAAAAATGTATTAACCAATTTAAAGAGTTGTAATCAGTTTAGGGTTTGCTTTCTGCAAAACACAGGTTCCTGTGTAGCTAAGTTACAAATGTAAAAATGCAGACTGGATTTGAAAAACTGCTTTGGAAAGTCACCTTCTGTCATGCTTATGCAGCTATCTAATGTGCTAAAGGCTGATTATTTATCTTTACACTGTACTAGTTTAATCTGTTAAGGTCAACACTAATCTATGCCAACCTTTTAAGAAATAGCAGCCTTCAAAGACTAGCAGCAAGAATACCCAAACTAAATACAGGATGTCACTGTAATGGATACATTTACCTGAACTGCTGAGATTTACTATGTAAACATTGAATATAAATTCCCATATAAATTAGAAAACACATTATTTCTGTATAGAGAGAAGATGTTGTCACCACCATGCCGGTAAGGTGCTTAGCAGCACTTTGTTTCATGGGACCACTTAAAAACCAGGTTTGCATTTACATGCCATATATATACAGAGCTCAATTACTGAAATGAAATGTTTGCTGCCCCCCACCCCCATGAAATAGCAAGTCTGGCCATCAGATGGGAGCCTCCTAGTCATTTCCTCAAATGGTGGTGGTTTCTAAAATGCAGACCACTGGTTAGTGGCCATTGCCAGTAGCCACAGCACACCACTGTCTCTCCCTTCCCTCTCAGATTTCTTCTGGACTTGAATGTCACTGTAGACCTTGAATGTGAAATGGCTTCACGCTAATTGCTCTAATTTCTGGAAGATGTGCAGGCAGGTGAAACTTGATCCCCTTGGCCCTTGTGGAGCCCAAGAATGAATGACCCTGCAATGTTTACACAGTGGTTTGATTTTAATAGACAGGAGGGCTGGGTTTCAGACAGCAAAAACACAGCTAATAGGTGACCTCTTAATGTAGTCCTTTTTGAAAAAAAAAACAACAAAATACAATTTCATGTGGTAAAAGGTGATGTCCTGAATGCCAAGGTTATCTGCTTGACTTTTTGAGTGAGCACACATTACGTTGCACCTGACATTTACACCCGAAACTCTATACCGAATTCTTTTTTTTTTTCTTACTTTAAAACAAACAAAAAAAAAGCACTTTATATGTCAGTCACCTTACAAACAGATTATGGTTGTATGGGACTTCCTAGTAAGTGCACTCATTTGAATTTTAAATTGAATTGTTTTTACTTCCATTTCACTACCTGTCCCTTACATCCTGCAAGAAATGTTAAAACTCCTACCCCCCAAAAGGTGGGAGGACCCTTCTCCCTTGCTCTTTTGAGTATTCTCTGGTCCCTCCCTCATGGGATCCCCAGCCTTGGGTGAAAGGTGAAGGTAAATCCCTTACCAGAAGTTGACTGATCATTACCGGTCTTTCTTTCTCTCATGGCACTGGATACATTACATATGGCTTGAATGCTTGTCTTGCTCTTCCCCCTTCCCCAGCATTGTAAGCTCCTTGAACCTATGACTGAGGTTTTGCTTGTCTTTGGATTTTCTTTTATTTCTGACCCACTGTTTAGCACAGTGCCCAGAACATAGTAGGCACTTCATAAATGACTGCATGATTGATTGGTATCTCACAGAGGCTCAAATAAATCTTGGGGCAATGGAACTGAATGACAGTATGATGAAGGCTGAAGAGAGTTACTGAGTTCCATGAGTTACTGAGTTACTGAGGCTGAGCTTTGAATGCCTCTACATCATTTTTAAGTATGTTTACCACACTGAACACAATCTAGTGTGATGTCCAGTGATTTTAGCATTTATATAACGTCTTATCTCTGCCCCATCTGCTCTCTCCCTTCTCACCCCTCCTGGATGCTTCTTCCCCTCTTAACACCTTGCAGGAGCTCAATAAGTCTTTGCTCAATTGTATGTGCTGGCTGTGCAGAGCAGGAGAGACACTGAGGAAAGGGAATGAGAAAGAACTTCATCATCTCATCATCTTATGGCTTTGGGGAGGAACCAATGAGGTCCAATGACCGTTTTCTAACAGTCAGCTACTGGCTATAGGCAAGTTTAGGAAAACTGAGATAAAAACAGAGATAAATTCCGCAGCACGGAGGTCAAAGATTCAGGGTATTGAGCATGTGTGACCAACAAAAAGAAAATGTGCAGGACACATTGAGTGGGTTAAAAAAAAATGGGGATAAGAACTGGGGATAAGGTTTAGTTTAGTTTAATTTTTTAACCTGAATCTGAATATAAAGAAAAAAATCTTGGTATATGTACACTGCAGAAGAGAAAATGCAATTCAAGTATTTTAATAAGTAAATTTAATGAGAGGATTTTAATGACTAAGTTTCTTCTGGGAAGGAGAGAGTAAAATTACATCCAGATAAAGCCAAGTTAAACCAGTGAGGTTTTTGTTGTTGTTCCTATGTTTATTTTTTGGTAAAAGAATTAATATGTATCAGGAGGACTGGGGAATCATAGGCAATAGCTGTCAGACTTTTTCTCTACAAGAAACCTCAAAACTGTTGCATTAAATCCAAGGTAGAAAGTAAGCTTGCTGAAGGCAGAGGCTATTTCCTATTTGTCTTTGTATCCTCGTGAAGCACGTAGCAGGCACTTCCTTTATGTGCTCGTTAAAGGCACAGTACAACTGATGAATGCAAACCAACAAAAAAGTATTCTAGCGGGGATTCTTTTCCCTTTTTGGGTCATGGATCTCTCTGACCATCTGGTGCTGACTGTGGATGCCTTCTCAGAAGAACATCTTTAAATACATAAAATAAAATATATAGGATTACAAAGGAAACCAACTATCCTCACATAGAGCTATATACACAAATATGCACATGTGTGCATTTACATATATACATATATGCATGCATGCATATGTGTGTTCTTTAGGGTTTCTATACATTTAAGACTTCCAGTATTCTCTTATGATATTCTAAAGAATATCTACATGCACACACAGTGCCAGGTTAAGAATTCTTGTACTGGAGCACTTTTTTTTACAGTAGCATCTTTAAAGTGGTAATAACCTGAAAGCACAGTTTTTCTGTGTTCTGTAGGTGCTTTCAATATCCCCAAAATGTGGACATGAGATTCAAAGAGAAAGGCAAGTATCATTTCTATTTCTTAAACCTTTGTATTCTCAGCATCTAGAACAGTGTCTTGAATGTGGCAGATTTTTATTACATGCTTACTGAATGGATGAAAAAAGAAAGCATGTTTCATAATGTAATGTCTTATATGCATGTATATTATTATTAATTATTATTATTATTAAAAATTATCATTAGCAAAAAACCCAGGAGTTTCTTTCATATGGTCCATTAGTACATAAAGTCACCTGACCCATTAATATTCAGCCCTGGAAGAAGATGAATGAGTATGACCACTGCAGTCTAAAGAAATTGTACCTGGAAAGAAAGTTACTTTTGTTGTCTTTCCTCTGAAAGGTATTATGCATATATTTATACATACATACCTACATACATACCATATATATATATATATATATACATACACACACACATACAGACACACATATACACACACACATACACATATATAAAGAAACCCTTAAAATACCTTTTCCTAAGATTGATAATAATTCCCATCAGCTACGTTTTTTTCCCCTTCTCCCCCCCCCCCCAAAATTAAAAGTTTGGAATAAAGAAAAAGAAAGAAAATCCTGTCAATGTAGAGATTTAGTATAAACTAGTTCAAGTCAGTGGTAGGAACACTAAGTGGTAAAGGTAAACATGGTCCCCCCTCACCCCCCCCAACTGGTTTCCCTCTAAAGCTCTCTAGGCAGTCAGTGCCTGGTACCAAAGCCTGCCCTGCACGTTTGGGAGGTCAACACAGCTATGCTAAACTGACAGGTTCAGTTTACAGCAGGCCAGGACTTTGTTTGGATATACTGGCCTTGCTCACCGCCAGCTTAACAACAGATGGCTAGAAAACTTTCATTATGTTGCGCAGGGCTGAACTGCAAACAATCCAGAAAACTGTGAAAAGTTTAACTCCCTCCAAACCAACGAAACAAGAGAGTTCACACACATGTGCCAGACTGGCTCTAGTGGAGGGCCTGGGATATGCAATGAGGATTCTCAGGGCTGAATTAACTCTCCATTGGATGATTAATGAAACCTACACAAAAACCCTCGAATGTAAAAAGAGAATTTGCGATTTGACAAGGTCAGATGAATAAAAGCATCATTCCCATAGCAAAAGTGCCCATGACAGACTGGAGTCTTTTTATTTTAACTTTTCAAAGCTGAGAACTTTAAAGAAGTTGCATAAAGTGCCTGCTTTATTTTATTTTCCTGAAATATAATTTAAGAGGTTTCCCTCTCCTGCAAAGACAGAATCTTCCTTTGCATAACTCTCAAGCTCCCTTCCTGCTATCCCTCTGGAAGAGTGGAAGAGCCAGCCGAATATTCTAACTCTAACACCCAGATTTAAATATGATTTATCCAAATCTGTATATAATTTAAATATTCATTAAATTGATTCAATCCATATAACCCTAATATCTCCTAATGCTCTGAGACAGGTTATAAACGCACCTTCAAAGGTTTAATTCAATTGGCAATCTTATAGGTCTCATCACTGGAAATGTATTATTTTTATACTATTCAAAAAATGAACAAATCTGTTTTCCACAAATGTATTTTAGAAGCTACCCTTTTCTGTTATTGAAAGAAAATTGTGTTTATTACTCCTTTAGCACAGTGTAAACTCATAAACGTCAACAGAGAGTACAAGGAAAACTGTCAACTAAATATTGTTTCCTTCATGAGCTGTTCTTCCAAGTCAATTACGCCTTTCAACTTCTGGGGCATTGTATGATAAACTAGCAGTAAAAATCATTCACATTAATATACCATGGTGCCTTGCCTGCAAAAGGTAATTAAAGAAGTAAATGACTCATAAGAATAGACATATTAGCTGCAAAATGAAAGGCAACTTAGCTGCCACATGAAAATATGTACCATTAAGATACTGCATTTTCATATTCCTGTAATCAGCTCCAGTAGACTAATGCTTATTTAATCCAGTTCTCGGCTAAGTCCATCAACAACTGTTTTTTGCTGTTTTCTCCTTGACTGAACATTATGAGTACAGGTTTGGAATAAATACTGCAATAAGATTTTTGCATACTCAATTGAAGAACAGGTTTTTACATTTTAAAATCTATTTTTTTCTCTCTCTTCCTCACAGAAATACAACATAGAAGATGACTAGGAAATATTTTCCTGGCTAGACAAGGCTTTTAAACAACAGTACATTTTAGGGAACGGATCTTGGTTTTAACATTCACAATTTCTGATTCATACCACTATTAGCATAGGAAAAAAACGATGCCGTGTCTTCACATGCCAAATGTCCTATTCTTCACTTAAGAAACATCTCCTTTTGTTAATAACGTCTTCCATTAGCATTAGCAAGATGAGGACGATTTATCTTGACTCAGTGACCAAAGTGGAAGGAAAGAAATGGGGTGGATCCCCACAATGTTACAGGATTGAGTCTACACTTAACACTATCAAGAGGTGCCTACTAGATTAGCGAAAACATGCCAGAAGAGACCTTGACAAACCCTTCAACCAGCTCCACTGCTTTCCAGATCTCTGACTTTTGCACCACATATCTTCTGCCTAAGATGTTATTCTCTATATGAATTTATTTTTTTGTTCCTATCCTAGACACCATATAGGAGTATTTCATTAAATGAGTTAGATTTGCTTCCTTCCCCCTAGAAAAACCAAGGGAGCTTATCTCAGGGAGAAGGTCCAGCTGGCCTAGAAGGATAGGTCCATAAACAACAATATTAATATTACTAGGGTCTCCGGTTTCCTTGGAGGTTTAAGAAAGGCCTGGTTCACATATAAAAATCTAGGCTTCCAGTTTACCATTCATGTGGGCATACAGGTCCTTCAGCAGCAGAATTCAGCACTCTGGGCTTTCAAAGTTCTCTGCTAGCAATGCCAGCAAAGGAAGTAAGCATTCCTCCCTTTGCCTTTATAAGTGAAGTTCTTTGAACACTACGGCATCTATATTTTATTGTGTTTTCCAACAATTCATCTGTTTTTATCAAAATCTAAGCCCACCTGGCTGGCATCCACTAACTTACCAAAGGACCTGTAAGAAATAGGTGACCTGACTTTGAAAGGCAGGAGCTTTCATCACAGGAAAAGTTCTAGATTTCTTTACTGGATTTCCTCTTCCTGTGGGTGTGAAAACCATCTCTTTGGCTCTTAAACTGATGAGTAGCCAATTCTCTCAAGGACAGACAGTTCATGATGGGAGAACTACCCTGTAAATATGAACCTTCTGTTTATTTATCTTTTAACAGTCCTCAGGATTGCAAGAGGCTTACAGAGTTAAGCTCGATCTTTTGTTTTTTAATGTATTATTGCTTCTCCATTTGTGCAGACACCACTTGGAACCACAATTAATGAGCTCTAGTCCTTTTTCTAATTAAGGAACAAAGGTTCTTGTGTGCAGAGTATAGAGTGACACTGTCTAGAGAACACACATTTAAACAGAAGTAAATGCTTCTAATTGCCTTAAAATGGGATTTTTTCATATTTAGGAACATAATAGGATCGAGAAATTAGAGCATTTCCAACATCATTTACAAATAAGCCTTTACAAAATATTGTTAGCTGATAATAATGCATCATTATAAATAATGGAAAGTTATGAATGCCAGGCATGTAACCTTTGTATTCACGCGATTAACCTGTGTGCATTGATACAATGATACATGAATCAGTTTAAAAAATTTTTAAAAAGCAAACCCCCGTAAAAGGCAAAAAGCAAGAAAGCAGCAACTCCAGCTTGAAATTCCTTAGTCTCTAGTAGATTAGGATTCAAACATGTAATTAAGAAAGATAACCTTGCCTTATACAGTAATTAGGGCTATTAGAAATAGGATACTCTCTCTTAAAAGTGCTACAAATATACCAGAGTACTAAATAACCTGCATCGCTTGGAAAGTAGACTTGCTATCAAGGGCAAAGCTGCTATCCACTGAAGAAACACGAAATGACAGACGGCTGTTAGACTCCATTAGCTGCTATGTGATAGGAGCACATTCACTAACACGCGACCTGTGAAAAATCTGAGATCTCTTTAAATCTCTGAATTGGATTGCGGCATTAATTCTTAAGAACTGCAATCCTTCAACCAAGTCAAATTACCCTCATTAACAGTGGAAAAACTGCCTCTGCAATAAGTTTTTTAAAAAAAAGATATTTATTACCTATAATCACTTTCATGTACTTCACCTGGGAGTGTGACCAACTGGCACAACAACTTGGAACAATGCACCACTGTTAATATTGATAGGACCAGAAAGTCATCTCTAAAGATACTGACACACACTGGCTTCTGCCCCCTCATCCGCAGTAGCCAGGGGATGGAAGGGACCTGATTTTACAGGTGAGGAAATACAGACATGGGAAAATTCAGCTCCAGCTTGCAAAGGTCATTACCGACAGAACTGAGACTAGAACTCAGGTCTCAGGATTTCCTGCCCCTATACTTTTCACACTTGAAATGACATCAGAAATGTGGAGTCACAGCTACTGCTCAATGGAAATGCAGGAGCCTCCCCTGAGACCTAGCTGGTGACTGGATCAGTACCGTGATAAGAGGAGACTGGCTTCATCAGGCTGGGGGGGGGGGAGGGAGAGAGAAACAGAGAGGAAGGGAGGGGAAGGAGAGAGAGGGAGAGAGACAGAAAGAGAGAGAGACAGAGAGAGAGCAAGCAGAGAGAGACCTGTCTCCATTCTGCTACCACTACATCTGCTATTACTATTCAAGATACCTTGTGACAAAGATAAAATCTATGCCATTTCATAATGATTTTCCCCAAAATGTAAATTGTTCTATTTTTCACTTGTTACTATCTAAGATAATTCCATAAATATCTAGAGTGTTAAAACAAAACTCTATGGATTTCAAACATTTCTCAGTACTTAGCTAGAAACGAGCTCTCCATCTCTTTATTCTCTGCTTCTCTGCACTTTAGATATCAGAGATTTAGTTACAACAGTGCTCAGCACAATAAATAACAAAACAGCTACATCTCAGGAAAGGACAAAAGACTGCTTTCCAAAGGGGAGTCAATTTGGGGGGTGGGGTGGGGGTGGACAATCTTTGTATATTGAAATGCTTGAACTCTCATTAACTCATTCTTCTACCAATCTAAGATAAAATGCTAACTCATGTTCTCAACATTGAGCCTGACAAGTGCCTTCTAAATAACATACAGGATTAAAAAGTAGGATAAAAAGTAGAAGTGGTGGAGTGGGCTGTGTAAGAAGAAGAAGATGCCACAGGAATATGAGCAAAAGCTGGATTTTGAATCTGAAACTTTGGGTCAAGGTCCTGGCTTCACCCTTATAAGCTATGTGCCGCGGAGATGCCTTGTCTCTCAAAATCTCAGTCTCCCCACCTGTAAATGAGCATAACACCAGTTCTGCTTCTTGAAAAGGATTGTTATGAGGGTCTGGTAATCTAAGCTATAGGAGAGTGTTCCTAAAACTGAAGTGGACATAAAAATGACTTAGTTCTTTGAGGGGATGTGGAGGGAGGGGAGAGACTAGGCTAGAGATTTCATTGATATGGGGAAGCTTCTCCTATAATGCACCTTGTAGGAAATCAGGTGCCTGGTGTTGTTCCATTGTCATAGACTATGTAGCAAAAACAGAATTTGACAATCCAGCCCTTTCTGACTGAGGCAAGCTCTTTCTACTAGGCTGCACTTACTTCTGTCCCCTTTCTGCTGCTGCTGCTGCTGCTGCTACTACAGCTGCTGCTCCTCTTGCTGCTGCTAATCCTCCTCCTCCTGCTGCTGCTGCTGCTGCTGCTGCTGCTGCTGCTACTACTACTACTACTACTACTACTCAAGCTGCTGCTGCTACTATTGCTGCTACTGCTGCTGTTGCTGTTAATCCTACTCTTACTATTGCTGCTGCTGCTGCTACTATTACTACAACTCTTACTACTAAATTCCTTTGTTAATCACATTTTATTCAATTAAACATTTAGCACCTATTCTGCAAGGCACAGTATGAAGTGCAGGGATCAAAGAGTTGAAAACAACACAGTCGTTGCTTTAGCAGACTTTATGCTTTATAAGAGAGATACAACACTTAACACAAACAATTACGGAACAGGGTAGAAAGTGACAGCAGCAAGGAAGAAGTTTGTTACAGAAAACATGTAAGGCATATATGGCAATGATTTACTTTATCATTTTCCAGCTACATCTGATAATAGAAAGTTTGTTAGTACTGGAAAAGCCACACTGCAAGGGCAATCATTTCAGAAGCTTCCTAAGGCCAGAAAGGGGTAGTAACCTTGGGGGTTAGGGTTTTCTTTTGCCTTTTTTTAGAAATCCCCCAGCCAATAGGACAATGCTCAGTACATAGTAGTTACTTAATAAATGCTTCCTGACTTACTGCTCTGCTAGATGTTCTGAGCTCACTCAGCAGGCAACTAGCTGATGCGGTGGCTTGAGTCCTAGACCTGGAGCTGGAAGGCTCCGAGATCAGATTCTACCTTGTACACCTACTAGCTGTGTGACTCTAGGCAAATCACTCATTTCCTTATCTGTAAAATGGGGCTAATAACAGAACCTTTCTCCTAGGGTTGTTGTGAGGATAAAGTGACACAATACTTGAAAAACACTTTGTAAATCTCCAAGTACTACATAAATTCTTGTTGCTGTTAATTATTGTTATTAAAGGTTAGGAAGGTAACCTGGAAAATGATGTGCCTTCTGTTCCAAGAGTTCAGGCTCTGGTAGACACAGAACACACAAAAAGATGATTCCACTTCCCTGGACTGCACCCATTCCTCTAGGGGAGTCTTTTTGTCGTTCTGTGACAGTCAACCTAAGACCCTCTTTGTTCCCCACAAATTAAGTCCTGCCTTCATTGAAATAATAACAGATCTCCCCATCTGAGTGTTCAGAATATCTGTGAAGTCATCAATTTGTGTACAACCTTCACGATTCAGACAGATCAGGACTACTCTACACCTTAATAAGTAACTCGGTCAGTTAGTTAACAAGCAATGAAGTGGTTACTATTTGTCAGGCACTGAAAATACAAAGAAAAGCAAAAAGAGTCCTTACTCCTATGGAGCTCACATTGTGAAGGCAGAGAAACAAGCACACAAAAATCTGTGCACGCAGGATGGATGCAGAATTGATTGGAGGTAACCTCAGAGGGAAGGCATTAACAGTGGTGAGGGAGGAAGAGCCAGGAAAGGCTTCTAGCAGAGAGCTGGGCCTGAGCTGAGTCTGGAGGGAGGCCAGGAGGGCAGATAAGGAAGGACTACAATGCAGGCAGCCAAATGGAGTCAGGTCTAGAGAGGCAGTGTCTTGTATGAAGAACAGCCAATGTTGGCGAATCTCAGGGCTTGTGGAGGAAAGTAAAGTATAAGAAGATTGGGAAGAGAAGATGGGACCAGGTTTGAATGACTTTAAAAGCCAAGGAAAGGATTGTATATTATATCCAGAGTTAGTATTGAGCCACTGGAATTTACTGACCAGAGAAATGGCAGGGTAAGACCTTAGGAAGAACACTTTGATAGGCAGGTATAAGGTAGACTCATATGGGGAGAGACTTAAAGCTGGTAGACCAACAAGAAGCTACTGTAATAGTCAAGGAATGAAGACATAAGGGTTACTTGGCTCGCATGGGCCAGGACGGTGATACATATGAGTGCAGAGAAGGGGGCCATACAAGAGATACAGTGAAGGCAGAAATGATAGCACTTGGTTACTGGTGGGAAATGGGGGATGAGAGAGAGTGAGGAGTCCAGAACAATACTTGGGTCGCAAGTTTCAGTGACTGGGAGGACGGTAGCAACCTCCACAGTGACATCAAAGTTTCGAAGAAGAAAATTGTTTTGGGCAGGGGGGAGGTATGGAAAGGAGAAGAGAAAGTTCTGTTTTGGACATGTGTTTAAGATGGACATCCAGTTTGAGATGTTCAATGGACAGTTGAAGATGTATGACTAGATTTGAGGATATATAATGTCTGGAAAAATAGAGTTGCAAATTATCTAATGAATACCCAGCAGAGAAGAATAAGAAGTCCTATCAGTCCAAGGAGAGTAGTGTCATGAAAACCTAGGGAGGAGAAAGTATCAAAGGAATATGATTTTTGAGCATAACACTTGGTCTTGCCCATCTCTGAGTGACCCTACTCTGCTGAATTTGGCTAGGCAGGTGGTTAATGAGGATTTTGATGGAAATTTATGGATATATCAAACCTTTTAGCAATGAGCAGTAGGGTTGACTTTGCTCTACACATGAAAACATACATGTATACACAGAATCTAAGGGAGAAAGCATAACAAAAATACAAAGAAGCAACACTGAATGGAAAAGAGACAGGGTGGAGCCATTTTTTTTAAAGAACAGAGTTTATACAGTTGAATAAATTTCAATCACTTACAATCCTTTGGGAGTCAAAGGTTAACATGTAGTTACAAATCAGCTTTCTTAATCATAATGAGTTGGTAATTCTACACCAACTCGTGTAAAAATATATCATACATAATCCCTCCAAGAAAATAAACTGAAATGACAGTGTATAAATAAAAAATAAGAAAAATGAAAACTCAAGGTATACTGTCTGTTTCTACTCAAATTTCTATTGCTTGAGATATCATGTTGACTTTTAGTCTTATTTACTAATTTACCCTCCCCCCAAAACCCCACCTAAAACATTTTCCCAAGAGTCAAGGAAACTGCAGCTTTCCTATGCAATATTATTTTATTTTAATCCTCCTAGTTTCCTTCATAACAATGGTGATGGAGACATTGTGTATGTTCTTTTGGGGGCGGGGGGTAGTTATATCTGTGATTTCACTGGTCTAGGGAACTCTATGTGATGAAGTTCCCTCTACCAACACAGAACAGCCCTACCTTAAAACCTATATTGTCAGAAAGTTGTCTGAGGCCCCTAGGAGTCAAGTGATTTGTCACACAGCCTGCATGTCAGTTTAGTAATCAATTTCTAAAGAGGCATGACTCTGAAGTCAGCTCACCATACCCTATACTGCTACGTCCCAGGTGTGTCCGTGTGTATATGCAAATACGTGTGCATGCATATGTGTCTGTATGCATATATGCATGTATATACATACACATATATGTATGTGTGTGAATTTATGCACAGATACTTCCTCAATACTTCAAATGAGCTAAAATTTCATCAGTTTCACTGTCTCTGGGGGTTAGACAAATTTTGAACTGGAAGGGACCTCAGAAGTCATCTAGTCAAAACCCCTCATTTTACAGGTAAAAAATTTGAGGCCCAAAAGGGATCACTGACATATTTAAAGGGTCATTGGGGGTCAGAGCCAAGATGGTAGAGTAAAAGCAGGAACTCTCTTAAGCTCCCACACCAGCCACCTCTAATACCTAAATAAATTTTAGAGGTGCAGAACCCACAAAATGACAGAGAGAAACAGATTTCCTGCTGATGGCAGCCTGGTAGGCTGACAAGAAGGGTCTATTGCATCAAGCTGGGATCCAAGCACAGTCCATGTGAGCCATGCAGGTCCAGGGCAGCCCCAACCAAACCAGTGGCACAGACCTGGCTGGAGCAGACTTCAGGAGAGCGAATCACCAGCACCTATGGTGGTTTCTAGACTTATTAACCCATAAATGCCAAAAAGAAAGTAAAAGGTCAGTCAGGAACTCTGTTGGAAGTGAGTGACAAAAGAGTGTGGTCTGGCCCCTGCCCTGGGGTGAGCGGTGGCAGAGGTGGGAGGCTGCAGCTTCTGTCATATGTCTGCCTACAGAGTTCCTGGCCTGCAGATTGAAGGGGGACCAAGCAACTACTTAAAGGATAATTGCTCTTGCTTTGACCTGCTTGAATCTGGGATGGTCTTGGGTGGTGGTCCTGGAGTGTGTGGCCAGTGAGCCAGAGCCTGTGGTGGCTGTAGAGAAAGTGTCCTCTTCAGACCTCTAACAACTGTAGAAACCTCAGCAATTTGGGACACAGCTCTCTCCACTCTGGAAGCAGAGTTCTAACACGGCAAAGAGCTCAAAAGTCAAGTAATTAGCTGACAAGATGAGCAAGCGGAGGACATGTAATCAGAACACAGAATTCTTTTTTGGGAAGAAAAAGAATCAAAACATGGAACCAAAAGAAGACAACGAAGTCACTAGTCACTAAGAATTAATATTCCTAAACCACCTATTTTTAAATTTTAAATCCAGCATACTTTCCACAGGCTCTCCATCTGAAGCAGGTTACAATTCACCTACAACTTACTAGTTAGTCTTCTAGAGTTCCTAAAGCAAAACAATTTAATGACTCAGCCTGGTAATGGGTTTGTGTATATGTGTGTGCATGCACACAAGTGTACATATTTGTGTTATTTATACTGTTTCCTTCCAATATGAAAGATAATGAGTATTTCTCTATACCTTTAAGCTATGAATGACTGTACATATTATTTCATTGGATCCTCACAACTGAAGGAGGTGCTATTAAATCTAATGAACTCCTTTCGACTTCTATAAAAGAAAATGATTTATCAGTGTGACCCGGAACAAATCTCTTTGTGACTCTATTTCCTCTTCTAGTAACAAAGTCCATCCCTCTGAAGTTCGATCCATTTCTAAATATTAATAACAACAACAATAGCTAGCATTTATATAAGTGCTTTATAAATATTCACTCAGCTGATCTTCACAACAAGCCTGGGAGGTGGATGCTTTTTTTTGGCGGATGCTTTTATTTTCTTCATTTCCCAGATGAAGAAACAGAGGCAGAAGTTAAGTGACTTACCTAGGGTCACCTAGCTGATAACTATACGTGGACGGGTTTGAATTTAGGCCTTCCTGATTCCAAACCCAGTGCTCTACTACTTAACTTCCTATCCAGTTACTATGAGTCTATGATGACAAATGTCAAAGTTTAAAGTCTTTTTTCTATTTTTGAATTTTAAATATATATATATATAATATAAATATATAATTTTAAATACATAAATATACAATTTAAATATATACATATATATATATATATATGTATATATATATATATAACTGTGACCCATCTCCCTTTTTTTCCACGTATGTGTATATATGTATAATAGAGAGTAGTAAGCCTAACACAAGTACCAAGGAATATGTGAAATTCAGTTTCTAAACTGTCTGCTCCTCGAGGGCAGGGGCTGTACCATCTTCCATTTCTAAAGAGTCCACTGTCAAGTGTCTAGTGCAGTGGGTTCTCAACCTTCCTAGTGCTACAACCCTTTAATACAGTTCCTCATGTTGTGGTGACCCCCAACCATAAAATTATTTTGGTTGCTACTTCATAACTGTAATTTTGCTAATGTTATGAATCGTAATGTAAATATCTGATATGCAGGATGTATATTTATTGTTATAAATTGAACATAAGACACAGGTTGAAAACTTCTGGTCAAGCACAGTGCTTCTCACGTAGCAAGTATTTAGTAAATAATTTGGTGGCTAGATACACAAGTAGCAACTGCACCAAAAATGAAAAATTGACAATTTCTTCCATAGAAATTATTTTCTTATTTCTCAGAGTCCTTCATGCTATAAGGAGGTAAAGAGGGCCTTGTTTCTATTGTTCTTTTTTCATCTATGAGTCAAATGCTTAAAACATTACAAGGATGGACACCTATTAAATGGTGGGAAAATACTCAGACATGTAAAGGACCAAGTTGCCTTCATGACATATTGAGCCCAACATGAAACAGTCTACTTTGGGTGATGCCTTCAATACCATAAACACCAATGCCACATAAAGGTGATGCTTCTCCACCCTTTGTTTTAATGCATTCACTCATAGACCATAAATCAAAGGAGTCTATGTGGATATCTGAAGGGGGAGATAAGAAAAATTAATTTCCATGCCTAAGCATGGACCTGCTGTGGAGAAAACAACTTAGCAATAATCCCAGTCCTTTTTGTAAGAATGCCTTTAAATATGGAGTCTTGTATAAGAGCCCTATGGAGTGCACATATGTGGATGATTTACTACTCAATATTTTTTTCAATAATCTGGTAGACTGAAAAGGAAGGGGGAGAATCAGCTGTGAAACAGAGAGCAGACAAGTCCTTGCTGATCTACCAGGTTGTCTCAGAAATAGAAGATGAATGAGAAGGAAATACCCTTGGATACAGCAATACACTGAAGTCACTAAAGTTTTCATTTTAAGAACTCGACTATACTTTAGTACATACCGTATATGAAGAGCATTATGTTTACTGAAATGCAAACACGTAAAAATACTTACGATAATAACATGTGAATAAGAATAACCATAAAATGTAGATAATGATGATGATGATGGTGATGAACGTATAAACATGAAAACAATGCAAGAGTTAAGTCCCTGGGTAGAATAGGACTAGGATTTAAGGTTAAGTTTGGCTAAAATACTTGGGGGACAACAAAGAGCAAAACAGAAGTCCAAAGACTCCAGCAGTTCTCTTTAATGGTGAAGATTTCACATCTCATGTGAAGGATAGTGTAGTTTACTATGCAGTGCTCTCTTAACACCAGTGAGTGTTTGTCTATTGGTTGAAGCTATGGGAAAAAGGTCATCACCTACCCAACTCATCCCTGGAAGGTCCCAAATCAAAGGGCTCTATCCAGCACTCAAGCTGACCTTTTACCGGGATGCCCAGAGTCTAAGAATCAGGCAGTAGCAAGTAACAAAGAATTCCTGAGTTGGAAGGGTCCCCAGAAGCCAACCCATCCAATTCCTACCTGACAAAGTATTCCCCATCTGCAAGTACTTGACATATGGTCCAACTAGACTACATGTGAAGAACTCCCATGTTGTGGAGTTTCAGAGGGAGCCCATTGCTCTAATTGTTCTAAAATCTTCCTTGGCATCAACTAAATTTGCATGAGCACCATCATGGACAGGAAATTGGTTTCTCCTAAGAACAACTTCTCCACTTCTCCATTCACCTATGTACGAAGGCAGACTGGGAAGTGGAATGTTAGGGGGAAACTTGAGGTCTCTGCCTTCATCTCCCACTTTATTTTACACTGTATTTTTTCACTGGCTACATGCGGCCTGGCGCATAGTAAGCAATACATAAATGTTTACTGATTGATTGAAGGTATCACAATTTCAAAGTCTTACACTGTGAAGACACACTGTGGAGATCATTAGTATCTTTAAATCATTAAAAATCATTAGTATCTTTCTTGCTTCAAATGAAATATAATTTTAAAAGCAGAACTCCCATTTAAAAAAAAAATCCAAAAACATATATCTGACAAAGACTTTAGAAAGAGATAATTATGGGACCTGTAAATGGTACGGTGAATTACTTTTGAATGGTTTGGGAACAAATGGTAGGGGGCAAGCCTGAATGTCTATTTTCTTTTAAAGAGCAATTATGATTTAATATGATAAACTTATTTCATTAAACTTACTGAACTGGAATAAATTCCCTGATATGCATTCAGAAGGGCAGTTCATATTTTCTTCCTAAAAAAAATATCTCTTACATTTTTGTGTCTACCATTTCTTCTCTCTTTACACTGATACTTGAGATAAGATTCGGACAGTCTGGCAGGGGGGAAAACTCAATATTTATTGGTAGAGTTGAAAACTGAGCCCTAACTTACAAATGCATTTTTCTTCTGACATATTTTCCTAAATTCTCTACAGACAACATTATATATCTTATGCCCCACTCAAATCCGCTGTAATGTGCATATATATGCAAAAATAATTCAAGTTTGCAACTAAATGGTCATTTATTTGTTTTATAATTATGAATCTTCACAAATTGATAAACTACTGCCTTTAAACATGGGTTTCCCTTCTGTTATAAATCTGAAAAGGTTACTTCCTCTCAATTTTGCTTTCCTTTCTCACAAAAGAACTTCCCCTACCTCTCTATGCCAGACATCGCCTCTTCTTCCTCTCACTGCACCCCAACAGAGATACCTCTCTTTGTGTCTTCTTTATTTTCCTCTCCACATTATCTTGGCTAATGGCCTGCAGTAGCTAAAGAAGGTTGAGTTGCTATCCTAATAACCTACTTATTGCCAAGAGTCAAACCCCAGCCCATGGAAAATATATAAGTCGCTCTAAGTTCCTGAATCTCAGAATTGGAAGAGACCTCAGAAGTCACTATACCTACAATATCCCCAACAAATCATCTTTATTTCACCTGAAGATTTGCAGGGATTCTGCATTTATTAATTAACTTATTAAAACTGCCCATTATCTATTTGAGAAGTTCCAATTATTGGGTACTTTCCTTATGTTGAGCCAAAATAAGACTCTCTGTAAATGACTGATTCCAGTTTTCTCTTCAAAGACCAATGAATTACGTCTAATTATTTTTCCACATGTCATTCCTCAAGTATTTTAAGAAAGCTCCCATGACTCCTACTAGATCTCTTCTCTAGGCTAACAATCCCTACTTTTTTAAAGCAACGTCCACATGATGTAGTTTTGGGTCCTTTCACAGGTCTGATCAGCTTTCTCTGGATTCGTTGTAGCTTCTCAATGTTCTTCCAAAACTGTGGTACCCAGAAGTGAATGCAGGGGCCCCAAGGGGATTGGCCCAGGCAGTGTCAACAGCAGGCCTGCCTTTTCCTTCATTCTACCTACTGCACCTCTTATTAATTCAACCTGAGGTCACAGTAGTGCCGCTCTGATGCTAGACTTATAGTTTACATCTTTTTCATGAGGACTATTATCTAGCCTTACCTCTCCAATTCTACCTCATCCACTACTTAATATAGTGCTCAAAATACTGCAAAGGCTTAATAAATGTTTACTGACTAATCCTCTATTTGTTGTAAAAAAAATCCTAATCTAGGAATTTATATTTGTCCACATTAAATTAAATTCAGTCCATTATTCAGGCCTGGGAAGATCTTTTTTGGATTTCAGTCCTGTCAGCCAAGGTAAGCATTAGTCATACTGCCCAGTTTTGTGTGCCATCAAAGCTCTGATAAGCATGTTCTCATTGAAATCATTGAAAAGTAAGTAATGGCTGACTTTGAGTATCCAAAAACTGTCTTGTAGTGGAGGGATTAGATGTGCTCTGCTTTGCTGCACAAGGTAGAACTAGAAGCAATGGTTAGAAATTACAAAATCAGATTTAGGCTGCAAAGAAAAAACTTTCTAATGCTTACAGCTCTTCCAAAGAGACATGGGTAGCTTTAGCAACGTGTATACTCTCTGTGGTTGTCTTCAAACAAAGGGTGGGTGTGCCTTTGAAGGGGAGATATAGAAGGGCTTCTTGATTATACACAACTGCCATACATGGCCTCGAAGGATCCTTATACAGTTTAGATTCTTGATTCTCTAAGAATGCTCAATAAGGGATGGCTAACAACACTTACAGCATTTACTTGATTTCACCTTCGAGTCTGACAGCATCACAGACTGGAATGGAAAGCACCTAATTGCTTCTATGTTTTACAAATGGAGAAATGGAGGCTGGTCAAATTTAAATATCTGAGGTCACAGGGCTAAGGATAAGAAGAGCAATGACTATCAACTAAGCCTTCTGATTTTAGTACTTGTCCCTCCATTCTAATAAGAACACAAGCTGAAGTTAAAAACTAGACTCTTCCAGGAAGTATACATTTAGTAGAAAGGACATGCTGTGGCATCCTGGCAGTGTGATCTGACCCAGTGGTTAACTCAAGGCCTTCCAACTACTCCTGGTGAAAGTACAATCAACCCAACACTTCCTTCCATTTTGTAAACTACAGTTCCTCAAACAAGGTTCATGACCTTCATAGGGATTCCAGGGAACTTCCAACTGAATCTGGAAGATGCAATTTATGCTCCTCCTTTATCTTCTCTAACCTTCCCAACCCTTTTCTCTCCACCTCCATCCATTCCATACTATTGTCTTCTTTATTATCCTCAGAATAAAAGAATGTTCCAGGCAAAAGCTATCTCTGAGATCTTCTAGTCCAAGTCAACATTTTACAAATGTGGAAAACGAAGCCTGGAGGGAAAACGAATTCTTGAAGGTCACACAAAGACTAAGCAGCAAAGCCTGGATTGCCATCTACACTTTCCTTTTTCAATTTCAGTGCTCCTTCTACAGTCCCACCACGCCATGCATCATCAACATAGAAAGGGAAAGAATATTTACCAAGAGTAGAACAATTCTGGCATGATTATCTATTAATCATGTAAGACAAGGGATGAAAAAAGTTTGAGAGTCACTATTAAAAAGAACAAAAGCCCCCCCCCTTTTTTTGGCTTGGCTGCCAAACAAACCTGGCAGCTGTCAACTGCCCATTTTTATTCCCAGTCCATGCATATAATCCCTATTAAGCCCCAGCTGCCAAATCGCCACTCTGCTCCATCCAAAGTTGGAGTTCTGAACTTTGTAACTGATTATTTACAATTGTTGTCATTATTCAGATAAGGACATCCTGTTTTATGTTTAACAATCAACTAAAGGAACATAGGTATAATTGTAAATTGTTCTTCCTTTATAGAAACTAGTTATCACAAACCTATCTATTCCAAGTACAGCATTCAGTCTCGAGGCATCCTGGGATGCTCAAACACTAGTGCTAGTTAATACATCCACAAGATTTAGTTAAATGTCAGCAGAGCTTTTCTATAGCAAAATCTTTTCTTTTCTTTTAAATGTTTTCCCTTCAAACCTCATGTTTGTATAAAATACCCTCTGTGTACTTTCCTCTGCCTGCAAATAATCCCTCCTATTTACCCCAGTCTCTCCGCCCCTCATATCTCAGCTTTTCCAGTGACTTGGAGGCTCTAAACTTTGACCACATCTTTGAATGTCCTACAACACAGCTAGAGAACAGAACACTCAATTCCTATCTTGCAATCCACTTGGGCAAACAAGGAAAAACAAGGAAAGGTACAAATAGTGTGAGTTAAATCATTGCCTCTAGTCTGTTCTATAGGTGTGTCAAAGGAAAGTCAACAGAAGACCAAAGAAAGAATTGAATGAGATTTCAGTGAAACTGCATGGGAATTTAGGAAGTCAGCAGAGTTGGTCCCATTAGCAGATTTAAAAGACTAACCACAGGGAAGTCATCTATACTAAAAAATGAAACTGATGAATCTTTAGATTAAGTTGCCCACTAGTTACTTATACATAATTTGGTTAAAGTTTGGTTAAAACTATAGCCAACCAATATACAAAACTTTAGTTTATGCCAGTAACCCTGTTCCCTAGTGTGAAAAAATAGTCCCCAAGCTCATGAAATCTGCAATCTATGGAGAGAAGCGGGACATAATCAACATTTCTTAAGCGTCTCCTTTGTGCTGGGCACTACATTAAAAGTGGGGCAACTAGGTGGTGCAGTGAGTAGAGCCCTGGCCCTGGAGTCAGGAAGACCTGAGTTCAAATCTGGCCTTAGACACTTAACACTTACTAGGTGTTTGACCTTGGGCAAGTCACTTAACCCCAATAACCCTGTCTTCCCCCCACAAAAAGACACCAAAACTACCTAAAAACATAACCAAGGATACAATGAAGTGGGAACGCTCCCTGCATACAGAAACTGCAATGTTCACCCTCATTTGAGTTACACTTCTATCAGCTCCATGAATTGAAAACAGAACAAAAACCCAGTTAAAATGACTTGTGCTGCTTCCCAGCATCTGATTTGGTTTGAAAGCTGAAAGTTTCCACTTGTTTAATTTGCAAGACCATGTATTTTAAATGCCTGGTGTAATTCATTTTCTCCCTCTGTTACACTTTGAGAGCCACAAGTCTCAGTTATGCAAGGACATAGCTCTGATCTTCAGTAGAGACCCCTTAACCCTACTTCATACTAGGGCGCCCAGACCTAGCTCACTCTCAGAATGTTTTCGTGATGCCAACAAAAACTTCAAACGTGGAATAGGCTTGACGGTGCTGGTAACAGGGAAGAAAATTGTCCACAAATACAGGAAAAAAATCATCATTTGAGAAAACAAGCCCTTTATTTGCTAAATAAAAATAGCCTGCCTATGAATTTCTCCAACAAGAGAACAAAGATAAAGGAGGCTGAGGCTCAGTTGGTGTTCTCATTGATTCTCCCAGTTGAGAGCAATCACTTGTACAGTGATGGATGCAGTCTAGAAATGAACATCTAACTGTTAGTGGCATCAAATAGATGTTTTGGATTCCTTAACAACAGTAAGATCTTCCAGGATGAAGACTTCCTGGGGTGAAAGAAAGCCCCCTCCAAAAGAAAAGGAACCATATCCTTAGCTATGTAAACCAAAACACTTCAAACAAAAGAAAACATTGGAAATAACTTTAAGTAATATTTCCAATAAATGAGAAATAAAATGGATCAAGAGATCCAGGTAGAAACCCGAAGACTATGACATCCTCAGGAAATCCTGAAATGTACATAATGTAGAAATTGGCAAGAGTAATTAAGAACAAGTGCTAGGCACTTGGAGAAGAAACAGGAAAAAGAAGGAATATTAGCTCAGCAGCAGAGTCAAGACAATGGGATAACAGGCTATGACAGTACAGGATTAGGGCATGTTATAAGCCAAAACATTACGACAGCAGAATATGGGACTTTTTTGTACAAGGACTGGCTAGGTTAAAACACAAAGTTCTATGTAAGAGGCTATCCTGAGATAATTCAATTTCATAAGCATTTATTAAGCATCTACTGCTTACTTTGCAGAAACTAAACAAACTAAATTAAATCAGAAAAGAAATAGTTCACTTGGAAAATCTTTACAGTAAATTTCTCCAGTATCCAAAATGTTTAAGGAACTAATTAAAAAACATATAAGTAATAAGAATCACTGGATACCAGGTAAGTGATTATTGGAAGAATTCAAAATTCCAATATGCATGTGAAAAAAATATGCCAAATCACTAATAATTAGAGAAATAAAAATTAAAACAACTCTAAGGTTTGGTCTAACACTAATCAGATTGGCAAAAGTGACCACAAAAGGGGGAAAATCATCATTAAATAGGTTCTACCAAAATAGGCACTCTGAGATACTTAATGATGAAGTTATGAATTGGTCCGGTTCTTGTGGAATTTTCTTTTTTTTTTGTTACTAATCTCCCAAAGTCACTAAACAATAAATTTTCTGATCCAGTGATAGGACAATTAGGTCTCTATCTCAAAGTAATCACAGAAAGAGGAAAACTACCCATATTACCAAAATATTTACAGCTGGCATTTTTGTGACAACAAAGAACCAGACACTAATGGAGCACCTGCCCATCAAGTGAGGCAGGACTGAATAAATGATAGCATATGGATGCAAAGGAATTACTTCTGGGTCATACTATGGAAAAGATGGCATTCTAGACATCTTCTCTAATACCTATGACCTCCCAAACTTCTCTAAAACAGAAATTATGCATCAAAGATAAAACATCTTCAGTTCTCTCTGTGGTCTGGAATAGCTGGGATGCAAAAGAAACCCCCTAAAAATAAACAAAAGAATAACTAATGAACTGATGCCTACCCTGAGCTAACTCATATACCTTCCCTCCCCCCTACCCAAGACACTACTGGCAGCAAGTTTGCCCTAGCCAACTCGGGGACTTGATAAGGGGCTTACAACAAAACCTAACCCCACAGCAATCTCCTCTCCCTTCTTTCTAAATGCCCTGGAGATCCAGGTTCCAAATTGCAGAAGGTTGCTGGGGTCAAGATAGTCAATGCCATTGTGGCTGAACTCATAGTGGCTGCAAAAGATCTCTGCAGGAAAACATAGGAACAGAGCGGAAGGGGAGGAACATGTATAGAGGCCTGGAAGAGAATTCAATACAACGCTACACCTCACCTTTATTCCAGAGTCTCAGAGATGCAATGTAGAAAAATCAACCTCACAGCACCAGTGTGCAACTCACTAAACTGTCAGTGCTGGATCTGAGAACTGAGCAACAGAGGGAATAGAACAATACAAAGGGACTGGAGGGTGGAGAGGGTGACATTTGCATAGCTCTCCTTTAAGCACGAGGGAAAGAGACCAGCATCCAGATAGGATCAATTTACTCTCTCCAAATGTTACTTGGAACAGAAACCTAGACTGCTGAATGGCATGAATGGCCAAAACACATTGAGAATTAGCCCCAAGGAAACCTCCATCAGAGGGGAGTAAGTCAGAAAGAGAGCAATAGGTGAATGACGGTGAGGGGAGGGAAGGGATTATTGAAATTATCAAAGATATCAGGGAGAAGAATAATTCAAACACTTAGAACGTTAAAAGATAAATCAGCAGAGAAAACATGAACAGTAGAAGGAAATATGGCCTCCAAATTTAATAAACAGTTTCCAGTATCTATGAATAAATACTACAAAGCAAAGGAAAATAATTAAACATTTGATGAGACAGAAGAGCTTGTGAAATTTAAGTCGAACATAGCATCTCAACAAGTTATTCCTGAGTGGTTTCAAAAAAAGAGAATTATGAGAGCAGAATTTATGACATGAACAGCAAAAATAATGGACAGAATAGGAACAGTTGAATCTGATGGCAGAGTTAACCAAAGAAATAGAAGAGAGAATAACAGAACTGGGAGTGAAAGTACACGTAAGCAAAGGGCATTTTAGAAGAAATATAAAATCTATAACATTAAAAGAAAATACGTCCACAATGCAAGCAAAACATACTGACCTCAAAGACAGCGTGTGTATAGAAAAAAATGAAGGATAACAGGTCTCCCAGAAGAACAAAGCAAGACAAAAAGTGTGAATGTCATAACATAAGAAATAATGCAAGAGAACTTCCCAGAACTTCTGATCACAGAAAACAAAATAACAATGGGAAGAATTCACAGATTACCTCCAGAAAAAAAAAAGAGATGCAAACTCTAATAAACATAGTGGTTAAATTTCACAATTCAATTTAGAAACAATAAATTCTATAAGTAACCAGGAGAAAAAAAATCTTCAAATAGAAAAGGAAGGGATTTAAATATAACAAGAACATTCTTCATACACCAGAAAACATAGGAAGGAATGGAATTTTATTGTGCTGTTAAGAAATGACGAAAAAGATACTTTCAGAGAATCCTGGGAAGGCGTACAAATTGATGCAGAGTGAATAGAGTGGAAATGGAGGACAATTTGTAGAAACTCTAAATAAAAACAACTCTGAAAGACTTTAAAGAATAAACAGATGCAATGACCAATCATGATTTCCAAAGACCAGTAATGGAGCATGCTACCCACCTCTTGACAAATAAAAGATGGACCTCTGCTGTAGAATGAGACATACATACATTTTCAAACAAAGTGAATGAGAGAATTTATTTCTCTTGAATATATATACATATACATATATATATACACACATATATTCACACACATACATACATATATATGTTACACAGAGTTTATTTTACATTTTTATCAATGAGAAGAGAAATAGGAAAAGTTGAAAAAGAGAATGAAGTAACACAGTTATCAAAAAAAGAAAAAAGTCATTGAGATATTTTTTTTAATTCACAAAAGAACAGAAAGTCATAAAGTAACACAGAGAAGTAGGATAGTTTTGAAAGTTAATACTGAATTTATTATGTAATTAAAAAGAAAGCAAGTTGTATATACTTAAGATTCACAGTTTCATGTACAATTCTCTTTTTCTGTTTAACTTTTACCTGGAAAAGTTAGTTTTATTTATTTGCTAATTTAATTAATTTCCCTTTAATTAAGTAATTTAAGTTCATTTTATTTAATATTTATTGAGTTCAAGTGAAAACAATAATTTTCTTACACCTACATGTACGAAAAAATAGATTCATTAGGTGACAGGGATACAAAGACAAAAAATAAAATACTTTCTGTCCTTAAGGAGTTTATGTTTTACTGGAGAGGCCACATTCACAAAGATAGGTAAATATAAAATAGGGGGAATGCAGACTAACATCTAGGATAAATGAGGAAAGGCTTCCCACGGGATTGAGAAGATAAAGATAGAAAGGTAAATTGCCTCCAGATGTCAGAGGACTATGAATTTCAGGGGAAAAATAGATACTAAGAAAGTAATAAGAAGTAAGCAGAAAATTCTGAAAACTAAGGTCTTCTTTATGTATTGTATTCAGCATATCAGTTTGGAAATGATATAAAGGAGAGATCAGAAGAGAGAGAGAAGGAAGGCAGCTGCTTTTATTGGATGCTATTGCAGTATTCTAGGAAGGTAGTTGAAGAAATAAAGAGGACAGATACGAGAGATCTTACAGAGGGGTAACTGAGAAGAATTGGAGGTGGACAAGATATAAGACTGAGAAAGGGAAGAATGAAAGATACAATCAATGGTTTTAAAAGAAACGATCTCAAAGTTCACTTTTAGCTTTCCATCTATGATCCTACACTGTGGGCATGGATGAATCGCTAACAAAGGGAAAGAGTATGGAGAAAGAAAAGAGGTCTAAAAACAGAATCTTGGAGAATAACTACATTTATGCATTGGGAGAAGAAACTAGAAAAAAGAAGTAGTGAGTGAGAGAGTAAGGAATAGTACACAGTGTCATGAAAACCAAGAGGGTAAGGAATGTGAAAAAAAAACCCACTAAAATGAATGCTGCTGGATTGTCAAGAAGGAGGATGATCAAAAAAGGCCATTGGGTTTCCAATTTTAGAATCATTAGTAGATTTAATCACTGAGTTTGTTTCCAAGATGACAATATCAGCAGAGTGGAGTAAATGGAAGGGCAGAGAAGTGGCTGTGTGTAGAAACAGTGGAGTCAGCATCCAATGTAGAAATCTGGCAATATAAAAAAAGGATGGGGAAGCAACATAAAGGGATGGTAGTGATGAAGAAGGAAAGGACTGGGGAGGATACAGATCATTTAAGAATGTTTATAAGAAAAGAGGAAAGAGCCACTGTAGAGATTTAAAACAGAAAGTGAATGAACAGAGTAATGCTATATTGGAGGTAAAGTCAAATATAATGGCATAAGAGCTAAGTGGAAGTGATATTTCCTTCTTTTAGACAAGAATGGGGAAAGGACAAATGAGTAAAAATACTGAAAAATTTGAGGGGCATTGTGGAGTTCAGAGGTCAGGTACAGCTCTGTGAACTTAGCAAAGTACTATGAATGTGTAAGATATTAAGTGCTTGCCGAAATGAATTTAGTTTTTCTTAATCTCAAAAAAAATTAGGAAGACACAGACTTTGTTGAGAATAAGGGGGCTGGATGCTGAGAAGGAGACTGGATGAGGATAAAACAAGGGATTACTAACTGGATTACTGGGGGACTATTTTGTGACATCCTTGAGCAACATTGTTCAGTAGAGACCAAGAGCAAGAATAGAAAGACAATAGATGGTGGGAAGTCACCTATATATGAGAGTTAGCAAGATGGGTACATTGAATCAATGAAGCCAGAGACGACATGATGAACTGGGATGATTAGGGGAGATTTCAAGATGGAAGGGACTTAAGTTACTCTGCAGGATCAGACAACACACCTTATTTCCCATTCAGCTGGAAGTATGACATTTTAGGAAGAATGCTAACAAGCTAGAGAACACCTGGGAGGAAAAGTACAGCCTGGTGAAAGGACATCAGTTCACAAAGTAGAAAATCTGGCAGTTAGGTAGTGCAATGGTTAGAGAGCTGGACCTGGAGGCGGAAAACCTATTTGCCTAAGTTTCTTTAATTGTAAAATGTGGACCTAGGACCAATATCATATTGCTGTGATGATCAAATGAGATATTTGTTAGTGCTTAGTGCAGTAGATAGCATACAACAGGTGCTTATTTACTTCCTCTTCTGCTGAAAGAAGAGGGAATTTTTACTGAAAGAAGAAAAAACTCAAAGGAGACATGATAGTTTTCAAATATTTAGAGGATAACCTCCAAATATATTAATAATAATAATAATATGTTGTTGTTGTTGCTGAGTCACATCTTACTCATTGTGATCCTATTTGGCATTTTCTTGGCAGAGATACTGGAGTGCTTTGCCATTTCCTTCTCCAGCTCATCTGACAGATGAGGAAACTGAGGAAAACAGGGTTAAGTGAATTTCCCAGGGTCACAAAGATAGTTAAGTGTCTGAGTCTGCATTTGAAATCAAGTCTTCCTGACTCTACGCTTGGTACTCTATTCACTACGCCACCTAGCTGCCCAATAATAATACAGCTAACATTTATATACTGCCTCCTGAAAAGCCCAGAAATGGTTCTCATCATGGTACTGCATGCCTGTAATTCATACTACTGGGAGAAGTGGAAGCAGGTTTGATTTTGGGAGTTCTTAGTTGCATTGGGCTAGGATGGCCAGGTCTGAAACATACCAATATGGTGAACACTCAAGGGGAGGGGGGAAAAAAGAATGGAAAAGGTAGATGGGAGAGAGAAGAATAAAAAAAACTGTAGCTAAAGAAAGGAATTCAGAATCTGAAATCTTAGAAGAGAATAAATTGAGTGAATAAATATGGTTCCATGACTGGGGCACTGAACTGAGTGGAATTCATTAGAACAAACATAAAAAATCAAGGAGCATGGAGACCTAGGGAACAGAAAGGCATTTTCTGGGGAACCACTATCATCTATCCTGGATTACCATAAAAACACCTTCCTTGACAGGAACTTGAATCTAATGAGGCCCCCTTCTAGGGTATGATCATATTGGATCTATTCACTATTTGATTTCAAAGAAAGCCAAGAGATTCTTTAAGAACTATCAAAAAGAACACGACAGTTTTACAGATTACACGCTCTTAGGTCCATAGATTTAGAGCTAGGATAGACCCTGGAGATCACTGAGTACAGCCTCTTCATTTTAGAAATGAGAAGAGTGAGACCCAGAGAAGCAAAATGAATTTTTAGTTCACCTGGATAGTAAGTAGGAGAGGCAGGATTTGAAACCAGTTCCTCTGGCTCCACTATATCATGCTGCCTCAAAACAAATTCAACTTTGCCACTCATTTCTCTTTAGTTACAGTAAGAAAAAAGAGAAAAAATAATAAAAATGTAATTAATGAAGAAACAAGGGAAGCAAGTTAGAGTGTAACATCCACCAGTTCAAATTTTGCTAAATTGTATATAACAGAAATATGCCTATATACCCATCTTAGACTCTAAGCTGAACACAAAGATTCTCTTGACTTCTTTTGAAGAAGAGTCATTTACCATGGAAGGCTCAAGAACCAATAAAAAAGGTAATTTAACAATATCTCTACTGTGTCACCAATCATCTAAAGGGCCTCAAGGCTGCCACATTCCCACTACAGTACACTAGGTTTGCCACCCGGCCGGTTTTCAATTGACACTGCTGTGTATTGTTCCTCTCCCCCCCTCCTTAAGTTAGACTTGTTGGTATTTTTAAAAAAAATAGTACTCCAGCCCTATCCTCTGCATCTGACCAGTTGAAGATGACTTCCTGCCACCAGAAATGGGGGCCAGCTGTTAGCTCATAAGAGAGGGGAAGACTTTTAAAGAGGAAACAAAACACTTGATATGAGAATAGACAAGAAATTTGAATGGATAAAGGAGTTATGGATGTCCATTATTAGACTGTCATCATTTATGTTCCTGAAGTAAAAATCCTTTAGAATATAACTATCCCTTTATGCTTAAAAAAATGAATTTTATTGGGGAAAAATTTGGTATTTAAGTAAAATTTTCACTTTGATTTTGTATAATCAAAGAACAGCAGAGGTAAACAGAATCATAGAGATTATTTAGTCCAACTCCTTAATTTGACAGATGATGAAGTTAAGGCCTACAGATAACTAAGCTACTTGCCCAAGGTGATGTAATTAGTTATTAGTTTTAAAACACATCTGCAAGCATAGGAATGAGAAAGGTTGATTTGTTGCAAAGTTAACAATTTCCAAACTTCTTTTTAAATCACATAAATTCTTTAACGGGACACTGCATTAGACTTACTAGTTTAAAGAGTGGTTTATCTGTGATGAGTTATTACCACAATTAAAGCACCAGTCTGACCGAGGTCTTGTGGTGTTAACTTAGCATATGCCCGGCCAAAGAGAAGGCAAATTAGAGGCTTTACTTCCTTGGGTTGACAAACTGATTAAAATTCTGTTGAACGAATGCAAGACAATATTTATAGTTAGTAACTCATAACTTGGAAAGCTTTTCATTACCTTTATGGTGTAAAAAGGCAACAAACTCCCAAATTCTAAAATTACTGTCACCTGATAGAGCCTGCTTCTTTCAAAAATGATCAAACTGCCATTCACAGGTTTTAATCTAGTTTAAGAGAGGCATGCTTCCTTACTTAATCTCATTCAGACACACGGATTTTTCTCTGTCATCACCTATCCCAGGGAGGGACAGCTGTTGGGTATTTAAACCAACAAATTATATACACAGTGTGTTACCTGTATACACATCCTGCCTTCTTTGGTGCAGATCTGTTACCTCATTGGAGAGGGGGAACGCCTAGGATATATGCTCCCTTCATTGATACAGAACAGCATATTGCTTGGCACTTTGAGTCTTAAAGTTTGCCTGGGGCACTGAGAGCTAAAGTCACTGACTCATCACAGAGCTGGGACAAGCCAGGGAACAGGGGTGGAACCCTAGCATTCCTGACTTCAGAGTTGGTCTTCTAGTCATTATACTGTATTGCCTGCCTTTCTTATGCTACATTTATTTGTATTTCTGATGTTTATACACATTATAAGTCTATGTACCCATCAGAATAGCTTAGTATATATAGTACATGGCACACACTAAGTATAAGTGTATATTTATGTGTATATATATTATGTATAATTATATTTATATATTATAATTTTAGTTTTAATTCTATATATAAATATATTATATGTATTCTTTTTTCCTCTTTCTTTCTCTCCCTGTCGCCTTCCTTTCTTTTTTGGCTCCCTCCTCCCTCCTTTCTTCATTGATTCCTTTTCTTCCTTCCTCTCCTCCCTTCCTTCCTTGCTTCCTTCATTCCTCATCCATCCCTCCCTCCCTCCCTCTATCCTTTTTTAAAACTAAAGATATTCCTGTCGAATAATTTCCCCAGAATACTCCTGGGTCCCATCAGTGGCTTCTTTATCCTGAGATGACACTTAAGACAAAAAGCTAGAAACAGGAAAGGAGCAAGGCACGATGTTTCATTTTAAAGTGTTTTCCTGTAAAATTAATGACTAACACCACAAGCACACACACGCACGCACACACACACGCACACGCGCGCACATATACACACACACACACACACACACACACACACCCTAAAAACATCTTCTGAGCAAAGTTCTTTCAATACAACATGAGAATATGCGAGATGCGTTAACCTATAACCTGGAAAATGGTTAAAATGAATCTATCTGCTAAAAGAACCCATTTTGGGGTTCACCCAAGCTGTGACTTTAGTAGGTTTTTATATTCCAATGAAAAAATGGAGGTGCTCGTGATTTGTAGGCTTAAATTTATGCTAAATACTTCAAAGAACAGGACAAACAAGTCAGCAGCAAACTTTTTATGGGTTCACTTCCTTCAAGGGAACTTCGAGAGCCAGGATTTTATTGCTGTGAATTCTGGTCACCCTTCCTACCCCTCAGCATCTGTTTGAAATATGTAGTAGACAATTGCTTTTTTGGCTCTAACTCAGGTGGTTGAAATAAAGGACAAACAGACTACTGTATATAAGCTTTCCTCCAGCAATGAAAATTTTTATTAACTCTCTTGCATGGCAAATCCTGCTGCTGCTGTGCTTCCAATCCCCATAGAATCATCAAGGAATTTGGCTATTTATTAATTCTGGTGGTCAAGCACTAGGGTGGATATGTTGAGACTTGTCTGTAATATGGAACCTCACATTTCAAAAGGCTACAGAAATGTAAAAAAAAAAAGAGTTCTGTTTAGTTCATCATTCATACGTGTAAAATTCCAAGCGAAATACTAAATACAAGCTTTGTGCATAAATATGTCAGCTCTGTCACAGGGTCCTAGCCAAGGAAAACAAGTCCCACGGTATGGGGGTGCAGAATTATCACTAAAGCCATGAACTTGCCCACTTGTACTCAGCTTTTCAAATTTTCTCCCATGACAATGGAAATGTTAAAAAAAAAAAAGTAGACCCAGAGATGATAAGAAAACACTCTCTCATCTTCAGTATGATGATGGACAGCACAGATAAGAAACCAGCCAAACACAAACCTTTGTCTAGAAAACTTTGCAGTTACAAAAGCAGGATAGATAACAGTCCAAAGGGCTTTTTAATGATGTTTTTAAATAGGAAAATGAATGTTAAATTAGTAATGATACCATTGAAGTCTCATTTGACATTTGGATTTGCAATAAAGTTTAGATACTTTCTGAAAACTCAGATGGTTGACTAAAGCAATAGCCAAGAGCACGCAAAGGTCTCAAAGGCTTAACAAATTAATTTTAGAAATATACTCAATAAAAACTAGGCTATATGGATGAGAAACCATTTAAAACTACTTGCAAGAGATGAAAACGTTTACTGATTGTCTAATCATGAAATGGGTAGTGCTGTATGTACCAAAAGCTAATAACAGACTTCTTGAAAAGAAAAATAACTATATTCTAGATCCATTTAATATTTTCTTCTAAGCTTAACTATTTTTAAAATTATTCACTTTCCTAAGTCAATTTAATTTATTTTTAGCAAATAAAGTTTACTTTTATTGTACACTCAACTCCATGGCTTCCTTCACTTCCCACTAGTACATCAAACCTTTATGCAGTTGTAAGCTAATGTTATTTGGGATATGAAGTCAGGCCAAAAAAAAAAAATCCAAACCTTTAAAAAACCCTACAAAAAACCAATCTTCATAATTATCACAGTATCATAGGTACTATCCATCCTCCTCTTCAAAATCCAATAGGCACAACTTTTTTCTGGTTGTTTCAAAATGCAGATTCTTCAAAGAATTTTTCAGACATTTTAATGGAAAGTTAACTCCCATGGATCTTGGCAAAAATACTGGAAACAAGAAGTGAAACAAAAATACCCAATAAAACACTTTTACTTTCCTGAAAGGGTTGGAAGAGAAATAAAACACACCCTTGAAAAGAAAATGATTTTGTAAAATGTTATTAGGAAAAACAGTTTCACCAAACTGAAATGGTTAGATGCTCTTTTATAAAAATTAATCCCTCTTACCAAAATTATTTTCTAAAGTCATTATCCCCTTAATGGATTTTATCATACAAAGAATGCTATAATTCATTTGCTTTACTTTTTTTTTAAAGCAAGATAACCAATTCTGGTCTCCAAAAAGCACTTTATCAATTCAAACAATATTACCCAGAACAAACCAAGCATTTTCTGAAGCAGCATTTTCTTTTCATGTGGGAAATGGTTGTCACCATATGCAAAATGTTTCATTGAAAAATTTATTTTTGACTGATTCTGGGAATGCTAAAGGAAACTTTTCAGGCAGTGGCCTAATGAGTATCAACATGCCTGGTTCCCACTCTGGCTTTAGTGCCTTCACATTTGATGATGAGAACAATTGTATGAGATGTATGAGAACAATTTACATCATGACCACAATGATATACAGGAAAATATCACTGAACGATACTGAAATTCCTATCAAACCAATCACCCATTTTGACTTTGGAGTACTGATTTAACGTTAAAGCAGGCTTTTCTTTAGGCAAAAAGGTGGTGTCCTGAGGGAAGGGGATGAAGAATATATTGTTGGACATAGACTGCATGCCGCTTTCTTTATTCCTTATATGTAATTGGTCTTTGTTTGGGGCAAGGAAGGCCAAGATTTATTGAGAAAGGATGGTGGTCTTCAAAAAATTCAATGAAATAATTGTTTGTTTAAAACTATTAAAGAAGAGAATCATAAGCATGGTGGATACATTCATTCAAAAAGACTTAGAGTGCCTACTGTGTGGAAGATATATTTGTCATGTTCTAAAGAGGACACACAAATGAACAAAGTACAGCCCATGGAAAATTAGTCAAGAACATAATAAAGATAATACAAGACAGAAGGTGATAAGGTCTGTACGAGCTGCAGGCAGTCCTAGAGACGTAATAATGCCTAGGGAGGGACCTGACGTGTGAGTTTTCCTATGAGGTAACAGTTCTGCTCTTTTAACAATCCAGCCCCCAGAGGGAATCTGGATATGCATTAATTCTAATGGTCAGACACCAGGGTAGATATGCTGAGACTTGTCTTTAATGTGGAACCTCACATTTCAAAAAGCTACAGAAAAGTTTTTTTAAAAAGTACTGTTTAGTGGAACACTCATATGTGTAAAATTCTCAGTTACATACTAAATATGAACTTTGTGCATAAATATGTCCATTCTGTCACAGGGTCCTAGCCAAAGAAAACAAGTTCCATGGTACAGTGATGAGAATTATCACTAAAGCCATAAACTTGCCCACTTGTATGTTGTACATGCTGGGCCCAGAGTCAGGAAAAGTTCAAATCTAAACCTGAGCAATTATTAGCTATGTGACCCTGGGTAAGCCATTTAACCTCTATCTGCCTAAGTTCCCTCAAATGTAAATGGGCAAAATAATAGCATCCCCCATAATAATAACAACAATATCTGCCAGGGTTGTTGTGAGACTCAAATGAGATAATATCTGTAAAGCACTTAGCACAGGACCTGATAAATAATGGTCACTTCATACATTTTCCTTTCCTCTCCCCTTCCCTCCTCTTCTCTCATCTCTCCTCCCCTTTTCCTCTATCCTTTCTCTTCCTCCTCTCCTGTCTTCTCCTTTCCTTCCCTCCCTTACTTTTTTTAAATGAGCTATTTGTTTGTTATTCTATCTCTTTTTAATAAAAGTTTATTTTAATAGGATAAAATATTAGGCACGGGCTTCTTTTTGTGCTTTCAATTATTGATCTATTATCCCCAATTTGGTCAATCAGTTCCAGAATCTCCTTCTCTAAACCCGAGTAAAATATTGCCTTTTTATGATAAATGTTATGAACCTATATAGTATGACAGTTGCGAAATAAACTTCTTCTTTATAACCAGAAGGCATTATAAATATACAGAAATTAATATGATTCTCAATGCTATTCATCCAGGAAACCACACACAGTGAGAATTTTCTCCTTTTTTTCCCCTCTAAGTTACTATCATTCTGAAATGTGTATATTCCCATCATGCTTTGGTGTTTTTCAGCCCCATGATGCCCTCACTTTTGATTGTGTAGATGATGGTGAAGTGCACAGGGTATTTACTGATCCAGTTATCTTGTTCTGTGACAGGCAGAATCAATCAATCAAGGGGCCAGCTTTACGCTTACATATTCCAGGCACATCTCTGCACTTCAGGATACGAGATCACAGTGTTATCCAGCCAAATTTGATCAACAAATGCAGTTCCCCTGTGCCACAGCAATCTCAGATGAAGATGTTATTATGTGGAACTGAGCAAAGTGATAAAGACAGTACAGAAAGGAAGGATCAGTCCAGCTGGACCTTTCTGACAGCCTTTATATACTGAGGATGTGATGTCCCCTTCTTCTAGGATTATAAAAGTTGCCTTGATTTGAGAAAAAGGATGATGAACATGCACAGGTGACCAGTGAATACTACATTGCTTTCTGGTCTAAAATCCTCATGGAAGAGAGAGTGCACTTTAGGGTAAATTTCTGGGAAAATCCTTTAATAAAAGCACCCATTTTCAAAGGATAATACCACACTTAGTTGTGAATAGTAACGTCCCTTTTTTTAGGTGTCAACTGATGTCTGAAGGACAAAGAATATATTTCCACAGTTTGATCAGTCTTACAAATTATTTTTATTAATATCATGCTTATAACAGGGTATGTAAGATGATGTCAATGTTTTAAGTGGGTCTCAAGGAAAGCCTTAGCAAAGCTCTTACTGTGCTGATACCTTTCCTACTTCACCACTGCCCTAGAGTTATTTTACATTATTTAATCCCAAATACCATCTTTTTGATTCTACCTTTCTTTGGAATTTTAAATCTTTAATGGGAGCCTTTGGCAGTCCATGAGTACAATTATTAGATATCTGCAGAGAGAAATTGAAAAATTAATCATACTTTCCATTTTATATTTTTGTACTACACCAAAAATTACTTACTCTGAAAGCCAGCTCCTCTACTCTTTCAATATACTCCCCCAACACTGAGAATCCTGAGCATGATTTCGGATATGGTATATCTAAACTGAAGCAGCTAAAAGCCTCAAGTTATCCTCTGGGCATTGTGTTTGGGTTTTAAGGCAGAATTTTATTTCAAATCATTTTTTAATTAAAATGCTGAACTTATTGGCAGAACTTATGTTATGCACTAAATACAAAGCAGAGGAAAAGACCATAAGCTAATCCTGCCAATGATGTTAAAAAATTGTTTATTATCCTTTTATGGATTTTCCTCCTTAAATTACAACATTTCACAACTGTACGCAAAGTGCGTAATGCCATCCCCATGCAGTTTATTATAGAAATTGATAGATGCTTTAATCTGACCTTCGCCTAAAGAGCTCCTTAACCCATGGCGCAGAGGAAGGGGGAGGAGGAGGAATCTGAAGCCATCCATCACGATGCGAGCAGTATCAAAACTGCTAAATCTATTAACTTTGTTTGCTTTTCACTATTATTAAACTGGGATGAAAATTGCAACTGGAACCCTGGCATTTGGGTTCCCTTGTCATCATGTAATAAGTATGAGAAATATATGTGGAATCGCCAAATGGCCAATAGACAAAACACCCACTCCAAATGACGTACTGTTTTCCATACCACTCAGACGAAATCAAAACAACAGAACTGCTGCAAACAAAAACAAAATAACATTTCCCATCAGCATTCCAGACGGGGCAAATTTACAGGAAAAGAAGCTGGGAAAGGAACCAGAGTGAACCAAGAGCTCATACCTCTGCTCGTGGTAAGAGTTCTTTCTTCAGACAAACAGCACTCAGGCACTTTAACACTCAAGTGTTTAACAACTGATAAAAACATTGGCCATTGTTGGAAAACTTTTTTTTTTTCAAGTCAAACATTTGCACTGTTTAAAAAGATGTAGTTCTGGGATAGTCCTAGGTCCTAATGCTGCCTTAAGAGAGGAAGCTAGGGAGAGTGGGAGATGGAAGTGAAAAAGGCCACTCTGTCATTTGGTGTAATTAATTTTCACCTAATTGGAGACAGAAGGAACTTCCCTTCTCCTCCCCCCAACCCCTCCTCCACTGCTGGGAACTCTGTGGGACAGGAAAGTGAGAAAGAAACTTTAGCAAGTGACGGGGTGCTCCCATTTTGATTGCTGAGTCACACTGATACAACTTTATTAATGTGTCTGCTCCTTGAAAGTCCTGTATCTGTGCTTAGCTGTGATCACTGATCCTAAATGATGGGGGTGCAGAAAGGAGGATCAGCAGCTGTACTGGACTCTTTTGGCCGTTTGCTTTCCAGGGGCTCCACCATCCCAGAGAAATCTTGCCAGCTGCATTCTCCCTAACACAAGTCCTGTGTTTTGCCTGGCAGTAAATGGACGCCTGTGCCCCAGCATCATCTAAACAACTCTGTTAACATTTGCCCCCAAGCGTCTCTCTCTTTGTCCAGTCCCTGTCTTCTAACAGATGTCATCCAAGTCTAATCAAGCATAAAATGGTCATAAATATTTCTTTCTGGTAGATTTCACATTCGCATTTCATGCAGGGCCATGATATTTTTTCTGCTACCTCCAGGGAGTGCCTAATGCAAAAACCAGTTACTTACGTTCAAGGCTTATGTTCCTTTAGTAAAATGCTGCACATGCTCTCAGTTCAAAGACATAAAAAGGCGGAAGACTTTATCTTCTGTCTTTTGTTTAACTCTATCCTTTTTTTTTCTGATTTTAAAAAAATGCACCGTGGTTTACTTAGGCAAGACAAACATCCTTTTGTCAGTGTGAAAACACACACACACACACACACACACTACAAAGCAACACCTCCCTCAAACATTACAGTAACAACTTCAGGCTGTCATCATAAGAGTTCTTAATTACTGACAAAAAGAGATTTTTGGTCCCGATACCTAAATGAACTGAAAAGCTATTGAAAGACTGCATGATAAGAAAGAGCAACGCTTTTGCATTTTGGTTAATTTTATGCACAATTTTATAACCTGCTTCATCATTTTGAGTTAAGACAATGGGATGGATCCAGTGTACAAATGTGAAGTTCATGCCAATTTGACAGTTGAAAAAGGAAAAGATAATCATGAGATAGAGCCCCTTTCCAGGACTTACACTTCTATAATCCAGGGGAGGCTACTCGAGATAATTCATTCTTCCTACTTAATGAGAGAAGTATCAGTAATCAGCAAAATCATATTTATCTTTGGCAAACTTGGTAAATACTCAGTCTTCCTCTAAAATAAAACTATCCTAATATTACTTTGTAAACCATATGTCTCTGTTTCTTCGTTCCTGTTACGTTTGTCAAAACAGAAATCTTATACAGCTATTTAAAGTGTACCACGAGGCACTTAACACACTATACATCACAACAGTGGATCTGGGTTTGGGTGTATTTTTTCCCCTCCTTTCTCTATTGAGCCTAATATTTGATTACTGTTAGTCAAATCAAGCTTTCAGGCAAAGAATCTCCATTTTTCAAGTTAATGAGATATGGCCATGTCGACAACAGCTTGCAGAAACTTTTCATTTTCATTCCTGCAGGCTGTGCTGGCCTCTCTCACAGCAACTACTGTATGAATGAGTCAAATTTGCCAAAATGGCTTATGTAGACAAGTGCACACTTTAAAGACGCACTAATTAAAAATACCCACTGGTATCGTAATTTAAATACCATGGAGATAAACTGTGGAAGAAGCTCAGCTCCAGTCTTATGGCTTTCCTCGGAGCACATTTACTTTGACTGTAGGATGTTTTATGGCTCATGTATTCTTAGCTAAAAATGACTTTTCATCTTTGAGGAGTTCGGGATTTTGGTATAATTACACGATTTGTGTTAATATTTGTTTCACATAAGCTATTAAGTAGGCCCCCCAGAATAAGCATTAATTGAGAAAAACATACTGCTGAAGTAAACAGCAAATTGATATTGCTGATTTAAAGCCCCATTTACAACTTCCTCCCCATTACTATTGCTATTACTCCTCTTTCCCTGCCCCTCTCTCCTTCTCTTCTTCCTTTTCCTTTTTCTCCCTCTCTTCCTCCTCCTCCTTCTCCTCTGTCTCTCTATCTCTGCCTCAGTCTCTTCCTCCCTCCTCCCTGTAACATCATGGTCTACTTGTATCAGATTTCACTAAATACAGTTTGCAAGAACACTCCACGAATACTGTCACATTTACTATATATTTTCCATATCTATACATACACACATAAACACATGTATATGCACACATAAATGTGTATGGATGCATGTATATGTTATGTATGTGCACATGTGCATATACACATACACATATACACACATTCTCTAAATCCTTACTGCACTGGGATACGAAGAGCATCGTTGCTCCAAAATAAAAGAGTTGGTGCTGAGAGGGTTAAATCTATTTGAGGGGTTAAATATGCAATTACCTTTGACTAAAACCAGAGAGACGTATAGATAAATAGAAGAAATGAAGTCCCCAGGTTCCCTTCGGAAGCCTTCATCACGTTACTAGCAGACAGAAAACTCTTTAAGTGCCATTTTCAGATGTTAAATCATTGTTCGTGCAGCACAGATTCTCACTATTCCTGGGGGAACAATATCTGAAGACAGCGTGCTAACAAATGCAATCCAGTAAACAGGCATTTTTCCTCTTGTTGTGAGTACCTTTCTATTCCAGCTCCCAGCTCTGTCATCCATGCCTTCTCTCAGCTTTGAAGCTAAAGTACTGAATGAGCGTTGTCATCTATTATCCAGAGTGTGCATGTAGATTATAAATAAGAAATAAAAGTGACTCTCAGTACACTGCTTTTGCATTAGCAAGTTGCCTTCTCTCTTACCTCCTCTGTCCTTCATACTTTGCAACCAATATCCTATTAGAAATCTGACTTTAAATGTTTCTTACAGTGTCAGGCACATATTTTACTGTGCGTCTATGGAGGAGAAAAAAAGTTTCATGGAAACAAATAAGCCTTAGCGTTTGAACACGTCCATCAATTTTGCTTTCTGCTAGTTCTTTAACCCTTATCTTAGAGATGTCCTTCAGACTCATTATATGATAACTGGATCCACTCTTCATTTGCATCCTTCTGTTGACAAACAGAGTCTATGAATATTAATTATTCTGAAGTTTATTTGGAGAAAAGGCACTTTCTAATACTTATCAATTATTTATTGAAAATCTCCCCCACCTAATAATCTCATTAACATTATTATACTAAGGCCAACAGCAAATATTCTCCCCATGAGTAACTGTGCCTCCCTTTCACCCACCCTACCAGATCTTGGGGGTGAATCTTCTGCTTAATCATGGGCAGCCTTGCTTTTGTTTTGATGAAATCCCATTTTTTTCTTGTGTTTGCTTTAGAAGAGAAAATTTACACACAGTGTTTTTTTTAAAACATGAAGTTGCTGATGTAGTACCATGGGAAAACAAAGTTAAAAACAAGCCAGCCACAACTCTAAGAAATCTCTGAATAGGAGCTCTTAACTCCCTGTTGGTTATTTTATTCAGTGTTACAAGAAGTCAGATTAATAAATGGAAAGGCCAAAGTCCGAGGGGATGTATGCCTTCAGTTCATTCCAATGGGAATCATGCAAAAAAAATTCCTCCTCCCAAGAAAGAGTGGACCAAGGGCTCCTTTCCCACTGTATTCAGGTAAAGATGTGATCGAAATGGGGTCCTCCTGTGCTAATCCCATACTTTCAAGGACTGACTTTTGGCTTCATGTAAAAACCACAATAACACTGGATGTCTCCTACTCACAGGTGGCACTGCACCCAGTGATTTCAACAGAAAAGATGTCTACAAAGGTCACTCAGTCCCCACTTTCTGGAAGGATGGACTGATGCAAAAAAGTATGGAATCACAGAATTAAAGAGCAGAGAGCATATGACTCATATTCCTCATAAAAAAGAAAAAGAAGTCATTCATCCAAGTTCTAGCTAAATGATGGCCCAGTCTACATTTGAACCCAGATCTCTCGTTGTCACTCCAATATTTGTGGGCAGAGAAGGACAACCTAAATTGAGGCCAAATGTTGAGGGAATTTGTAACAATAAACAATTTGAACAGAAAGCCTGTTTAATGTTATATGACTCACGATCCCCATTATACAGATGAGAAAACAGAGACCCAGAGAGGTTAAGTGACTTTCTCAAGGTCAGATGAGTTGTTAAGACTCTGAGGCTTGGTACAGTTCTCTGACTTCAAATTCACTGTTCTTTTCCACTATATCATACGTTCAGAACATTTTCCTGAGATGTATCCTAAATGACTTTTCTTTGTAGTGGGTCAGGGACCAGATTACCTTTGATGGTGAGAACATTATTAGTTATCCTTTAGGTAAGGTTAACCTAATAATAAGATGAATTATAATAAGAAAAGATCAAAAGAAGAAGAGATAGAAGATGGTAAACCCAGGAGTTACTTCAATAATCCATATAAGATGTAATAAGTACCTAAACCAAACCGGTAATAGAGGAATAGAGGTAATAGAGAAGCAGGGTAAGGTGGAGTCAACAGGACTTGGGAAATAGGCAGCAAACTGAAAATATAGGAAAGAAGGGAAGAAAAGGGAACCCCAATATCTCAAAACTAGATAAGAAGACAAATTATGGTTAACAGACAAGGAATGAAGGAGCAGGTTTTTGGGGAAAAGATAAATAATTCTGTTTTAGGACATAGTTATTTCGAACCATCACAGGGAATTGCTCCAACTATGTATATAAATTATAGAGATGTTGGAATTAGAGATTGAAATTTGGAGTCATCTGCATACAGTTGGTAGTTGAAGAAATGAGAATAAGTTATGTGGTCAAGAGAAAAAAAAACACAGGAAAAAAAGGGAAGAGAGAATCTGCAATGCCTACATTTAGTGGGGAAAGAAATGAAGAATACAGAGGAGCAAGAATTAAAGAAATAGAAGAAAAAGTGGGAGATTCAGTTTCATGGAATCCAGGGGGGAAGGGTTTCAGAAAGGTTCAGATCAAGTGACTCAGGTTGGATTAGCACTAAGAAAAAAGGCAACATTAGGAGGTTGTTACTGACCTCTGAGAAAGCAATTTCAGTCTGGTAATAAGGGCAGAATAAAGACAGGTTGGGGTTGAAGAACAAATAACAATTGTAGGACTTGTAAGCAATAAGTGTCACTATGCTTGGTAACAAAAGAAGAGACTACTGTAAACCTGCTATTTTCATATTTCAGTATGGCAGTTTTAGGTACTGGCTGCAATAATCTATAACCTGCCTCAAGAAGCAGATAATGAATGCCTTTTCTCATGCTAGCCATGAGTACCATGCTTAGAATTGTGTTTTACAACGACACTCCACCTCTAGCTGTCAGAATCCTTCCCTTCCAAGTTTTATGAACATCTTCCCATAAAATGTAAGTTCCCTGAGGGCATGGAATCTTTCTTTCTTTATGAGTAACTTTTTTTATTTCTTTCTTTCTTTCTTTCTTTCTTTCTTTTTCTCTCTTTCTTTCTCTCTCTTTCTTTCTTTTTCTTTCTTTTTCTCTCTCTCTTTCTGTATGTCTGTCTCTCTTTTTATTTTCACTGTATAGCACAGTGCCTGGCACATCAAAAATATTTGCTTATTAATTACTCTAGGAATCTCTGCTAGTAGACTGTAAGTTCCTTGAGGGTAGGGGCTATTTCATTACTGTCTTGGTATCTTCATGAATAATAAATGCTTGCTGACTGACTGATTGGTAGCTCGTCAACTAGACTAAAAACTCCTTGAGGGCTGGGAAACTTTTTGGATTTCATCTTTCCAATTCATGGAATCAAGCGTAGTATTATACATATGTTGAGTCCCTTTTAAGTGCAAGAAATCATTGTAAGCAGGCACTGGGGTTACTGAAAAGGATACAAAAGAGACATTGCACTCAAGGAACTTATACTGTATATCTATTTACTGAATTCTTGATGACTTGAATTAAAACAGATGAGAGTGAGACAGCTATGTATGATCGAGAAGAAAGTGAGACTTGGTTGCAAACTGAGTGATGATGGGGATTGTGGCCAATACCAGTAACCCAGTTCACACTGGCTGTGTATATCTAGGAAAGAATTAGATGGCTAACCTTCACTAAGTCTGACAGCAGAGGATGTTGAGATGACAGCATGAAGCCAGCTCTCAAGGGACTGCTGCAGGATTCTGGGAAGTGTCTAAATCTTTCCCAATAGTACTGAAAAAAAACGTGGGATTTGAGATACCAGGATAACCACAATGAATGATGCTGCAAGAATAGGAATTGGGAAACAAACCATGGGATGGAAGCAGGAGGGAGAGCAGGAACAAAACAAAGGGGAAAATGATAACGTAACTAAGCGAAAGCCAATCTATCTTTTGGGAGTTTGCCTCTGCTAGTAGACCTGAAGCATTCCTCGGAGGTGGTCAATTTAGGATTTATGATTCAAGAGTCATGCAAAGGGTCATAGCCAGGGTTTCAGAGAAAAAACAGCAATACATTTTTTTTATCACCTTCAACCCCTGTGACGGATCCCATGGGGATTTCATTTTTCTCACAGTTTGATGCTACATATTCTGATCTGTGTAGGAACTTTATCACCTGCTAGATGGGAAGAGATAATCACACTATTTCCTTTGACTGTGATCAGCCCCTTTCCTGGATGATTTGAACAGTCCCAAATCCTAATGAAGAAAGTCAATAATAAACCTCATTCACCTAAAATTGATTATCAAAATAAAAAATGTTCCTTAAGGAAATTGTAATATAACTGGAGGGAAAGCAGGTATACAAGTCATTGAAAGCTAAGGATGAATGACAGAAGTAGTATGGCAGAGACAAAAGAGGATTGATTCTGGAGACTGGGTACAAATCTTACTTGCTACTTTTACCTACGTGTCACAACCTCTGTGAGTCCAAATTTCTTAGAATCACAGAATCCAAGTATTCAAAGGGTTGTCAGTCCATGCCACACTAAAAAAGAGTCCTCATGGAAGACCTCCAAAGAAGACGATCCTACTAGCTGCCGAGGCAGCCCATCTCACTTGGGGGTAGTTTCAGTCTTTGGAAAAGTTCTGTTGCTCACAAAATGAAATGAACCTCTTTGTCATTTTACTCCCTTGCTCCTGGTTCTGTCCTTTGGAGGCCAAAAGAAGAAATCGAAACCCTCTTCCATAGAACAACTCTGCAAATGATGGAATGAATACAAGGTACCATCACTTTCTAAGTCAACTGATCAATTAGTAAGCATTTCTTGAGCATTTTTATGTGGAAGGTACTGGGATACACAGAAAGGCCAAAGAAGTTTCCTGCCCTTGAGGAGTTTACAGTCTAATGGTGCTCACATCTAAGTACAGGTATCCCTTCCATATCACGTGGGTTAGGGGTGTAGCACTCCCTGCAGTTCAGAAAATCCATGTAAAAGCGTTTGGTCTTCTCTTTGTACCAGAGAAGAAGTCTGAATTATAATGGTATTAAAAGATAAAATACGGCAATATTATATCACACACACACATTGCCTTTCTGAGCTTCTAAACTTTTTCTGTGTTGTGTGTTGTATGTGACTTCTGCAAAACTCCTCAAAAATCCCCATTTAATTTTTGATGCCAATCTCCAATATATTGAAACCTCATTGGGGAAAGTCATTCTGTGGAAGTGATCATTATATTCTACTCTCCCTGAAATTGGAGTGGATGACCTCAAAGATCCTTCCAGATCTGAATACCTATACTCTAATACCTATACTCCTAAGTGCAAAGGATAGAACCATGCAAATTGCTCCAAGAAGTATGGGTGGAAGGCAGGGAGGCACACATTCAGGAAAGGTTTCATGGAGGAGGCATCAGCTGAGTTTGACCTCTATCAAGAGTGCTTTAACAGGGCAGATCGTCAACAAATAGAAATGGGAGCTAGGAATAATGAGCCTGCTTTGGAAAAGGGATGGTACAAAGTAGGAGAATTTTAAAGCAACATCTCTGAAGGGTGATAGCTGGAGCTCAGCCTGGAAAGGAAGGCTACAGTCAGACTGCAGTGTGCCTTAAACACTAGGATTGGACATTTAAACTTTGGACTACAAAAATAGGGAGCCCCTTTTCATTGGTGAGTAGGAGGGCCATAATCGGGTCAGTGCATTCAGAAGATTATGTCTTGCAGTGGTGGATGGACTAGAGATAGAAAGGAAATAGACTAGAAGGAGACAGGCCATTTTTAGAGATGAGAACTTCAACTGAGGTGGGGGCAGGAGGAAAATAGGGCATGTGTATCCCCCATCCCTGAGCACTGTGGAAGGAATGACCAAAACCCAACAACAACCCAGGTCCAAATCACAGGCACGGAGAAGAATTGGGAGATGATCTCAAACATGTTTGGATGGGAAGAGGGGAGGCAGAGGGAAGTGAGATACCTAGGGGAAGACCCTGCAGTCCTGAGGAATAGTTGTCTAGGCTAAGCCAGAGCAGTTAAGCAGCTTTGGAAAGGACCTGGAAAATTATTTGAGTGCTAAGGTGCTTTTGAAGATGACGAGGCTGCCTGATTTAGATTTGCAAGGTTGAAAGGGCTTAGGTTTAAAAAGGTGAGCCTCTTAAAGTTGTCCAATCTCCTACAAATTGTTCAGACGATCTGCTAAAAAGGCTGTACCTTGATTTACTTCACAGAATTTCTACCTGTATCCCTTTCTGTGTGATGAGAATACGGATGGGATAAAGAAGGCAATCTTTTAGTCAAGCATCTCTCTGAGATGCTTTCTCCCTGTCTTGACATCTTGACGGATGCTTGCATCAGTCCTTGGAGGGCTACTTTGTCCAAGAGGTTCCTTCAACCCCAGCTCCACTTCAGGCAGCTCAACTCTCTGAAAAGTAGCCAACTCATTTTGAAAAGTAAAGATAAAGATAGGACAGAGATTGCTGGCAGCACTTGGGTATTCAGATACCAGCTCTGACCCAGAACAGTGACAAGCTAACACTCCATGGGATGTAACAGCCAAGCAAGGGCTGCTGAAACCAGCGGACCTCTTAAAATAATAGTTCTGAAAACAGAACTACAGTCCCAAACAAGAGTATAATACAAGCTTTCTTCTCCTCAAGGAAAAGTACATATTTTGACTTGTAGGTTATGAATCTTTAACACTTCCACCAGAAGTCTGATGATACATTTTTTGTGAGTAATTTCTTTTTATTTATTTTGTTAAGTGATTTTCTTTGTTGAATGGGGTGGTGTTCAACAAGGGGAAAAACCAGGTGGTCCACAAAAACATTAAAAAAATGCCATGAAATATAACTCAGAGAGCACTGTCATCAGGCCCAAATGCTCTGAAAGCATAATAAACCACCCTTTGCACATATTAAAACAATGGAAATAAGTGTGGCAACTTCAAAAGGACTAACTCACTAGTTGGGGGAGTCGGGTGAATAATTTTCTCAAGAAATACAAGGCACCAGAAATATTTTACTTAAAATGCTTTCTTTTGGTGGGGAAAAGGGTTCAAACATGTCACCTAATACTAAAAAAACAAAGAAGGTATTCCCCAGCCCTGTCAAGTCACTGACAGCTGTTCCAGGCACCTGGTGAAAGTTTACAGTTTAAATCTTCCAGATCTGTATACCTAAACACAATAGCAATAAAGGCGAACCTGTCAAACAGAAAATGGTCTGCTTTTAAGTTGTCCATAAAATATCTCCCGCTACCAGCATTTCTTGTAGCTCGTTGAGTATTATGTTCAGCAATATTAATAGACCCATATTTACCGTATCTTAAAAGCTAACAATTCCATTGCCTGGACTAATTAGGGAGGCAGGAAACTGAAAAGAAGCAGTATACAATTTCTTAAACAGGGCCCATCTCAGGACCATAATGTTGAGTTTATTGTTTCTAGGACACTGTAAACTCTGTCAGAAGCACTGCTGGCCTCCTTTTGTTTCGGGAGTAAGACAAAGAGCTCCCATTTTTAACATCCTTTTCAGAAGCTGGCAGAATTAAGCTGGTTTTCACTGCTGCCTGGATGCCACCATGTCTGACTTTTCTGTTGAAGTATTCACAGCAAAAGGTGAAAAGCAAGAAGCCAACTTTCACAGCGAAAGGAGATATCCCAGCCTACAGGGTGTTTGTTGTTGCTTAAAAGTAAAAACTCACAGAAGTATCCTAAAACATTAAGACATAGTCATTGAAAGTATGCCAGGCCTAAAAACTATACAGTTTCCATTCTATCATTTATTCAGTTGTTCTTCTCTGGATTAGATGCAGCATCATGTGCATGGCAGATGGTCAGAGGGCCTTGGAGTCAAGAAGAATGGTGGGTAATTCTACCTCTGCCACATCCTGGCAGTGTGATCCTGAGCAAGGCACTTGGTATCCATGTGCAACAGGCAATGCTCTGAGGATGGAAAGTTTCAAAGTAGGTGATGCCTTGTATTGGAAGAGGTAGCTTTTCACCTGAAACTCTCATGTCAATGAAATTCCAGATCTGAAAATAACATTTAAGTCATAAGGTGGAGGATGAGTAAGGGTAGCCATCTCTATTGAAGAAAACAAAGATTTTCATAAGCTATGGCTGCTAAAATGAAAAAATCAGAGAATCACAGACCTAGAGCTGTAAGGGTTCTTCAAGGTCATTAAGTCAAACTCCTCATTTTACAGGAAAACCCCAAAGTTCTAAAATGACAAGGGGTTGCCCCAGGTCACTCAGATACTAAGTGGCAAAGAGAAAATCTGAACTCAGTTCTTCTGACTCTAAACCCAGTCTTCTCTCTATACTATACCACAATGTTCAAATTCATGCAAAAGTAGGTCAATATAACCAATTTTCAAACTAATAAAAATGAGTAACAGACTTCTAATTTTTAAAAATTTGTTCATTCATTGAGGCCAAAAATATTGATGCTTTTCACCTATTTAATGAAACGTGTTTCCCATCACTCTAATCATAACATGAATAGATTTAGAGCGGAAAAAGCACCTCAAAGACCATCTAGTCTGACCAGGTTTAAAGATGAGGACCTGAGTCCCAAATGAGGGGAGATGACTTTTCCAAGATCACCCATGCAGAGAATAGCACAACTGGGATTCAAACCTCAGTCCTCTGATTCCCAATCAACTTCTTTCCATTATACTATGCTGCCTTCCATTCAAATGGCATATTTGGTCATCATTCAGTTGTAATGAATGAGAGAGAGGCATGGTATAGGTAGTAAAAACATTATAATTTGAACTATTTTACCCTCACTTTTAAAGCATTTGTTATTATTAGAAAGTCTGTCTTTATGTGCAATTGAAGCATAGATTATTTCATAAGAGCATAGTAAGCAAATCATTCCTGTTAAATTTTGGTTACAAATATCTTCCCCCTCCTTAATGCTTATTTATTTATTTTAACATTCATTCAAAAAATGAGCTCCAAATTCTCTCCCCTCCTTCAGTCCCTCCCCATCTATTAAGAAGGCAAGCAATAGGATATCAATTATTCATGTGGAAACATGCAAAACATATTTCTATGTTAGCTATATTGCCAAAAATAAATAAAAGTAAGAAACATAAAGAAAAATTTTAAAAAATCATTCTTCAATCTCTAGGCTGAGTTCATCAGTTTTTTCTCTGGATGTGAATAGAATTTTTCACCATGGATCCTTTGAAATTGTCTCGGATCACATATTGATCCACGTAGCTAAGTCTTTCACATCTGATCATCATCGTAACAATATCGCTGTTACCGTGAACAACGTTCTCCTGATCGGAGAGACACATTTCAATTGATGTGTAGTCTTTGCTTGCAATGATATGCAAGCTGGGAAACGGGGAATTAGGGAAGAATGTACATCATTTAATTCGAAAAACTTGAAGACAGGCTAAAAGTGAACTCCACTTGACCCTTGGTGTCAACATAATACCACAGCTCCCTCTAAATCTTCAGGAGATGCCATGTCTGGTAGGCCAGGTCATAAATGAGCAAATTTAAATTACTCCAATCCCCCGGTCTCCTAGCTAAACCAGCAGCAAGCCCCTTTTCTGTTGTAATATTGTACCACTGTTTTATGGGCATCACAAGTCCACCTGTAACTAGTTATAGTCACAAATTGGAGGCCTTTCTAATAAGCTGGCTCCAAATGTTGTTTTTTAATGTATTCTCTATCCCCTAAAGGTCTAAAAGTAGGTCTTCCAAAAAACCAGAAGATGGAATGCTGGCCAATTGGCAGTTCTGGGATGATAAACAAACAAAAACAAAGAAACAATTAGATCTCAAAAGACAGCCGCCTATAGAAATTATTGGTTATGAGTACAAATTAATTATTCAACCTCCCTGGTTCTAGGTACTAACCCCGTGCAAAATATTGTGGGGGGTTTTAAGAAGCATTTAGGCATGAAAATCATTGCCATGTGTAAAAACTTAGATATGAAAAAAATGCACATACAACAATTTAATCCCAGAAAAATGTGTACTCCAATAAATTTTTTTAAAAAATACTTAAAATTTGGCTAACAGTGTCCTTTTCACCTAATGGACAACTCAGTAAAGAAAATACGATGGATTTTTTTTTCTTGTCTGTATTTGATTCCCAATTAAAATTAAATATAAACTGAAATGCCACCTGGATTTTGCAAAACCCTCTTTTAAAGAAGAACTTGGGCTTCCATATACAAACGTTTGACTAAATGACCCATGGCAAATTGCGTAATGCCAGTAAAAGTTGTGTTTTTTAAGTTATGAGCCCCAAAGATTTTATCTGAAATAAAACCCTGATTCAATTCAGATTCTGGAGGCAAACTGTGACCTTAACTCTGCCTCTAAATTTAAAACATTTGTGCGTATAGCCCTTCAGTAATGCTGCTAGGCGGTATAGAGAAGAAATACTGTATTTATTAAGATTCTTGTTTTCTTTTCTAAAAGGCTAAATTAGTCCACTAATTGGCTACAAGAACTGGTTCCACAACCTTGCAATCCCAATTTAGAGGTCAGCCTTTAAATGGAGAGGTAGATTCCCCTCTCCTATTCTCAGTGAGGCTTTTCCCTCAATCATCAGTACCTATGGTTCCCTAAAACTGAGTTTATTATCGGTGGTCATCAGTTCCAGTTTTAGTGGGCTTCTTATTACCTATATAACATTGGACAGTCACTTCATGTCTCAGTCTACTCATCTGTAAAATGGAGGTGGGGGTCAATTGGACAAGATTAGATAGGCTCTACCAATTTAAAATTCTAAGGCAGCAATCCTGGATTTAAAAGAGAAGAGGCCAGGAGAAGGGAGCATACACCACTTTGGAATGGCTCCATGACTTCTCTGAATGGGAGACTTAGCCCTTTCAATTCAACTGTCTGCTAGAAACAGTTATGGAATCAAGAAAATGAATCTCCTTTTCTTGACACTCCAAGGCAGGGAAGCCCACTTAGAAGAGAAAGAATATGGATAGTATGAGCATGGGTATGTTTCAATATAGAAAAAAAATAATAACATTTGACCAGTAGAGGGGAAAAAATCCAGTTTCTTTTTTCTTCTTTGTGACCAGGCCTTCACGGAAATATGGAGGGAAAATGTGTGGCCCGATTTCTACATTGCTATGGTTGTAAACTCAAGAAGTTGCTTCTTGGCTATGATAAGAACACTGCATTAGCCAGGCTTTATTTGTCTGGAGTTACTATCTTTTGTTTTCATTTCAGAAAATAGAACAAAGGGGTAGCTTGCCTCTTGTAGAAAAAGCAAAGGGTTCCTCAACATCTATTTTTTTTTTGAAAGGAAATGTAGCATAGTGGAAAACTCATGCTGTATTTTGGAGGGAGAGTTCCACTATTGGAATCTTGCTCCTGCTACTTAAGGTACTAGAGTGACACTGGACCTCTGGTTCCTGCATATAAAATGAGACTAAACCATTAATAACTAAGACTTTTTTAAAAAGGCAATAAGATACACAGCAAGCAGAACACATACTACTGATATGTGAGTTAATTGCCACTCTACACAGAATTTTAAAAAACAAAAAAGACCCGGACAAAAAGGAAACTTAGGAGGCTGTCTAGTCAAAAACTTCATTTTACAGCCAAGTCAACTGAGGTACAGAGAGATTAAGTGATTTTACCCAAAGTTCACACATCTTTTAAGTAAATGTCTGAGATGAGATCTGAAGCCAGCTACTCTGGGCTCTAAGTCGAGTGCTTATCCGTGATATAATCATAACATAATTATAATAAGAAGGGATCTAAGATACCAGTTGGTTAGTCAATAAATACTTATTAAGCCCTTACTAAGAGCCTGGGACTATCCTAAGCACTGGGGATGAAAAAAGAGACAGAAGACAATCCTTGCCCTCAAGGAGCACCCAATCTAACAGGGAGACAAGAAGCAGACAGAAATGTACAAAACTAGATATCGAAAGATAAACTGGAAACAATTAAAAGAGAGAAGGTGCTAGAATTGAGAGGGGTTAGGAAAGGCTTCCTGTGGAAGATGGGATTTAGTCGGGAAGTCAGAGAAGCCAGGAAAACCAGGTAAGTGGAGACAGAGAGGAAAACCATTCCAGGCAAGGGGGACAGCATGGAACAGCCAGGAGGCCAGTGTCACTGGATCAAAAAGGACGTGGTTCGGTGGAAGGCGTAAGAAGACTGCGAAAGTAGGAGGGGACAAGGTTACCAAGGGCTTTGGAAGCCAAACTGAGTATTTTGTAAGGCCTTTGCCTGAGATCTCCAGGGAGGAAGAACTAACTCACTACCTTCCAAAGCAGCCGTTTCTACTTTTGGATAGTTCCAGCTGCTAACATGCTTTTATTGCGAGGCATGGTCTTTTCAGCTTTGCACACAACCCTCCTACGTCTATCTACTTCACATTTCAGTTGTTCTGCAGAACAGTGGAAAGCTTTCTTTTCTGGGACAGCCTTTTGAATGTTCAAGGACAACTATCATATCCCTTGTTCCATCTTGTTCCATATACTCCAGGGTAAGCATCTCCATTTCCTTAAAACTAGATTCACAGGGCATGAACTCAAGGCTTTTTACTATTCTGGTTGGCCAACTTATTAATGTCCTTCCTAAAGTTGCTCAGGACTTAATTCAATGCTCCAGTCTGTCTAGGACAAAATTTAGGGGGATTCTCACCTACTGAAGCTAATGGCTCTCAATAAAGGAGAATGTCAGCTTATGACACACTTTGGATCAATAACATAAGTGTTATTCTTCTAAATTTAGAAGTGGTAAATACTCTGAAATTAGACCTTTTATCTTTGGTATTTTTATAAGTTTGTAGTATATTGGGGTAAATTTTTAAAAAATTTACAACAATTATCAATTGCTAATGACCAAGTATGACGTTTCATACCCTGTCTAATCTACAAATATCAGTCAGGCCACTGCCTGTGCAGGCAGATAGGCTTTGCACAATTTCCTGAAGACTAATAAATAAAGATGATTAGAGTTCAGGGAAAAAAATATGGTAGTCTTTACTTAGAACTTGCTTCTCCACTTTTATACTGTCCACCTCATATCAAAATGGACTGGAGAAAGGCCAAGAAGTCTCTAAAGCAATTAAAACTCAAGGCATGTTAATGAGCCTAAATTCCTCACTAGATGGGACACAGGCCAAACTCCAGTGTCTCCTTCAAGTTACAACCTGATGGAAAAAGCTAATATAAAGCACAAGGTGGTCTCTGCCTTCTCTAAAATCCTAAATCATTTACTGTTTAGACCCCTCCTGTGGGAATTAATTATGCTGGGTGGCACAGGAGAACTGGGCCTTAAATCAGGAAGACCTGAATTCAAGTCCAGCCTCAAACACTTACTAGCTGTGTGACCTTGGACAAGTCACTTACCCTTGTTTGCACTTCAATTTTCTGTAAAAATAAGCTGGAAAAGGAAATGTTATCTTTGCTAAGAAAACCCAAATGGAGATATGAAGAGTGATATGCAACTGAAATGACTAGACAATTGTGCATTGTGCATGTTTGTGTCTCTTTGTGTTTGTATATACATGTGTCTATATACATATAGACACACACATAAAAATGTATGTACGACTGTCTGTCATTGTACAATAGACACATATGTTGCTACTTTCTTCAACTCTTAATTCCATGCAATTGAAAAAAATCAGTTTTAATTTTAGTTTCTCCTACTCCAATCAAAGTTCCTTCAAGGTCAATGACTTCGACTTCATCTTTTCTTCCCCTCCACCCTGCCCCCTGCACAGCAACCAAAAAAGAGCTGTTGATTTGATTCTCCTCATGGAAACAGGAACTGACAAAGCGTCTAAGATGCATGAAGGTAAGGGGCTCTTAACTTTTTCCGGAGGACACACACACTCAAAGAATCCATGGATAGATCTCAGGAGGTCTGTGATCCTTGAGAGGAATATATTTCCATTTTAAATGTTTTTCATTTTCTGCATTTAAAGCATTTTTCAGAGACAGGCTTCCCAGGTTTCACCAGATTTCTGAACGGTCTAAGTCATGTACAAAAACTTTAAAGCCCCTCCTAGTTCTAACCAGTCATTTTCTTAGCAGGCTGGCGTGAGATCCAATGAACTTCAATGATCTTGGATCTTATTCAGTCTCCAAATCTGGTCATGACAAGAGGTTCTGTGATTGAAAAATCCCCTGCCCTGCCACCAACCCATGGAAAACCGTTCTGGATCTTATGCGGTCTATTCCTTGGCAGACAATCAAACCCTTTCCATCATGGTAAACCTAGGTTCTGCTGGCACAAGCTTCAAAACACCAGGTTCATTTCCACAAAATGACAAAGCACAGACAGGGCTTCCATGGAGGACAATCAACTTATTGAAGAAAAACCTGATAATCAAACTCTTTAAGGAATTGTTTAAAAAAAAATAAAGTTCTAAGGTTAAGGCCCATTCCACTAAGTGGATAAATGGTTAAAGAATAATGTCAAATATTTGTATTGCCTATGTTTTTTCCAGTTTAGATCAGTCAAGATGGCCTTGGACATCTTCCAACTCTGAGACGTGATGATTCTATGACTACAACATAATTCTCAAAGGAGAAAAGGTGTCAATCAACCTTTCACAATTTGATCAAACTCTCAAATAATCAGATAAATTAACAGAATATTTGGGGGACGTTTCCTTAAGACCTCTAAACTGGCATAATCAAACTGACATAAAACTCAGTGCTGATGAGGCCATGGAATAATGATAATCACAAGAGCTAGTCCTTAAGGCATAGTGCTTTAAGGTCTTTCTTTGGAACATCAGACATGTTAATAGCATTTAAGAAGCTGGGAAAAGGTGAATTCCTCTTGGAAAACAATGTGGTAAGAGATGGCCTGAGCAATAATATTATTTGGTCCTGATGACCTATTGTCTCATGAAGACTACGAGGGATGATAACTAAGGATGTTATGGAAAGTGCAGGGAAATGGAGGGGGAGACATCTGTACAAAAACATTCATAACACCTTAATGTGTAACAGGAAAAAGCTAGAAACTACCAATGTGGACGTTTGGGAAATTGCTGACTAAATTGTGCTATATCAAGATAAGGAAATATTATTATACCACAAAAAAAGGAAATCTGAATAACACAACAAAATAAGGAAAGACTTATGAAAAAGGATACAGACTGAACAGAGCAGAATTGGCATGGCAATATTCCCATTAATGAGGACTTTGTAAAATGAATGATCTTAATATTGGCAAAAATTACAAAGAAATAAAAGTCTTCAGAAGGGGGCATGGACAAAATAACTTGCTACTATTATTTTAAAGGGGATACACTGATTTTTAAAACTCTAGATACAAGTTTTGTGGATGGTCATTTTCACAGGTTTTTGTGTGTACAGATTTTTGGTTTTTTGAAGGATTCTAAGTTGAGAATTTTTAAAAATCTGAAATAAAATACATTGAAGAGAGAGAAGAAGAGGTCAGAGAAGTCAACAGGTACTTTTGTTATGGTTTTGCTATGGTTAAAGTGGATTTCTTTTTTTGAGCCAATAGTAAATAATTTGGTGTTTATGTTTCTTTATGTATGATCATTATTCATATTCAGCATTGAACTGAATCCTAGTGTTTGTTGATAACCACAAAATTCAGCCTAAAATAACACAAATACAACAATGACCTGTTCATATTCTTCGACAACATTTCCATGGGAGGACAGATCTTACTGTGGGGCGGACATTTATTTCAATTCCTTATATATTTTGCATTTCAGATTTCTATTAGGTATATAATCAATTCTGATTGAATAAGGAGTCCAAATCTTAGAATGATAAATAGATTTCAGGGTAAGTAGAAAAATGAAACCATACCATGATGCGCTAAGGCTAACATATCTTCACTTGTGAGCATGTGTGGGCATGGTGGGTATGATGGGGGAGTACTGGTTATTATTTATTGCTTTTTGCCAACCCTAGAATAATCACTTGCACAGAGTAGTTGTTAAATAAAAGCTTGCTAAGTGATTGAACTGGAAAAAAGGAAGAAATGACTCTTTTCCTCCTTCTTAGAACAAACATCCAAGCACTTTGATGGCATGTCTGAAACTGATTTGGAGCCCTTACAATGTCTTGTTCATTATATGGGATCAATACATATTCATTAAGTGAGATAATTTTCAAGATTTTTTGCAGTTCCAAATGTTTTCAGTTTTTTATTTACCACCTCCCTAAGGTACATGCAATTGGTCCTTCTTCTACTGAGGTAAAAGCAGTGACCTCCCTCCCCCAATATATGCAATTATCCCATGATTATCTCCTATCAAAGCAAAGAATTATCTTTCCATGTTGAGCCTCTGGATGGAATGAGACTCGGCCACTGTCCTCAAATAGCGTATAACTAGGTTTGCACACAGATCACTGCACTGTTTAAGACATAGCATACACCCAGATTTTGAAAGCTTCTTAAAGGCAGGGACAAGATTACATATTCCTTTCTATCAAAAAATCATAGATATGGAGCAGGAAGAGATCTTTAGTCAGATCCCCTAATTTTTCAGAGGATAAATTTGATTTCAGAGGTGTTAAAATGACTCATCCAAGGTCACAAAGGAAGAAAGTGAAAGAGTCCAAATCCCAGCTAGGTCCTTCAACCATTTGTCTAACATGCAGTTCATTGCACCATGACTTCTCCAGATGTTAGTCTGCCCTAGTACCTATATTTCTTACATGTAGTAGGTGCTCAATAAATTTGTGTTAACTTGAGACAAGCTATTGCTAATTAATAGAAAGAACATAGGGCATTTCTCAATTACATTTTCAAGGTGGCAGAATCAGGTAACATATTGCAGTGGATAAAGTTCTGGATTTTGGGAAAGAGACATCAAAAGGATTCCAGGAGTGCCGAAGTTGGAGTTTTTGCTCACAAGCCAAGAGTCACAAACTGTGCCTAGGTCAAGAGATTTTCAGTTTCCCATTTGTTGCCCAGGGTAAAAAAAAAAAAGTGAGGGTCACTTATAGAGATTTCAGGTCCTCTGAAAACTGGTCCTAGTCTACTTTTCTAACTGTCCCATATCAGTCTATGATAGGCTCTGTGTACTCCTGCACCTGACAATGCAGCCCTCCAATTACTTTACCTTCAAATTCCCTAATAATTCCACAGCATTTGAAGACCTTCAGTGTGCTATACAGACATTATCTCATCTGACCCTCACATCAACCCTTTGAATTAGATGCCAAAAGGAGTGCTGTCCCCATTTTGTAGATGAAAAAACCAAGTCTCAGAGAGGTTCTGATCTGCCAAGCCCTCAAGAGTAAGAGTGGAATTTAAACCAAGAGCTACCCAACACCAAGTGCAGCACTCTGTCCACTAGGTCAGGCTACATCTTCAGCCTCATCTTCTACCTATTCAAGCCCAACCCAAACACCAGGGTCCAGCACAAATGTCACATCTCCATGAATCCATCACTTAGTGAGACATGATGTCGTCTTCTATATCATGTTGTACTTTGTACTGGTTTTTAAAGTCTTTATCACAGGTTTCTTTGAGATGCTGCGGAAAAGAGATTTTGGAGTTAGAAGCCTGGATTTCAGCCTCACCTCTACCATTTATTGCCTGTGTGATTTTCTGTAACTCACTTAAACTCCTTAGCCCTCAGCTTCCTCAACTGTAAAAATGGGCTAGATGACCTCTCCAGCCCCTTCAAGCCCTACAAAATCAATCAATCAATCAACAAGTATTTATTACTACATGTAGGTCACTACAAACTAGAAGCACAATAAATTAAACTATTTCTTGGTTGCACTGAGCTTGTGTTCTAATGGGGAGACAAGTACTACATACACACACACATACACACTTATACAGAGTATATGTATATGCATACATAAACATACTATATGTATAAATGCATGCATATGGATGCACACACATACACATGTATATACATAAACACATATAACAAATACTCATTTTAATAGTTAATAAATATGAAACAGCACTAAAATTATTAGGACAGTTGTGTATATGTATCTATGTGCATGTGTGTGTATGTATTTTGAAAAAAAGTAACTAGACTATATGTTTATTTAAGGGTAGGGACCTTTTTGCTTAACCTTCGCATCCTTCTCTGAGCACAGTGCTTTCAAAACAATGGGTATTCAATATTTCCTGAACGAATTAATGAAGCACTCAATGAGTGGGCATTTTGTCCATAAAAAGCTATGTTAAATGAACTAGGACGCGTTTTAGGAACCCAATCCAATTTACCAAGGCCAGCCAGGGGCTACTCAGAAGAGCCAAGGCACAGTCAGTGACTAGCATACTCCTGAAATGGAAAAGATGCCAAGTTGAGGCCTTGCCATTTATGGTCTCCTTAGTAAAGTTTAGTCATTTTGTTTTCCATTGAGATCTTGTAGATAATGAATGAAATACCCTCTGTATTTTACTGGTCAAAATGTGACCAATTAAATGCTTACATGTAAAGTGGAACAAAAATGTTGATACAGGTAGAGGCTTCTTAGTAAATTTGGGTTTCTAAGAAGCTCTACCTTTCTACTTGACCACAATAATGTTATTTTGGTTTTACCATGGCGTCCCTTCACACCTTAACTCATCTTGAGGAACTGGCCTTGAATACTACATGCAGCTTAAGCTACATACTCTATGCAATGTGCCTCCCTACCCACATTTAAAATTTGCTACCCATTTACTTCTAATAGTGAATTTTTTTTTCTGTTTCAGTTTCAGGGGTTGTTATTATTATTTTTTTGTCTAGACATATGCTTTCATGGCTTTCATGGAACACATTCTCATTGAGGAAACACTCTCCATAAATGAGATCAGGGATTATTCTGTAGTTGACAGTTTTTGGCAGGTGCCTGGGCCTGGGGTTACACACAGCAAGATATGAGAAATGGGATGTGAACCTCAGTCTTCCTGGATCCAAGTATAACTTTCTATCCTCTATCTGTATTTTTTGTTTGTTTGGTTTTTGGCAAATTAAGTCCCAAACCGGAAAATGATGGCACACAAAATCACAGTAGAGATTCAGCCTGACAAAAAGCAGTTACTTCATAATTTCTAGATACTAAATTTCTGCTGCACGGTATTTGGCCGACAGAAGCAGCATGGAATAAGGTAAGTAACATTATCACCATGTTATTTATCATATGCATTAATACTCAAAATAGTCAAGGGAAGGATGAGCATTATGTCATTCCCTCTCAGTCTTTAACCTTGGAAAAGGTTGGTTGAGTTAGTAACGAGGACCACTGTAGTCAATACAGAACGCCATAAAAACAGAAACCTTCCCCCAATGTTACACTGAAAAAAAATTAATGCCTAGTAATTGTCATAATGCAAAATCCACTGTTACACTATATAGGCGGAATGGCTTATTTTTATTTAATTTTCCCCAAACCGTTTTTCTTTGGCTCCAACTGGCACTCTTTTCTATTGAAAAGCAAAAGACATTTTCCGCACAATTTTCCCTCTACTAGAAAGAGGTATATTGTGCCCTTCAGTGAACATAAAATTGATATGATCATCTCTTAGTTTATATCTCACTACTTAACCTTCAGATTAAAAGTTATTAGATTTGAATGACTAAAAAGACATCATGTCACCTTCTGTGCCATGTGGGGAGATAAGAGAAGTTCAGGACAGGATGAGGGACGTGATAAAAACAATAAGTTATGGTAGAAGGTATGAGCTGCCTATTCTTTTTCTCTTTTGATGAACAAAGGTGGCACTTCCCATAAAGAAGTACATTTCACTTAGGAGGCAATTTTAGGATTACATTACCAAGGCACTTGAGAGTTTAATTTAGATGTGGCTGAGGATGGTAAAGGACATCACTGGGATTTATAATTATTGGTCAGTCAGCAAGCAAGCTTTTATTAAGCACTTACTACATGCTAGATACTAAGCAATCTCTGAGAATGACAAAAAGTCAAAAACACAATCTCTATCCTCAAGAAGCTCATGTGCAAATGGGAGAGACAGGTAACACCACCACCATCATCATCATCATCAAAGACAACACTATTAGTTTGGCTTTTTCTGGTTTTTTTTTTATTTTGGGGGGACATATCTAATAATAGTCTAATAACAGTAAAAATATAAAATTCTTGAACAGCCTAAGTTCCTACCATATCCCTTCTGGATAGGGTCAGAATTACAGAAATGATCTTATGCCTTGTCTAGTGATCCTATTGGGAGAAATACATTTGACAAATGTGACCACAGAGAAAAAAAAATCTGTAAAAAAAATTCTTCATAGCAGCTTTACTTTTGATAACAACAAAAAACCTAGAAACAATTCAGATATCCAATAACGGGGAAATGACTGTGGTCTGTCAAAATAATGAATAGTTAATATACCACAAGAAATGACAAATATGAAGAATACAAAGAAATAGCTAAAGACTGAGGCAAAGTGATATAGAGAAGAAGGAGAATCAGAACAATCTACAAGCTAACTAAAACCAGATTTAGTATAATTAATAATAACAATACTATAAAATTCAGGAGAAAAAAACAGGAGACAAAGAACCAGGAATCAGAGAACTGAAGTGGATGTTTTTCTTTTTAATTTCTTTTTAAATTTTTCTTTTTAATTTAAAATAAATTTAATTTAAAATAATCTATAAATAACACAAAGGCCATTTTATATGAAGCATCTAGTTTTTAAAAATCATGTTTATTTTGAAGTTTCCTTGTATGGCTACTGAATTTAGAATTTCAAAATCATAAAATCAAAAAAGGAACTGAGTTCTACTGAGGATTATGGAGACAAGGGGAAAGACTACCTTCCTTCACATTAAAGCCAACCTAATCTCCAAGCCACAAACAATATCACATTTTGACAGTCTCAGGGAGGTTAAACAATATTCTAATGTGACTCCGTCAATAGTCCCAGCAGCTTAATAATTACATACCCCATTTTTTTTTTTAACAAAAGAAACACAACACGGAGTAATTCCACCTTATGGTCTTACAAACAAATTCACTCTGACTAGCTTGTGTCAATATGTAATAAAAGCATAATCAATGATTTAACCCAGTACTTTTGGTCCTTAAAAGAGATAAATTCATTTCATGATCAATAGAAACACTAAGAAGCAATTAATCACCTATTCCCATCTGACTTCACAATATACTCATTAGTAAATAACTAGGAATAAAAAAGCATCAGTAAAAAAACAAACAAACAGATAACCAAGTTCTCTTTATAGTGTGATGAAATAAGCAGCCTATAGTCAATAATTAAGCTTTACCCTTCGGAGGTTTCTTTTAAAAAAAATGAAATTTCCTTTGTGCTCATAATTTGTCAGTGGTATCACTGGTTCTCTCCATACCCAGTCTTGCGATCACACAGTCATCTGTTTTCTTCATATATTTGTTCCCACCTCATCTGCTCACAGTTGTTTGCACGCTGTCTCCGCCATTAGACTGCAAGCTCTTCCAGGGTACAGACTGTCTTTGGCCCTTCTTTGTATTCTCAGCATTTAGCATGATGCCTGGCTTATGGAATGTGCTTACAAAATATGTATTTACTTGTACAATTCCGTTGATACTTTGAGCTCCCACAATTTCTCTCTCACTCATCCTTTCTATTTGTCACTGCTGCCACCATACTAGTAAAGACCTTCCTCCCAAAGGTTTTTCTAGCCACCTCTACCTCATGGTCCTCCTAAACTAAGCCTGACACACTTTGCCACATTAATCATCTCATCCTTTGATTATGCCACTTCTCTGCTTAAAACTTACTCCCTATGGCATAAAGGATGAAATCTATACTTTTGATTTTGGTAATCAGGGCTACTGGAAATCTTACTCCCATCTGTCATTCCAAGCACTTCTTTCAGTGCTCACCTATGTGGTCTAACCCAACTGGCTTCCTTGTCACCCTGTAGTGCCTAGCAAAGGGCCACACATGGTAGGCACTCAAAAGATATTTGCTAAATGAATGAATCTGAGGTAATCCCATGAAACCCATGGCACTGGGCCACAATTTTATCAAATAGAACTGTTAGTGCCTAAAGCAAGGTTGTGTAACAGAGAAAGGTGTCAGCAAATTCATCTCATTTTACTGAAGGAAGGGAAACTATTTATGTGGCCCCAAATCAAACAGCATTTAACAAAACTCTCCAGAAAGCTCCAATTGACACCTGGTTGTTACAATCTATTTCAGTTCAAAGGAAAAATTATGAAAAGCAAGTTTCTTATATGAAGTTCAGTTACTCTCCAAACTCCCTTCTTGCTCTGCCGTATAACCCCAGCACCTATGTTGTTATTCCCCTCTGTCATAAAAGCAGTCACCTTGTAACCCTTTTTATCAAGTAATCCATGCACGCTCAGAGTACACTCCACTCCATAGGGCAAGCTATAGGGTTACATTACACAAACATCAATTCTGCCAGCTCAGCACTAGCTGTCAATGAATGCAAGCAATTGCAAAACAGCTGTGGATGGTGGGGGCTTTCCCCCCTTAAGAGAAGAGATAGAAGTTTGCTGGTTTTGCAGAATAAACCCTGCAGCTAATCTATCAACAAATGACTAGTAGAGTCACACAGAGCTCCTGAAGGTTCCCAAAGAACTGTGATGTGACCAAAGATAGGGAGTTTCAGGTCATGGGACACTACTTGAAATTATGTTGTCCCAGTATGGGACTCTCTTGAAAAGTTGAATAATATAGCACGAGAAATCAGAATTCCTATAACTCTTTGGGACTGTTGCACTCACTTGACTTTCTTTTATTCTCTATGCCTACTAACAGGTGAGTGCTTGGTAATGAGAAGGGCCATTGAAATTTATGAAAACATCTACTCCAGACCTAGGGCTAGAAAAGATTTCAGAGGGCAGCTGGATGAACCCCTTCTTTTTACAAATAAAGACACGGAAACAAGAGGGTTTTAATGACTTGTCCAAGGTCAAAGAGGCAGAAAATGTCAGGACTCCAACTCGAATCTTCCTCACTCCAAAAACTGTCCCAGTAGGGTCCCGCTGCCTCCCACCTCCATCGTCTTCCCAACCTTTCTTTATGTGAGTACACATTGCTTTCAAACTGACAGCATGGAAAACTGAATTAATTATTTTCAAAAATCAAGTCACAGTTTACTTTTCATACAATGTAATAAATATAGAAGGATAGCGTTACAGAGTACATTCTACATACTGCCTAACTTGGTCTTCACAACAGCCCTGCGAAGCGCCTGGGCTGCCAAGAGATTACTTAGTTGCCCACTGGAAAACCCGTAGGAAGTTTTCGTCAGGTTTTTTGACTTCACGTCTTCCTGACTCCAAGTTTGGTGCTCTATTCACTACAATAGGCTACCACAAAAAAGCCAGTTGTTGGATTTCTAAAACAAATGCTTGAATGTTTCCATTTTAATGTAGCTAAACTTGACATTCTGGTAGGGGAATAGTCTGCTATAAAGTGTAACCATGTACCTGCAAATGGAAAATTTCTAACCATCAGTGTTTCCTTCACTAAAGGTACATTTTAAAAAATAGTACAAATAGAAACATCCAGCTCCATTTTAACATGCAAGCCTGAGAGGGCATGAAAAACACTCTTCACAGAAAAAGGGAATTCAAATGTTCTGCTCCTCTGTCCCTTCTCGTCCCTTTTAGCCAAGATGGAAAGAAAGGAGACTTACAACAACTGGTCACTGACAGGAAGGAACTGGCCATGACCCCAATTCAAAGGATTCATAGAAAACTTCATCACCAACATTCTCCAGAAACACAGGTGAGGCTCCTGAGCTGAGAAGTTACAGAAGAACAGGCATTCTCATTCCCCCATGACCAGCCCCTTCTGGAGGCTACATCAGAAAACACAGAAACTATCCTTGTGCCTCAGTCTTTGAGGATCTGAGATCTTGAGCTGCCTCAGAAGGGCCTTAGCAGCTATCAAGACCAATTCCTTCATGTTACAGATGAGGAAATTGAGACCCAGAGAGGTTATGTGACTTGGTCAGGATCTCACAGTTAATAGTATCTCAGGTAGGAGCTGGGCCAAGATCTTACTGATAGTGGAAGAGGCAGAAGCTGCACAGGGATGCTTACTGAACCTGGATGCAAAGCAAGAAAGTGAGAATAGGAGGCAAAAAGATAGAAAAAGAGAGAGACCAAGACAGAATGAGAGATGGGATGGATATATAGAGATGACAGGCAGAAGTCCGAGACAGGTGAACAGAGATCTAGAAAAAGAGACGAGTAACAGACAGACACAGACGTCTGGATGGACAGAGATAAAGAAATGACTGACAGACAGACAGAAAGAGAGAGACAGATAGATAAATACAGAACTTTCTATGCTATCTTATTACTAGTCCAAATGCTTGATACAGTCTTTTCCTTGGAAGTGAAGACTGGAAGCATCTGTGGGGAGACTGCTACCCTTCTTGTACTTTAGCTCAATTAAGAGTTGAAATAGTTTCCGTATTTCAAATGCTTGCTTATATTTCAGTACACTGACAGGTATGTGAATTCATCATCCCCATGGGCAGGCACTGTCCCTGACTCCTCTTCCTGAGAGGCTCTCTGGGGACCTTCTGCAAGATCCCATGGCACACAACCTAGACACCAATAGAGTCTTTGTGCTATTCATCTCTTGCCCTCAGTACGTGACCAACCCACCTTTTTCTCTGCTCATATTTCTGTCTGATAACAGCCGCTGCCTGCCTTGTGCAATACTTCTTGGTAATGTGCTATAGCCTACTCACACCTACCATGCACCTCTCAACCCAGGAAACAAATGTGCACTAATGAAATTGAAGATCAGGAAGGGCATCTGTCCCAAACACATTCTGGAACTCTTAGTCACTCCAGACACTGCTTAACCATTGGCCATGCCAAGCGTACTCTGGACACTCTAGGTATATCAATGGATGAATAATTCGAGGATCCGTTAATGCTCACTCTCTTTCCTGCGTTTTCCTTTTCAGTGTATCATCAAATTCCTCAAGAAAAGGACCCACAGTTCTCGAGTTTCTTCACCTCTTTTTTTTTTGTTAATCATTCCTTAAAAAAAAAAACGGCCTTCAAATATTCATTGATATCTCCATCCTTATTCATTCTCTTTAAATGCTTTTACGATTTGCTCCACTGGAAATAAGCAGGCTGGTGTGGCTTCCATAATTTTCAGTCTATGGAATTCATTCCCTTTAAAGAGAGCACTTCACCTAAATCGGCTTCTACCACGTACTGACTGAAAGGTCAGACACCTTGAACAATCACCATTAAAAAAAAGGCTCCATTTAGTCAAATATCAAAAAGGGCTTTGAAATCAATACTCTGTTTTATACAAATTAACAAAATAAATGAAAATGCACAACTGACCTTCTGACACTGGCTTTGGACAAAAGTTCTGTGAAGTGCCCTCCTCCTAGCAAACTGTGATGCCCCTATGAACAACAGAAGCAATACTCTTCTCCAAGATGAGTTAGAGGCAATGGCGGCACCAGGTGGAGGGGGGATCCCCAACATTAAATGGAATGTTGTTAAGAAATAGCTGTTTTATTTAGCAGTCATTCATTTTTATTGAATAAACATTCTCTAGTATGCATTCTGTTAATTGACCTGACAGCATATGCTGTATACAGAGAAACTTCTAAACATTATGCTCTATGTAATATGCTTATCTGTAAATGCTCCCATCTGAAGCTGTATGGAAACAAAATGCTGCTTTCTAAAATTCCAACGTTTTTAAAAGCTTTGGTTCCACACAACTTAGTGGACTGTTTTGAATTTTTTCCTAATATCCTTTAATAACAAATAGATAAGTGTGAAACTAAGTAACAGCATTTGTCTCTAAGGTCTGTCTTTCGGCAAGCATTCTACCAGGAAGAGAGTGGACTTCTGTTACTATAAGTAGAACCTAAATCTAGGACTAAGAGGGAGCATGCTGGGAACTAGAAATCAGTTATTACAATTAAAAGACATGACTCAAAAAAAGCTCTAGTTCTTTAACTTTATAAAATTACATTTATAAAAAAACATTCCACATCAACATAGGTGAAAAGCAAGATAAAGACCATTCAGGAAGGGATGGGTGACCCACAGGGTCCTGGAATATTGTGTGGAAGTTTCTCCACTCCTATGGAATGGTGCTTTCCCTTGGGTCAAAAGAATAAGAGTAATGACTGTTGAGCTATGGCAGCATCTTCTAGTCAATAAAACACATGGACGTTCTCCAAAGCTGGTCCATGTCTACATTCTCTTCTCTGAAAAGACATTTGCTACGATACATAATTACCCTGGATAATAAAGAGCAAATGTAGAAGGTCTAACATTTTTGCCTTGACAAATACTATGTATCGGCTAAATTTTCTCCATGTATCATCAATTATGAGCGAGGTAGAACTGGAAAATTCCATAACCTTCTCATCAACACAAAGCAAAATTAACTCATTTTGCTATCACATCCTTTTAAACCAAACCTTTGTGTTGAATGTACTTCCAACATATTTTCCTGTTCTAATTCTCTTCCAGTGTCCTACATTAATCAAAGCTGTAACCCCTGTTGTCTTTGCACTACGAATCAGAATGTGCCCCTGGCGAAGAATGAGGGAAAAGTCAACAGGAATTAAGTTTCAGTGCAACTGTTTGCTCAACTGTGGCCTGCAGTTATTGAAATTTTATCCGTGGTTTTGTGTGACTACCGCAGTAATGAATTCAGCATGGCTGTGATTTTCTCACTGATGGTATTCTCACTTCAAGTAAAAACCTGTAGGATGAAAATGATTGAAACAACCCAAGTCTATCACACTTGATATCATACATTTCTTGGAGCTGTTTAATTGTAGCAGTTTTTTAGCTTCAAGAAACTCTGATAAACTGAGTCCCTTATGCCTTTTTAATCCTAAAGTTTGGGGTTTTGACTTTCTCAACCACACCAACTAAAAGTTTCATTGTACACTTAGGTACAACTTAAGCAGCTGCTCATATCTTATTTAGAATGCCTTAGTTAAGTCTAAGAAGTTCATGGCATCATAATGAACTTCATCAATAAAAATCTGTACAATCACCGGAAGCTCACCTTTCTTTCCAAAACATATTGAAGACTCAAGCTGTAACAGATAGTCAGAGAAGCTATTCTAACTCTCTCTCTCTCTCTCTCTCTCTAACTCTCTCTCTCTCTCTCTCTCTCTCTCTCTCTCTTTCTCTCTTTCACACACACACACACACACACACACACGATAACCTACTTTAAGCATAGTTCTACCTAAAATGTAGTAATTAAGACATAGTTGGTCATCAATATCTAATTTTTCTACTGACACTTCTAATGGGAAATTTAAAAAAATAATGTGTGCATGTGAGAGGATTCACTTTCCTTCCTCTTTACCCTCCAAGTTCTTAGTGATGTTTAGTTACCAAAAGGAAAATTCAGAAATTAGGGATTTTTCACTCATTCAATTATGTATGCTTAAACAGGTTACCAGTGACTTATGACAGAAGAGCCAAGAAGCTGAGCCCAATTGATTCTATGGAAAAAAGGCTCTAACCTGACCTCTTCCTGGTAAGGACATGAAGAATGGCACCACAGAGGACCAGCCACTCAGTCCCAATTGTGCAAGGTACTTGTGAAGCATGTGAAGTTTCTGGCATAAATACAAAGACTTATGCCTGCTATGGATTGTTGTGTTTGGCTAACAAATCTCAGTAGGTAGAACTTGGCCATATGATTAAGACTAAATGTGCATCCCAGATCTTACAGACAGGATATGGCAGAAGTCACAGTTGTCCTCAGATACAGGCAGGAGGCATATTTTTATGCTGGTAATAGGAAAACATCAGTAGTATTAATCAGAAGTCTTGAGTTTTTGCATCCTAGTACCTGCCTCTGTCTTCTTCCTCTTCCCCTCTCTCTCTGATACACATACATACACACACCACCCTTTTTATTCTCAGTCGACAGCTGACTCCAACAAACCATGCTGAACTGAGAAATCAATGATTACTTAATTTCTTGAAAACTTCTTTTGAGAAGACAATAATTAAAACATATTTTAAAGTACCTCCTCATGACTGTATACTCTGTAGAGGAAAAGAGAATATTTACTAGTACCCTCAGGAATTTTATGATTTGGGCATGCAGGAAACTGTTCTGCCAAAGACTGTCTTTCTCTAGTAAGATTCTGTGAAAGCTCACAGTAAGGCTCCCAAGCTAGTCCTCTTTCATTTATCCAAATGGTGAACTAATTAAAGGGAAGATTATTTCCTGCACTTAAGGCATCTAATAATTGTAGATCCCATAAGTGATAGTAAGGAGGAAAAAAAAAAGATGTGTTTTTGATCAAAGCCAATTTGTTTGCAGGAAAAGGTTTGGTTATCTTTGGCAGGGCACATCACCATTGGCCATAGTCAATTTACAGGCTGGCAATTTTTCATTGCTGTTGTCCTGATCTAAGGTGTTTACAGTCATACATAAACACAGACAGTAAACAGTACTGTACTCCTTACTTAAACATGCCTTCCAGGGCAGTATATGACAGTAAGTAATCAGAAAAAGAAACTAAATTTCACCATCCATGGACAAACAGTTATAGATGACGCTGAGGTACATGGATATATATCCATCCTCAAGAACAGTTGTATCTGTAGAAGATATCCCAAGGGAACAGTGCCACTGAGTGGCTTCTGAGGCAATTCTTACTTTTTGTCAGTCTCTGCTTATCTCTGTCTCTCTGTCTCTGCCTGTCTCTATTCTTGCTATTTCATTCTCTTCTTTCCATTGCTTATGTGTGCCCATGCCAGCTACACCTAACTTGGGGTTATAAAGCTAAAGTTAATCATGTCTATGCACATACATGTTCGTGAGCATATACACGCAGACGCACATACACACACTTTAAAAGCTTGCAAATCCAAGTCCTCCAAGAATTAAAGAGCAGTTTGTTTGGCCTCCCCTTCATTGGCCAGAGCAGTGATATCTCTCACAGTACCTGCTGCTGCTGGATATGTGCTAAATCTGCTGCGCCAATCTCCCCCGACGCTGTTTCGCCGTTTGCTCTCCCTTCGCGTAGGCTGCCACACTCCAGTAAGTGGTTGCCGCTGCCTGCTCCATTTGGAATGGCTGAACCGTTGCTTTTTGTCTCAGGCCCAGATTCTTGCATCATGACTCAAAAACCTGAAATAAGGATTGGGAGGGGAAAAAATGCAGCTGTTAAAACAGTTGCTGCGTCTAAGGAGACATGCTCTGTTTTCAATGCTGCCCCTAAACCATAAACATTTGTCATTTTCCTTCATACAATTTATCTTTCATTAATGGTTTGGGCTACTAGTTTATGTTTACGTATCTGTTGGTACAGCTATAATTTTAGAAAGACTGTTCTAAATATACCATTGCTGGATCAACATCTTTTTCCCCTTAGAGAGGAAAAATAATATTTTCATAGGAACACAGAATTCATAATTAAATCTCCCTAATTACATCGGGATGTTTTACTTGAAAATCTATGAGTCATTCTATATAACATATTAGGTACAACATAAAAAATTAATATGTACAGGAGATAGAGGCTAAAGCCAAAACATTCACTATTTAAGTAACATTCTGCAGGGAGATTCCAAGAGCTGATAACTGTCATCACTAGGAAGCACCCAGAGGTAATGTCCAGTGAAAAGCCCACAAACAGGAGGCCTGATACTTCTAGGCTCCAACGTTTCATCAGTATGGGTACTTACCCATCCTCCAAGACATATATGCCACCCCCTTTCATGCCTCACAGATCTAACAGTATTCAAGACACAACTATTTTTTGATAACCATTAGAGACTCTTCTTAACAGGGTCCTCCACTGTTTTCAACAAAAGAATCGCAGAGGCTTCCATTCAGAATCATAATGATGATAGCTAAAATTCATGTGGCAATTTAAAGTTTCCAAAGCACTTTGTAAATATCTCATTTTATCCTAAAAACAACTGTGGGAGGCAGGTGCTGTTATTCACTCAATTTTACAGGAAAAAAATTAAGAGACTGACCAGAGGTTCAAAAGATTTGCCCAGGGTCACACAGCCAAGTAAGTGCCCGAGGCTGGATTTGAACTCAGGCCATCCTGACTCTACCTACTAGCTAGCCTCATTAGAAGCTAAAGGAATCCAATTTTTGATCTCTGTCTTTCAGATGAGCATTTCTCAAGGAAACTCCAATAGAATCAGTATAAAAATACACAGGTGACCTAAACACCTGGACCATTTAATGCCTATTTTGAAGAAACTCTTAAAATTGTATGTCAGCAAAAGAAAAATCAGCAGTAGAAGGTACAGTGGAAAGAACCCAGTTTGAATCTGGCTCTGTTCTTCATGACCTGACAGTGGGAATTTCAACAGTACTTAACACCTTTGGGCCCAGTTTTCTCATTGGTTAGATGGCCTGAAAGGTCCCTTCTGGCTTTGGATCTACAATTGTACAAAAGACAAAAATGTATCCTGTACGAATTCAATTTGAAATTTTACAGAAAAGAACTAAGGAAAAACTAAAGAGAAACAAAAGGAATTCTCCAGGAAATCTTCCTGAGCCGAATTTTTAGCCCCCTGAAATATCAGAGGCCACAGGCCAGATTCTCAGAGCACCTTCACTCTTCCTTGTTCACAGACCGCACACCACTGGAGGTTATCTTGGCTCTTACAAGCTCAGGGCAGGGTGATTAATTATTTCACAAAATGGAAACTGCTTAGTTTCTTGGTCTTAAAGCTACAGTTCCACAGAAACGCAAACCACCCAAAGCGCTGGGGGTCACATTTGAAGTTGGCCAACTCCAACAAATATATGCCTAAGTAAGGTGGACAACAAAAATAATATAGTGAATAATTACTGAGTCATAAAGATGAGACAAAAGGAGCATTGTTAAAAATGATTCATGTCCACTGCTGAGAGACTTATATACAATAATTATGAATACTAATAATATTTAGCTAGGCATTTCTGTCTTGCTAGCTATTACTAATTTACATATGCATATAAATGGATAATATATATTTATAATAATATGTAACAGTTAAGTGACTGCTCCAGGACTACTTAGCAAGTTAAATATCTTTGGCAAGTTATGAACTCAGGTCTCTCTGAAACCAAAATCACTGTGTCCACTGTGGCACTTATCTACAGTAGGGACATAGGCATTTGTGGTGGTACAGCCTCCATGTCAATGGTGTCACGGAAGAGAGTACATAATCCAAAGTCAGAAGCCAAGAGTCTCAGTTCTCTCACTGATGAGCTAGTGCAGCCTTGGAAGCCACAGTGAAGCAGATTGGTCCACTGTAAGATGAGATGCTTTCATCAGATGATGTCTAAGGTCTTTTAGCAGCTCATAATCCTAGGATTCTATCATCAGAAAACAGAAACAAACGTTCAGTATCCTTTTTCCACTAGGATTTTTTTAATTGCTAGAAATTGGTTTAATTCTGTTCGTGGTAAACTTCTAAAGGGAATCAAACCAGAGACCCAAGGGATGGGAGAATTCACACCTCTCCATTTAGTTATAGTACAAAGTTCCAATTTTGCTTAAAAACAAAATAAAACAAAACTGCTAGATAAAATCAGTCGAATTAAGAAAATCAATCAGATTCTAAGTGGATTAAAAATGGCATTTTTCTTTAACAGGAGAAATCGCTGGTTTGTTATTGTCTCTTTCAATCTGGCCTTACGTACTTTTTAAAAAGTATGTTTTTACTGTCTGGAAAGCAAGTCCATTCAAAAGCTACTTAGACCTTTAGCAAAACTATGATACAGGAATCGGACAACAGACTTTATGATATCCTGAGTAACTTCAACCCTTTCTTTATGACAAGGGGATAAAGCAATCCATCTTGGGAAACCTGCATTTTATTCCTAAAGCATTTTATTCCCTTTTCTTTCCTAAATTGGCCTACCCAAACAACAGAGAATGGAAATAATGTTCATAGAACATTAAGGATAGAGAACATTTATACTGTTACAGTAGGAAGCAAGGAAGCTAACTTGACCTTTGGTAGCGTCCAAACCACAGCTCATTTTCTTCCAAAAATAATTTTTAAAAAAGTACTCTTGTTAAAAGTTGATGTGTTGGTTCATGCATAAAAAATACATAGACTTTGGGGGGGTTGTTATGTGACAAAAAACTTAGTTTGTTGAAAACTTGGACACTGGCTCTGTACCTAGACCCCCAAATGGAACAAGTCTGGCGAGTTCTCATTCTCCCATTAAGATGAGGACAGAAATACAATAAACCCAGCAAGGTGACTGCTATGCAAATTCAACTCCTGAAACCAATGGTCTTTAAAAGGTGTTTCCTTGGTTTTGACATGACAGAGGTGGCTGGAATGGGGAAGTACAACCTCTAATAAACAATTAAATGAGAAGGTCCAAGAACTTTCTCCATGTAGTTCTGAAGAATTTTGCCAAATCTGGCAGTACATGCTCTGTAGGAATAATGCCAAGCAGTGCTTGGCTTGTGAGTTGGGTTTCTGTTTTGTGAAGGAAGAGGCTTTGGGTCCTCAATTACATAAAGGAGTATTTCAGCCTATACATATTCAGTATAGGCTGAAAATGCCCTATAATCTACCACACTGGTCAGGAACATATAGCCTTTGGGAGGGCATGTGAGTATAAGTCTGGTAAAAAATAGCTTTCCAAACTTTAGACAATTTAAAACAATATCAGGACTGGTGATGCTATTAATTTCAATAAAAAGTAGAAAGTCATATTTTTACAAAAGAGTAGAAAAGCAAGGCACAGATTAATTATCACAACAAATAAAGAAGGAAGTAAGGAGGAAGGGAGGGAGGGAGGAAAGGAAGGAAGGAAGGGAGGAAGGAAGGAAGGAAGGAAGAGTGGGAAAGAGGAAGGGATTTATTAAAGCCTTACTACTTACCTTACATTATGCTAAGCACTGAGGATACAAAGAAAGGGAAAATCAGTCCCTGCCTTCAGGGAGATGACATTTCTTTCCCATTCTGAAGTCTAATGACATTGGGCACTGTTAAGTTACCATCCACCCCACTGCCTAAATCAACTGAACAGATTAATAAACACACTTCTCCAAAGGACCCTGCCAAATTTTGTGAATGCTATAAAGCTTTTGAGAAGCTAATAGCCCAGTGCTCATTTTTTCCCAGCAACCCTACAGAGTCAGTGACTTCAAAAGATTGATCTATGTATGTGCTGGAGGGACATGCAGAGAAGGATGAGAGCTAGGTCCAGGAAGCTTATTTATCGTTGCTGTTAATATAATTGTACTCTGGAAAATTCATAATTTCTCTGCCAATGAATTTATTATTATTATTTCCTTGGTTACAATGCTGGTGCAGAAAACTTAAGAGAAATAAAGACCTTGTTATCATGCTTGTGAAAGATTTTAAGCTAACAAAAAGTTCAGTCTTTATTCCAGGGCAGTTAATTAAGGTTGACCAAGTCAGGCAGAAGTAAATTAACTTGGCTGATCAATTATTTATATGAAGTAGAATAAATGCCCGTAAAGAACTTGGCCTAGTCATGAAAGGATGTGTAAATTAAACTAAACATAGATTTGTAAAATATGTTTCCACTTCTATGGGGAGAAAAGAAGAAAAGTTAATAGCAAAATCACTTTCAGGGAAAAAAAATTAAATGATTATTCCCTATTCTCTATTCCTAAAACCCAATAATTTCAGTCTCATCATATCTGTCTTATACATGGACAAATAATAGAGGATTTTGTGCAGTTGTGAAAGATCACAAAAGCTCCCTCCAAATCCTAGAGGGTAGAGATATTCATTATGTTAGAAGTTTTGCCCATTATTTTAAAATCAGCTGACCAATCACAGAAAAGGTCATGCCATATATATCTTTTTTCAATTGTTCAGAATGTGCCTTTGGAGCTAAAATTTTGATGAAAACAGGCTCTATTCTTTACTTAACTTTTTTTTAAATTTAAATTTGTCTGTTTCACAAGGTAAAAGAAAATACAACAACCCCACCTGGCTGGTATGTAGAGAACTAAAGCCAAAGTGTCAGGTTATACTACGGATATCTAGGCCTACCTCACAAACATATTAGCAGCTTCATTTTTACGTGCAAAGTTTAGGTTAAAACCCAACTCAAACAAAGAAGCAGTTGCCGGCAGGAAGGCTGAGCATCCATGCTTGCTCCCAGGCACAGGCAAAGCCCAGGGCCTCCTAGATCACTGGATTCAGCTCGGCCCTCACGCATACCTTGGAGATTGAGTACCGTCTAAACTAAAGATGGTTATTTTTCCAGTTATTCCAGATGAATGGATTTTTAAAATAGCAGGAATGTCAGATGGAGGCCCCAGAAGATTTCCATCCTAATTTTCCAGCAGAAGAGACATTACATAAGATCCATGGGCTTATGTTAAATACCTAAACTTTTTCAAATTGAAGCTCCAAGGTTTCCGAGATTCAGCCATTCATAAAAAGCAAGGTAATTTGGAATGGAAGAGACAAAGGATTATGTTGTAAGCGTTAAAAATTATACTTGAGGGTGAAGGAAGCAGGTGTAAAAAGAAAAAACTGACTGGAGGTCCTTGGTCTCAGCTATCAATGCTGAGTCATGGTCTAAGGGTGATGGTTTCATGACAGCCATCTAGTAAGCAAAAAAGAAAGAAACGTGCAAAATGATGACAAGAGCAGTGGGGTGAAATACTCTTTAATATTTCTTCATCAAAGAAATAATCTCCTGAATTTTAAATGAGCCACGAAGATTTGGGGGTCTTCATAATGCTCCCCCTCATTCTTGGGTGTCAACTGGTAGCAAACAGGTAAAAACAAAATTCAGGCACATAATCTAAGACAGAAGATTGTGTACTCACTGTTATGCAAGCACCATCTTCCTATACTGAATTTTCATAATTATAACAGAAAGGCGTAAATTTTCTAATGCATGGCAGTTCAAAAAGTAATCAAGAGAATGAGCCTGAGGGCTATTTTAATGTATGCAAAGCTAGTGACCCACAGTAAATGGGAGGTAGGCTTCAATGAATGCAAAGTAATGCACACATACTAAAGACCTGGTCTGATGAGGGACGGCTAAAATTAACACCCAATTAATTTCCGAATTGACAAACAAATGAAACCCATAAATCTACTTTCTCATTAATTTTCTTGTGGTATAATTTAAAGCAGTAATATGAGGGCAAAAACTGAGCATTATCCATCATAAATATCAAAAAGATAGCACTGTAACACCATAAATTATGCATATTACCTGTTGTTAGAAATGATTAATGTATTATCAACTTTATCGTGCACTGTGTATGTCTAGACATATCTAAAATCTGAAATTTCATTTAGCACTTAGGAATAAAAGTCCAGGAGGAATGAAATTGTCAAGAGCCTCATTCTCCTGCTGGCCCAGTGGCACAAAGGAAGCTGTTCCTAGTGCCATCTGGGAGATCAAGGGGGCAAAATCGGACTCATCCCAAGCTTTGGGTCAACAGAGGTTGAGCACATCTTAGAGGTGATGCGCTGGTACTCCCAGGGGAAGAGAAACAAATCATACTGCTCTGAGAGCATTCTTGCTAACTGATCCACAGAATGGCACTGGCATCTGTTCCACACGGGGGCTAGTCACCTCTGCTCACCCTTTGGATAAAAAGAAAGCAGTGCCTGCCCAATGATGGAGGAGCAAGGGCAAACTGGGCATGCCTCACAGGACCCTAGATTTGAGACCGAATGCTTTGTTGTTGCTTTTTTTCTTTTCTTTTTTTTGGGTGGGGGGTGGGTGGGACAGGTAGAGAAATCAAATAGCGAGGGAGAGAATACAACCCTCAGCTGGCATGGAAGCACAAATGCATAATTATTATTGTTGTTCTTACCACCCTTGCACGTGCCTCTAGAGGAAAGAAAAAAAGCATCCACGCTAATGTGAGTCTCCTCACTACTCTCCTCTCCTCTCTCGTTCACTAGCTTTAGGAGAAAGGTAGATGCCTTTACTTGAGCAATGGGCCACCTGGCACATATTTGCGTGGATTGAAGAAATGAAAAAAGATCAATTACAAACCCAACGTTTCCGTGCAGCACTGTAAGGTCCATTTGGCTATTGATCTACTTGATCATCAATTCATACTTTCTTATTTTGTTTTTTAAAAAAAGCCTGTTTCCTTTCACTGAAGACTTTGAACAGCCAATTTGGGATTTAAGTTCTTAAAACATTTAAGGAATGGTTATATCAGCACAAATGACTTAGTAACCAAAATATTTTTTTTAAGTTAAGAAACAACCAAAGAAAACTTTCATCACATTATATGTGTTTTTATTTATGTGTGTGTGTATATACAATATACAGACACAAATATGTATTATATAGATTATAAATACATATGTATACACACATATATGCTGTTTGTTGTTACATATGCACAAATATGTATACAGATAAACATTTATGGTCAATTCAAACTAAATGGGTAGAGTAGAAATATTTAATTTGCCAGTCCTTTGTATCAAGTAGGAGCACTGTTAATAGATTCCTATTGCTCCCCACTTTTGAATCAGAATGTTGCTTACTCTGAAGATATAATAACATGCCTTTCCAAGGAGAAGGGGGAAGGGTAGTTACAATTTCAACATAAAACAGATATCAATTGAAAGCCATATTAATTTCTCTCTTGCAGGACTTGCTTTAATAAATGTTTCTTGGACACTGTGATCCCTCCCTTAAAGTATACCAACATGTACAAATGCTGCATTCCGTCCTTATCATACAGAGTCACAGATGTGTAACTTTTCTTCTGATTCTATTTCCAATCTTTTTTTTTTTTAAACTCTCCCAGACAACCTTTTAGGCAAGTGTCCACAGTAACTGGGTACAGGCTGAACATGACAGAAAGGCACACTACTCCAGCAAAGACACACACACAGGATTAAGAAGGCGAGACCCCTTGCATATTAGCTCAGCCAAAGCCCTAATAATAAATTAAATATTGAATATAAGAAAAAACACTTTGTGTTTTCTTAATGCTTAGGCCGCTTGTTTGCCTTGTCATGAGAAAGGCTTCTGAAAACCAAAGCATGAGTAGGCCACGTATTCATGGAGCCTTAATTAAAAATTATTTTCAACAAACACAATAGATTTTTCACTTTTATAACTAATGAAGTCTTAAGAACTTCAAAATAAATACCAAAGCTGTATAAAGCCCAGAGACCAATTTCATATCCATTCTAATTTTAACATTTTTATATGGTTTCAAGCAGAAAAGATTTGATTCATAAGCGCTATGCTAGCCAATTAATGACTGGCTTGTTGGGTTACACACTTCAAGTAGTTTCTGTTTCACCTCAAGCCCCATAACCGCTCTAGTGGCCATAACGAATTCTATCACTATAACCAGTTAGTGAATACAATCCATCAGAATTTTGTTGCTTGCATTTCTCGGCAGTGAAAAGGACAATTATTTAATTTTATCCTTCAAAAACTCATATACATATATATGTGTATATCTGAGTCATTTTCAAGAGATGAAATAACAGGCCCCATTTAATATAAGAGAGTTAAAGTTTGTCTCTCAAGGTCATTGTTCTCCAGGTCTCATTCCTTTTCTTTTTTTTTTTTCCTTCTTCAGAGAGTGTCCTTGCAATTTACAGCAAATGCTAACAGGTCCTGGCTGGTATTAAAACCCAGGCATATTCAGAAACAACAACAAACACAAGGCCTGAAAAAACAAAGATGGCCTGTGTTAATTTTTCTTAGTTGTTTGCAAAACAACCCCAAAGGACAAACTATTGCTGAAGCCTTGCCTAATTAGGTTTTCCGTGTCCAAGGAGCAAAGAGTCACAACCGGATTCAGGAGATGTAACCACCACTTGGATTTTAATTACAATGACTTTTTTTAAAAGCACAAACAGTTAAAGATCAAAACTGGAAAAAAAGAAACCAGCTATGAAATATTTTGAAATATTGATTATACAGATTTTCATTCTAGTTAAATGTCTCTCTCTTAAATCCCAGAGGATTTCTTCAGAAAGCATTAAAACAAAAGTTGGTATTTTCTTTTTTAAACTTGGTAGAAGGTATACACATCAATATTTAGTTTTAACATTTAACCCTTCCTATACATTTCTTCTGAGAACATTAAAGTTGGTTGTTTTTTTTTTTTAAACTTGGTCGAGGTTCTATGCCTCAATATTTGGCTTAAACATTTACTCTTCCCACAAATTTCTTCAGAGAACATTAGAACTTGGTATTTAAAGCTCGGCAGAAGTTCTATGCCTCAATATTTGGCTTAAACACTGAAGCCTTCCCCCACCATCTGACTCTCCAATGACCCAAAGGCAGTACCTTTTTGGGTGATCCCCTGGCTCCTGTCCCTAGCCTTCTGTCCCAGGCCTGCTAAATCCTCACTTGTACCACCCAGGTTTTTCTAGGCCTCTGATGCTCTAGGACCCTGCTAGTACTCTTTGTAGGAGAGTGCTCTCCCCTCCTGAAAAAAGCAAACAACTGGATAGCTATCATCATTACGCTAAGGAAATCTCTTCGAAAAACCAAACAACTTCTAATCTTTAGAGCCCCTTCATCCAAGTTAAAGATAAGAAAAGCAAACCTAAGGCTGCTTCAGCCACATTCCAGGGACAAGTTCCCCTTTTCTCCTTTATCAGAATCCTTGCATTTAAGTTTTTTCCAGGCCTAGCAGGATAAACTGCTGCTCACACCCTGCAAACAAAGCACTATTTGTTTAATAACTGATTGCTGCCATGGGTACAGTAAACAACGGGCCCAGCTTTTGTGTTTATGAACAAACACAGCATCTTGCAAGAGCAATTTAACATTAACCTGGTGGAATAATCAACAGATTTCATAGGTGACACCAGGGGCAGGAATAGCGTAAACAGAATGGGGAGGAGGGGAAAGGGGCCACTCTTTGAATCAAGGTCGAGGCAAATGCATTACAGAGTAAACAGCTGGGAAGAACGCAAGACAAACAAACAGTCATTCTTCTGACATTTAGAGAGGCAGAAAGGTTGTATGTTACATATATCAGCTGCTGACCACCATGAAATCAGACCAGTTGGGGCCCAGCACTCCTTATTTACACAATGCCATGTTTGCTTATAAACAACAATTTGCTGTTACCAACTTAGCATTACTCATCATCGCATAAGCCAGTGAAATCCTGTTAACTCTTTAATGGTTACTCTACTGTGAAAATAAAAAGGAAGGATGATCTAAAAAAGAAAAGAAAAAGTTGGGGCCCATTTTTGACCCTTTGAGTTCCCTGACTTTGGAAGAAAAATGCCGGATTTATATAGCTTAAAAGAGTTAAAAGTTGAATTTGGAAGCAACTCTCAACAGTGGAGTGTCTGGAGGCTTGAGGAACACCCCACTTATTTCTTGAGTGATTCTTTTATCAATGAAATATCTGGGTCAAACATAGATTCTGATCTTTAATCTTTTATTAACAAGTAAAAACCCTGATGCTTCTTTCTCCACATGATGAGCTCCTCTTACAAAATACACTTAAGCCTGTGTTGCCTGGAAATTAACAAATTTGTGGAATTCTCAATATTCACTCTAGGGAAAAAGAAAATCACAACAAGCCTAAATTTTAACAAGCATGTAGTGTGGTCTTTTGTATACATTGCACAGAAAAATTAATCCATCAATACACCATGTAATAACGATTCTGTCTTTTTATAAAAAAGAAAGCAAGCTAGCTTCCTAAAGTTAATGGTGAAAAATAAGTAAAAGGTTTTCCAAAAATAAAAGGAATCAAGAAACAGTACCTTTCAAAATACATCTAGATTAAGAATGTTAACATATATGTTTCTTTACATTACAACAAGCTATTATGCTTTCTTGGGAGAATCACAGGCCAGGGGTAGCCTAAATAGTTGCACATTCATTTGATGCTACTTTACAGACCATGGGTGGGGAACCTGCAGTTTCAAGGCCACATGTAGCCCTCTAGGTCCTCAAGTGTGGCCCTTTGGCTGAATCCAAAAGGGCCATAATTGAGAACCTAGAAGGCTACATGTGGCCTTGAGGCTGTAGGTTCTCCACCCCTGGTGTAGATAATACAAAATTAAAACAATACTTTTGAACCCTGTGAATAATCCTCCATTCTTAAACTTCAACAAGCAAAACATACCGAAAATATTCAAAAATTGGGAGCATATCTGTTCATGTTGCTGTTTCTCCAATTAGTTGCCATGAAAATTCTGTATCAGTTTTGTCTGAAATGCAGCAAAATATTATCTGCTGGCCACCCAACCAAAACCCCACAGGATGGAGTGCCGGGGTGGAAGGAATAAAAAAATTAAAAATGAAGATAGGTACAAAAAAGGCAACCTTTACCTTTAGATGAACAACACAAACGGTTAGGCAGTCTTAAAAGTCTTGAAAGATTTAGATATTTATGAGAAATTTACAAATTCTCTTTTGCAGCCCTTTTCTCTCCACTTCTGTCTCCCTCGTATGGACCCCATAGTCTTCTCCCCCTGGATTACATCTACTTTTTTCTCTCCTGCTTTAGTTCCTAATTCTTCTCCTAGAAACTCCGAAGTTGCCAATTTTGCCTTCCTTCTTTCCTTGTTCTCAAATCACATTCCTTTTAATCCCTATATTGCCAATTATATCACTTTCTTTCCTTCCTTCCTTTCTTTTTTTCTTTCTTTCTTTTTCTTTTTTTCTTTCTTCCTTCCTTCCTTTCTTTCTTTCTTCCTTCCTTCCTTCCTTCCTTCTTTTCTTTCTTTCTTTCTTTCTTTCTTTCTTTTTCTTTTTCAAACCATACCCCTGCTGTCTCTTTTCCTCATGTCAACTTAGCTACTAAATTCTACAATGTATTTTGAGATAATTTCTGATGCATATTCAGGATTTAACTAGGGGTGGAGAAGATTTCACAGGCTCTCAGATCTTATACTCATGGCAGTTGAGACACTGAGGTACTTCCTTCTCCAACCCCCTGTAGATCTCTCTCTGTACTTGTACTCTCTTAGAACATCACACTTGGTCAAGAGTATGTAATGATGCAAGTGTGAATATTGCTGGAGCCACTAACATAAATTATTTTCCTCCATTGTTTTGGAAACTGAAAGTCCCTGAATCCACACTAACTACTGCATGCATGTGGTTAGCATGATGGGAAAGCACAGAAAAGTTAAGGGACTGTTCCAAGGTCACTCTGGGAGTAAGAGGAAAACCAGGTGATGAAAGAATACTACTAAGTTTTCCAGGTCTTTGTACTCTTATCATTTTCCATTGTGTTAGTCTTGAAGGCAAAGGGGAGATGAAGAGAATGGGGTGGAAAACAACAGAAAGTGATTATTTTCTAGGGCTCAGAAAATAAACTTATTTCTGTGACTTCCCAACCTTCTCTCACTCCCCACCCCCACCCCTACCTCAACCCCCTTTTGCCAAATCAGACCATCTGCTGGGTGTGTTAATTCCATTTAAATGACCAGTAGTTATCAAAAGAGTGGTACCATTTCCTTTGAAAAATGATTGGAGGACATAACTGATTGAGAGCTTCAGGTTTTCAAAAGCTAACCAGGTACAGGGCTCAAATCATGAAAAGAAGCACAGTTCATTAGAAATCATACTGCATTTGAAACTGGACAACCAGAGTTTGAAGCCAGGAATCAAGAGTTTGAATCCTGACTCGGAAGCCACTACTTAGAATTCTGTGCACAAGTTACTCAGATGAGCTTTATTTTCCTCATCTTGAAATATGGGAAAATAATACTTGTCTTTCCTACCTCACAGAGCCTTTGTGTGAAAATAAATCCTAAGATTTTTATCAACAAATATTTTTTAAAAAACTTTTATTGATGTCTTATAATTTGCTCCGGGGGCATTTCACAATTGCCAACTCTCCCCACCCCAACACTCATTACCACCCTTTAAACAAAGAAAATATGGTTAAAAAATAACACACAATCAATCCCCAACCTCTCTGCTTAGAAGAGGGAAATATATTTCATCATGTGTTCTCCAAGACCAAGACTGGTCACTGCATTTAATCCGAACATGGGCGCATTTCAGTGTGGTTTTTAATAAACAAGTAGCAACTGTGTATACTGTTTTCCAGCTATCACTACTTCAGATAACTAAATCACATCCTCCACATACAAAGCGGGAAGTGGTGATCTCACTATCATAGGTCATAGGACAGGAGCTGCTTTTACAGTAATTATGAGGAACTTCAATTTAACTATCTGTTAAGAATGAATGCACATTTGTGAGATGACTAGGTTTTAACTAGGGGTGGAGAAGTCCCATTCAGCCATGGGACTGAGCCAACATATATAATGCATTTGCTGTTGTCATGCCTGACTCTTCGTGACCCCAACTGGGGTTTTCTCAGCAAAGATACTAGAGTGGTTCACCATTTCCTTCTCCAGTTCATTTTACAGATAAAGAACTGAGGCAAACAGTATTAAATGACTTGCCCAGGGTCACACAGCTAGTAAGTATTTGAGGTCAAATTTGAATTCAAAGCTTCCCCACTCCAGGCCCAGCTCTCTATCCACTGTGCCTCTTAATTGCCCCAATCATTCATGAAGATACCAAATGCCTGAACTTGGGTCATATTAGTACCTTAGTCCAATCAAGTGATAAAACCAGATATGCACTTCTTTCTGGAAATGGCACTACTCTTTTGATTAGTACTTGTCATTTAAATGAAATTAACACACCTGGCAGGTGTTTTGATTCAGCGTCTACTTTACATCTCTCCTTCCCCCCAAAGCACAAAACTAGGGAACATTCTTGGTACCAACCAAGATTTCTGCTCATTCTATATCCGAAGCTGAATTCCCCCAAATTAGAACCCACAGTCAAAATCTTAGCTTCCTAATGTACAAGTTTTTATTGAATGTATTCAGGCATCAGCCATCTAAACCAGTCTGCCTTCTCCGGCACGTAAAATCAGAGTTTATTCAGTACAAAGTAAGTACTACATGATAAAAACTATAAGCATATCATTCAAATGCTTTATTGGTCAAATAGATGGATGCTTTTATTAGTCCAACCTTTTTTTGTAATGGAGTGCCACTGATGACCCAGTGTTAGCCTCATTCCCTGCTATTAATCACACTTCTAAGAGCTCATTTTGCTTTAAAATCTTAAGAAATTGCTATAATTTAAAGACACGGTGTCTACATAATGGGAAATGCTTCACAGATTGTATCATTTCGTATAGCACAGGATTTTTATGGGAACACTGACCATGATGCCAAGGTATAGCAAAACTTGAAAAGCTAAATGTAAACTTACATTTGTAATTGTTGTCTCTACTTCTGTATACTTTCATCTTTGCCTTTAGGGAAACGTGGAATCTAAAAGCATATGTTTTACATAGATTAAGACCACAATGATGTTCCTAAACAAATGTTTTAAAAAATGAAAGGGAGAAAACCTAATGTGAATAGATAAAAAAGATGTGAAAACGCATGGTGTGTTTTAAGAAAATTCAATCAGTGGCATATTCCTTATTCATCATGTATAATTCCTGTGTCTTGTCTCTTCAGTAAATGGAACTAAAGCAGTGTCTTCAATAAGAATGACTTTGGCATGAACTACAGGTATGTGCCAATTTATGTCTAGTATGATTTCTACTAATATAATGACACCCTTCACTGATAAATCCTCATCTCATTACACCACAATTTAGAAATGTTTAACTGTGTTGACGACTACTTTTATGGCACAGGATTATAGTGGAGAGTTCTCCCCCTATATAAAACAAAACTAAAAACCTTCTGCTATTATATAAAACAGATATATGACACTTACAGACACAATTCTATAAAATAATGTGGCTAGATTATGTTACATGGTGAACATGAAAAAATGCTTTTTTTCTCAATAACAGGAATTGCCCTACCCAACCAATGTCACTTTCCAATTGCATCATCTCCATCATAACTTATATTTGCATTAGGCTTTGTAGTTTATAGGGCATGCTTCTCAACAACAAGCTGAGTTAGGCAGTGTAAGGATTATCACCCCAATTTTACAGATGAAGGGTCAGAATTGTTAAGTCACTTCATCATGGGCATATATTTAAGGTGTTGGAAGCAGAACTCTTAACACAGGATGCTTGACTCCAAGCCTAGTGTCACTGTATCTATACCATGCCATCTTCCAATTAACACATGGTAACAATAGGCCAAATATTTTAAACCAATATCCAAGTGATTACCCATTTACAACCATGATGGAGTGACTCTCTAGCCTTATTTGAGCTAATCTGCAGGTTGAATGACAGTAGATGAGTGATGCCTATGTACAGTATCAATAGCTATTGACTATAAGAATAATAAGTTCATCAACTTAGAGTTATCATATTAAAAGTAACAATAGTTTGAGTTCCTAAACTTCCCTGTATCTTGAAAAGAATGCACAGTGTGCTACTCCTTTGAAAAATGCTATAAATTAAGGTCAGAGGATAACATCACTAAACCAGAATTATTCTTTTTTGAAGCCAGGTATTTTGACTTTTTAAAAATCTAAGTAGCCTCTGAAGCAAATCTTGAATTGGTTCTCATTAATTGTTCTCTTTCTCTTTATATGAGATGTGTTGTGAAAGTCATAGTCATGTATGCACATGCTATTAATTGAGGACAGGATTAGCCACCTGTTCCTTACTTTATGAACATCAGAGGTTAATTAGGAATGCAAGAAGCCTCTTCCACTTAGGACATGGTTTTACAATGAAGAAAATGTATTGAAGAGATGTCAAATAGGGCAGATGGTACTGAACAGCATGTCTGAACCACCAAATCAGGTTCACCTAGTGAAATTATTACAAAAGTCATTCTATTCCATCACACTGAATGTTTGTGGGCTTGGGGTTTTTTTTTTTGCTAGTTTATTAGCATTTCTCAACATTTGGCTGAATTTAGCAAGTATTCATTAAGCACCTACTACATATATGCATTTTATATATATGTACTATATATTACATATATATTACATATGTATATGTGATATATACAAACATAATACACAATATATATTACATATATGCCAGGCATCATGGTTACAAAAATGTTACATGTGTATTCACTTTTCAAAGAGCTTACAATCTATGTGGAAGGGAAGGGGAAAGATATTTTTAAAAAGATCATAATAGGATAAGTGCAAAGGACAAACTTCAGACAAAGTTCTATGAACAACCGGATGCTCAAGAGATAGTAATGGAGGGTGGGTTGATGTTTATACAACTTTATGGTAGAGATGGCAAATGTAAGGTCTTTGGAGGGAAGAAATCCAACTGAGAAAAATAATGAACATGGGAGTAGCGAAGAGATAATTAAGGACATGAAGGAAAACATAAGCTGAAGCAAGGAGAGCATACAGCAGGACAATCAATTGATCAACATTTATTAAGTTCTTACTATATGTTCCAGGCACTGTGCTAAGCACTAAGGATACAAAAAGAGGCAAAGACAGTCTCTGACCTAAAGGAGCTCACAATCTAAGGCTAAAAACAACAAGCAGATAAATACGTGCAAAATGGCTATATAAAGGATAAATAGGAAATAATTAAAAGAGAGAAAGCACTAGAAATAAGAAGAGTTGGGAAAGGCTTCCTGTAAAAGATGCAGTTTTAATTGTGACTTAAAGGAAGCCAAGGGAGTCAGCAGATGGAAATGAGGACAAAGAGGATTCCAAGCATGGGAGACAGAGAGAAAATTCCCAGAACTGAGAAATGGAGTGTCTTCTTTGTAGAACAGAGGAGACGAAAGAGGGAAGAGGGAGAGAGAGAGAGAGAGAGAGAGAAAGAAAGAATGGTATAAATGACAAAGATGAAAGCAGTCACCTTTCCCTTACCCCAGAACTATAACTCACCACTGTCTCCTATCCCAACTCAACATAACCCACTATCAGACAGATCTCCCATTATTCATGACAACATTCCTATCAGGAAGGTCCATTCACAACATAGATTGGTCCTTTCCTGAGATCACTTAGTCAGTTGTGTAGGACGGAAAAGATCATAGTTCTAGAGCTGGAAAAGACCTCAGAGACCTTCAAGTCTGTTTAAGACGATAATTTAACTTGTCCAAGGTCACAAAGTAATTTCTCATTGGAGAGATATGAATCTCAGAATCAGGCCTAGAAGCCTGTTCTTCTTTGGTTCTCATGGGAGCACTGGCACCATGCCGCCAACAGAGAGACTATTACAGGCTTGGGAGGTAGCAGCAGCTACCCAGAAGAACAACTCCAGAATGCCTAAAATGTCATCCAATTATGTTTGCAGAAGTCATGGCTCCTGTGATTGGAGCAGAAGAGGGACTAGCATCCCCATGGTTAATGGATCATTAAGCATGTAAAAACTGTGTTAGCAGTGAAAATGACTAGTTTACTTACTTCATCTGTTCTGTATATAAGGTATAGAAAGATATATCTTTGAAATTTAAAGACACTTAAATTTTTTTAAACTAAAAAATTAATTCAAAGACAATTTAAAGAATTGGCGCATGTAAAACTACTATCAATTTAAGTTATGAAATTTTCAAAATTTAACTAATATGGTTAGGGACTGAACATGTGATGTGAATGTCAGAGGAACCTGCCTGGATGAGTTAAGTCCTCCACCAATGCAGAGTGACATCTTTTCAATAGCTTATACCTTTGAAAACATATTAAAACAATGGGAGGTTAAATGCCTTGCCCATGGTCAAAAAATATGTCTGAGGCAGAACTCACACCCAGGTTTTAGTAACAACAGATACTAAAATTATGCTCAAAATAGACTGTTTGGAATAATTAATTCCCTATTCGTTCACTGATTAAGAACTAAAGGTCTGTTGCTGATTGTTTTCAAGTTTGCAGAAGTCTGTGATTTGTTTCTTAGGGGATAGTCTCCTATATGTTTTTATGAGATAAAAATCTTGTATTTTCCCACTAAAATCTTCCTTCCTTCCTTCCTTCCTTTCTTCCTTCCTTCCTTCCCTCCCTCCTTCCTCCCCTCCCTTCTTCTTCCTCCATCCTCTCCTCCATCACTCCCTTCACTTGTTCATTCCTTCTTTCCTTTAAATGGACAAGTACTGACTTGGTCTTTGTGTTGAGAGTTAGGGACAAATATTGCAGCATGAGACATGCTTCCCTTTAAAAGACTTCATGGTTGTAATAACTGATGGACTGAGGAATGAATCTGCCTGAGGAATCTATTAGGAACAGGCACTGGTCGTTTTCATCATAACATACTGGGCAAGACGATTTGGGTTTTCAAGTGATAATGGTGACTTGAAATAAGAAGACAAGATGTCCTAGATTTCCTGAGGAAGAAAAGATGGTAGGTTGTAGTCTGGCCCCTGGAATATTTAGTGTTCTGGGGAAATATTCATAACATGCAAAAGGGATGCAAACCATTCCTTTATCCAATAATTATTATCCTTCTTCCTTTGGGAGCAAATCACGCTCATGCCATTCTTCTTAACTTGGTTTAAAATTATGAAAGTACAAGATGACTTTAAATACTCAAGAATTTCATTCTGTGGTTTCATTTCTATTTTGTCAAAGATTGAGACATCACAAAGTCCACTTGTCCTCTCCTTTAGGGACTGCAAAAATGCTGCTGAAGTTTAAATCTCCCCCAGATCATGCAGCCAGTCTCACTACTTACCACATACATCCCCTAAGAGTCTCCAACAGATTTTCCTGCTTATCAGAACTTAAGTACATAGAGTTATGTGCACTGCATACATATTGGCCAAGGAATTAAAAACCTTGTAGTTGGTAATAAATGAGCAAAGATTGAGAGCTAGGGGAAGTCTTGGAAGCAATCCAATGTAATGCACTCAAAGGAAGAAACTGAGGCACAGAGAGGTTACGTGCCTCGCCCATGGCCACATGGGTAGTAATTGTCTCTCAGGTCTTTCTGACTTCAAGGTCATCCAGTGCTCTGTCCAACGATTCCATACTGTCTCTGAAGGTGACCTGATTAACTGGACAAAATATCCACAGCTAACGGTCAAGAAACCTTTGGTTGTGGTTGTTTCATCTTTTTTCAGTCGTGTCTGACTCTCTGTGCCCCCACTGGGGGGTTTCTTAGCAAATATGCTGGAGTGGTTTGCCATGTCCTTCTGCAACTCATTTTAAAGATGAGGAGACTAAGGCCAATGGGGGTTAAGTGACTCGCCCAGAGTCACACAGCTAAGAAGTGTCTGAGGTCACATTTGAATTTTGGAAGAGGAGTCTTCCTGACTCCATTTCTGGCACTCTATCCACTGTGCCACATAGCTTCAAAGAAACCTTTGCCCTCCCATAAACCGAATTGCCTTTCTAAAGTGTACAATATTTACAAAGTGTACAGCCATTTAGGCATTATAGAATATAATATAGGTGGGGGGACTACCATCTTTAACTTAGAACACAAAAATTAGTTAAGGAGGAAAGAGAAAAAAATCCTCAGCCCCTTATCCTCCCAAGCATCTTCGCAGGTTAATATTCCATGGATTAGTTCACTTTGCCTGCATATGTCCAATTCTAAATAGGCATGATTCCGTCCATACCGGGAGTTGAGCTTCCTGAATCCTGCTTCATAAAACCCTCATTTCAGTGTATCTGAATTAAATGAACATCTGAAAAGGGGACCAAAGCTGGGAGCAGATTTTAAGCTTTTGTGCATCATCAGATCATGGAGGAGAACAAGAATATTCTAACCAAACAACTCTTCAGAGGCAGATGAAAAAGTATTTTAACATTAAGCTCTAAGTGATGCTGGTGTTTAGAAATTTTGCTGGAAAAAATTGTGTGGGGATTAATCATAGCTTGGTAATATGCTATGGATTTGTTCACTATCAAACTTTACAGGAAACCCCCTCACAGTTTGGTAATTTTGAATATAGCTTTTGTAACTGGCTATATATTAAAACACCTCTGGCACTTCAATGAGTGTTTTCCTATTAGAAATACTATTTTTCCTTTGGTCCTGTATCTGTCTATCTTTGCATAGCTTCCCAGAGACAAACTGTGGCCACAAAGTCTCTCAGTAATAATTTGCTAAAATAGATTCCACCACAAAGGCATGTAAGTGCTTTTGTGAATACACAGACACACACACACACACACACGTACACACACACATACCCCCTTTAAAAAAAATCTTTAGCTTTTAGAAAAGCAAGTGAAAGTATAGTCCCCCTACTCAAAGTTGAGCTGAGGAAATATATTTCTCTTCAGACAATCTTAGCACTTTCAAGAAAAACTTCAATTGTAATTCCTAAGCAAGTATCTTGACAGTGTCAGAGAGAT